>BSBN01001599.1:2152500-2818343 GCA_027924645.1 Cunninghamia lanceolata | reverse complement strand
AATGATTTTTTATCCAGTGCAAAATAGATTATAGTTTCACGAATACATCACCATAACATACATCCCAGTTGCTTATAACAAGCTTTTTGGAAGCTTCTAGAATTAGGGTTTTGCAATGTCATTTTTTCTTTTTGTCAGTTAACAAAAATTAATAACTGACTCTGATAGTGAAAAAAGAGGGAAAATATTTTTTTGGGGGCTGCGCCCCCGAACCCTTGCTTCTCAGGGGCTACCGCCCCCAAACATCGGTGAGGATATATAACTAGTGTACATTACTTGCATGATCAGTCACCACATACCAACAATCTCCCACTTGGAGACTGATCAGGCTTCACACCAAACAAAGGTTTAGGTTTCTTGGGTTTAGGGTTTAGGGGTTAGGGTTTAGGGGCATTATTTAGGAATTAGAGGTTTAGGGTTGCATGTCAAACACACACACACACCCACTCTCTCTCTCTCTCCTAATCCTAAATAATGCCCCTAAACACTAAACCCTAAACCTTAAACCTGAGGAATGCTAAACCTCTATCTCCCTATCTCTCCCTTATCTCCCTATCTCTATCATCCCTCTACCTCTCTCGCTCTCTCCCTTATCATTCCTCTATCTCCCTATCTCGCCCTCTCCCTTATCGGCAAAGGAAATAGAAAAAAGAAAACTAGGACTCTCTCTCTCTCTCTCCCTATCTCCCCTCTATCTCCCCTATCTCTCCCCTCCATTTCCCCCTCTCTCCCTCTCCCTTATCGATAAAGAAAATGGAAACAAGAAAACTAGGATATGCAAAGAGGGATGAGGATATAAATTGGGAGGATGAAATAGAAACAAGATAAAATGGAAGTTGATTAGATGGGAAGAATGATGAGAGGAGAGGTGGAAAATAGTAAAATAGGGGAAATTGGTGGGATCTAAAGGAAATTAGAAAGGAAAAGGAAAACTAGGAGGTAGATAGGTGAGAGAGAGATGTGTTTAGGGTTTCTCTCTCTCTCTCTAGAGAGTGAGGGACATGTACAAAGACATAAAGAGAGAGACTAAGAGGTAGAGGAATGATAGAGATAGGGAGATAGGGGAGAGATAGGGAGACAAAGGTTTAGGGTTTCTTGGGTTTAGGGTTTAGGTGTTTGAGGGTTTGGTGTTTGGGATTTAGGGTTGCTCAAGTTTGGGGATTGGTGTTTAGAGCTTAGGGGCATTATTTAGGTGTTAAGGTTTGGAGGTTTAGGGTTTAGGGAGAGAGAACTGATAGGGAGATATAGAGGACACTGAGGGGAGAGATAGGGAGATAGAGAGTGATGGACATGGCCAAAGACATAGGTAGAGAGATTGACAAGTAGTGGGATGATAGAGATAGGGAGATCAGGGAGAGATAAGGAGATAAAGGTTTAGGGTTGCTTGGGTTAAGGGTTTAGGGTTGCATGTCAAAAGCAGTCTCTCTCTCTTTTAACCCCTAAACCCTAAATAATGCCCTAAATCATAACCACTAACCCCTAAACCCTAAACCTGAGCAACCCCAAACCTCTATCTCCCTATATCTCCCTTATCTCCCTATCTCTCTGGACATTTCACGCACTCTCAATCACCCTATCTCTCCCCTCTTTCTCCTCTACCTCTTCCTATCTGTCTCCTCTCTCTCTACCTATCTATCTCTCTCTATCTCCATATCTCTTACCTCCTCCCCTATCATTCCTCTATTTCCCTATCTCTCCCTAGGCGGTTGCAAAAAGTTGGGGGCCAAAAAGTGGCCAACTTTTGAAAAACAAAGTTTTGGCCATAACACGCTTGCGTTATGGCTTGGTGATGCCGAGCCTAACACCAAGCCACAATGCACTCATGTTATAACAAGAGCACATTATGCTCTGCTATATTAAAAAAAAAAACTACGTTTCATTTCATAATTTGACAACATTTCATAGCAAACCCGTAGCTTGGTGAGAAGGGAGAGCACACTCGCATTATTGAAGGCCATATCGTCAACTATTTGTTTCCAATTCATCGTCAAAATGCTGCCACAACATCGGGGAGGTTGAAGGAGTAAGTTCTATTTGCTTTCTTGTGTGAATTTGTTGCTAAATAGGTAGGTTAAAATAGTTTTTTGATGTAAATTTCTTCAATTTATAGGAATTGATAATGCACCTCCTCCTCCTCCTCCTAAAAATCCACAAAATCCTCCATCACAAATACCTGCTGAAGATGAACCCCAACAATAAACACCTCCATTCATTCCTCAATATGCCCTTGGAACACAAGAAAATATAATGGGGCAAATTGAAAAAAATAAAAAACAAATTGAGGACATAATTGCAAGGTTGAAAGAACTTGCAACTTCAACCTTGCATAGATCCACGCTTGCTCAATCTCTTCAATCTATATTATCAAATGTAGATTCAATTAGCAAGAAAATCTCTAGTTGGTTAGAAAGAGGAGAGAATTTAGAGAGTTCTATGCAGATAAGTTATCTTATGAACAAGTTAAAAATGAACAAAATAAAATTGGACTTGTGTTCTATTTTCATAGACCTACAAACAAATCAACCTCTACCACTTACATGCAAGAGGTTCCTTATCCATTGGTGCAACAACCAAGCGATAAGGGACAAGTTTGCAAAGAGATGGTGGATGGTTTTTGACCATCCTCCATGCAAAAATAATGAGGTCCCACAATATTTTTTGAGGAAACTCTACTGCGAGTTTGTCAAAAATAAAGTGCCAAATTATTTTGATATGCGGGAGTTCTAGGGTAGAGGTGGGGGGTCAGTACAAGATAGACCAGGGGCACGTGTTGACCCACAATCGCCAGAGAGATGAGCACTCGCCAAACCAGCCCATGAGCACGTGTCTATCCCTTTTGTTGTGAAGGAGCGTGTTGAGGTTGAGACACTTCAGTCCATTAGTACCTTGACCCAGAGCATCATAGAGCATGCTAGTCCTACAACACAGCATGGCCAGGGGAGAGTTTGAGTAGGGTTCCACCACATACTTGTTAGGCTTGCAGGTCAGCATGTGGTTATGACCCCATGGATAGTCAGGAAGCAGGTGTGCAGGCTACATCTGCAGCTGCGCAGATGGTGATGACAAATGCCCTCCTGAGTGAGACTTTTGGCCTTGATACTTAGGTAAATATTAGCAAGTTCATTGAATTTAATTTATTAAAATTTATTTTTGAAATGCAAGATTAACTAATTTAGTTTGATGATTTTAATGAAATTTTAGGGTCATAGCGTTGATGCAGTTTTCAATGGTTCTCCACCTGCATATTACACTACATCATCTACTGTCAAGGTATGTAACTAGTAAACAATTATAAATATTACATGTGAATAACATCATTATATGAATGGTATTCTAATATCTGATTTTGGATGTTGAATAGGTTAATATTGGAGATTTCATGACAACACCTGCCAATGGTGGTGGACTTCAAAGCTTCACGGAGGTAATTAAATAAAAAAGTTTAATGAATGAATTATATGTACTAGATTTTTGTATTTATATTCATATCATTGGTTACATTTCATTGCACATCTTTCAAACTCAAAGCATTACTATACATTGCATAACTAATAACTAGATGTTGATAGATGACAAAATTTCAATTACAATATAGTTATTTGAAAAAATGCCTCAAAGAAATGTGGTCTCATGGAATGTAATGGCAAGTAGATGCATAGAAAAGGACATCACCATGAGACCACATTATTTGAGGCATCTTTTCAAACATCTCACTACCTTGTCTATGCTACCACATTTCTATACATGTCTACCAAAGCTTGTTGATCCACTCCACACTATTCTTCGACAAATTCTCTCTAATAAACTCATCCAATTACCACCAATTAGACCCCAAGACGTGACACCAAAGAGGGGTATGAACCTATGACATCTTATATAGCATATGATTGACTCCAACATCAGGTATGTCCCTCCTTTGTTGACTCTAAAATTCCCCATGATGGTAATGTCTTCACCATTTCTCATAGCCCATACTAACTAGTTAATACCTTACGACACTTCTCCTTAGATTATTTTTTGTCAACCCCTTTTGGTCCACCTAAACCTCATACCAATTCCCTCTTTCACCTTTACCTATCTTATCCCTCTAAATGCATTGTTGTCCCAACCCCACAACCTCTTTCTATTACTTCACCTACTCCACTAGCTATGCCCCTATCTTCCCCGCCATATATCCACCTATTACTACTTCACCTTCCTCATTGACTTCTATCTCCCCTCTAACACCCCTCCAAGATAAAGTAAAAGAAAAAGTGTAGGAGCTTTCCCCATCCACTTCTAATAGTAGGCCTAAGAAACTTCCCCAACACTACACCCAACCTACTAACCAACCCATATCTACCCTACCTATTTCCTAATATACCCCTACCAAACATCCCAAACCTAGTTTACTTCCAACCCAGCCCCTGACAAACCTCAAGACAAATAAAATGATAAGAAAATTTTAAAATAAGGTTTTTCTTCTCCTATCTAGTATCTTTCCTCCCTCATATTATCCCACAAACTCTTGATATTCCTCCTTCCTGTAAACCCATAAACTTACCTAATGTCTGTGATTTCTAGTTTAGGCATTGTCCTATAAACCCACAAACTCTATCTTAGGCATTGTCCTACCTCTATGACTACCAAACAAACAAAAATTTGAGCACAACCCTACCACACCCTACGACCAACCTAAACCTAAACTAACACCTTCACTCCCTCTTTGACTTCTTAAACCTAAAATTTGATGCTACTATGGTCCCTCCTTTGTTAACCCTTATACCACACAATAGTCATGAATCTTCATCTAATTTGTACATATGCATGTGACTTGTGTGCTTTATTGTGTGTACTTCCATGTTTAGGTGAATGTGTGTGTATGTTAGGAGTCATGACTTGCATCACTATTACAGTTTTCGTAATTGAATAATGTTGTTTTATTTTCAGATGATGCAGGCTGTGGACACCTCCCGATGTTCATAGGGCAATGGAGCATGGTGTGTCCTCTGTGATTCATAGCTCCATGCCTTTGATAGGGGTATGAGGTAGATTAGTAAATTTCAAATTACATTCATTGTTATAGTTGTTTATTTTTGAAAAATCAAATGATTATTGATTTGAAGTTTAATTTCTATCTGGATGGTTTCTATAGGACATGACATCGCCACAACCTAATTTTGGTACTCAGGCAAATGAGGAGACAGATTTTCAGATAGAGGTAAGTGACTATTTTGTAAATGTTTCATTTTTTTATAATGTAATTTCTATATTTTAATATCTATACTTTTTATTGTAACAACTACAAATCCATGAACAACTAAATAGGAGGAGCAACCCTTGAGTTCGTAGTAGACCACCCTCATATGTGTCTCCATCCCCTCGAAGATGAAAGGCTGCTCGTGATCTATTCTCTTCACTAGACAGAGGGGAATGACTTTTTATTGTGTTCCTTTGTTGTATGCCTGTAGGGAATTTGTGGACATATGTTTTGTATTGCATATAGTTGACATTGTATGCCTATATGGCATTCTTATAAGCCTATATGGCTATTTTGTATACATGTTATACTTATATCGACATATATTGATGTATGCCTATATGGATATTTGGTTAATACAAATCATTTTTGTTGATCATTATGTAATATGGATAGGTGCAGTGTAGATCATTTTTGTATGCCTTTAGGTTTCAAAGTTTAATTGTCAAAGAATCCATCCCAATTGATGATAAGAGAATTTGAGTTTTGGATTGAAAGTTTTAGTCTATGAAAAGTAGACATGCTCAAGAAAATAGAGAGAAAGATTGGTCCTGTGTGCTTGTTTTTTTAATGTTTGAATTGTATGTTGTTGTATGGTATTGCTTTTTTTTGTGTGTGTTCAAATTCGTATTTGAATTGTTATTTTATGTATGTTTGGGTAGTTGTGTTGTACTAAGGTTAAGATTCTTGTAGTATGGGATGCATATAGTTCTACCTTGGGCATGTGTTCTTAGTAAGACATATATCCTCACCCAAAGAGAGATTTCATAATATGGGATGTGATTAGCAATTCATGTGGATTTGGATATGACCTTGGATGTATAGTTCTAAGTCAAACTTGTAGGATTAAAATGACTTGTGGTTACTATCAATGGTCATATTTGTCTTGATCATGTACTTGTATTTATTTATGTATTAGATGCTCGAAAGGATGTGTTGATGTTAGTTGAGAAATCTATTTCCATACATTTGAGATGTTTTGGATCCATGAATTTATGTGTATACTTATGTGTTAATAAGGAAATGAATTAAATAAGATAATCACCATTCTACCACACTTTTGAATTATGGATGGTGCTTAATCACCTTGATTTATGGATGGGGAGGAAAAGGAGATCCACATGGTGGGTTCAACCCCTTCCTCAATTAGCACCAAGACCATAGGATCTTAGAGGATTCATTTGTAGAGTTGAGCTTGGAGTTATTCAAATATTGTTCATGATGTACATTGTAATATGGCCACTTATATTTATGGTGGGTGGTTCATGGCTTATTGCATTCATTATCATTGATGATCTAGTTTTAGTATTTGACCCCTTATATATCTTGGCTATGTAATGATGTTATCTTCAAGCCTAATAACACAGTGATCTAAAGGTGGAAGAAGATGAGGGTTGAACAACATGGATATGACAACATGAAGATGATATTAAGGTTTAAGAGAGTAGCCTAACATAGGTCTATTTCAAGCCTAATAGGGGTCTAAGATTGCAGTGATGGAACAATGCATTGAAGGACTAAAACAAACCCTACAAAGATAGTACTAGAGAAAAATGTCAAGGTGAACCAAGATTAAAGAACAAGCAGTTCATATATGACTATGTTGACTGCTAGAACAAGTATGTTAACATCTGTAAGATGCATGTTGACATGTGAAAACTATAACAGTTATAGCAAAGGCAATGTGTGAAGATATCACTAGTACAATGTAGCTCGGACTGTTTCGACATGTTTGGTTACAAAACAAGACCATGCCTAGCCTAAACGTACCCATCCTAATGTGTTGGAATAGTTGGTTTGGCCGCACGAGGAGCAGAATGAAAGTTACACCCCTTTGAAACTTTACACTGCATGCATTTGATCATTTTTAGGGAAACAAAAAAACTTTCAACATGGGAAAACACCTTAGAGATATAAAAAATTAAGAGAGATTATTGTAGAGGGACCCTATGTGATCCCATAGCCTCAGATGAAATGTTTCTAAGTGACACAGTTTTCGAGTAATAGCTCATCAAAGATTGTTGCCTTTTTACACTTTGGACTCTTCAAGGATATCACCGGTACAATGTAGTTCAGACTATTTCGGTATGTTTGGGTGTGAAACAGGACCATGCCTAGTCTAAACATACCCCTCCAAATGCATTGGAATGGTCAGTTTGGTTACATCACGAGTAGGGTGAAAGTTACAACCCTTTGCAACTTTACACTACCTCCTTTTGACGATTTTTGGGGCAGCATAAAACCTTTCACCACGGGAAAACACCTCAGAGATATAAAAAACCAAGAGAGGTTATTATAGAGGGACCCTACATGATCCCGTAGCTTTAGATGAAATGTTTCTAAGTGACACGGTTTCTGATTAATAACTCATCAAATATTTCTACCTTTTTGCACTTTGGACTCTTCAGGGATATCATCGATATAATGTAGCTTGGACTGTTTCGGTATGTTTTGGTATGAAACGGGACCATGCCTAGCCTAAACGTACCCATCCAGACATGTTGGGACAATTAGTTTGGTCGCATCAAGAGCAAGATGAAAGTTACACCCCTTTGCAACTTTACACTACCTCCTTTTGACAATTTTTGGGGCAGTAGAAAACCTTTCACTACGGACAAACGCCTCAGAAATATAAAAAACTGAGAGAGGTTATTGTAGAGGGACCCTATGTGATCATGTTGCCTTAGATGGAATGTTTCTAAGTGACACGATTTCTGAGTAACAACTCATCAAAGATTGCTACCTTTTTACACTTTGGACTCTTTAGGGATATCGCTGGTACAATGTAGCTCAAACTGTTTCATCATGTTTGGGTGTAAAATAGGACCATGCCTAACCTAAATGTACCCATCTAGATGCGTTGGAATTATCAGTTTGGTCGCATCAGAAGTAGGACGAAAGTTACACCCCTTTGCAACTTTACACTACCTCCTTCTGACGATTTTTGGGGCATCAAAAAACCTTTCACCATGGGAAAATGACTCAGAGATAAAAAATCAAGAGAGATTATTGTAGAGGGACCCTACATGATCTTGTTTCCTTAGATGAAATGTTTCTAAGTGACACGGTTTCTGAGTAACAGCTCGTTAAAGATTGCTTCCTTTTTGCACTTTGGACTCTTTAGGGATATCACTGGTACAATGTAGCTCGAATTGTTTCAGCATGTTTGGGTGCAAAACATGACCATGCCTAGCCTAAACCTACCCATCCGGATGCATCAGAACTATCAGTTTGGTCGCATTAGGAGTAAGACAAAAGTTACACCCCTTTGCAACTTTACACTACCTCTTTCCGATGATTTTTGGGGCAGCATAAAACTTTTCACCATGGGAAAATGCCTTAGAGATATAAAAAACTGAGAGAGGTTCTTGTAGAGGGAACCTACATGATCATGCTACCTCAAACAAAATATTTCTAAATGACACGATTTTTGAGTAACAACTTGTCAAAGATTGTTGCCTTTTTGCACTTTGGACTCTTTAGGGATATCACCGGTACAATGTAGCTTGAACTGTTTTGGCATGTTTGGGTGTAAAACAGGACCATGCCTAGCCTAAACGTACCCATCTGGACACGTTGGAACTATCAGTTTGGTTGCATCAGGACTAGGATGAAAGTTACACCCCTTTCCAACTTTACACTACCTTCTTTTGATGATTTTTGGGGCAGTAGAAAACTTTTTACCATGGGAAAATGCCTCAGAGATATCAAAAACTGAGAGAAGTTATTGTAGAGGGGTTCTACATGATTGTGTTGCCTTAGATGAAATATTTCTAAGTGTCATGGTTTCTAAGTAATAGCTCTTCAAAGATTGCTGCCTTTTTGCACTTTGGACTGATGCAGAGCACCTTAGATCACTTAAACAAACTCAACCTTATCACCTTTTGAGTCTAGAATCATCAAACAATAACCATTCCTTCATAACTGTCCCCTTGTCCTAGTAGCCCTTCAAAAGGGGTTTTCCTACCATAACTTTCCAAAAAAACTTCAAACCTAGAAACTAAACATCATTTTAGATACCCATTTGGCTATTTAATAACATATCTAGGTTTGGGATGTGGTTGTTTTGGATCAACACCATTAATAATTCACTGTTTAGTTGCAACTAGGCCAAATTATTCCACTTTTACAAAAAAACTCTATGATCTTCAAACAAAAAACTGCAAAACCCCACTTCAGGGCTTCCCTCACATCACATGGAGTCTGTACCTACCAATTTTGTCAACTCAAACAATTTCCCAAGTCACTTTTCTTCAAAACTCTACCTAGGTCTATTTAGGGTTGTTCACATAGGGGTTTATTGGTTCTTAGCTCTCCTAGCCTCAAATCTCTTCACAAACACCTTAAACACTTCATTTAGGGCCTACACATGCTTCCCAAACTAACTCTCACTCTTTACCAATGTTTTTTCATCAAATCCTAACCCCTGTCCATCAATTTAAGCCAAAAAACATGAAATATCAACTAGGGCATCAAAAAAATGTCATCAAACCCTATCCCCTACTCCTGAAACCTTCATGACCAATTTTCCCTATCTAAATACACCCATTCCATCAATTTTCAAGCAATTCTATCGGTGGAATGGGTCACAAATCCATTTTTTACACTCTCAAACCCTCAAAACAGGGTTTCTTGACTATTTTAAGAAAAATGACTATAACTCACTCCTATTCTAATAGAAATTGATCCAAACCAAAGCTAAAAGATAGGTTACTCACCCCTTTGTCAACTTCACTCACTTTTGGTTCATTCACAGTCTGTACAGGTCATACAGTATGCTGTAATAGTTGAAAAACAGTGAAAATTGCAGAAAACAGAGTATATTCTTATTGTTTTTCCTCCAAAAATATCTTCAGAATAGTTGCCTTGAACCAAATAAAGCATTTTAACCATTTTACTCATGTCCCATCGCTTCCCATTGACTTTTCACCTATTTGACTCTTCAACTTCCCATACAAGACCAAAAAATGCAAAATTGCATTGTAACTTGTGCAAAACTTGACATCTTTTGTTCAAATTAACCCCACATGACTAATTACATTGAACATGGTCTACATAGACCTTATTACAACTAAAAACATGACTCAACACACAAAACTCAACATTTGACCTTATTTACAACATGAAGACTAGTTGCCCCTGCACCATACACCCGGATAAAAAGGAACTCAAGTCCCCTTGAGGATTGTGTTGCAACAATTCATGCTTGATCACATCCTTTCTTTGTTCTCCAAGTGCCTTTCCATCTCGTAACCCTTCCCATTGGATCAAATGCTGAAAAGTAGCATTGGTCTTTGCATTTGTGAACTCTTTGGCATCTAAAAATTGCTCCAATTTCAATGACCTACTTGATAAATGTTCTTTGACCCCTTCTTCATCTGTAACTGATGTTGAACCTACTTTTATTTCTGCAAATATACCTTTGCCATCATTGTTATGAACTACCTTCTTCTTTACTCTCCTTGTGTACTCAAATTTGTCCACATTTCTTTGTAAATCACCTTTCACCTCTTCACCTTTACCTTTCATCTCTTCCACCTGCTATGGTGCATCTACAACTGCTACTTCATCAACCTATGAGCCTCTGCCATAAAATGAATGAATTGGACAATATCTCCTTGTGAAAACAAGGAGTGGAATACCTCCTTTACCTTCCTAGCAACATACTCAAACTCATTTTGAATCTTCAAGATCAATTCATCCTTGACCTTCTCCATATTAGATATTGTCATTAACTCAATATCATTTCCTTCCAAAGGCAAATCATGCTTCATACCTACTGTCTCAGCATCCCCATGCTTTGAAATAACTGCAAGGTTCTTGCCTTCCTCTTTTCCTTCTACTTTGATTAATTCTTCTCCCTCCAAAATTGTATCATTCTTCAAATCTGATGTTTTAGCATCTCCATGCTTGGTAGTGGCTGCAAGTGTCATGTTTTCTCCTTTCTCTACTTTGATGAATTCCTTTCTTCCTAACATTATCACTTTAGCTGCCTTAGTTTTTTCCTTATCATCTTCTATCAAGGGTATCAATGTATAAGAGATTTCATCCTTTTCTATCTCATAGGTATTTCTTCTACCATCATACAAAACATGCCTATCAAATTGCCATGGTCTCCCTAGTAGCAAATGGCATACATCCATAGGCAATACGTCACATATAATTCTATCCTTATACCCTCCTTTATTGAACTCAACCCAAGCTTGCTCATTAACCAAAACAGATTGACCCTCATTCAACCAAGACACTTTATACAGAGTATCATGATGCATTCTAGGCAATTTTAGTTTCTCAACCATTTCAATAGACACCATATTATCAGTGCTACCCGAATCAACTACAACCTTACATACCTTACCCATACATTTACAAGTTATCTTGAAGAGTGTCCTTCTTTGTGATGGCTCCTTTTCCTTTGATGGTTTGATGAGTGTTCTTCTGAACATTAATGATTCCCCGAAGTTGAGCAACATATTGCATTGGAGAGTTTACACTCTCATTATCATCTTCTTGCACCAATTAAACTCTCTTTTCACCATCATGTGAAGTAGAAGGTTGTTTCCGTGGTAACTTCCATGCTTGATGACCAAATTAATTGCAATGATAACATCTACCTGAGAAGGTATTTGAACCTCTACCTGACCTCCAAATCTTCCTCTAAAACCTGATCCACTGCCTCTAAATCCACCTCTTTGATCAACAACTTGGTCTTGTGTTTTGTTTGCATCTTCTTGGTCCTCATATGATTGTCTTGTGCTAGAAAATGAACCTCTTCCTCTAACATTTCTGTCTCTGCCTCTACTTTGTTTTTCCTACCTTCTTTTCAACTTTTCTTCTACTCTAAAAGCCATTTGAAAATATTCTTCAACTATCTTAGGAGTTGTAAGGCTGATTTCATCTTGTATGTTGTACCTTAAGCCATTTAGTACCTTGCTAACTTCTCCACTTCATCTTCAGTATGTCCTATTCTAATACTCAACTTATGGAACTCCTCAGTGTATGCCATAACATCTAACTCCTTTTTCTTTAGGTTTTACAGCTTCTTGAAGGTCTGAATTGCATAGTCTGTAGGTAGAAATTGGCCTTTCACCTTAGCTACCATTCTATCCCATGAACTTATCTTTGTCTTGCCTTTCTTTACTCTCTTGTCTTGTACATAGTTCCACCATGTTAGAGCAAGGCCTTTCAACTTTGTCTTAGCAAATTTTACCTTCTTGTCATCTGCTACCTCCTCAAACTCAAAGTAATTTTCAAGAGCATCTAACCAACTTAACACCTCTTCACTATCCATCTTCCCAGCATACATGGGAAATTATATCTTTACCTTAGGAGTATCTCCCCTCATAGACTTCAGCAACTTTTCCAATCTCAATTCATCAGGGTCCATCTCTTTCTCTTGGACTCCTTCTTAAGGGTTCTCATTCTCACCCCCTTCCTCTTCCTCTTCATCACTTTGGTCTCCGGTGACCACACCTCTCCTTTGATTTGACTCTAGTGCTACAAGTCTAGCTAGGATAGCTTCTTAAGACTCTTTCATCTGTCTCAACTCCTTGGCATGCTTTTCTTTCAACTCTCTCACTTCTCGGGCTATTGTATTACTTTTAGGAGGCATCTTTGCTCTTCAAACTTCAACCTTTTCCCACTTTTTGACCAGAACCTATGCTCTGATACCATTATGATGCAGAGTAGATTAGATCACTTAAACAAACTCAAACTAATCACCTTTTGAGTATGGAATCATCAAACAATAATCATTCCTTCATAATTGTCCCCTTGTCTTAGTGGCCCTTCAAAAGGGGTTTTCCTACCATAACTTTGCAAAAAAACTTCAAACCTAGAAACTAAACATCCTTTCAGATACCCATTTGGATGTTTGATAACATATCTAGATTTGGGATGTGGTTGTTTTGGATCAACACCCTCAATAACTCACTGTTCTATTGCAACTAGGCCAAATTATGCCACTTTTACAAAGCAACTCTATGATCTTCAAACACCAAACTATAAAACTCCACTTCAAGGCTTCAATCACATCACATGGGGTCTATACCTACCAATTGTGTCAACTCAAACAATTTCCCAAGTCACTTTTCTTCAAAACTCTACCTAGGCCTATTTAGGCTTGTTCACATAGGGGTTTATTGGTTCCTAGCTTTCTTGGACTCAAATCTCTTCACAAACACCTTAAACACTTCATTTAGGGCCTACACATGCTTCCCAAATTGACTCCCACTCTTTACCAATGTTTTTTCATCAAAACCTAACCCCTGGCCATTAATTTAAGCCAAAAAACATGAAATATCAACTAGGGCATCAAGAAAATGTCATCAAACCCTATCCCCTGCTCATGAAACCTTCATGAACATTTTGACCTATCTAAATACACCCATTCCACCAATTTTCAAGCAATTCTACCGATGGAATTTGTCACAAATCCATTTTTACACTCTCAAACCCTCAAAACAGGGTTTCTTGACTATTTTTAGAAAAAAAACAACTATAACTCACTCCAATTCCAATGAAATCAATAAAAACCAAAGCTAAAAGATATTTTACTCACCCCTCTATCAACTTCACTCACTTTTGGTTCATTCAGAGTCCGTACAGTATGCTGTAATAGTGGAAAAATAATGAAAATTGCAGAAAACAGAGTATATTCTTATTGTTTTCCCTCAAAAAATGTCTTCAAAATAGTTGCCTTGATCCAAAGAAAGCATTTTAACCATTTTAATCATGTCCCATAATTTCCCACTGACTTTTCACCTATTTGACTCTTCAACTTCCCATACAAGACCAAAAAATGCAAAATTGCATTGGAACTTGTGCAAAACTTGACATCTTTTGTTCAAATTGACCCCACATGACTAATTATATTTAACATGGTCTACATAGACCTTATTACAACTAAAAACATGACTCAACACACAAAACTCAACATTTGACCTTATTTACAACATGGAGACTAGGTGCCTCTGCACCATAGACTCTTTAGGGATATCGCCGGTATGGGTGTAAGGTATTAATTTAGATTTTAGAGTAAAGTAAAGACTAGGGTTTTTAGGAGGTTGAGGGCTAGATAACCCTAAACATAATACAACCTAAGTGCTAAAGACCACACGAAGAACACATAAGGTTATATGAGATAGATTAAACAGAGAGTATAACACAAACAAAACTTACCAAACTAGGTCTTTAAAGACAATACACTTAGGGTTTAAAACATAGCTAATAAATTTAACTTAAAAACCCTAACTAGTTCTGAATGTTTAAACCTCTGCAGTTGTGATATGAATACTGCCACTGTGACATCCTTTAGACTTCCAAAACTTCCAACAACAACCACAACTCATCAATCAACATCAACATGACCTTAACACCATATTTTGTGATCAACATCAAGATCATGAGGTGATGTAGAGAAGGGGTGGATGATTCCAAAACAACCTCAATCAACCAATATTTGAAACCCTAGAACATCACTTGGTGGGTTTTTCCTCACAAGCCTTCAATCCTTCTAGTAGCCTTTCAAACAAGGTTTTTCAATCATAACTTTCAAGGAAGTCATGGAATACAAAATACAAACACAGTTCCAAATACCCATTTGGACACTTATAAACATATCAAAAGTTCAGGGGTGGTTATTTTGTATGGAAGCCCTCAAATTTGGATTGTCCTCACTCAAATTAGGCCCAATTACATGAATAGGCTAGGTAGCAATAGGGTTTTTGAACTCTAGGCTCTAAATCTCCACTCCAAGGCTTCAAACATGTCATATAGGGTCTAAATCATCAATTCCAAATAGCTAGAACAATTTACCAAAAGCTTTTCAATAAAACTCTAAGCTTATTGGGTTCCTAGGCCTAATACATGAAGATATTAGGCTAGGGCAGCAACCTCACATGTGCCCAACTCCATTCTCTACTCCTGCAAGTTTGAAGAATCAAAATATATGCTATCATGAGCCATTCCACAAGGTTTCAGCCTTATCTACTCGTGGAAGGCCCTATTTTGCATTTTTGTATGCTCATTGTTTATCCTAGCTAGTTTTTTTGGTAGTTTTGCACAGTTTGGGAAGAAATTGCTCCAATTTACTCAAATCTTAATGAAAACAAATAAGACCAAGTGCAACATAAAGTAGATTCAATTTGATTCCATTCACAATTGGTTTCAGACTAGTACAGGTCTGTACAAGTCCGTACCATGCATGGGAATAGCTAAAAAAATGTTTTGAAAATTGCAAAAAAATAGTCTATAGTAAAATGACCATAACTTCCTTGAAACCTATTGAAATCACGTGCAACCAACTGTAATGGAAAGTAGATTCACCCTACAATCATCCACAATTGGTTTGAGAACATCACAGGATTGTACAGATCCATACAACACTGAAGAACAATAGAGAACGTTAGAAAAATGTAGAAAAATAGAGTTCTTTTATTGCTTTTTCTTCAAAACTTCAACAACCAACTCATGGTCAATGATACAAGGCTTTTTAAGGAATTTAGAACCATCCCCCAAAATTTACAAACTAATTTTTCAAGTTCTAACTGTTTAACTTCCACTTGACACCAAAAATGCAAAAGTTTCTTTGTGTAACTTGACAACATTGACACTTTTTTGCAACAAGACTCAAAGACTCAAACTGACCCCAAATGACTCAAACTAACTCAAAAACATATGAAGTGGTCTTATAAGACCTAATTACATACAATTGACTCAATCAAAACAAAATTTCACTTTTTGACCCCTCTTGGAGGCATGACAACCTGGGTGTCCCTACACCGTGAGGACATTGAAGTCGATAAAGTTTTCCTATTAAGAAAAAGAGCTTCCCTTAGCTTCAAGAAATATAAATATTCTATACTGACAAGGCCAACCACGTGAAAGTGGAAGCTCATGTGGCCTCAACTAAGACCAAAGACACATGTATTCTAGTAGATGTAGGACACTTAAGACACCTATTGTATAGTATGTATCTAGATTTTATAGAAATAGTAGACCTAAGACACCTAGTCTTTATACCTTATCGTAGTCTAGACGTAAGTCACCTAGACACCTAGATTATAGTTCTACCTAAGACACCTATTATGGTAGACCTAGTTGACATATAGTACCTACCTAAGACACTTAGATTAAATTATATCTTATTCTAGTCTCTAGACAGGTAGTTGATATATAGTATCTACCTAAGATACCTAGATTAGATTAAATACCTTTTTTCTAGTCTCTATCTACCTAGTTGACATATAGTATATACCTAAGACACAAGTAGAGACACCTATTATCTAGTTAGAAACCAAGACACCTAGAGACACCTAGATTTTATACATTACTCTCAAGATCAACTTCATCTATCACTTAGGTCTGACCCCATGAAGCATAACATGATGATGATGCAAACATCAAATGTATACCATAGCAAACAAATCAAGTTCATACCACTGCTTGTCAAGTTCATACAACTCTGTGCATCACATCACATACTCTATGAAGAAGCGTCTTTATATCACAAAACCCAACAACATATCCTGAAAGCATAATGGTATCATCAAACAATAGACAACTAATAGACCTGCACAATTATGCATTCCTTACTCAATTACTAACATCCAAGCACTTTGATAACTTTGATAAACATATTCATCACAATATTCACTGTATATGTGTAAAAATGCAGCTCAGCAAATAAAAAAGACAAACCTATGCAAGCTTACAAATTAATGTGCATACTTACATGTCAATGTAACGCGACTTTACAAAATTAATGTGAATACTTACAAATTAATCCAACGAACCATCGGGGTCTGCTCTACTCTTTATTGTGTCAAGTATTGCCTCATGGTCAGACTCACACACCTTCCACAAGGTCTTGTTCAAAGGTTTACCTTGATATTGTATCAAATGAACATTGGATGCCACGACAAGATTTGACTAATGAAGAATCTTCCGATGCGTGTCAAAGTCCTGAAACAACCAAACATTAACACTTTTATGTGGGTACCTTCTAAGCCATGCTTCTTTTTCAATGTTAAATTGAATAACACTCAAATAGAATTAGTAACAACAATACTATTAACCAATCTATAATGGTAAATTCCTACAATTAAAAAATAATTAACATTGCAACATTACAAAAATTGAAACTTGAATTGATATATATCAAATTCAATGTGAAAACTATGTTATTTCCTCCTTAAGTTGGCAAAGTAGAAAAAGGTGGTGGAAAGTTCATGAAAAGGTGGTAGAATGTGAAAAATGTGCATGTGAACTTCCCAAAAACATGAAAACACTTTTTTTTGTTGGAACACGTGCATAAATAGAAGAAAATAGAGCATGTGGCCTTGGATCATGGGGGTCTAGGCCTTTTTATCATTTGTACAATAAGCCAAAATGCGAGTGCGTTATAACGCGAGTGCATTTTGTCTTGCCATAGATTGATCCATAGAAAAATATGTGTCTAAACATAAAAGAGTTTAGAAAGTTCATGTATTACTGAGGGTTCCTTGATCCAAATACCAGTAGATTGATGCTTCAGAAGTGGAGGGATTGGCATGTGCATAATTCAAGGGATCATCATCCTCCTCTTTGTAGTGATCTAGGTATTTTATTTTCAAACTTATGAAGTAAATTACCTAAATGTAGTCTCTTTATAATGTGCCACTGATTTGTCATGGCAAAAAAGTGCCAAGTATCTAGAGGTGCGATATATTGCAAAATATGATAGAAAGGAGTGCCTATAAATATTTGTGCCTATCTCACCTTTGAGAGTACCTTTGCAATATCTCTCACCTCTAGTTCCATTAGCTCATGTTCTATCTCTCACCTCTTTATATCTCACTTATCTCTCCCCCTCACCTCTCTACCTCTCCCCTCTCTACGTCTCTCAGTCACTCCTTGTCTACCTCTCCATCCATCCTTAGCCATCTAGGTCTCACTTAACCCTAAACCCTAAAGCCTCAACCCTAAAGCCTTAAGCCTCAACCCTCAATCCTTAAACCTTCAACCCTAAACCCTATCCCTAATCCCTCTACCCTCGACACTCTACTTTAACCCTAATCCCTCGACCCTCAACCCTATCCCTCAACCCTCCCTCAACCCTATCCCTAAACCCTCAAACCTCGACCCTCAACCTTAAACCCTAATTCATCAACCTTAAACCCTAATCCCTCAACCCTAAACCCTATCCCTAAACCCTTAACCCTCAACACTATACCTTAAACCCTAATCCCTCAACCCTAAACCCTAAATCCTATCCCTCAATCCTTAGCCCTTAAACCTTAAACCCTAAAACCTATCCCTAAACCCTCAACCCTCAACCCTCGACACTATATCTTAAACCCTAATCCCTTAACCCTCAGCCCTAAAGCCTAAACCCTCAATCCTTAAATATTCAACCCTAAACCCTATCCCTAATCCCTCTACCCTCTACCCTTGACACTCTACTTTAACCCTAATCCCTCGACCCTCAATCCTATCCCTAAACCCTCAACCCTCAACCCTCAACCTTAAACCATAATCCATCAACCCTAAACCATAATCTGTCAACCCTAAACTCTATCCCTAAACCTTGAACCCTCAACACTATACCTTAAACCCTAACCCAGGTCAACCCTCAACCCTAATCCCTAAACCCTAAACCCTAAACCCTATCCCTCAACCCTTAAACCTTAAACCTTAAACCCTAAAACCTATCCCTAAACCCTTGACCCTTGACACTATATCTTAAACCCTAATCCCTTAACCCTCAACCCTAAAGCCTCAACCCTCAATCCTTAAACCTTCAACCCTAAACCCTATCCCTAATCCCTCTACCCTCAACACTCTACTTTAACCCTAATCCCTTGACCCTCAACCCTATCCCTAAACCCTCAACCTTTGACCCTTAACCCTCAACCTTACCCTAATCCATCAACCATAAACCCTAATCTGTCAACCCTAAACCCTATCCCTAAACCCTCAACCCTCAACACTATACCTTAAACCCTAATCTCTCAATCCTCAACCCTAATCCCTAAACCCTAAACCCTATCCCTCAACCCTTAACCATTAAACCTTAAACCCTAAAACCTATCCCTAAACCCTCGACCCTCAACACTATATCTTAAACCCTAATCCCTTAACCCTCAGCTCTAAAGCCTCAACCCTTAATCCTTAAACCTTTAACCCTAAACCCTATCCCTAATCCCTCTACCCTCGACACTCTACTTTAACCCTAATCCCTATCCCTAAACCCTCAACCCTCAACCTTAAACCCTAATCCATCAACCCTAAACCCTAATCCCTCAACCCTAAACCCTATCCCTAAACCCTCAACCCTCAACACTATACCTTAAACCCTAATCCCTAAACCCTCAACCCTTTACCCTTAAACCTTAAACCTTAAACCCTAAAACCTATCCCTAAACCCTCCACCCTCGGCACTATATCTTAAACCCTAATCCCTTAACCCTCAGCCCTAAAGCCTCAACTGTCAATCCTTAAACCTTCAACCTTCAACCCTAAACCCTATCCCCAATCCCTCTAGCCTCGATACTCTACTTTAACCCTAATCCCTCGACCTTCAACCCTATCCCTAAACACTCAACCCTCAACCTTAAACCATAATCGGTCAACCCTAAACCCTAATTCCTCAACCCTAAAGCCTATCCCTAAACACTCAACCCCCAACACTATACCTTAAACCCAAATCCCTAAACCCTAAACCCTAAACCCTATCCCTCAACCCTTAGCCCTTAAACCTTAAACCCTAAAACCTATCCCTAAACCCTTGACTCTCGACACTATATCTTAAACCCTAATCCCTTAACCTCCAGCCCTAAAGCCTCAACCCTCAATCCTTAAACCTTCAACCCTGAACCCTATCCCTAATCCCTCTACCCTCTATCCTCGACACTCTACTTTAACCCTAATCCCTCGACCCTCAACCCTCAACCCTCCACCCTCAACCCTCAACCTTAAACCCTAATCCATCAACCCTAAACCCTAATCCATCAAACTGAAACCCTATCCCTAAACCCTCGACCATCAACACTATACCTTAAATCCTAACCCCTCAAACCTAAACCCTAATCCCTCAACCCTAAACCCTAAACCCTATCCCTCAACGCTTAACCCTTAAACCTTAAACCCTAAAACCTATCCCTAAACCCTCAACCATTGACAATATATCTTAAACCCTAATCCTTTAAGCCTCAGCCCTAAAGCCTCAACCTTCAATCCTTAAACCTTCAACCCTAAACCCTATCCCTAATCCCTCTACCCTTGACACTCTACTTTAACCCTAATCTCTCAACCCTCAACCCTATCCCTAAACCCTCAACCCTCAACCCTCAACCTAAACCCTAATCCCTCAACCCTAAACCCTAATCCCTCAACCCTAAACCCTATCCCTAAACCCTCAACCCTCAAGACTATACCTTAAACCGTAATCACTCAACCCTCAACCCTCAACCCTATCCCTCAACCCTTAACCCTTAAACCTTAAATCCTAAAACCTATCCCTAAACCCTCAACCCTTGACACTATATATTAAACCCTAATCCCTTAACCCTTAGTCCTAAAGCCTCAACCCTCAATCCTTAAACCTTCAACCCTAAACCCTATCTGTAATCCCTCTACCCTTGATACTCTACTTTAACCCTAATCCCTCAACCCTCAACCCTATCCCTAAACCCTCAACCCTTGACCCTCAACCCTCAACCTTAAACCCTAATTTGTCAATCCTAAACCCTAATCCCTCAACCCTAAACCCTATGCCTAAATCCTCAACCCTCAACACTATACCTTAAACCCTAATCCTTCAACCCTAAATGGTAAACCCAGTAAAGCACTCTTTATCATGGTATTTGCCATGTTTTAAACCCAAAAAACTATAAATCCTAAATTAGCTACACCTATCATGTATCATGAAATAGATCTATTTTGTAATCAAAAGGCTTACACCTATCATGTATCTGTTATTTCAAAAAATTTCCCCTTTGGCCTTTTCCCTCTTAAGATTTAGCTCCCGGGTCCTTAGAATGCATTTAGAGCATCTTGCATGTTAATTTTGAATCTCGATGAGAAAACCTTAAGTCTTACAATTTTGAAAGTTGAAATAAATTAAATTAGACTTACAATTTTGATTTTCTTCCATTGCTTCAACATCATTGTTGTTTTCTCCATCAGAAACCAATTCATTCAGCAACTTGCTACCCATTGGTTGTGTTGATGTATAAAATTGTGCGGATTCCAGCACCAACATGGGAAGTTTCAAGAATGTGAGACTTGACACTTGAAACAACATCTAGATTTTACAGAAGCTGGCTCTTCCTATTTCAATGGGGTTTTGGGTAAAGGGAAGAAGAAACAAGATTACAGATACAATAAGTAAAACTTCTAACTCTATGGCAATGCGCCTGATTTAAGTTTATTTCAGTAACTTGGCACAGTGATTAAATTCTCAAGATTTGAATCTATTAACAAGCAAATACTGCATGATTAACATAGACAGATTGTAAATGAATTTGAAATCAAAGGCCAAACTCCAAAGATTAATATAGAGACACATAAAATACCAGGTCAATGGCACATGATAGAGCTTCTTTCATTAACAATTTGGCAAAATACAAAAGGCACATAAACATGCACATAGATATCAACTTCCTTCTTAGAAACAACTAAACTAAGGTGAAATGATATATTCTGATTACAATAAAATCTCTGAGTTCTTAATCAATAATGTATATCTAATTTACAAAAACTTCCTATATTTATAGCCACAAAATTTGACCCAAGATCGCCTCAAACCATTAGGATCTTAATGGCATCAGTAGAACTGGAACACAACTGGGACTCAAACTAACACTGAGAATCTTCTTGAATCTGTAACCGTCCTCCCCTGCATGCTCATTGGTTGAGTGATAAAATATGTGGCACTGTAATTCATAATTCTATTGCTACACGTGGCATCACTTGCAAGTTCTCAAACAACTCCAAAAAATGCCATGCTGCATCTTCCAGTAAATGCCTAGCTTCCTTTTCATTCAAAAGGGACACACAGAAAAATGCCACTTGTTGCCATCCGCCACACTTGAAACTTGATACACATCAATCCCTGAGAAACAAAACTAGGACACTTGGCTCTCTCCACAATCTTAAAAGCTTCTTTTACCTTTATCCCCCGAGCACCCATGGTAATGACACTTGCCACTTCTTGCATCATTTAGAAATTGTAGCATTTATCTTGTGGGACCCATCACATATATCGGTATCTCTTAAAATAGGGACACGCAACAATGACCGCATAAAGTAACAAAAAGAACGTGGCACCATCCACGTAACCCCAAAGCTTCATAAAAAAGTTTCTCAAAGCCCCGCCAAGATGACACTTGTCACACTCCGCATAAAACTAAAACATAAAAGAGAAACATATGTGACAACCTCTGGAACATCAATGGCTTCTTTTATAACATCTCCCGCGCATAGCACATGGCACCCCTTGCTAACTTCAAAACTGTGTCGTAACATCCTGGGCCCATCATATGTATCTCAGTGCCTCAAAAGCTAAACAAAAAGGAGTGACATGCGACACCATCTACCATTGCAACAAAAGGACACCTGGCACTGCCCACGTGCAAGCTATATCAAAAGAAACATTTTACTAAGGCTCGCGACAGTGACACATGGTGCCCTCTGCATGAAGAAAGAAACTTAATAGAAAGATACACGACCAAGGATATGTGGCGCATTCCGCACACAGGAATTAAGAAGCATAAAAGAAACATGTGGCATTATTTGCTCAGTACTAGATCTTACACATGGCAGCCTCACAGGTAATTTAGCATTCTCCTTAGAGGTCCTCCATATCAACACCTGGCGCGTTCCGCGCATAGAAAACATATAGCAACGGGAAATCAATAGAAACTGTAGAAACACTAAGCCGAAACCAAGCAAAAAAAATATAGAGTTTGGCTCTACAGTTCATGGTGACTACAAGGACTTCTATGCCTGCTCAGAAAGAACTCCAGAATCAACAGAAAAGTTCCAAAAAAAATAAAATTGTACTGCCACTGTTAATGAATCTCAATTATAATTTTTGCAATGCAACTTGATATACAGACGACTCGGAATTTGACAAACCTTGTTTACCCTACAAATCTTAGAAAGCAAAATCTAAATTGATGATGTCCTTATGAGAAAAAGATTGCAAAATCTATACCACAACACGTAATTGAAATTCAAGTTGAGCCATTGGAACAAAGACTACTTCCACTTCTTGCACACTAGAAGAATCACTCAGACCTTGGAAAATGATCTAATCATTTTGTTTAGTTAACATCAAAGCCTTTATTTCATCAATCATTAAAACTATATTATCATAAGGTAAAGGAGAAGGCAAGCCCAATTGCACCAAATCTTCAATATGCTTCTTCATATTCTTAACACCTTCTTTTACTATATCAAGCAGCTCCTTACAACTCATAGTAGTTGAATTGCAACTTAACTTCATTTACTTTCTTTGTAGTAATCATCCTGTCACTTACACCAGCAGCTAACAAAGTTTCATCAGCTGTGTCATATAGTTTCTATAATAAAAGCTGGGAATCTGAAACCCTCAAAGAAACAATAGACAATGTTGCCTCTACAGAAGACTCTACTTTTTCACATAATTGTTGTGCATTCAACAAGAAAGTGAGGGAAGGATTAAGCTGAACAATCTCCTCAGAGATTATTTTCCACACAGATGCATAAAGCTCTTTTACCATATTTAGGACCCCTGCATTTTGCGACCTTTGTGCCAACTCAATAGTTAATTGTTTTGTCTTTTACTCTTCAGCCATAAATTGGGCTTGAGCTACACTACTTAGATTTTGCTTTTTTGAAAGGGTCTACTGCAATTGTGACACCTCTTGCATTTTAGCCTGATACTTCTTCTCCATAGTGGCTTTCTCTTGTCTTAATATAGTAACATCAACTTTCTCTTGTGCTAACTCAACTTTCAAAGCTGCGACTTGAGCCTGTGCTGCTTGATGTATCTATAATGATACAGTAGGCTACAAATCTTTCTTTAAAGTGTTAATTTCTTTAACCTTAGCTTGTATCTCTAACATCAAGATACTATTATGAGCCTTTTATTTTGCTAATTCAGCTTCAACTTTCTGCAACCTTTTTGACATTCTCAAATAATCAGTAGTAACAGCTGAAGTAGTTTCATTCATCAATTCTATTCTATCTTATGGTCTGAAATGAGTTAGATCCATGGCAACTGCATTCATTGTATAATCTTGTGGCTGCATTTGCTCCACTGGCTTGATCACATTTGGGGCTAAATGTGTAACAGTCAAGGACTGTTGAATAGGATCAAACAAGGATTTCATGTGAGAAACAACAGGGCTCTTATTCTCTTTCTTTCTCTTCTTTTCCATCCGAGCCTCTCTTTCTTTCCTTGCTGTGTCAACCTATGCTTGAAAAGTAGGAGGTGAGGCAATGTGTCCACCAGCAAATGGATAACCTTCGGGCAGGCCATAAGGAATGGTAGTTATTTGCTGGCTTGGGTCAAACTAAGGAAAAGCCTGCTTGGGCATTGATGGAGAAAATAGGGGTAAGGATATGGCCTGTGATGACATGGCTGGTGAACTGGAAATTGGGGCAAAAGACTGAAGTGGCGTAATAGAGGTGGCAGGAGGCATGGAATAATGGATTACTTGGGTAGCCACCCCTATATGAGAAGAAACTGAAGAAGAGGAAAAGAGAGAAGAAACACTAACCTGGGCCGCCGATGAAGTCATGGGAACTTGTCGGTGCTGGAATCTGCACAATTTTATACATCAACAAGTTGACTTGAACTGCATACTCTGTTAGAAGAAGGGCATCTTTTATCTGTATCAATGTTGGTATTCATAAGCTAAAGAGCATTGATATTTTTCACACACCTTATTCTTTGAAATATCTTAACCTTAAAATATGACTTGGATATGTACTTGAACACAACAAAATCTCCAATCTCCAGCCCATGATGATTCACAAAATTTTCCCAAGCCTACCTAAATTCTAGTTTATTTATGGTACCCCTTAATTGTACATCTCTAAACCCTAAAACCTAATCCCTTAACCCTAAACCCTAATCCCTAATCCCTAAACCATAAACCCTAATCCCTAATTATAATTTATGGTACCCTAATCGCTCAACCCTAAACTCTAATCCCTTATCCCTAAACCATAAACCCTATCCCTAAATCCTCAACCCTCAACACTTAAACCTTAAATCCTAAACCCTTTCTCTAAACCCTCAACCCTCAACACTATACCTTAAACCCTAATCCCTCAACCCTAAAGCTTTAACACCTCAACCCTTATCCACCCCTCTCCTCCTCTATCTACCTCACCCCATCTCTCCCCTATCTCTCAACCCTTATCCCTAAAGCCTCAACCCTCAACCCTTAAACCTTAAATCCTAAACCCTATCCCTAAACCCTCAAGCCTCGACACTGTACCTTAAACCCTAATCCCTTATCCCTAAACCCTAAACCTTCAACCCTAAGCCCTATCCCTAATCCCTCTACCCTCAACACTCTACCTTAACCCTAATCCATTGACCATCAACCCTAAGCTCTCAACCCTAAACGCTATCCCTAAAGCCTCAACCCTAAACCCTAATCCCTCAAGGTCCTAAACCCTAATCCCTTATCCCTAAATGCTAAACCCTATCCCTAAACCCTAAACCCTCAACCTTAAACCTTAATCCCTCAACCCTAAACCCTAATCCCTCAACCCTCAATCCTAATTCCTTATCCCTAAACCCTAAACCCATACATCCCTCAACCCTAAACCCTAAATGCTATCCCTATTCCTAAACCCTCAACCCTCAACACTATACCTTAAACCATAATCTCTTATCCCTAAGCCCTCAACCCTAAACCCTAATCCCTCAACCCTAAACCTTCAACCCTAAACCCTATCCCTAATCCCTCTACCCTCAACACTCTACCTTAACCCTAATCCCTCGACCCTCGACCCTTAAACCTAATCCATCAACCTTAAATGCTATCCCTAAAGCCTTAACCCTAAACCCTAATCCCTCAAGGTCCTAAACCCTAATCCCTTATCCCTAAACTCTAAATCCTATCCCTAAACCCTAAACCCTCAACCCACAACCTTAAACCCTAATTTCTCAACCCTAAACCCTAATCCCTCTTGACCTTAAACCCTCAACCCTTAAACCCTAAACCCCTGATCCTTAAACCCTAAACAGTTAAACCCTCAACCCTTATCCACCCCTCTCCTCCCCTATCCGCCTCACCCCCATCTCTACCCTCCTCTACCCTCGACACTATACATACATACATACATATAGGCATACATACATACATACATACATACATACATACATACATACATACATATAGGCATACATACATACATACATACATACATACATACATGCTTAATAACCTTGAACATAAAACACTCCAAGGGAGACATAACACACTCGTGTTATGTCAAACATGACAAACATCAGGCAAACTTTTGCGAAAAAGGAAAAAATGCAAAACAAAACATAACGCGAGAGCATTATAATGCGCTCGCATTATATTTTTTTTTGGGAATCCCAAGCCTTAGGATTGGGATTTGCTTTGGATTTCCAACCCAAAGGCTTGGAGTGCCTTCCCAATGTCTATGCAAACGTGTTTTTACAAATTCTATAGGATTTCACATAATTTCATTCGTACTAAGCCTCAAATTTGCACATGTTTCAAGGTCAAACAAATCAAACACCTGGGTAATGTTAGGCTTTCTCTTAGCTATTTAATGATGTAATTTTTTTTACATTTTGACAATGTTAAGCCTTTCATCTTTAATTTCTTTTGTTTGTGTGTCCGTTTTTGGGCAAAAACCAGTGTTTGGTCTTTTTTTCATTGTAAATTAACCATCATTGAAATTTAAAAAAAAAACATTTTTAGAAACTAGACTCCATTCTACACATATTAAAAAAAATATTTTCAATTAGTTTTCAAAATTTATAGGGGTAGCACGGCTAAAATTCTATTTTTTAAGATGTGTCCACTTTGAAAATTAGTAAAAAATCAAATATTCATTAAAAAATTATTAGAAAAATTGGGCATGAACTACATGCTGTTAGCTAATTTCTCACTGAGGCGATTTTAAAAATACCAAAAAAAAGTTAACCTTTTGAGGGAGCCACAAAACATGCTATGTTATGTTATTTTGACAAAAACAACACCAATTTATGTGGCTTCCTCTTTTAAACCCTTTAATTTATACCATTTTAAAAAAAATAGTAGTTTACTAAGTAGACTCGGAGCACTACGAAAATTGTTTTGGTTGCATCTTCAAATTTTGAGTGTAACTATGCTCAATTTCTTATTCAAGGCCAACATTTCCTGATTTCAGAAAAAAAGTGGCTACTTAAGACCCCTTTTTGGCCCCCCATCTTCTTGTACTTACCCCCCTCTCCCTTATCGATGAAAGAAATAGAAAAAACAAAACTATGACTCTCTTTCTCTCTCTCCCTATATATCACTTTCTCCCTATCTCTCTCTGCCTCTGAGAGAGAGAGAGAGAGAGAGAGAGAGAGAGAGAGAGAGAGAGAGAGAGAGTTGTTTAAGTTCACCATAAGCGAGCACGTTATAACACTCACACTATGCATTGCCTTGGTTATTTCCAAGCCTAAGGCTTGGATTTGTCTTGGGCTTCCAACCCAAAGTCTTGGACTGTATTTAGGACATCCAAAGACATGTTTTTCTAGATTGTAGCAAAAACCACATAATCTTGAGTGTGCTCGCCATTAGGTTTGCACTTATTTTGATGAAAACTCAAAATAAATACCACCATAATCTTGATCTTACTGTTAACTATCTAGCCATATAATTTTTTTTCACATTTTGAGTACGTTAAGGGTTTCAACTTTAATTTCTTTTGTTAGGACATATCCATTTTTTGTCAAAAACCAGTGTCTAGTATTTTTGACCTTTTTTTTTAACTGTTCATCGAAATTTGAAATAAGTTACATTTTTAGAAACTAGACTCCATTCTACACGTATTCAATTTTTTTTTGATTTTCAATTAGTTTTCAAAATTTTTAGGTGGGAGCACGCTCAATTTCTTGTTTTTAGGATGTGTCCACTTTGAAAATTACTAAAAAATTAATTATTCATAAAAAAAATATCAGAAAAATTAGGGTTAAACTACATAGTGTTAGCTAATTTCTCACTGAAGCAATTTTTAAAATACTAAAAAAAAGTTAAGATTTTAGTGGGAGCACACCAAACGCTATGTTATATTTTTTTGAGAAAAATAGGACCAATTTGTGTGCTTCCTCTTTTTGAACCCCTTAATCTCAACTATTTTTAGAAAAAATAGTAGTTTAGAAACTAGATTCAAAGCACTACAACTCTTGTTTTTGTTCCATCTTCAAATTTTGAGTGTAGCTATCTTCAATTTCTCGTCCAACATCAATATTTTTTGATTTCAAAAAAAAAGTGGCATCTTAAGACCCCCTTTTGGTCCCCCATCTTTGTGCACTTACCCATAGGATACACACACACACACACACACACACACACACACACATATGGTCTATTCCTTGGGACTTGTTGTAATATGAATTGTTGATGTTGCTAACATTTTTGGCATATAGATGCAACATTTTGTATATGTAGAATCAAACAGTCATAAAAATTAAGTATTCAAGTTTTGGGTAGCATCACAAAGTATTAGAGATCAAGCTCTAGATTTTATATATATATGGGCAAGTAAAAAAGCCTGTAACAGTACTAAAGTGACAGATTATCACCCTACCTATGCAATGGAGATCTTAAACACCCTAGAATGCAAGCATAAAGCATATGAAACCTTAGAATATTTAATGCATTTCCTCCATTACTATTGCTCTAACCTATGCTATGGTGCTGTACTTAGACTTGCAGGGCTGCTAATGGGAATGGAAACTCAACTATTGACAATGGCACAAGTCAAAATGCTCATGAGATGATTGAAAATGAGGAGGTAAAAAGGGTTTTTATAGAGAGTGAAAAGTGAATGGAGGGCTGGGATTAGAAGTTGACTTGGAGGGGAAATCAATGGCTCATAATGATTTGGGTTTCCTCCCACAAGAGGACAAATTTGATTTTTAAAATGGTGGAAAATGGGGTGAGAGTCAATGTTTTAAAATTAAATAAATTGTGGGAATTTATTTAATTTTTGTGAGAGGAGTGGGATTATGATGGGATATGATTAAATAAGTGAACCTATTTAACCTTGGGCCATGGTAATAATTTAAATAAATGAGTATTTATTTAAATTAAAGGGAATATTGGCGTGTGATGAGTGAATAATTAAATAGTAATTAAATTATTTAATTATAGAAGAATTTAGAAGAAAGAGGCCTTAATAATTAAATAAGTGAAGCTTATTTAATTAAGAAGTACCAAAGACGATGAATTAATTAAATAATGAATTTTTTTTAAATTAATAGTAGAATGTGGGATTTTAAGTAAAATGTGTGTGAAAATATTGTTCACAAGCTCGGGGCATTTTTAAGTGTCTACGATATATATATATATATATATATATATATATATATATATATATATATATATATATATATATATATATATATATATATATATATATATGGTCTATTCCTTGGGACTTAATGTTGTAATATGAATTGTTGATGTTGCTAACATTTTTGGCATATAGATGCAACATTTTGTATATATAGAATCAAACAGTCATAAAAATTAAGCATTCAAGTTTTGGGCAGCATCACAAAGTATTAGAGATCAAGCTCTAGATTATTTTGAGCCCTTCATGCATAACATATAACTAGCTCTAGAGTATTCTATCTCTAGAGTTACCACATAGAGTTGGCTCTAAAATATTTTGAGTAGTCCTTGAGCATCACCTAGTTAGCTCTAGAGAACACTACATGCCCGATTCACTACTTCTATAACATGGCAAAATTTTAATAGTGCATCATATTCTAATGTACTGGATATCATGCTCTATTTTGGGAAACACAACAAAAATCAACAAAATTCCAAGAAGGGAAGATGCATGAGTTGGTAGATTCTATTGATTCAAGGCCTATAAAAATAGATATTTAATATGAACAAATCCATCAATATAGCACTCTCCCACACTTGTCACTAGGAGGGTTGGGAGTTGTTTGGTTAGGACTTAAAAAATGAAATAAAGGTCATCACCATATGAATAAGCATGAAGAGCTAGTCTCTTAAATGATGACCATTAGAAGAGTTAGAAAAAAAATATTTTTTTTTACTAGGAATCTAAGTAGAAATAAAAGTCATTACCCTTATAACATAGGAATAGAAATGCGTGCTTGATTCCTTAGGTATTGATTGATTCTAGAGAAGTCAGTTAAGGATGTTCTGATATAAAAATGTAACCATTCCAACTTTTGAAGATATAAAAAATACATAGAACAATAGAAAGAAAGATAGCATAAAACATACACACAATCAAATAAACATTGATATAATCTTCTTCAGTCTCATCTAGGCCTAAGAGCTTATTTATCTATTATGTGATAGAGTTATAAAAAGAGATGGTTAACTTAATGTTTTGGTTTTAATTTCACGACTCATATAATATTTTTTCTCTATTGTGAAACCCATATCGAAATGAAATCTAATACAACCAAGATTCATATTACTAATGGATTATCTTGAGTGTGTTTTACAAAATTTTTGCATGAATGCTTTAGTTCTCATAAGTAAACCATTATATAAACATAGACAAGCTTAATTAATTTAAACATTGTATTCTTCATAATAATGATTACTCTATGTCAACCATCAACACGATTATATAAAATCCACTTCACTGATGAGTTCAAGTCTGCTACTATCGATTTCAAATCCTCAGTTAGCTAGAATTTACTCACTCTCTCATGCCCATAAAAGTTAAACCGAGTTAGGTCTAGACTCAGTGATGCATCATAAATATTGAATCACCGGAGCTTTCAAGTCTGTATTCAAAATTTTGAGTTAAGTCTAGAGCCAAGCTGATATTTAAAACTGATTCCAACCTCTTGGTCAACTAAAATTTATTCACTTGTGTTTGCACTTGGAATTTCCTTGTATACGACGGAACTTAGACGGATAACATACGTAGATCTCAGGGCTTGTATACGTAGATTCCTGAACCTTTGACAGTCCTGTGCACGCCTAGGGCATTGTTGAAGGCAATCTTGCTTGTCAGATGCTCATTTTTCACCCATTTTCTCTCGCTCCACATATCTAGGTTATCGTTCAACACTTCTACAGATATCAACACAAATTTAGGGCACATGGTTCCTTATCAACTGGATTCCATGCACATAAACACCCTGTCCAACCATTGTACATAGTAGTTAAAGCATTAAAACTTGACTTTTAAGTTTAGTTTTTGTGAGACATGGATGTGCAAATTTTCTATCTTAAAAGCAGATATTCCCTATTTCAGTTGTTTGATTCCATGCACATGGACAAAACAATAGTATAATTTTCATTATCTACATAGCCATTTGAACATAGTTTGAATTATAGGCTTATGGAAGAAACCAGTTTACAATAACATAAATATATTTGGAGGGCTTTAGTCTATTCATGTTTGTGTATGTAGATGCTTAGCATGGTGTATGGTGTTTTGTTATTAAGTATATGCACTGATATTGTAGGGAGTCTAACACGTATCCTTCTTTGGGTGTTTGCAGGTTATTTACAAAGTCAGAAACTAGCGTAGACTTAAAAAAACATGAATATTATGAGGACCATGTTACAGAGGAAGATATTCAATGGAGTAAAGATCTAACTTAAAAAGAAGAGTTCCATTTGACACCATGGCATCAAAATTTGATGAGTTGCCTTTGGCAACTCATCAAATTTTGATGCATTACTTAACTTCCCCAAAGATTGCTATAGGAGAGTTACTTGAACCCATGATGCTCTAAGTACTCAATTGAGTTGTAGGAGGGAATGTACTTGACTTCCCCAAAGATGGCTATAGGAGAGTTACCTAAATCCATGATGCTCTAAGTACTCAATTGAGAAGAGAAACTTGGTCCAAAGGGACGACATGAGATAGCTTGTGGTGTTGAAAATTTAGGGGATTGTTTATGCAATAGATAAAATCTGATTATGAAAATGAAATACCAAGAGGCCTATACATGAAATAGATTAACATATATACCTGAGGCAAATTTGATGAGGTTTCCAATAGTGACATCAAATTTTGGCCACAATGAACAAAATGTATACTTATTTGTTAGCATGTGTTTATTTGTTCTACATACTTAATTGGCACTGAATTAAGTCATAAAGTTTAAAAGTCCTTGTAGTCTTAAGCATGAGTCATGATCTTTTATGGACATTAGGACAATTATGAGATATAATAAAAAACATGTTATGGAAAGAAGTTTTGATGGTTCTTAGGGTTTGGAATGTTGATCCGAGCCTACTAGAAATAGGTGTTTAAATTAAAAATTTCTTTGAGAAAAGTTGATATTGCTGCTTGTGTGTTATATTGCAAGGTTATATGAGAAAAGAAAACATGTTTGACTTCTTCAAAGGTTGTTACAGGAAAGCTAAATGAGTCCTTGAAGGGCCTAGGATGAAATTTGTGTTGTGAAGAGAGGATTAGTGGTTGATATGAGATGGAACACGATCCTTGATTTCCTAAAAACTCTTTTCTTCTAACTAATTGCCTTGCCATTAGAATGAGGATTGAATAGGAAGAACATTCAAAGTTTGTGTTTCCATAAGGATGTTGACAAGCTAATGAATGATATGCACATTCAAGAAGAAGATACCTATTTGACAAAAGGCCATCAAGAAGAAATATTACTATTATAGTGTTAAGTTGAAAGATAAAGACCCTAGTAGTTGCAAACCTATGTCTTGATGAAGGAAATAATATTTTTGGATGCTCAAGAATAGATTTAAAAGTTGTGGCTTGATCACAAGTTCTATCTAAAGGAATATTTTCCACCAACTTACATGGGGGATTTATAACAACTACTAGATGATGATTTTTCCACATGCACCCATTATTACTACAAGAATTCATTAGTAAAGATGCATATCTTAGAATTTAATTAAGGTTGTTTGGCATATGTGCATACCCCCATAAATAAAGAATTGAGATCTTGAGAAGTGTTATTTAATTCCTCCCATATAAAGACCAGCTTAAGGAGGAAATTATTACAAAAAGTACTTTATTAACATGCCATATGGATCTTAAGGAGCTAGCGAGGTGTCTCATATCATGGCATGGAGTATTTATGCATTAGGGAATATTATTAGAAGATATTTATATGGAAATAAATAGTAACATCAAAACATGGCCTAAGGGGGAGTGAACCCACACTTTGGAACTTATGCCATCTTGTTTGAACATGAGGAAAGCTTCTTGGAGATAAATAAATAGCTTTTCTATAAAGGAACTCATGGATAAAAGAAATTAAAGCATGTTTCTTTTGAATCTTCGCAACTTTTTATATTTTAGCCCTTGATTAAAAACTAAAATTTAATAATTTTGTTCAAGTTTTTGGGCAGCAAATGGACTAATTGTAACCTATTGGCCATATGCTCATAGAAGAAACACTTTGTTTGGGTTGGAGACTATAATTTTGAATGTTATTTTTACTTTTTAGTTGTCAATTTCTTATTTTTTAAGTTTTTTTAGTTCTCCAAACTAGTGAGCTATGTGGTTTTGAATCAAATTCTATAATTTAATTAAGGTTGAGTTAACTTCACACATGCTTAAAGATAAATCATCAAAATTAAAGACTTTAGGAGGATGTGTGTAAGATTTGCATGTTGAATATAGTAGTTTTATGCTTCATTTCTCCTTTGTCTTAGGTCTTTAGATGTATGAAGCACTTTGTGTTTTTAATTAAGTGAAACATCGATCAAGCAAGGCTAGTTATTTGGAGTTTGCCTTCTCAACGAGGTTAGAATTGAGTTCATGCCTTCTCAATAAGGTCAAAATCATGTTCATTACAATATAGACTTGCCTTTTATTTTCTTAACCCTACTTCTTTTGCATTTTTTTAACATATTGTTATATTAGGATTAAAACTAAGATTTTACTTTGTGATTTGAAACTAAAAAGAATATATTTTGCATGATTATCAATCTTGATTCATTACTAATCTAGATTGTTGACATGTTTATAAATATAATGAGTTATACCTAATAACTTTGTTTTGAAGGGAAAATATGAAGACATTGATTTTCTTGTGTAATTGATAATTTTTTTGACTGAACTACAATCATCATACCACATGCTCCTTGAATTAGAATCTAGTATTGTGCATGATAACTAAGTTATCTAGAGTCTAGCCATGACTTAATGATATCACAAATAAAGCTTCAAAACCATTCAATCTCATCACTTGGAGTTGTTCCAAATTTCCCATAATATTGGGAAAAATCCTTAGCCTCTACATCCATACAAATTCAACACTTGTAGTTGAGCCAAATTAGCTATAGTGCTAGGAAGACTTTTGATATTTACACAACCTCCCAAATGAAACACAACCTAAACCTTAGGACCTAAACCCTAAGACATAAACCTAAAACCCTTAACCCTTAACCCTAGGACCAAAACCCTAAAACCTAAACCTAAAACCCTAAACCCTAAAACCTAAACCTAAAATCCTGAATTGTAAACCCTAAAACCTAAAACTTAAACCACAAAACCTAAAACTAAAACCCTAAACCACAAGATTCATGCTTAGTTGTATCACTAAATGATGAATATAATTGACAAGGGTCTTTGATGTGTTGATGTTTAGCTTTGAGAAATGTGATCTCTTAGTCTAATTTTAAGGCTATTTGTTAAATGTCTACTAAATATACTCTAATAGAGAACAAATTCATAGGTAGGTATAGAATCAAAACTATGAACTAACTTCCTACTTTCACAAACTTATTCCTATGCTTAAAACTATAGAATCAAAGTTCTATGAACTAACTATCAACATGCCAACTCCCAAGAAAGATCAAGAACAAACCAATTAGTGGTGAAGAGAAATCCAACCACCAACTAGGTTGACCATAATTGTTCAAACATTTGAAAATAACCCATGAACTTGAAACATAGGACCATGGTAGGTGAGATGAGTACTAGATAGAAGGGTAGGTAAATATTCAAAAGCTATTTGAATAATAACCATCCACATGGACAATAAGAGCATCAACAACCAATGCACACCATAAATATGCCAAACACACTAATATGATGAGAAAATACCTTGGACAGATAAAACAAACTTACTTGTTGTAGAAAGGAAAGATCACCACAAAGGGAGAAACAAGGTTGGAAAGCATTGTAAGTTCTTATAAAATTAGCTTATAGGAAAAGCAAGTGATGAGTGGTTCCAACACAAAATGGGGAGGAATGATGCTGCAAATAAGGTACCCCACAATATGAGGAAGAGGCAAGGACCACAAAGCAATATCAAAAAACACCATAAAAGGAAGATAGCACAATTATTTGGCTTTTGGCATTCAACCAAGATAAAATAAGCCCTAGAACATACAACTAAGTCAACATAGAGATAACATATCAAATAGACGCAATGAAATTAGTCAAAGATTTAGGAGTAGGCCCATAGAACGCAATTGGACAAAGGATAGGTCTAGGATGTAATACAAATCACAAAATAAATCAATGAACTTGTTATCATTCTACCTAGATAACAATTAGGAATGCAATACAAAGGAACCATAAATGTTTGATAAAAAAGGAACCAATTCAACCTCTTTCCTCCATTGTTACATTTTCCTAGACGAGAGAGAAAGGATGATCATCTTAATTATTGCATACTCCTATGCTCAAACAAACTTCTACCCTTCTACTTGCCTAATCCAAATTGCTTTGCTATGCTCCTTCTATTAGCTAGAGGACAACTGATATTTATAAATATATTTACTAGGTTATTGTATGATTAAAGCCATGAGGACACTTTTCCTTAACTAACCCTCTAATAGAAAACAAGATCAAAGACAATGAATAAGTCCTAGGTAAAAGGGGGGTTCACTTGGCTAAATTTGAATTTCTAAATTTGATGTTGGGTGAAGCAATGTTACGCTCGTGAGGTCAACCTTGTGAGCATGGATCCAAACTAGGATAAAAGACAAGCTAGATCATAATAGACAATGATAAACTAGGAATTAGTGTATGGATGGACATGATAATCATACAAATAGGTTGAATGTATTGTGATAATCATGTATTAAAATTTATAAAATGTTTACTTGACATTCATATCTAGGTTCCAGTTCTAACTCTTTGGATTGATATAAATGCTCAATATAGAAAAATGTGTGTTTTAATTTTCATCCAAGACCTTTTGAAAGTGATTAGCAAATAATATGGGATGAAGGGGAGGCTCAAATTGTTTGTATTTTCTATGACATAAATTAGTCTAAATTTTCATTAGATGCATTTTTTAATGTTTTAAATTGAATGTCTCTTCAAATGACATGTATTTTGAATTTGTCCACGTTCAATGTGATTTTTAATTTAAATTGTGTACATTATTTAATTAGTTTATTGATATATATTTTTTTATTGTTTAACATGTAGTTGCCTTTTCATCACATGGAGCCAAATATAGCTGTAGCCGATGAGTTTTCCATAGAGGATTTCATACATATTGACCATCCTAAAAACCCCTTACGTGGACCATCACCTCCACATAATGTATCACCACCACAAAACCCCACACCTCCACCCTCTCCACCTCCTATCCCTCCACCTCCTAACCCCCCACGTCCTCAAATTGATCAAAATCAGTTAAGAGAAAGCATAAATGCAAACCTAAATGTCACTCAAAAAAATATAAATTTGATAAAAAATGAGCCCAACCTTCCCCCCCATGTAGCATGATTTGCATCTTCGATGCAAACTATTGTTGACTCTGTTCGATCCATCAATGCGGACCTAGTTAGTTTCCATCGATGGAGAGAAGAGAGGAGACAATTTTATGCAGATGGGTTGTCTTATAAAGAAATCCATAACCTTCATATTACCAAAGAAGCAATTTGTGCACATTTCTTTAACCCCAATACATACGAACCAATTCCATCCAATAAAAAATGACTTTCAATTAAATGGTGTAGGCACCAACATATAGCTGCACATTTTTGGGACAGGTGGTGGATGGTCTTTGATACTCCACATGGCAATTGTGAGGTGCCCTTTATTTTTTGAGATAGTTATGGGATGAGTTTGAGTTGGGTAAAAAACCCAACTATTTTGATATGAGGTCATTTTAGGGAGTTGGTCATGGGATGCCCCAAAATAGATTAGGAGCACATGTCGATCCTCAACGACGTGCTCTAATTCCACCGGTTGTTTCTCCTCTAGCTCCTAGTTGAAAGGAAGCTAGGTGTGCAGAAATCGCTTCCTACACTAATCTAATGAGGAGAGGGCTATGCAAATTCAAATTTATCCTAACTATTACAGCAATGTTAAACCATTAACATGAGATATTGCAGCAAAACACAAGAACCAGAAAGTAGATAGAAGAAGAGAGACAAATATTTATGGTGGGGAAAACCCTTATCGGGTGAAAAACCCCACACTCAGAAACCTGTACAATGTATTAACAAATCTGAAAGTTGTTTACAATACACTTGCAATGCAAGCTTCAATGGTCTTTGACACTCATGTCTAGAATCAATCTGATAGCATAACTGTACCTGTAAACCTATGATACAAACTCCATCTCCAAGCACTTGTTTAAATAGGAAATACAAGGCAATATTGGACCTTTCTTGGAATGGGCATCCAACAAGGCTTCATGGACCAAAACCCACACCCAAGGACACTTGGTCAACATTGTAGAATGTTCTTGACACTTGTCCACAGCTCCCATCCCAAAGAGGTTGCCTATTTCCAAAATGGACTATGACAGATGCTCTTACGACACTTACGATTGTCATAGAATCTGTCATAGTGGTTACAACTTACAGCTGTAAGAGAATCTATCATACACATGCTATAAATAGCATATTCTATTACAACATGTCATATTCCACCTTGGGGAGCCCAAATATGCCTTATTCAAAGATGTTTCATGACACATGTCATCTCTTGTCTTATAACCTTCTATTTCTGACTCTTACATGTCATAAATTCGTCATAGGAATCCGTCATAACTATTTCGGTCAAACATTCTCTTACACAACATGGAAGATGCTGACACATGGAAAATGCTCCTACCATAAAGTGGGATGGCTATCTCCTCATGTGAGGACAAAATTACAAGTTGTCATATTCCATGTAGGATCAACACATCACTGTGCCACATCCCACAATATGACAATATGGAATTTACAAGTATTTACAACATAGGCAATTAAATAATAAATGCAAACATTACAAATGTAAGGAATTACCAAGGTTGAGACACCTTAATTCCGAACATTCTCCCACTTGTCAAACACCTTGTAAGAGCCAATAGAAAAACATGATTTAACTGCTATAGGCCGAGAGGCCCATAGACTCTGATCACCATCTAAACTTTTCTTTGCTCACTAGTTTTGTTAATGCATCTACAACATTCCTCAAAGTATCTACCTTCTCCAAATTTACCTTTCCATCCTCAACCATGTCTCGCACGAAGTGAAACTGAACATCAATGTGCTTGGTTCTAGCATGGAAATTTGGATTCTTTGCAAGGCAAATTGCACTTTGACTGTCGTAACCGATCGTGATCTGACCTGCATCAACACCAATATCTGAACATAATGTCTTAAGCCAAATGGCTTCCTTACAAGCATGAGTTGCTGCCATATACTCAGCTTCTGTTGTGGACAAAGCAATAACAGGTTGTCACTTACTCATCCAACTAATAGCACCACCAAACAGTGTAAACACATAAGCACTGGTGGATCTCCTGCTGTCAATGTCACTTGCCCAATCTGAATCCACAAATCCATGAATATCAACAAAATGCGGAGGTCCTGAAATATTACCATGATAGCAAATGGAATACTCAGAAGTACCCCTCAAATATCTGAACACTCGCTTAACTGCATCCCAATGAACTTGTCCAGGATTAGCCATAAATTGACTAAGGACTCCCACTGCTTGGGCAATGTCTAGTCTTGTGTAGACCATAGCATACGTCAAACTACCAACAACACTATCATAAGGTACTCTGCTCATGTCCACCTCACTAGGAGATTTTGGACAATCCTCAACAGACAACTTTGTCCCCAAAGAAACGGGAACACACAATGGTCTACAATCTGCCATGCTGAATCTGTCCAACATAGTCTTCACATACTTACTCTGGCTTAACCAAAGTTTTCTGTTGGTTCTGTCTCTTCTGATTTCCATTCCTAGAATGTACTTGGCTGCCCCTAAATCTTTCATTTCAAATTAAGCTGATAACTAAGATTTAAAATCAGAAATCATATTCTTACCCTTCCCAATGAGCAACATATCATCAACATACAGTGTAACGATGAGAATACGATCACCATCAAATTTATAATACACACAGTGATCCGATTTCGATCTCAGAAATCTAATTGACAACACAAAGGCATCAAACTTCAAGTACCATCTCTTAGGGAATTGCTTCAAACCATACAAAGACTTTTTAAGTTTGCAAACCAAATTTTCTTTACCTTTCACCATGTAATGATCTAGCTATGACATGTAGATTTCTTCCTCCAAATCACCATGAAGGAAGGCTATCTTCACATCCATCTGTTCTACCTCCAAGTCATAAGCTGCTGTGAGAGACAATAGGAATCGAATGGAGGTCAGCTTTGCAATGGGAGAGAAGATCTCACCATAATCTATACCCTCCACTTGTGAATACCCCTTCGCAACCAATCTGGCCTTATACTTCTCAACATTGCCATCTGCACCAATTTTCTTCTTGAACACCCATTTGCATCCAATGGGTTTTCGTCTAGGAGGCAAAGGCACCAAGTCCCAAGTTTGATTCTTTTCCAAAGAAGCCATTTCTTCCTCCATGGCCTCCTTCCAGGAACCTACATCTTTCAGATCCAAAGCCTCTGACATAGTTCTAGGTTCATCACTATTAGTGATTAAAGCATAAGCACAACTAGAAACAAGCAATGTAAAACCAAACCTTTCAGGTTAATTTCTTATCCATGTAGACCTCCTCAAAAGCTGAGGTTGAGGTTTAGCTTCTTCATTTGAGATTTCAGAGCTGCCAGAGCTCTCCTCATCATCAGGCCCAACATTGTCTTTCTGTTAAGTCTTCTTAGGGGTAGCAGAAAATTGAACAACATCCTCTTTCTTTACTATTTCTTCTGGCTGCAAACTAGTGGAAGAAGGTGTAAGCTCTCTGACGATGACACTCTGCTATACAACACTTTTTTAGCCACGGGGTCCCAAAGCTTGTATCCTTTCACACTGACACCATAGCCAATGAAGATACACTTAAAATCCTTATTCTCCAACTTTGACCGCTTCTCCCTAGGCACATGTGCATATGCCTCACAACCAAAAACATGAAGATGCCTTATCGAAGGCTTTCTACCAGACCACACCTCCATGGGTGTTTTTCCAACAAGAGCTGATGTAGGAGATTTGTTTACCAGATAGCATGTAGTGGTAACAACTTCAGCCCAAAATGTTTGTTCTAGGCCAGCTCCACTAAGCATACTCCTAGCCTTCTCCATCAGTGTCCTGTTCATCCTCTTTGTAACTCTATTTTGCTGCGGGGTGTATGGAGTTGTCTTATGTCTTTCAATCCCAAGTTCCTTGCAATACTTATCGAATTCTGTAGAATAGAACTCACCACCGTTGTCAGTTCTCAAACATTTAATCTTTTTACCAGTCTAATTTTCAGCAAAGGCCTTAAACTCCTTAAACTTGCTATAGACTTCATATTTGCTTCTGAGAAAATAAATCCATGTCCTTCTACTGTAATCATCTATAAAAGATACAAAGTATACAGATTTTGATAATGAAGGAACATTAATAGGACCAAACACATCAGAATGAATAAGATCCAACACACCAGAAGACTTATGAGAACTCGAGTAAAACTGCACATGCTTTTGTTTTCCATAAATGCAATGTTCGCAAAAGTCAAAATCAAGATTACAATCATCTAACCCCTCAACGAGGTTCTTATTTTTTAGGGTACGCAGACCCTTCTCACCAATGTGGCCAAATCTCTTATGCCATAACATTGTCTTTTCAGCAGGAAGTTTAACTTCCAATGCACGATTACAACCATCAAGACTAGAAACAACAGATTTCTTCACTGCTTGTTCAAATGGTGGGGATGAAGTGACTGTTGCCCCCTTCCTTGAGTCAGAAGAACTATTGCATTGTGGAATACATGTCTCTAGCTGAAACAAAGTACCTCTCCTAGTACCCTTAGCAAGCACCATAGCTCCTCTAGTCATCTTGCATCATTCTTTCGAAAAGACAACCTGCACACTTGCATCATTCAAACTACTTGTAGAAAGCAAGTTCCGTGCTAAGCCTGGGATGTGCATAACCCCAGAGATCCCCTTCACTCGACCATCAGGGAATCAGATAGAGACTCTTCCACGACCAACAATCTTCAGATGAGAGTCGTCACCCAGATACACCTTTCCACCATCAAACTCCTCATACTTAGTGAACCAGTCTCAATGTGAGGTCATGTGGAATGATGCACTAGAGTCGATTAGCCACACATCATCAGATGCATGGGTTGCCAAGGTTGTGATGAAATCATCATCATCATCTTGTGACTTATCAGAATCTGAATCAGGAGCTTTCTTCTTCTTCTTCTTCTCCTCTTTGCATTCCTTTCAAAAATGCTTAGTTTTACCACAGTTCTAACAAAGAGCCTTGGACTTTCCATGAGATTTGGATCTCCCACGGGATTTGGATCTACCCTTCTCAGCTTTCTTGTCCTTCTTCTTCCCTTTCTCTTTGAGCCTTCCACGAACTGCAAGGGCCTCTTTGGCTTCCTCAGAAGACTTTCTCCGCATCTCTTTAGACAACAGTGAAGAAACCACTACTTCCATTTTGAATGTGGATGTGGTGCTTCCAATTCCATGACAAGATGATCCCATGAGTCTGGTAGAGAACAAAGCAGGGTCATACACCGATCCTCCTCCTCCATCTTTACACCAATAGATGTCAATTGTGCAACCATCATGTTAAAAGCATTCATATGTTCAGCAACGGATCCTCCGTCCTCCATTCGAAGGGAATACAACTTCTTTCTCAGGAAAAGTTTATTGACTAGGGATTTTGCTTGATACACATCCCCCAACTTCTTCCAAAGTAGTTTTGTAGTAGTCTCCTCATGGACATTTAACAACACAAAATCAACAAGACTAAGTCTTATGAGACCCTTAGCCTTTTGATCCTTTCGATCCCACTCATCTTGTGACATTGTAGCTAGTTTAGTTCCATTAACACTTTCCCAAAGGTCTCGATCAACAAGCATGTCTTCCATCTTGAGCTTCCACAGCTCGAAATTACTACCACTGAACTTCTCCACTTCAAATATTTCGGATGTGCCTGCCATCTCCTTGCTGCAATAAGATATAGAATGCTCTACATAGACTCCCACTCAACCTAAGATTAGCTCAAAAAACCCCTACCCAACAACTAAGACCAAAGGTGATCAAGCTCTGATACCAACTGAAAGGAAGCTAGGTGTGCAGAAATTGCTTCCTACACTAATCTAATGAGGAGAGGGCTATGCAAATTGAAATTTATCCTAACTATTACAGCAATGTTAAACCATTAACATAAGATATTGCAGCAAAACACAAGAACCAGAAAGTAGACAGAAGAAGAGAGACAAAGATTTATGGTGGGGAAAACCCTTATCGGGTGAAAAACCCCACACTCAGAAACCTGCACAATGTATTAACAAATATGAAAGTTGTTTACAATACACTTGCAATGCAAGCTTCAATGGTCTTCGACACTCATGTCTGGAGTCAATCTGGTAGCATAACAATACCTGTAAACCTGTGATACAAACTCCATCTCCAAGCACCTGTTTAAATAGGAAATACAAGGCAATATTGGACCTTTCTTGGAATGGGCGTCTAACAAGGCTTCATGGAACAAAACCCATGCCAAAGGACACTTGGTCAACATTGTAGAATGTGCTTGACACTTGTCCATAGCTCGCATCCCAAAGAGGTCACCTATTTCCAAAATGGGCTATGATAGATGCTCTTACGACACTTACGACCGTCATAGAATCTATCATAGCAGTTACAACTTACAGCTGTAAGAGAATCTGTCATACACATGCTATAAATAGCATATTCTCTTACAACATGTCATATTCCACCTTGGGGTTACCAAATATGCCTTATTCAAAGATGCTTCATGACACATGTCATCTCCTATCTTATAACCTTCTATTTTTGACTCTTACATGTCATAGATTCGTCATAGGAATCCGTCATAACCGTTTCGGTCAAACATTCTCTTACACAACATGGAAGATGCCGACACATGGAAAAATGCTCCTACCACAAAGTGGGACACCTATCTCCTCATGTGAGGATAAAATTACAAGTTGTCATATTCCATGTATGATCGACACATCATTGTGCTACATCCCACAATATGACAATATGGAATTTACAAGTATTTACAACATAGGCAATTAAATAATAAATGCAAACATTACAAATGTAAGGAATTACCAAGGTTGAGACACATTAATTCCCAACACTAGTATTCTCGCTACATATCAGCAGTAGATGATATTGTCAACATTAGGAGCATTGAGTTCTCTCTCAGGAGATCTCATTCATCAGACTACCCACGTGGCAACTAAAGTGGGTGATAGAGAGCATGGAGGTTCATCCTATGGGCATACTCAGGCATCCACTGCAGGTCCACCTGTATCTACTACATAATCATTTATGGACTTACTATATGGTGACGATCATCCTACACAGTTATGTACATCTTTTGAAAGGCATGTATTTAATTTGTTTGAAATGTGCAAAATTCATGTAAATAATATGAAATTAAATTATATATATAATATAATATTAATTTTCAAGAAGAGTTCGGTGTAGATGCATGATTAGAGGAGGCCAATTTCTTAATATGATCATGTTTGTTTTTCAAGAGTTGTAGAAATGGGCACACCTTACGGTCAGGTAAACCAATATATATTTTAATTTATGTCCATATCTAATTTAATTTAAATTTGTACACATGTGTGAAATTATGATATATTGTATCTATGCAGGGAGGTCATGCGATACCTATGACCGACCAACCACAAGGTGTGGCGAGCGCTCTTGAGTCATCATCAACTTTTATACATGGGCCATCTCAGGTGTGTGCTTTCAAAATTTATTTAAGTTTGAAATTTACATGTGCTTTAAAAACTCACTACATGTACTATGATTATTTTATGCAGGATGATAGCAGTATCCTTACAGGTGGTAGGTAGGCTCCTGATCATGGTCATGACCATGAGTCCATCTCATTCGAGGTCCTAAACTATACTAAATCTCCTATACAATTTTTAGGTCTTTTAAATATATATTTAAGTTCAATTAAAATAATTTTTATCACTAATATTTTCTAACCTATTGTTTTCTTTATTTGAATATCCAGGAATTAGTAGCTTAATCATTTGGTCCTCAATCGACAGTTATACCTCCTATTGAACAAAATGTGTCAGTAAATTCACATGATCAGATGGTAATTTATGCATATACTTAAAATCATTTTTACTATATTTACAATATTTAATTAAAATCAAATTTTTATCGAATTAATATAAATTCTAATCTATATTGTTTGCTTTATTTCAATATCTTCAATTAAAATCATTTTTTTATCACTAATATTTTCTAACCTATTGTTTTCTTTATTTGAATATCCAGGAATTAGCAGCTCAATTAGTTGGTCCTGATAGACTTGATTTGATCGATCGTCTTGATGGACTTTAGATAGTTTTATTTTATGGACTATAGATAGTTTTATTTATATGTGTGCCACTTGACATATACATTTTGAACATGTTATTTCATGGACCATTTCACATACATTATATACATTATGATCATGTTTGTGTTTATGAATGTGTTCACATACATGTTATGTTCATTATGATGATTATATGCACACACACACACACACATTATCTAACTTTCAAGTAATATGCACTATAAATTCTTATCTAGAATCATATTGCATATATATTTACATGTCATTGTTGAATGAAGTTTAGATGTCTTAATTTAATACTTTAGATAACTTTTAATTTAATACTTTAATAGATATACATTTTGAGCATGTTATTTCATGGACCATTTTACATACATTATATACATTATAATCGTGTAACTTGTGTTTATGAATGTGATCATGTACATGTTATGTTCATTATGATGATTATATGCACTCACATATATATATTTTATCTAATTTTCAAGTAATATGCACTATAAATTCTTATCTAGAATCAAATTGCATATATATTTTAAACATGCCATTGTTGAATGAAGTTTAGATGTCTTAAATTGATTAACTTCAAATTTCAATAAAATCACAAGGTTAGGTGACAAATTAATACATTCCTTATAGTTTAGATCATATTCATAATAAAGTAAGGGCATATAATTTTAACTATTAATCACTAAACAAAAATCTATGTAATTGCAACAATAATTCAATGTATCCAAAAGATGCATTCATTAACAAGGTTCTACAAACCATATAATAGGCCCTTAAGCAAATTATAAACTTTTTAAGAAGATCATATTCTCCAAAATCTAACACCAATTAAGGGCAGGTAATTTTAACTATTTTCTAATTCTAGAAAATATTAATCACTAAACAAAAATCTATGTAATTGCAACAATCATTCAATGTATCCAAAAGATGCATTCATTAACAAGGTTCTACAAACCATATAATAGGCCCTTAAGCAAATTCTTAGTCTTGCAGACACCATAACATCATATATTTCAATTGCAAAAGAACCTTAAAACAAACAAGGAGTTTATAACAGGACAAACATTTTATCCATTCAATCCAATAATGAAGCATATGAGTCAATAGCTAAAACATTTTTCATCGTATTGAACCTATTCTCCAATTAAGCTAAACACTTTATCAAGTAATATAAATCCTATGATTTTGGTGTAGGAGCACCATGATAGTAAAGTCTAGTTTGATTTGAGACCCTGAGGTGAGAGAGAGTCATTGGAAGCAGTGTTGGGCTTTGAGAAGTTGGAAACCCATAGTTTGTGTCCTTGAAATAGGAAATTGCCTTGAGAGGATTTCTTGTGAAGTTTGAAGAAGTGCTTAGTTGAGCCCATTGTTGTGAAATAAGCCTCCTTGGGATTGAGTTTGACACCTTGTTTGACATCAGATTTTCTTCTAAGTCTCTAATAACCAATTCTCTAAGTATTTTTCCATTCTTAGATTTAAGTTGCAATTCCTCCCTTACTAGGAGGAGGAAAAAACCTAAGGTCTAATGTCTCATACTTAGGTTTACACAATATTTCATGTAGAACTTAGGTAGAAGAACATCTAGCTTAGAATGATAGAAAATTTCAATATAATACTAATAATGCAATATAATGTTGACTTCCTAAGAAGATCATATTCTCCAAAATCTAACACCAATTAAGGGCAAATAATTTTAACTATTTTCCAATTCTAGCAAATATTAATCACTAAACAAAAATCTATATAATTGCAACAATCATTCAATGTATCCAAAAGATGCATTCATTAACAAGGTTCTACAAACCATATAATAGGCCCTTAAGCAAATTCTTAGTCTTGCAGACACCATAACATCATATATTTCAATTGCAAAAGAACCTTAAAAGGAACAAGGAGTTTATAATAGGACAAACATTTTATCCATTCAATCCAATAATGAAGCATATGAGTCAATAGCTAAAACATTTTTCATCATATTGAACCTATTCTCCAATTAAGCTAAACACTTTATCAAGTAATATAAATCCTATGATTTTGGTGCAGGAGCACAATGATAGTAAAGTCTAGTTTGATTTGAGACCCTGAGGTGAGAGAGAGTCATTGGAAGTAGTGTTGAGCTTTGAGAAGTTGGAAACCCATAGTTTGGGTCCTTGAAATAGGAAATTGCCTTGAGAGGATTGCTTGTGAAGTTTGTAGAAGCGCTTAGTTGAGACCATTGTTTTGAAATAAGCCTCCTTGGGATTGAGTTTGACACCTTGTTTAACATCAAATTTTCTTATTAGTCTCTAATCACCAATTCTCTAAGTATTTTTCCATTCTTATAATTAAGTTGCAATTCCTCCCTTACTAGGAGGAAAAAACCTAAGGTCTAATGTCTCATACTTAGGTTTACACAAGATTTCATTTAGAACTTAGGTAGAAGAACATCTAGCTTAGAATGATAGAAAAATTCATTATAATACTAATAATGCAATATAATGTTGACTTCCTAATAAGATCATATTCTCCAAAATCTAAGACCAATCATTTACAATTCTTTGACTCAAGATATTAATTATATAAGACTTAGAGATCTACACTTTCTTATGAAATAATATGGACTAGATGACTTTGCAAAAAGACTTTAAGCTAAATTATCCTAACACTAGTAATGACCTTAACTTATACTTGACATGTATAAAATGTACAAGATACAATTGAACAATTTTATAAAATGTGGTTTATAAGAGACAATTTGTATAAGATAAAATTGGAACAAGATATAAAAAGTGATTTATAAGTTCATTGAAGTTCATACATCGAACAAACATATATAATGTATATTGATGTTTAATACAACTATATTGATGTTGAAACATATGTGCATATAAATAATATTAAAGCTTATCCACTTTTAGCTCAAGACCACAAATTGATATTTACATAATTTATATGATGAATTTTTTTTACAGTGATAATCATGGTAGATCAACTTGATGAGAACCTACAAAAATAATTAATGTAAGTAAATAAACTATATTTTATGAGTCATGTAACTAGATAATTCATACGAGAAAAGAACAATACATACTAAACCTAGATATCCTAGATATAGATTATGTGAGTCATGCATCTCGTGAACCCTACAAATCCTAGAAATCCTAAATATAGATTAGTTATTCTAAGAGGATGACTTAAGGGGAGTTAAGAGATGTACCCTAAACCCTTAACCCTTATAGATTTGTTATTCTTTGCATCTCATGAACCCTATGACCTAAAGCCTAGGAGATGCAAGATGATGGATTAAGGGTTTCAGATAAGAGGATATGGCTTAAGGGGTCCTAAGAGGATGGCTTAAAGGGAGTTAACAGATGAACCCTAAACCATTAACCCATAATAGATTTGCTATTCTAACCATCTTGTGAAACCTATAAACCCTTAACCCTTACCCCTAGGACTTAAAGCCTAGGATATGAACCCTTAACCCTTAACCTATAATAGATTATGTTGAAATTGATAATTAATTCAAACCACAAAGATCACCTGCAAAACCTAAGATTTACCTTCCACAAGAGAAAAATAAAAGAGGAATAATTTGCCCAATAAGGATGAATTAATGAAATGGATTAATGAATTACATGTGAGAACTTGCTTTTATATTTGCAAGTTAGAGAAAAACCCTAATATGACTTAAGAATAACCTAAGACTAAAATTAGCCCTAAGTAAACTTAATAAAGTGTAATTAAATATTTAATTACACCAACACCCCCCCATAAGTGCAACTTAGGGAGAAATGAAAAACTATACAACTAATGCAAGAATGGGTCCCAACTACAAGGACATTTTAAGTACCCATGAACAACAAGAATCTCTCATAAAGTGGAGAGAAAGGAGAAAAACCTAGTGGGAGAAAACTCCTCTCCAAAAGAGAGAAAAAAATAACAAGTACATAAACATGTGATGGAAGAAGGGCTAACACTAAGACCCCCCAAGAAGTGAGAAGGATGAAACCCCATGCGAGGAAATGCTCCCTCCCAAAATAGAGATGAGAAGAGAGACCATGCAGCCGCTCCTCAAGATGACTCCTGTAGTGCTGGAAGATGCTTGACATAGAATAAAGATGAAGACCCATGAACGTCGAACAACATTCCTCCCCTTGGGAAGAAATAGAATTACAGATGTGTGCATAATGTCTTCCCATTCCGGATAGGAATATACAGGAAGAAGGACAAATGTCTCTGAACTCTGCACATGATCCAAAGACAATAATGATGCTCTTGAAAATTGCTCAAATGTCTCCAATCCACTGCCAAACTGTGACTGAAGAAGAGGAGGATGAAAAATAATCTCTGAAGCAGATGATGGTGATGCAACTCCATCGAAGCTGTCATCAAATAGAAGACAAATGTCCTCAATGTGGTCCTCCAAATCTACAAGATGAGACTCTACAAACAAAGATGATATGTCTGCAAGATAGGAATCCCAATGAGGTGGATCAGGAAGACTAATATTGACCTGCTGCACAGAATCACTAGAAGCCAATGATGATGCAACACTAAACTTTGAAGTAGCAGTAGGTGATGGTGGAACAATGATCTCATCAGGAGGAGAAATGATTGAAACAAGCATTTCAAAGAGATGATGTGAGAAATGAGGACACATCTCTTTCTCATGTTGATTACTTCCACAATATCTGCAATTAGATTTATGCTGATGGTAGAATCCCATCTCCTTAGATGATTACAGATCAAAACATGCAAATAGATTTATGCTGATAATAGAAGTCTTTCAAAGCAAATAGAACCTTTCCAAGAGGCAGCATGTCCAGGATATCCAATAGAAGCCATAAAATCGACAAACTGATTTAAAATATACCTGGGGCTAAATCTGAAAAAATTATATAGGTGGCTGTGTAGAGCTCTCTAATACCTTTCCAACACCTATTCATTTTTTTAAGAACGAAGATTTTGGGCGCAAGAACGAAGCTCGAAAGACAAAAAAGATGTCTTGACTTCAAACAGAAATAAATTGTACCAATCAGTAAAACCTAAAAAAAATACTTGTACCACTGGATTGTGCCCAGAACCTGCTTTCCGACGCCTATTTGTTTTCTAAAATCCAACTCCGTATGCTCAAGATATGCTCGATTTACCAAAACTGCTCCTTTAGGACAAAGAGGCCCAAAAAAAAGCACTATTGAAGCTCCTGGGAGCTGGCGGCTAGGGCACTGGTCACTCATATGACCAGGGGCTGAGTCTCTGGGGGCTGCTGCCTAGAAGCTAGGGACTGGTCCCCCATGTGACCAGGGGTTGAACCCTAGGGGCTAGCCCTCCAAAATAAAAATTTTCTTTTTATGAAGAAATTATTAAAAAACTCAGTTGTACCTGTGCACAGAAATCGAGATGGCACGGAAACCAAGGTAGTAAGGAAATTGACATGACACGCAAATCGAGGTGACACAAAAATTGAGATGGGACACAAATCAAGGTAGCTCCAAAATCAAAATCTGTTGAGATGAGAATGACATGAAAATTGAGGCTAGCATGAAAATCGAGGCACCGTACAGTTGCACGGATTCTGTACAGGTCGTATGGATTTCACTGTCATGGATTTCTTGAAACCCCCAAAAAACACCCAGAAACTTTTTTTCAGCAAAATATAGAGTGCCTTATAGGAAAATAGGGGTTTTTGGGCCTTCTGAGCACAATGGTGAGGTCCATTTTGGCCAAAAATCCTCTAAAACTATTGTTCCCCTCTAGATCTAAAAAAGCACTCTTGAAACCTTCACAGATCTGGCTTCCCCAGACCAAATCCAACCAAACAAAAAGATAAATCTGCCTTTTCTAGCTGCTCTGATACCATGTTAAAATTGATAATTAATTCAAGCCACAAAGATCACCTGCAAAACCTAAGATTTACCTTCCACAAGAGAAAAAGCAAAGAGGAATAATTTGCACAATAAGGATGAATTAATGAAATGGATTAATGAATTACAAGTGAGAACTTGCTTTTATATTTGCAAGTTAGAGAAAAACCCTAATATGACTTAAGAATAACCTAAGACTAAAATTAGCCCTAAGTAAACTTAATAAAGTGTAATTAAATATTTAATTACACCAACAGATTCAAGTTATTCTAATTATCTCATGAACCCTATAAATCCTAAACCCTTAACCATAGGATCTAAAGCCTAGGATATGAGGAGGGATTAAGGGTAGATAGGAGGATATGGCTTAAGGGGTCCTAAGATGATGACTTAAGGGAAAAATTAAGAGAGTGACTTAAGGGGCTACAAGAGGATAGATTAAGGGTAGATAGGAGAATATGGCTTAAGGGGTCCTAAGAGGATGGCTTAAGGGGAAAATTAAGAGAGTGACTTAAGGGGATGCAAGATGATAGATTAAGGGTGGATAGGAGGATATGGCTTAAGGGGTCCTAAGAGGATGGCTTAAGGGGTCCTAAGAGAATGGATTAAGGGGATATGAAATCAATTATAATTTTTTTATAAAATGACAATGAATTATTTAGTTTTATATTTTGACTATCAATTAAATGTATCTAGAACTATATATAATTACCTGCATCTAGATTCAAATTCCATTGTAATATATATGCATGAGCCCTCTCTTTTTTGTAATGCATCTAGTTTTGGGAGACTTGAAACAAAAATGATTTAAAACTATAATTAGTAAATGACTAAAGACTAACATGTATATAGACATGTATATGTGATAAATTTTTAACTATATATATACAACTATATACTTACCTATATTTATTTACTCCATTGTACCATCTACATCCTCTCTTTTTTCTAATGCATCTATGATTGTCTCATGATCATCCATTGAAAGTTTCCATAACACTTCATTAGCAGGCCTCCCTTTATATCTAACTAGTTTTATATTGGTTGCCAAAATCAAATGTGAGTAATGTATAATCTTGTTGTGTCTTTCATAGTCTTCAAATGTAGGCAAGCCATTCTTTCTTATTAGATATTTTCGAAGCCAGGTGCCAACAACAACCACATAACTAGTTGGATACTCAAAGTTGTCATCATCCACTCTAGGATGTACCAACTTATGTTTTCTCTCAACACATCTAGCCAACTAATACTCCATCTCCTCTTCATTCCCCTCAGGTGCAACAACAACATACACATGTCTTGTAGAAAAAAACAATTCAATAAAAAGTGACATATGTTTAATTAACATATAAAAATACATACATATATAATTGAATTCAATTTTGAATGTACCTTCTTGTACAAGGTCTGAAACACGATCATAATCATCTGATGCAAATAGTTGATTATCTTCAATTGTCGTTCCATGTTGATCATGTGTCGATGTAGGTGTTAAGGCTCTTTGTTGCCATTCTTCGACCCATTTTGTATTTTCACACACCTCCCAATCACCTGCAATACAAAATTGACAAAAACATGCAAGCTTCCTTGTCCATATTGTCCATGTGTTTGCATTGGAATTCTTAAACCAATGCCATTTTGTAGATCCATTAATTGTTTCACAATCTTGTCGAGTAAGAATATCATTTTCTTCAACTAACCAAAAGAAGCGTCGAATTATTGAGCTGTCACTTGTTCTTGTAGATAATTTTACATCGCACCAATCTACAATTGCACGTGCATCTCTGAATTTCATTGCATCCTCAAATTTTAGTTGCTCTCTAGCAAGAGCTCTTTTCACACATGCACCTGCTCCATCATGTTCTCCTTTACCATGTCTAGCTTAAAAAAAACTCCATATGTGATGGATATTATTTTCCTTATGAACTCTACATAACCAATAAAATATCCTAGCATTCTTGAATTGACCCATGCAATTATCCGACCATATGAGATGTTCTCTCATTTGAATTCCTCTCTCTTTTAAATTTTTATAAAATGTATCAACACAATATTGAACAAACTCAGGTGAATGTAATCGATTATCACTCACATAAAAATGGTACTCTCTCAAAATTTTTCTATTATCTTCTCTACTATCATCTACATGTCTATATATAATATGAACAAATATGGTTACTTGCACTGAATTATAATATTGTGATTGAATTTTTTCTTGTGGACTAAGAGTATAGTTTTCAGCAAAATCAACAACTGACAATATAGTTCCAACTGGGAATGTGTTTTTACATGTACGAAATTGACCATCAAGACAATGAGCATTTTGAGAGTGTTTTACATATTTAGGTACACTCTTATCTTTAAATTCTTTAATAAATGCATGCACACTAAATTTTTCCACAATTAGCTCACAACTTTTTCTAATTTTTCCATCTTTTAAAGAATATTCAACATTTTAAAATTTTTTAACATCCACTAATTGTTGTCTAAATTCATGTAAACTACTTTCATGCATATATTCTCCTAACAATGAAAAATTACCATATCTATCGCATTGTCTAGAAATACATGCAATTAAATAAAATAAGTTTCCATTAAAGGGTTCACAAAACAAACTTGCTATAAAATCTTTGATTGTTTCAGGTGGCATATTAATACCACAAATGTCCTGCATAATTTGGTTAGTATGCAAAGTACAATGTATATAACGAAAAATATCATAATAATAACGAAATTGTACATGAGTTTTACAACAACAGGAGATTCATTGTTTATTAATTCTAACATACCAAGGTTTATATTTTTCGAATGATCTTTGACTTATGCTAATATTTGGTAAGATTGAATCATCTAATTTTTTTTTATATAATTCAGTTTGAGTCATATCTAATAGATGCTTTGGATGAGGGTCACGTATTTTTGATCCCACACTTAATTTTAAAACATCTCTAATATTAGGTGATACTCTTGTATTATCATGCCAAAATTTTTTGATTAAAGATTTGATTTCATTAGTTAATTTCATATCTGACCTTGGGAGTCTACCATAAAATCTCCAACATTGATTAATTGGATATTTTTCAATACTTTCTCTTCTTTTAGCCGCTCTTATCAAAGTTTTAGGATTTACTTTTATATATTTACTAATCTTACTTAACATTCTTTTATTTGAAGTTGATTTATTAACTAGAGCAGTTGTTATTGCACGACGAGCTGCATTCTTATCTTTAGATCAACTTTTCTTTCCTATAGAATCAATAGCATTAGCAACACTAGATATGACTTATTCTACTCAATCATCTTTCTTTTTTGGTTTTACAAAAATACCTAATTTTTTCATCACTTTTCACATTTTCCACATTTTCATCAATTGCATCATGAGTTGACATTGGAATCCTAATTTCTTTCTATAAAAAAATATTTTATATAATCTATTTCCATGAGTTCTCATTTGTCTCCAAGAAACTTTACTAGGAAGGTTATCTAACACATCTCTTTCAATTGTAAAAAAAATGTTTTCATTTTCATTCATACAAGTGGTTTTATTTTCATTGAACATGCAAGGGGTTTCATTTTCATTTTCAAACATACAAGGGATTTCATTCTCATTTTCATCAATATGAGGGATTTCATCATTATTTTGTTTTTGCATTGTTTTAAAACTAGAATTATTGATACCATCAATGGTGTATCCATCTTCAACTAAATAACTAAGATCAATATTATCAAGACTTGAGTTTGAAGACATACCCGCATAAATTGTTTCAATACGTGCATTTTCTATATCATTGGGAGGTGGATTTGAAGACATACATGAAGTTGTTTGCATATGTGCTATTTCCGTATCATTCAAAGTTGAATTTGAAGGCATAGTTGGGTTTGTCTCCATAATTGCATTTTCTTCCATATTCACCATCTCCACATTTGCATCATCTACATTCATCTCATTCTTCATGGTTTCCTCTTCAACATTCATGGAACTAGATGCTTCCAAATTTTTCATTTGGTGGATTCTTTCTCTTCTATCCCTTTGTATTTTTGCCTCCATTTCTCTATTTGCTTCAATTTCTTCAGGTGTCATTAACTTTCTACATCTTTTTTTTGTCTTTGCTTTGATCCCATGATTAGCAAACTCTCTTGATAAAAACATAAATGAATCTTAACATGTATTTTCCAATTGCCACCTCCTTCAAATATTCAAATAAAACTATATAATATGGAGATCCTTTCTTCTATAAACTTTCAAGTACAAAAACATCATGAATACATTCAAAATTTATCTTTTTCCAAATCTTCTTGTAGAAAGTCCTTGTACTTGATTCCACTTCAGAAAATTCAATTTGCAGTTGTCTCTTCCAAAAATTTGAATAGAATATGACCTGTTAAGAGATTGTACAAGACAAGAATGCAATAAAATATGCAGAAAATGGTGCTTTTGGTCTATACTGCAAAAAGAGAATGTTGTAGGGAAAAAGTGCTCAGTTGATTTTTTCCAAATCAGGGAAAAATAGATCTATTAGAAATGTGTACGCGTTAATGCGTATGCATTATAAAACACATGCATTCTATTTTATATTTACGTGTACGTGTTTCTTTTTTGAAACGGCCAAACAGATAACGCATACACGCTTTTCTTAAGAACGTGTACGCGTTTCTTTTAGGAACACATATGCGTTTCACAACGCGTACGTGTTTTTTAAAATTTAAATTCCCAATCCACATGCAACCTCGATTTTAGGCTTGGGAAAGGCTTGGCAACCCGATCCTTAGCCTTTGACTTGCAACTAAAAAACTAAGGCAAGTTCAAGGGAAATGTCAAACTTTGATGATATAGTTGATGGACCTTTTTTATGAATTTATCAATGAAATTAAAACCCATTATAGAACAAGATGTCTAGTTTCCAAATATATAAGTTTTGTTAAGATTGGTTTATGTTTGATATTTTTAAATTAATTTGTAAGCAAATTGGTCCATAAACTTGAAATATCAGTTTTTTTTTGTTTTTTAATAACTTTTTTTTAGTTAATTTTTTTGTAAAAAAAAATTATATGACATCTACACAATGAAAAAAAAAATAATTTAAAAAAAAAAAAAATTAGTTTAGGTCCAATTATGTTGTTGTACACGTTGATTTTTAAAAATAGCAATTAGGGCCAATAAAAATTCAATAAAAAAATATTCAGAAAAAAAATTACAAAAAAAAATCCTCATCAATCTTCATGTTGTTAGGTATCTTTTTTCAAAAGAAATTAGAAAAATATTTTCATTTAGGTCAAAAAGTGGTGTTCGTACACGTGAATGGTATGGTAAAAAAAATGACTTTTAAAAAGTGGTTTTTATAAATACTTATCAAAATTGAATTTCTGTCATTTGAATTTTTAAAAAAATTACATATTTGGAAACTAGATTCAAAATACTAAATTTCATATTATTGACTTTTTCCAAGATTCATTGTGTAAGTGCTTCAAATTTTCAGTCCAAGTGTGACAAGTTCTAAAAAACAGCAAAAACACTTCCACTTTTTGAGCTTTTTGTGGACCCAACTTCTTGAATCAGCCCATTTGAAATTGAGAGGGAAGTGCAAATAAATACTGGTGGTTGGTGAATGGAGGGTTAAGATGGTATTGATTAAGTGGATGACTAGGATTCAAATTTGATTCGATTTTGGATTGAAGGTAGTCAAGGATTGATTGGATAGGATTTAGTTGATTAGATTGGTGGCTAGAATTGAAGATTAGTTTGATTTAGGATTGATTATGTGGATTAAAATTATTATTTTAAAATTTTGGTAGTTGGAAATGGAGGGTTAGGATTAATTTGGTTAATGGATGGAGAAGATGTAAAGTTAAATTGTATTTGGATAGATATGTAGATTTTTGGATTTGATGGAAGAGAATAATTATTCTTATTTTTAAATGATGAAGGGGATAAATGTCATTAGCTTAGTTAATTATAAAAAATGATTTATTTAAAATTAACTAATGTTAAGATGAACTAATTAATTAATTAATTAAATAAAATTTATTTAATTAGTTGGTGGTAGCAAAATGACCTAAATAATTAATTTATTTATTTAATTAATTAGTGCGAGAAGTGATAAGGGATTAATGATGGGAATTAGTTAAAAAATGAATGTACTTTAGGTGTCTACACATAGCTATTTTATATTTTGTAAACATAGGTAGCACAAAGAAGACATGTTATGAATGATAATAGGTACTCTTCCATTCTATCTTGTGTAAACAAGTATCTTCACTCTCTTTGCTTTGTCTTTGTTCAGAGTACTATGTGTACTTATAGGTAGCCATAGACTGCTATTATTATCAACTTCCTTTTAAATTCTTCTTCCAATTTCCCACATAGGGTAATACATATGGAGGAGAACTTGAGGGCCATTGATGTTTATAAGCATTTTTAGTAAAAGATTCTTGATATCTATTTAAAATTTAATTTGGTATAAAACTTCCCGGAAAGTAGAACAACAACAAATACAATTATCCTTTAAACGTTGTCACTTCTAATCATCTATCATCTTAAATCTATTCAAAGCATGTATCATAACCATCTCTAAAATAATACTATAGTTGAGCAAGCATATATGTTTTGACACGATAGATTAATTAAAATAAATCACATGATAAAATATACATTCCATTGTTACATGCCTTGACCCTTGTATATTGACAAATTCAAGATAAGAATTCTCATTACAATCTCATGTGCCCACGGGTGACATTTGGATTACAAAATTAGAACACCCTAATCTTTCTGTTTGAATCTACCTCCTCTATGCTCCATCCCTTTTGAAAGGGTATGCTACCCTATATGAATCCCTTGAAAGGATAAGGTACAACTGATTAAAGGGTCATTATCCTTCATCCAAAGCTCTTAATTGAACTTATTCAAGTTACCCTAGTCAACATAGCATATTAAATTTGACACAAAACACTCAAAGTTCCCCTTTACATGTTACAACTTACCAACCAAGATGACCCATAGAGTGGATGCTATTTGCAATGAGAATTATGCTATGTGATTGATCTGGTTCACTCCATGAACATCCCTAGGATTAGTAATCTTAAAAATATCTTCAATGGTTGTCACAAATCTAGAGCTATTACCACATTATAAGACCTTGATCTTAGACTCAATATGAACAAAGGATAATGACTCAACCAAAAATGTCTTTGCAATGAGAAATATCTTCTAGTGGGAATTTGTAAGCTAGAAACAATTGATAACTTACTAAAAACTTGCAAAACAAAACAAAACATGAAATTATTTTTTGGGTGATGAAAGATTGCTGGACCATTGAGATGCTCTTACATCAAACATATTAGGTAATAGAATTTTGAGTGTGGTGCTCAAAATTAAGGAAGTGAGAGAGGTTTTGGTGTCCACCCCAACCATCCCACTTCAACTTTACATAACCATGTATCATCTTTAGGTTATCTTCCTTTCCATTGGATCAAATATTATTTTATTTATTCTTCTAGTTTTTTTTGCTTAACTACTCATTCATAACATGCTCTCTATCATCTCTAGTCCTTTCCAAGACCCACTAACTCCAATCTAGTTCTTGTAGTGAGGTTATTCCCTTCCCTACACCATTTTTTTATGATATTTATATTGACCAGCCATGTTGAACACCGATGAGATGTCAAATATCTCAGGTAGTTTGATCTTATAGGCATTCTAAGAGATCCTATGAAACACTCTGTACAAGGGATAATTGTTTTTAGCTTCAACTTATTATATGCTCCCTTAAAAAACCTCTTCCTTCATCAAGTATTCCATGACCAACTCACCATTTGAGTAAGTCCTCTCTCTTCTATGCTCATTTGATCTTATCTTGTACTTATTATTACTCCTCTCTAACTATTGTATAACTTGTTGATGCACCTCTTTTATGTGTTGTGATAAATCCTTGACATTTGCACTAATGTTCTATCTATTAGTCACTCTCAAAAAGTCTATGACTCCCTTTAGATCTATCCCATACACAATTTGAAAGGGGCCCTTACTAGTAGACTAATTTACTAAATTGTTGAATGCAAACATAGCTTGCACCAACAAAGCACCCCATTATGTTGGTTTGTCTCCCACCAAACTCTAGAGGTGATTTCCTAGGCTTCAATTAACAATCATTGTTTGACTATTTATCTATGAATGGTATACTAAAATGTAGTTCAATCATGCCCCCATATTCTTCCATAATGTGTGCCAAAAGTGGCTCAAGAACTTAATATCATTATTGAAGGTGATAATCAATGACAACCCATGCAATCTCACTACTTCTTTGAAACACAAATCTACAATTCTAGAAGTGTCATTTGTCTTTTGGAAAGGAATGAAATGAACTTTGTGAAAACTTGTCAACCACTACAAATATTGAATCATTGCCCCTTTGAGTCTATGGTAGTACAAGTATAAAGTCCATGGAAAGTTCCTCTTAATGCTTCTCTGGAATAGGTAATGGATTATATAGCCCAATATTTTGAGCAACACCCTTCATAATTTTATAAATTCCACATCTTTCTACAAATACTCTAACATCGTGGTACAAGCATGGCCGATAGTACCTTCCTCTAATACAAAAATGTCTTATTTACACTAAAGTGTCCTAATCCTCCACCATGCAATTCTATAATGAGATTATCTCTCATGGAACTCAGATTAGTACACACAACCATGTTTTCTTGAACAAATGCCCTTCATACATGAAATAATCCTTAAAGGAACCCTTACCTCAAATATAAGGCTCTAGACAAATCTTCCATCCATCTCCAAAGTTTAGATTTATAGAATATGGATCCTTCATGATCTCCATTCCAACCAAATCTATCATCATGGTAGTCAACATTGCTTTCTTGCTTAAGGCATCTACAACCTTAATAGTTACACTAGATCTATGCTTAAGAACAAAAGAAAACCCCTATAGATAATTCAACCTCACATGAACATCCTATTTGCCCACTCTACATGAACTTTGGAGATGCATATATAATTAATCATCTATGAACGATTAAAACTTAGGATATGCAAGGTGAATAACACATCCAATCCTAACATATTTATTATTAGTAATATATGTTTGGACTAGAATAAGTCCAAAATTAATGATATACTTGTTTCTAGAATTGGTAGACATGGGCAAAGACCAAATATTTTGTTTATGTTATGTACCCATGGGTCAAACTTGGGGCCTAGGAAAACCTTATATGTTGAACTCATGCCCAACAGTTTGAGCTTGTGGGTACCATATAACTTCAAAAATGCCATTTTATATTTAGAAATAATCTTAACGACTTTTCTAAAAACTTAAAAAATGACAAAAACATGAAAAATTAGGGTTAAATGACTACTCACAATATCTAGAACATCACCTTGCTCAATATGGAGCACTATACTTGATCACCCCTCATTAACACACTACTCCTTCAGACAACCATCACATCAAGATAAAATTAACACATAGAACTCTAAATATATTAATTACTTGAGAGAATGAGTGCAAATGAAAGTGACATTTTATTATCTACCCTCCCTTATATAGCTAGGTCAAAATTTACAACATAAGCGATGAGTCAGGTATAGCCTCTATTCTTACACTAGCACATTGATGATGATAGACATAATTCATAGGGACACATGACTTGCATGCACTTGGTCTTTTTTTCCACATGTAGTTCATTTATTACCACCCTTCTATTATGTAAATAACACTTTTTGACAATTGACACATAGATGACTACATAGAATTATGACACTTATCTATATGTAAATTGACGCATTTTGAGACCACACATGATTTGATCTTCACTAATTTTTCTTCTTTTTTGACATGTGCCATGTGCATTTATTGTAATATCCTTCCTGGAAATTGAAACTAAAAATGACACACTATTTTACATGTGCCTTCACAATCACATCAACATGATTACAAAACATTACTTATTGCATGATGATTATTAGGCCAACTGAGGCTATCTTGCTATATAATTTGGCATCAATCATGCCTCTACATTACCATATGATACTATAAGAGTTACCTTCATGTCAAAGGAATCATGCATTCCCCTTTACATCATATACTTTCATTGCCATAACCATGATACATTTGAGGGCATTGAGATTTTCCCCACCTTATGTGTTGTGCTTACTTTTACTACATATCTACCTTTGAGGGCATCGTGTCTTCCCCCTTACATACTACATGTTCATCAATATGTCTTTACATGTGGGGGCATCGTACCTTCCTACTTACACATTGTACTCTCTATTGCCATATCTAACATCAAGAGCACCATGTGCCTTCTTCCATGACATCTTCTTGTGCCTCATAACATTATCTTTCTCATATGAGGGAAATTACCTTGACATAAACTTTAATGCTTAGAATTTACACTATTGTGCTCATGTGACTTGACCACATCTTAAGAGATACTTTACCGCATTGGGGGCATCATGAGTCATTCCTTCCTCATAACATAGTGTACTTACATGACCTAACTACGTTTAAGAATTACATTAGGGACACCACAAGCCTTCCCCACTCTATTGGCTATATTCTATGTCATGTACTAGAATTTTCATCACCACTAGGGACCTATCACCTTACCTATAGCATTGCATGCTCATTTCACACTCCTAGGGAATTCACTTATAAACTTATCATATATTATCTACAATCATGAAATCTTAAATAATTTCCCCAATTTCATTTCTACCTCTACATCTTGAATTTTTGTACCCCCTTCTAGTACACAATTCCTATTAAAATATTCCATTCTTTCTACTATATATCTTAGGTACTTATCTTTTTAATGACATTTTTTATACCCCTATTTATTTATACTCCTCATACATGTAATTGTATATTTCATTTCACCACTATCACACTCATCTCTGAATAAAAATTATTGAATGAATTTTCATAGGAGATTATGAAAATAAAATATATTAAAAATATTATTAGACTATAATAATTTGACATTGATCCCTAGAATAGAAAATATAGTTAAAAAATAAATTAAGACTTGTGCAATGAGTAAACTGAAAAAAAAAACTACAAATATAATTGTTCACCCATATCATATCTACCCATTAGAATTGAACAAAAACCTCTTTAGTGTTATCATGTTGCAATCATTTAAATAAGGTATCTATTAACCTCTACAAAAAATAAAAAATGATGCAAAGAGGTAAATATTTTTTTCTTACCATTGTTAAGTGAGACACAAATTTGATGTATGAGACCCTCAAATGGTGGATGCCCATAAGGAGTCATTTCTCATTTACCTTACATATTGTCCTATAAAGTGTATATAGGTCATATCCATTTTTTTAATCAAGCCTCTATCTCTTGTATGGTTTAGAAACACCTTCATCATTTCAAACACTTAAGACTAAACAAATTTGTATGCAATCCCTAAATAAACAACATAACCAATTCTTCTTTTTGGCCTCATGAAAGTTGAAAGTAAAGAGATACAAATTTATTTATTTTTGTCCAACTTCCTTTCCCTTAGACCCAACCCCAAATCATTCCATATTTTTACCCCCAATTCCTAAGAAAAGACATTAATATAATTACCCTCTTTGCCCCTTATACCTAGTGATATATCTATCTATATTTCCCCCAATATTAAATAACCCATTATGCATTCACATGCTATGATATTTTCTATCTAGTGATGCTCCTGAGGCTGCACGATTGGTGACATATGCCTTTTTAATGTCTTATGCACTTACATGGGTGTTCTTGGTCACTGAGGGCCACACAATCATTTATTATCTGATGATGCTAGAGGCAACCTCTCTCCTTGATATCATCTTTAGTCCATGTGGTTACTATGCTCATCATTCAATAAATTTACATGATTGTTACATGATGTATCCATTTATTACATGATCACATGAGCTTAACTTACATTTACTTTTCATTTATTATTTTTTCCCCTTTCTTATAATTCTACAAATGCAACCAATTGTAGGGGCATATTTTGTTACTAACATTCTCATGCTAACTTTTGTAGATAGTGATTGGTACTCATATAGAGACTCTCTTTAGTATACGCATGCCTTGCATCCAATCTACATTGCCATCCATTGATTGTCAAGTGAGGTGGATCATTACCACTTTTTGTACATGCATAATTTCTCTATCCCTCTTCCCACCTTTACCTCTCCTCTAGGATCACTTCTAATGAGAATTAGTTTGCATTTGTTCCTACTTGCATTATAGAAGCTATTGACGGCATATTTTTTCTCTATTTTGTAGGTTCTCATGGAGAGTGCATGCCAAAGGATAAAACTACATGGTGACATCCTTCAGGATTTATTGCTTTATATGGACCTAGGCTGTTCTATTCTTTTATGCCTAAATATTTATTTTACATGCATCTTTTAAATTGTTGCATACTTTGAGATCCATGATCACTCTAGGATTCACATGCACCTACAAGTGGGGAAAAATATAATGGTGAAATTTGTATAACCATGCTATTTTCCATTTAGTTTTGTGCCCATTTTGAGGAGATACATGTCAATACGTGGCATAATTTTGTGAAAAGTTGGGCGCCTTTCCTCATGCCACTGACCTATCACATTCCCATACATGTATCCCCATCTTATCACATATAGACACATTTATACACATTCCCATACATGTATCCCCATCTTATCACATATAGACACATCCCAATATCTTCATCCTAATCACACATTAATTACACGTACGCATGCACACATTCCTCTGTAAATTTGTTATCCACTTTGATTTGGCCCTTTAATGTCCTAGGTAATTTATGTGGTTGAAGGGCCCTACAATCCTAGACTTAAGCCTCACAGATTTAAAATTTGGCCAACTTCCTCCCATTCCTTCCCCACTAATGGTAAACTAAACACAAATTTGCATGATTTATTGTTATGTCCTATTTAAAGGCATTCAATGCATTCATTTTCACATCCACAAGCTTCATCTGAATATCATTCACATTAAAGGAGAAAAAACTTCAATTGGTGTAATAAAAAGGAATCTAGATATGCATGATCATCCTAGGAGCACTTGTATGCTTGAAGAGTGTTGTCTTAAATCGTTTACACACATTTCTAGGGTTGACCTAGGAGAACACAACTTCTTGCAACATAACAACAACCGTTCCAAGGTATTTTTAAATACCACTAGTCCTAGATAGCAAAAATGGTAAAGGAAGTAGATGTGAATAAGACAAAGCATAAATTAGAGTTGTGTAGATTACTTAATCATTTATGTAGATGTAAGACATTTTCATGATCATGGATTTGACCCAAATTTGTAGACTTGACCCTCTCATGTTTTGATTTTGAGGTAAGATGCAAACTTTCATGATCCTTTTATGTTCCCAAGACATCTAGATTTCAATACCCAACATCTAAATTTATTCATTTTTTAGTCACAAAGCTAAGTACCATTACTCAATAATTTACTTTCCATATTTAACATTTATTAGTTTTCAAAAAACATAAACTCTAGTAGTTACATTTGTTTATTAATCCATTTTAATTTCTCTCTCCATACATACATCTTAGCCTAAATTAACTAGGAAAGTATTTTCCTTTACAATACTAAATAAGAGACTAAACTAAAGTTGGTTTTGATTTGAAATATATTCAAATATTTTAAAAATATACTTGAAAGAATACTTAGTTGTTGAGATATTATATAACTTCATATGGAAAAAGAAAAAGTTTGATAGTAACGTAGTTCCATCATTCCAAGGCGCATATCAGGGAAAGCGATTTTACCTGTACCTCTTTAGCCCTTGGACTCTCCATGAAAGGAGACCTATCAAGCATCATCATTATTAACATGTAAGTGCTGGGCTCTGCCTGTATTTTCGTGGAACCATCTGAACATGTTTTTTCTTTAGCACTTTAATTTGACGTGGAAGAACTGCAGGCCGTTTGAAAAATTAATCATAATGCTCTGGAGAAGTTGAACTATCAAATGGAATTCATGCTCTGCTTTTTTTTTTTAAGTTTTGTTCTTCTGGCAGTCCGCTTTTCTTCATTTGAAACTTCTCTGCAGAACTGAACTATCAAATGGAATTCATGTTTTTTCTTTTTAAAGTTTTGTTCTTCTGGTCGTCCCGCTTTTTTGAATTGAAACTTCTCTGAGAAGAAAGAAAGAGAATAAGGAAACGGTCCCGTGGAAGAAGTTTGGGTTCTTATTTTATTTTACAGGTAATCTTATAGAATTAAAAAAAATTATAGAATTAAATGAATCTTTTAAAATAAGAGCTCTACATTTATAACTACAAATATTTAATAAAAATTAAAAATTTATGGGACCCTTTGGGGTAAAATGGGCTCCTAATTTTTCTCACGCTCCCCCTCCATGAAACCATAGCCTAAATAAATAAAAAAAAACATATAAATATGGAAACTGCGTCCATATAGCTATACAATTTCTTGTTTGAGTTAAAGCGTTGGAGTGGGTACTACTGATCTTTGAAGTGGGTTTCTGCAGATGAGATATTAGCCCTGACTTCACAGATGTTGCTGTTGCAGCAGAAATTGCTTCAGGTTAGTATATGTACAATGTAGTTTAGCTATTTCCATTATTTTCGTTCATGTTAAAATATTTAAAACGAGGCAGATGATCTTGCTGAATAAGAAATATGGGCATCTGTTTTTTTGGATGATTTAACTGTTCATATGTTTTCTTGTACAGCTTCAATGTTGAGATCTGAGGAGGTTTGTGCTCTAGTAAATCACTGTTTTAATTAGAGGACGAAATGGAGGAAGTAAGGAGTTTCAAGAAGGTTGAAAGGAGTTATCACAGTACTCCAGATGGATGGCGTTTGGCAACTTTTGATGAAGCCAAAAAAGGGCTGGAGACTATTAAGGAGCAAAACCTTTTAAACAAATGGGATAGAGCGCGTCTCCTGGATGGTTGGATAAGTGGTCCTGGTTATGATTACGAGATAAGAAATGAGTTCAGAGGCTGTATGGGCTACATGCTCCTCATTAAAACTCAAACATCAGCAGAGAATACATCTGGTACGTTTTTTTTCCTAAAACATTGAAGTTCTATGAAAATGTTACGTACACGTTAACATCAATTGTAAGCTTGTATTTATAAAGTAATTTCTAGTACTTTAATTATAGCTGTTAGAGGACATGGGTTTATTTATTACTTATATTGTTAAGTGCTAAGAGTTTTGTTGATGTATATAGGTTAGCTTGGAGTTTTTTAGTTTTTAGTTTTTATTTAAAAGAGTAATTCTCTTTTTTATTGTGAGTTTGTTTTTCCTTAAACATCATCCACTTCAATAGTCAAAGGTCAATTTTGGTCAATAAAAATAGGAAAAATATTTACTATATTTTGGTGTGGATGAGGTGTAAAATTGTTATTGAATATTTGACCATTGAACGCGATAATGTTTAAATAGAGCATTGTTGAACCCATGCAGATAACTTTATATAATTCTATAACCTCTTAATCATGATTTAATGATACCATGTTTAGCATAATGAAGATATTACGTTACTCTAAATTCACTCTTTGCATGTTTTCTGCTTGCTATTATTGATCTATATTCCTGTGATGAAATGTGAGCACTGTCCTACACATTATTCAGCCTGACCTTAATTGGAAAGATATTTAAAAACTAGATCTCATGTTGTAGGGTTAGCATTACTATGTATGCACGAAACATTTCCTAATTTCTACTCTTTGCTTACTAAAACCTTTACGTTAATAGGTTTTTTTTCGGAGGATAAGCATGAAAATTTGTTATCCAAAGTTGATTTAAATGACATTCGTTAAGCTATGGTCGTAATGATGAAAAAGGTCAATGATTTCCATGTTAAGTTATGAAATCCTTAGTGCTTGTAGTCAGTGAAAACTGATTGTTTTTCTTCCTTGAAGCATCCTATTATTTTACCACTGTCAGGACAAGGGTTAATCGTAGAGCTTCTGGGCAAGACCGTGTATGCTTTTTTGACTCAACGTTTCGGATCATACTCCACGATCCATCATCAGGAGGAAAGTGTGAGAATACATATATGTATTCTCACACTTTCCTCCTGATGATGGATCGTGGAGTATGATCCGAAACGTTGAGTCAAAAAAGCATACACGGTCTTGCCCAGAAGCTCTACGATTATCATTATGGACTGTGGAAATATCATGTCTAGGACAAGGGTTGTTTCTCCCTCCTTGCAAGGGATGCAACTAGCATTTGTTAGCTAGCATGAGGTGCAATTAATTCCATTTGATTAATAGACAATCAACCGTGAGGACATCTTATCTAGTGGAAAAAGGTTGACTTTCTTAAATCATGTTAGATTAATGGCCCATGTTTTACCTCAATTATATTAATTCTTGTCATTTTGATGTAGCCTACATAAGGAGGGTTAATGAAGGACAACTTTAATTTCATAGGCTAACAAGTTTCTCACACTCTTTATCATTTTTTATAGTGTTCCCATTATTTTGGTGTCATTTAGAAGAGACTTTTAAATTTCATCGTTTAATACATATTTTAATTGGTAAATAAGATAAATTGTCTAAAAATTAAAAATGCTTGAAATGATAAAGGTATTGGGTGCTACCACAATAGTGTGTCCCACTTATGGGACATCCTAATTTTTGTTTGAAATCACATATGTTTTAGAAAAATTAATGATTTAATCCTTGAGACGTTCCATCTAAAGGGGTTTAATTGAAGGGGGTTAGATGAAACCCCCTTGGAAATAACCCCCTAGTCTTAAATCAAACCCTCGATGGAGTCTTCTTTGCACCTATCAAAATGTTGACAAAAAACAATTTATTATATTTGTTAAATTCTATTTTCTAGTGAACATAGGTTTTCCACCAAACATTAAGGTCTCTATTCCACACATATGAAAAAAAAAATAGAAAAAAAAATCCTGAAAAATATTTGCACACTAGGTATTGATGTCCTTGTTTTAACAAAGAAAGAAAAAATTAATTTTGATACATACAAAAAAAGTTAGTTTTATGGTATAAACCTATGTCTCAATTATAATTAATCTCACTTCAAAAATTAATTATGAAAAATATGCAACAAAAAATTATGAAAAAATATCTACACACTATTTATTAGTGTTACAAATCTATGTTTAAAAATTTATAATTTTTTCCTTTCTATAAAAAAAGTTATTCAATATGGTATAAACATCACTTTTTAAAAATGTTGTTAACTATAAAAATAAGTTATATTAAAGTTATGTAAAAAAATTACAAATTATTTCTTAAATTTTTTTTAAAAATACATTTAAAATCTATGCACAAAATCTCAAAAATTATTAGTTCACATCATCTTTAAATTCTTAACAGATTAGTTTCTATAGGTGTTAGAAAGTGAAAAATTGGTTAAAAATGTTGATTTCAATGTCCACTTTGGTCAAAAAGTGAGACACAGTATGGTGGACTGACCCTATTAGGGGTTATGAGTACTCCAAATGAATCCTAAAACCTATTCTAATACATTCCCAATATCAAATTTGGTCTCACATAGAAAATACTTGGATAGTTATTTTGACTAGGATATAGTTTTCAAGATTTCCCAAGGCACACAAACATACACAAATTAGTGCAAAAGTTAATGTTATAAATTTCTCTCTTATTATATGAATTTAGGTCACAAACACTCCACAATGACCTACCACATGCTCAACAAACTCTTTTCATCAACTACAACAATTTGAACATGCTTTTAGGCACTTTATCAAACATTTACATGCAACTTGAGAGCTCAAAATCTCATTATTAAAGAGAAACTCTCCCAAACATTTTCCCCTCCTACATCTATGCAAAAACCCATCTCAAATATGGATTTAGATTTTGTAATGGCTATACCATTTGCTCCAAGCTTCACATGCCCCAAATCACCTCCTTTCTTCCTTTATTTTTGACATTTTTTAGTTTTCTTTTTTTATTGTGCCCAAATTGTCTTTTCTTGTTTGTTTTCAATGGATTTGGGCATTCCTTAGACTCTCCCAATAATGGACTATGAATAACCATTGCCAAAAAATGATTTTTGCTTCCTTTTGGGTTGTTTCAAAGAGGATTTTCTTATATTTGAAACTCCCAATCCACTTGGTTTGATTAGAAGTAAATATTTCCACACCATTAGCATTCAAAACACATGAAATCTATATAATTTATTTTGGCTAAGGTGGCATGGGGACTTTCAGCCATCACCATGCATAGGCCAAGTGTTTGACAAAATGCCTACATGAATAATTGTAACCAAGAAAAATTGCAACCCATGGTAGGCTAGAGGTATAGATTAAATTGATCTAGATAAAAGAAAACACTAGGAGTCATTTGCAGTCAATACCATCATGAGTCATTCATTCCATTTATCATTTTTACTATACTACTAAAGTCGATCTAGATGCTATTGAAGTCACAATATTGTTGAAGCAAACTAATTTGTTTCTAAAGATACAACTATGTGTTTCCTTTGATATGAAAGTCACCTAGAACAATATTTGATCTTTTTTACTCAACTCTACTTAAACATCACCTACTTTAATGGTCAAATAGTCAATAGTAATTTTACACCCTGGCATCCACACCAAAAAGTGATAAATAATTGTCCTACTTTTATTAGTCAAAGTTTATCTTTAACCACTGAATTGGATGATGTTTAAGAATAGCCAAATGTAAGAGTATTGATACCGATAACAAATTACTTATTTCCTACTATAAAAATTTATAGAAGTAGAACATAGTGATGCTTCCTTAAAATCAATTAATGACTAATCCTAGTTATTATAATATAAATAAGATGTGGAACAACTAGGTCCATTAGCAATATTGTATCATAAAAATAAAATAAAATGACAGAAAATTTTAGGTTTTGAGTGTAGGTTTTCAAAGAAATGGTATGTAGTGATGACTAAAAGGGTTATTCTTAAACATCACCTAGTTGAATAATAAAATGTAAATTTTGGCTAGAAAAAGTAAGACAACTATTTATCATTTTTTGTGTGTTGATGAGGTGTAAAATTACTATTCATTATTTAAGCATTGAAGTAGATGAAGCATAAAGTTATAAGGTACAAGAACTTGTCTTGTTCTTCATTTAATTCTTTATCTCCACTCTTTGCACAAGACACTTGACAAACAACAAATTTGTTGTTCCTAGCATACTACAAAGGTAAATTTTGGCTAGTAAAAGTAGGACAACTATTTATCATTTTACGTGTGTAGATGAGTTGTAAAATTAATATTGATTGTTGGACCATGTTGAAGTAGAAGAGCTGTAAAATTAAAACGTATAGGCACTTCTCTTGTTCATTGATTTTTTAGTGGCAAATTTTTGCCAATTTGTGATTAGTTGAAATTGGGGATTCAAATTTTGGTGAATAGTACAAGCTGTAAGGCAACCCGAATTGCCACATTTTACTTTTTTATTTTATTTTAGTCTTGGTTAAATTGCCAAAAAAATTATTTTATTAAACTTTTAAACTCAAAATTTGCCACAATATTTGATACTTGATTAATCAGATTTGCCTAAATTTTATGTTTTAGTAGAAATCAAAATTAATTTGCCAATAATATTATATAATTATTGGTTACTTTAGGGCCATATCATCATTTTTTAGTCACCACTATTGATTTTATCTATAATCTAGTGGCTGGGGTTGTATTCTATGGGCTAAAATGCACTCATGGAGCTCCAATGCTCATCAGGCCTGAAATTGCATTTGGGTCGTTGATCTCAATTTTGGTTCACAATCACTATGGACAAGCCTCACAAGATCAATGATTAGCATGGGTTGTAGTGAGATTAACATGTAGGTAAATAAAACTCACTATAGAGTCCCCTAGCGGGCCTCTAGCCTATAGCCAATGAAAAATAAACAAATTTCTCCATCTATTGATAATAAAGCAAGCTTTGAGAAATACAAGCCTTGCTAAGTAAACATATTAGGTCCACCACAAACCTGCCACTTCAAGACATGTGGTCTCCTCTCACTTGTCCACACATCTATGGACCCTTTTAAATAATTACTCATTGGTCCCTTGGACCAATATAAATCATTCATACAGTTTCCATTTGTATGATAGTGTCCCCTTATTTGCTGCACAAGCCATATGACTCCACTAAGTAATCATGTCATATAGCCACATGAAACATATAAGTATTGGTCTACATATTTCAAACTCGTATGAGTTATCTGAACCATCATATAGGGTGAATGAAAAGACTCCATGTACACTACATGCCCATTGAAATGATTGCCTACACCATAAGACTACAATTAAATACCACACATATCACTAAAATATAGAATAACTAGTGGTCATGGATGATGAAACATATGGTCCATGTGATTGCGGTGAGATGAAACTAAAAGATCAAAAAGAGGTACTTCTATTCTAACCTAAAAATAAATATCTTAATTTTTCTAATATGTACTAATTAAACTAATAAATCGTTTAATTTGCTTCTCTTAAGAAAAGAAATAGGAAATCAATAAACATAGGTTAATTTAATTAGAGACTAACATTGGGTTTTTGCAAAAAGGAAATAGATTAAAACAAAAATTATGTTTCTGAAAAAAAGGTATTTAAAGTACACATCTAAGGTGAAGAAGGGCATTCCTAGTTTGATAGTTGATGGTTTAGATGCTAAATTGGAATGGGGAATAGGAGTAGGTATAGAGTCCATTGTTGATCTAGTTGAAAATTAACTTTAGGATGTTTCCATAATTGTGGAGGAGATTGTCCATTTGTATATCAATCCATCATGTATATAAATTGAAATTGGAATGTATAGTGTTGAAGAATTATACAAAACATGTGGAAAAATAAAACTCATCGTAGTCAGGGCTCATGTCTGTAGCCAACCAAAAGATGACATGTTTCCTACTATGCACAACTAAAACAATAAGGTGCTAACACATTCATGTGAGTTCACCTACATGCCAACACATATGTCCTCGACCAATGACAAAATACCATATCATTGTACCATGGCACCTAAACTACTATCGCTTAGATTCACCCTAGATGTTCAACATGCTAATAACATGTATCCATTTATGAGCTATGGGGACTAAGAGATGATTGGCTGAATGAACTCTTCATAAAAATAACACATGCCTGCAAAACCAGTTGCTACTAAAAACATTAAAAAAAATCCAAATAAGTGTTGAATAATAGGCCAATAAAGTTAATCATGAATTAGACATAAAGCATATAGGGATTAAAGGAAAATACTTGAGAGCCATGAAGATAATTTGAAAGGGCCAAAAATTGATGTCTAGCAGGGTAAATGCACAAAGATGAGTCCACTTAAGGTGGAAGTTTTGGACTTAGAAAAAAATCTGAAATCAGGTAAACCAAAACGAGATCTCACTTTTTATGAAACGGGATCCCATTTTGCTTTGGAATCTCGAGCCAAAAGTGGGATCCCATTTTCTAGAAATAGGATCCCATTTTGAAATGGGATCCCCTTTCAAAACGGGATCCCGTTTCAAAATAGGATCCTGTTTCATAAAATTTAAATTTTCAAGCCAATTTTTGTTATGGGTTTTGGGTCAGAAAAAAGGCTTGGGAACCCGACCCTTGGCTTTGGACTTGGTTTGACCTACAAGTTGAAGGTCCTGTTAATGTCACAACAAAATAGTGACTTTGGGCATATGTCTGAAGGCCCATTTTGCAGAATTTTTTGACGAAATTAAAACCCATTATAGATGAGACAGTATAGATTCCAAGTATGTAATCTTTTTTACAATTAAATTTTTTTTTCTATTTTAATTAATTTATGATGAAACAGGTCCATAAACTTGAATTATCAGGGTTTTTTAGTATTTTAATAACTTTTTATTAAAATATTTTTTTGTAAAAAAAATCATATGAAAACGTATTTCAGACAATTCTTTTCAATTTGAAATTTTTTTTTTCAAAAAATGATAAGTTTGGGTCATCTTATGCGTGACGTACATGATGATTTTTTAAAACACTAAAAATGCCCAATAAAAAATTAATAAAAAAATTATTCAATAAAAAATTACAAAAAATATGGAAAATGTGCTTCAGTGAGTTACAAATATTTTCCCAAAAGGATTTAGAAAAATATGATTATTTAGGTCAAAATATGGATGACGTACACATGCATAGTATAGTAAAAAAGTGACTTTTAAACATTGGTTTTTAGAAACACCTATTAAAAATTAATTTGTATCATCTGGATATTAAAAAAAATTACATATTTTGAAACTAGACCCCGAGTACTACATTTCATATTTACTATTTTTTTCAAGATTCCACCTTTAACTGCTTCAAATTTTAAGGTCAAATGTGACAAATTCTAAAAATCAGGGAAAACACTTCCACTTTTTGGCCAAAAAGTGGACTCAACTTCTTGCACACACCTAGCACCTTTAATGCAATGTCTTCCACCATCCATTAGTTTCTTTTTGTACTAGATATTTTGTAAATTTTGTTGTAACTACCATTGGTGGTTGTTGTAGGGGGTCATTTAGGAACTTTTCTTGTTTTAGAATATCAATTTTGGATGTGTTGCTAGGATGAAATAAGAGAGTTTTAGGGATTGGGTTGGAATAGCCATTTAGGAGAATTTGTGTTGTAATCAAGCTTAGAAATAAGAGTGTTTGTCTAATTTTTATGAATTATGCTTCTATTTGTTAGTTTATTTTAGTATTCTACTCACTGTTATGAGCTATAACCCGAGATTTCCTTGTAGATTAGAGAAAAAATTGAACCAATTTTTAGTATCAGACCATCCTAAGATGTTGAGAGTAGAGAGTTTATGAGAAGAGTTTTGAGTAGTTTAGAGGAGAACTTTGGAGCAATAGAGTTTTTTCTTTTACAAGGAAGAACAAGTGATGAGAAAATCCAAAATGAATTTTGATGGAGGACCACTAAAAGTGGGTCTAATCTCACAATAAGTTGTAAAAATAAAAAGAGAACAAATTGGTAGAGGAGGATGATTTATCATCCAACAAGAGGTTGGAAGTAGAGGAAGAAATTATGTGAAAAATTATAGAAGTACCTAACATGATGGAAGGACAGACCATGGTTGTTGGGTTCTTGAGTTCTTTGAATTAGGAGGTTCAAAATTTCTAAAATATGGGGTGGATGATGTGCAGTGCCTTTAATGACATGTCTCCTAGTACTTGTTAGTTTATTTTTATGCTTAGATATTTTTGGAAATTTTGTTGTATCTACCATTGGTGGTTACTATAGTGGGTCATTTAGGATCTTTCTTGTTCTAGAATATCAATTTTTCTTATTTGGGGGTGCATTACCCAGATGAAACATGAGAGTTCTAGGGACTACGTTGCAACAGCCATTAGAAAGAATTTGTGTTGAACTAATTTGAGAAATGAGAGTGTTTGTCTAATTTATTATGAATTTTTCTTTTGTTGATAGTTTATTTTAATTTCTCGTGCACTACTGTGAGCTACAACTAGAGTTTTCCAGTAGATTGAAAATAATTTTTTTTTATCAAGAACATAAATACAAAGGCACGATTTAGATATAGGGACAAGATTAGAATATTGACCAAGGCATTCAATGGGGCACATTAAATTAACTTTCTTGGATTGGTTATAGATATAGGGCACACACTGACATTAAGGGTTGGAAAATGCCATTACAAAAAAATAATGTATCCAAACTTGGATTTGATTTTATGAAATCATTATCATTTATGGAAGTTATAAACTACATTACTTACAACATTATCATTTGTAAAAACTACCAAGATCATGGAATAACAAACAGACATGAGATTGCAAATGAAATCGACCAAATGTATTCACAAATGAAGAAGTATAAATAGGCGAGTGTGGGTACCCAATTATCCACCAAATGAGGATAGGACTCTATGGTGGCGAGTAACCACCCACAATGATAGAGCGAGGTGTCAATGCAAGTTGACACCTTTACAAAGTGACTAACAACTTTGACAAAATCAAAACACATGTGGATAATTTGCCTAACTATGATTAAGTTAGTGTAAACACCTATGATTAGAGGTTTATACACCAACACCCCCCTTTAAGCATAGCTTAGGTGAGTTTATGAAAAAATGGGTCCCGACTATTAGCCTGGTGAGGTACCCATGCACAATGCAAATCTCTCAGAAATGGAGAAAGATAGAAAACCCTGTGGGAAAAAACTACCCCCCAAAAGAGAGAGAAATTATACAGGTGAAGGAGTACTACTTCTTTCACTAAGTACAATATAATATTCCCCCCATAGGAGATAAAATGAGAGAATGTCAATGAGACCCCCCCATAGTACATGTCCTGCTGCAGTGATGCTAGATAGTCGACAAAGGATGCAGATGTAGATCGAAGAACACCGAACAATGTTCCTTCCCTTGGGAAGAAAAGAACCACCTCAAGATGCAAGATATCTTCCCATGCGAGAAGATGTATGTATGATCTTGAATCATGTTGAAGTTGATCCAAGGATGATGGTGCCCATGTTGATGCCTTCGAAGAGTGCTCAGGTGTCCCCATGTTGATGCCAAAGGATGCCATAATCAAATTAGGTGCACGTACCTAATAGATGAGGATGATAACGATCTAGAACCATGCATAGGATGATGTAGAGTATAAATATCTAAAGAATACAATGGAGATGCAGCTTCATCAAAACTATCATCAAAGAGAAGATTGATGTCCTCAATGTGTGCTTCCATGTCAGCAATGCGGGACACTACAAATAGACAAGTGATGTCAAGTAGAAATCTATCCCAATCAGCAATGCTAGGAAGACTGATATCCTGTTGCAAAGAAGCACTAGAAGCTTTCGAAGAAGCAACTCTGGAATGTGATGAAACTGTTGGCATAATAGTCATAGTAACAATGGTATTACATTGTTAAATTTGCATTTATAGGTTAGTTTATGCATATTAAATAAATGTTAGTAAATAATAGTTAGTTTGTTAGTTTGTGGGAGTTACATTCTCGTATGGAGGTTATGTAGGTAGTTATCAAATAGTTAAAGGGAAAAGGATTTATAAAGCCAATGTAATGCAATGTAAAAATCATTTGAAGACAATAATATATTATTCTATGTTTTGTTTTGCTGTGTTAAAATGGTTTGATCTAGTTATTTATGTTTGTGCTCACCATATTTCAACAGAAGCAACAGTAGGAGTGATGACTTCTTCTATGTCATCGAAATATTTTGTTTCTGTATCATGATTAGGGATGTGAGTTGTGATCAATGCAAGATCATGTGGGAATGGAGAAACATTCGAGTCTCCATATATCTCCCAAATTTTGATCCATAATGCATGTGGACAATCAATTTCCATGATGACATACAAAGCGACATCTGGTATATGTAAACTAATCAATCCAACAATGTGATGACGATGATTAAACCACTTAGCCTTCTGAGATTGTTTACCAAGTTTAGGGACAAGTCCATACATATGGGGTATGAGATTATGGATCCTGAGATGTTTTAGGATGCCTTCACACTAGGACTTATAGTTTCCCTTGGTTAGGTTGATTACAGAAGAGTGAGTTTTATATTCCATAATTAGAACAAGTTAGTTCGACTAGACAATTGAAATCAACACATTAGGCAACCCAGATTAGTTGGATCCCTAATTTGAACTCTATGTAAAGTGGCACTTTATAAGTTGAGTGCGTGATTTTTCTTATTTCCTCCCTTAAAGTGGCACTTGATAAAGTTAGTCCATTGTGAAAAATGATGACATAACACTATCCAGAAGGGACTACCAGCCAGTGCATTGTAAACAATCGGCTGGTCAAACCCTATACGACACCTGCAAAACAGTGCAATCTTAGTCAACCAACAATATGGTCAAGCAAGTCGGCCGCAGATGAACGGTTTTGATTATTAGTCAAATTTTTTTGAGAGGTCCCTCGAAAAATTCGTATAGTCGGTGAGTTACAAATCACCAGCTGTTTACGTGAGGCGGCACTATCCCCCCTTGATTATGTATTTCTCTCCAAAATTTGGCACTTTATAAAAGGAGTGCTTTAGGTCCCCCCAAAAGAGCATAAGCAGGCACTTTATAACTTTAGTGCAATTTTATGCTAGTTGGATCAGCGACGAAAAAACACGCACTTTTGCAAAAAGAATCACTCGATTCTGAGTTGATTTGCGAAAGCTATTGAAGTTGCAAGATTGGTGCAATTACAAAAAAATCCTTCTTTCAACAAAAAAAAAATTCAGATTTTGAGAAAATTATTTTTCATGCAAAATTTTGTGAGAGAAAAATAAAAAAGAGGAGCAGGGGCTAAAACCCCATATGACCAAGGGCTTAACTTTAAAAAAATGGGAATTATAATTCTTCATAATAATTTTTAAAATTTACCTAAATTTAAAAGGGATAAGAGAGAAAATGGAGAAAATGAGAAGTAGAATTGTGAAAAATGAAGAAGAATGATTGACTTTAAAACTTGCAAACAAAATAAATAAACTAAATTTACTATTACAATTAAAACAAATTAGTAAATTGATAATTTTAAAAAATAATGAAAAATTGATGACAATTAATTTGTATTCTACCTTTAAAAAATATTCACAATTAAGACATTTTATAAAATATATTTTAAATTAATAATATATTTCAAGTATTATATTTTCTTATAAAACTTATTTTAATTCAAACATTTACTGTTTACTAGTAATTTAAGTAATTTAAATATTGATATATACAATTAAATAGAAATGCAACAAATCTCATTATACGGCCAAATAAACTTAAGAATTGTAAAATACAGCCTATAATTAAAAAACAGGCCACAGATCATCAAATTAAATAACAAATGTGACCTATAAATTAACCCAAGATCATTAGTAAAAGGATATGGAAAGAGTGAGGAAGATATTTTCTTAGTTCAGTTCAGTGGGATTAAAAAACTGGAATTAGCTTTTTGAAAGTAAGGATGTTAAAAAACCACTTTTATATCTCCATCCCAGATAAAGTTTACAATTGATCGTATTTAGCCGTTAAAGTATTTTGAAGTGGTGCATACGTTGATGTTAATTAATAATACTCAGATGTATTTCCAGGTGTTCCATACGCTGATGTTAATCTCAGCGAGTTGGGAAAAAGTGGCATTACTTTTGTGCGTGGATGACTGGAATTATGAAGTTGTTTACTGGTTGCTCAACTCTTGGTCAAAATCTGAGACTATGAACCTCGCTGATGTGAGAGGAGGAAATCTACCATTCACCGATGCCGCCAGATTTCAAGAAATGAACAAAGAGATATGTAGTTTAGCGATAAGACTTGGGGATGAGGAAGTTGCTGCGCGGGAGAACGCACGAATGACAAAGTATTCTGGCACAGATTCAGTCAAAGAGGTACTAAAGGGCATGATAGAAATTAAAGGGTACGGTTGGGAGAAGAATTTGATGATCGCCCCTTCCATTCTCTTATATCTCTCGTTTTATCGAGACGATATCATACACGAACCACTTCCGCATCGTTGCGTGGACAATTGCGCTGGAAATATTCTGTCTTATGCTGCGGAGAAAGCGGCGGGGTACCCACACAGGTTTAGCGAGATGCTAAAACATAACGCAATGTGGAGGTGCTACGATGAGACGGGTAATTACGGTGTCCTAAACAAGCTTTTATTCATTGTAACAAAAGGTCGTTATAGTTATGCTGGAGAACGAGGAGAGATAGTTATTGCTCCCGTTGTACACATGCTATTGAAATGCGCGCTCAGCCTGCAGGATGCTATGCAATTGGTAACTACCGAAAGAAAACTGCCTTACACAATGCTGCAAAATTTCCCAACGAAGATGTGAGCACAGAGGTTGGACGAGCTTTGCTAGGCAGGTGTGATAAGAAGAGTCGATATGAGTTTGTGAATGCTGCAGGTGAGAGAGGGAGGACCGCTCTTCACAGGGCTTGTACGCGAGGAAACGCAAGTCTCTGTCAACTGCTCGTTGAATTCAATGCTTCAGTGAATGCTCAAGACCAACAGGGTATGACGCCTCTGCACTATGCACTTGAAGGACGGATTGATAAAGTTATAAATGTGTTTATGAAAAGTCCACAGATCAGAGAGTCAGTTGATTTAAAAGACAAGAGAGGATACACACCTTCAGGTATAGCTGTTGCCAACAAAGATTATGAAATAACAGCCAAGTTGTTATCAAAGTCGAAAGAGCCAGAAGCTTATCTTAGTAAAGTGGATCAGAAACAGCTTCTACGTTACTCTTTACTATTTGGTTCTCCAGGTATCGTTCAGATGCTGTATGAAAAAGAAATAAAGCTGCCAGCTGGTAACTGTGATGAAGACGGGAAAACGGCTCTGCATTTGGCTGCTATGCGTGATGATGAGGATAGTGCACTAGCCATTATTGAATTTATTTTATCCAGTGTAAGGAGAGAGACTCCGGGACAGGATAAAAACATGGTGGCTGAATGCGACAGAAGAGGGAGGACTGTCCTCCATGAGGCGGCTTTGAATGGACATGAGATGCTCTGCGAAGATCTTCTGAAGATAAATCCAAAACTAATATATATGAAAGATAGAGATGGCCGAAACCCTTTATATGATGCAGTTAAAGGAAAACACATAGATGCAACTCTATATATGCTGGATGCATGTGTGGAGAAAGATATGCCTGTGGAGGATTTGATAGACCGCAGTGGTCTGACCCCATTGCATGTTGCTGTTTCACAAGGAAAGGTCGAAATTGTGATGACGCTTCTTTCCAGCGATAAATTTAAAGCAAAGCATTTAAGCAGAGGAGATTTCTTGGGACAAACGGCCCTCCATAAGGCAGCAAAACGTGGAGACATAGATACACTGGAAATTCTGTTGAATCATGGTGCCCGCCCTCTCAGAGAACGCAACTGCGATGGCCGAACTGCTCTTCATTATGCAGTGCAAGCACAAACTGGAGACAAAAAGAAATTGGCCGATGCCATTTTCAGGCGATGTAATCCGAAGAAGAGAAATCGCTCCTCTTATGGGCCTCCGCAGCAGGTTTAGGCACTGCTGACCAAAATCTAAGCAAGGACGATCCGCTTCACGAATTTCTTCTACATAAGAAGAGAGAGAATAAAGACATCAATTTGTTGAGAATGGCTGCTTCTGTGGGAGATATTGAAATGACGAAGAACTTATCATCAGAGGTTATCAAATTGGGGACATTCTCGACACTGACAGTGATTGGAGGAAAAACTTAAATCGAGAAGGCCAAGATGATGTAACGAGGGGTAATTTTTTAATCCCACCTGCGTAGTTACATTAACATCACAACTGCGATTTATTGATAAAGTGCGCATTTTGTTTGCAGTTTCAAAACAAATTGACATGATCAAAGAACAGGGAAATGACAAACCAGCTATGTCAGACAGTCTTGGTAATAATTTTTTTTTCTGATTTTGTTTGAGTAGCTAGTGATCATAAATTTAGTTATTTTATACAGTTCTTTTTAATCCTATTTACTCATATATATCGAACAGGGAGATTGGACTATGCACAGGGTCTTGCTGCATTGTTTTTGAATCCTTACATAAAGCCTCCCATAGCTGTCGGTATCACTGGTACTTGGGGTATGGGAAAAACTAGCCTCATGAAACAGGTATCATCTACTCAGATTTTTAAGTTATAAGAAATTTATTTAGAGCAAGCCATTTATCTAAATTTCGTTTGTTTACTGTACAATCCAGACTGAGCGCATTTTACTAACAGCAGCTGCTCAAATGGCATTATTGAAATCCTCAAAATTACCAAGTTCAGCTTCAGAATTGCCTGGTATTAAATCCTATAAATTATCAAGCAAGGGGAAAAGGAAATGTGAAAACATTTACAAACAGATAAAGTATGGAGAAAGTATTAATAGAAACTTGAACATGGAAAAAATTCAGGAAGAGGTAAATTTCTTACTCAATATATTGTTTTTCTTTTAGTATGTGTCCAGTGTATATATATTATATATATGTGACTAAAATATTCAGTGAAATGTTTGTTTACTAGTTGGAGAAATTTCTAAACGAGGATGACCTTAAGTATCAGCATGACCTTAAGTATCGAAAGGTATTTAAATCACTTGCTGCTATGGACAGCAGTGACATGGTAAGAGCTAACACTAATTATTGAAGTATTTTAATTTTAAACTAGTTTATCGCTAATTACTGCATTGCTCAAACATCAATCCAAATTGTCAACATCCAATTTTGTTTCTACCTCATTTTATAACGGATTTAGTATTTTCTTTTCGTAAAACTTAGATTTTCTTTGATCCTCATTGTCATTCTCAGTACGAACCGCGGCCAAAAGCAGAGGAAAATGTGCCTGCAGTTTTAACTGTTCAATATAATGCATGGAAATATATGAACGATACAGAAGCTTTGGCAGGTATGGCAGTTGAGATTACCAAAGAGTTGGAAGGAGTTATGAGTCAGTCTCAATGGCTGAGCACCTGTTGGCGAAATACTTGGAAAAAGAAGAAATACACTCTGTGGATTGAAATATTCTTTCCCTCTCTCCTCTCACTGGTTTTGGTTAGTTCGTTGACTTGGATTGGATGGGTGGTGTTCAGCAGTGACAAGTTCAAGGAATTGGTAAAAGTAAAATATGCATGGCCGCCAGCAGTCATAGTCATAATCGTGTGGACTTTAACAAAGTCTGTAATGGGCATATTAAAACCCGTTAGTACTCAACTCATGCAGTATATTTCATTCCCAGATCATACCGATAAACTGGGTTATCAAGAAAGGGTAATCTCAGATATTACTTTTCTGAAAGAAGAAATTGGTAAAGAAGCCTACTGGGTATTCATTGTCTTTGGCTGGGTCTTCACCACCTTCACAGTGCTATGGCGCCTAATTACTGAATCGTGGATAACATCATTGTTATTCCATCATAGAAGCCTTGAAAGAGCCATAGACGCTCCAAAGGTACCCCCTGCATCAGGGAGGAATCTTCGAATAATCGTTTTTGTGGACGATTTGGATAGATGTCAGGAATCTGTGATCTTGCAGGTATCTTAACTGTAATTTGTTCACTTCGCAATCTTGATAACTGGATTTTATTGGTGTTCACTTCGAAATCTTTTTAACACATTTTATATTTGTAACAGGTTTTATCAGCAATTAATATTGTATTGGCAGTGTGCGAAATCAACGTGGTCATGCGAATGGCCAAAAGATTAATACAAAGAGCAATTATGAAGAAATATGGAGATGGAAAGGCTAATAGGTCTGTGAAAGCTAGTCAAGGCTTGGCAAACATGTATCTACAAAAAATCATACAACTGCCACTTGACCTCCCTGACCCTAGCGATGAAGAATCAAGGAGGTTTTTGAAAGAACAATTAGGTGTATTAGAAAATGGAAATAAAGCCCCTGACCCTGGCGATGAAGAATCAGGCAAGTTTTCAAAGGAAAATTGGGTGTATTATAAAATGAAAATAAAGCTTTTATAAAGAGCAAGGATAGAGTTATTACTTTTTATAAGATAAGGATGAAATTATTACAAGATTCCTCAGAAATATGTTGGATAACTGATGTGGCACAGCCACATGTGCAGTTTCCATTTTAGTATTTCTATTTTCTTAGTTAGTTTCATTTAGATATTTTTAGGAATTTGGCAACTTTTGTGTTGCATGATGATGCATGTAAATCATGCTATCTTTGGTTTGTTATTTTCTATTTTTTCTATTTAGATTCCTTTGTAGCAAAGATATATATAATGTAATAAAGAGCTGTAGCTCTCTAGTTTTTCAACAACAATAAAAGTTTATTCTCTGTGTCTGCATCTATCCTTTTATGGTTTTTTGTTTGTCTGCTGTCATATTTGTTTGTTTAAAAAATCTTCATTTGGTATCAGAGCAGGTTAATTTGTTAGAAATTTATCATGTCAAATTCTAACTCTTTGCCAATCCCAGAATTTAATGGATCTGATTATGATTATTGGTGCATCAAGATGACAACTTTTTTGATAGGAAAAGATTTATGGGAAATTGTAGAAACATGATATGAAGATCCAGCTGATTGGAATGTTCTTGCAGCCAATGATAGAACAGCTAAGAAAGAAGCTAAGAAAAAGAATGCACAGGCTTTATTTCACATTCAAATAGCTCTTGATAAGAGTCTATTTCCAAGAATTGTAGGTGCACAGACAGCTAAAGATGCTTGGAAGACTCTAAAAGAAGCTTACCAAGGTAGTGATCAAGTTAAAGTTGTAAAGTTGCAGACATTAAAAAGAGAATTTGAGAATTTGAAGATGCAAGAAAGTGAAAATGTGAGTGATTATTGTGTAAGAGTAAAAGATGTGGTTAATAAAATGGCTACTCTTGGAGAAACTATGGACAATGAAGTTGTGATCAAAAAGGTGTTGAGGTCTCTAACACCAAGGTGGAACAATGTTGCCATCATCATTGAAGAAAGCAAGGATTTGACTACTCTTCAGTTTGATCAGCTTGTTGGATCTCTCATGTCTCATGAAGAAAGATTGAGAGATTCATCTGGAGAAAGTAATGAAAAGGCTTTTGCTTCCAAAGTACAAATTACAAAGAAAGAAAATGCTAGCACAAGCACAAAAAATAATCAAGGCCAAGGTAGAGGTCAAAATCAGAATTCTTCAAGAGGAAATAGAGGAGGAAGAGGTGGTCCAAGAGGAAGAGGTAGAGGCAGATTTGATAAAAGAAATGTTCAATGTTATCATTGTAATAGGTATGGTCACTTTGAAAGGGAATGCAAATTAAAAGAAGGTAATAACAATAGAAGTGCTAATTTTGCTAATGAGAATGTTGAGGCTTCTCCTGGTAATTTATTCTTATCATATGACAAAACTAAAAATAGTTCTAAAGAAGTATGGTATTTAGATTCAGGTTGTTCTAACCACATGTCAGGAAATGATAAGATTTTTTCTACAATGGATAAAAGTTTCAAATCTAAAATTAAGCTTGGTGATGACAAGTCCTTGGAGGTTGCAGCTAAAGGTGCTATGGAGGTGAATACAAAAGAAGGTAAGAAAAGTGTGACTGATATTTATTACACTCCACAATTAAAACATAATTTATTGAGTGTTGGGCAGTTGTGTGAGAAGAATTATAAGGTGGTATTTGAAAATCAGCAATGTACAATTTATGATAAAAATCAAGGCAATAGGGTGGTTACAGTAGTGCCTATGTCAAAGAATAGGATGTTCCCATTGAAGTTTGGTGAACATAGCAGCCATCTTGCCAATATGGCATATGAGGATAAGGGTTGGCTATGGCATCTCAGATATGGCCATTTGAATTTTCATAGTTTAATGTTTCTCACTTCAAAAGCTTTGGTTTATGGTTTGCCTAAGGTTTAGGAACACAAGGAAGTTTGTGAAGGTTGTGCTAAAGGAAAGCATGCAAGAGAGTCCTTTCCAAAAGGTAATGCATGGAGGGCCCATTACCCACTTCAATTGGTTCACTCAGATATTTGTGGCCCTATGTAGACAAAGAGTTTGGGTAAGTCATCATATTTCATTACTTTTATTGATGATTACTCACGTAAGTATTCGGTTTATTTTTTGAAGGCCAAGGATGAAGCCTTTGATACATTCAAAAGGTTTAAAGCCTTTGTGGAAAATGAAAAAGCTTCTAAGATCAAATGCGCTTAAGGACAGATCGTGGAGGAGAATTTTGCTCAAGAGATTTTAAGAATTATTGTGATATGAATGGTATCAAAAGGCAACTCACCACTGCTTACACACCTCAACAAAATGGGGTAGATGAAAGGAAAAATCGTACAGTGGTGGAAATGGCAAGGAGTATGCTACATACCAAAGCATTAGACAATTCTTTTTGGGGTGATGCAGTTGCTACAGCAGTGTACATTCTCAATAGGAGTCCTACTAGAGCACTTGACATGATGGCTCCTTATGAAGCCTGGTATGAAAAAAAGCCTAATGGTAATCATTTTAGAGTTTTTGGTTGTTTAGCCTATGTTCATGTGCCTGATCAAAAGAGACACAAATTAGATCCCAAAAGTGAGTCATGCATTTTTGTTGGATATAGTGAGCAAAGTAAGGCTTACAGGTTGTATAACCCTCACACTAATAGTATTCTTGTTTCAAGAGATGTGATTTTTGATGAAGGGGGAGTTTTAATGTCATCAAAAAGGCCAAGTTGAGAAGTCTAAATCTGTTTTGAGTGGTGGTATTATTGCTGATATTGATCATGAGCAGCCAGCTAATACTTCAATTCCAAGTGCTATACATCCACCAAATAGCCCCTCATCTACTTCTTCAGTTTCAAGTACAAGTCCAAATTCAAGTCCAAGTCCTACAAGGAAGGTAAGAAGCTTAAGTGATATCTATCAAAGAAGTACAATCCAAGCACATGAAGAGAATCCTATAGGTGAAACAATAAATTTTGCTTTATTCTCACAATCTATTTTTGAACCATCATGTTATGAAGATGCATGTGTTAATGAAGTTTGGGTGGAAGCAATGCAAGAAGAGATGGATGCTATTCATCAGAATGGTACTTGGGAGCTTACAGAGCTTCCTCATGACAAGAAAAAGATTGGAACTAAATGGGTCTACAAGACTAAGTACCATAGTGATGGGAGTGTTGAAAGACACAAAGCAAGATTAGTTGCTAAAGGCTTCACACAGAGGTATGGCATTGATTATGAAGAAAAATTTGCACCAGTAGCCCGACAAGAGACTATTAGAATGTTGATTTCCCTTGCAGCCCAAAAGAAATGGAGCATTCATCACATGGATGTGAAAAGTGCCTTCCTGAATGGGTACTTAGATGAGGAAATTTATGTGGAACAGCCACAAGGTTTTGAGGTGCAAGGAAAAGAACATCATGTCTACAAGCTGAAGAAGGCCTTGTATGGCCTCAAGCAAGCACCAAGAGCTTGGTATGCTAGGATTGATGGGTATTTTCAGCAAAATGGCTTCAAGAGAAGTAAGAGTGAGCCTACCCTCTACTACAAACAAGAAGGTAATGATATTCTTATTGTGAGTTTATATGTTGATGATTTGTTGTATATGGGCAGTAGTTCTAAGATGAAGGATGAATTCAAGCATGCTATGATGAATGAGTTTGAAATGAAAGATTTAGGCCTTATGCAATATTTTCTAGGCATGGAGGTTTATCAAAGTAAGGATGGAATTTTTCTTTGTCAAACAAAATATGCCAATGATATGTTGAAGAAGTTTGATATGGTTGATTGTAAATCAGCCTCCACTCCAATTTCTCATGGAGTTGTGTTGTGTAAAGAGGATGGTGCTAAAAGAGTTGATGGGACAGCTTATAGAAGTGTGGTTGGCAGTCTAATGTTTCTAACCCACACAAGGCCTGATATTGCTTATGCAGTTTCTCTTGTTTCAAGGTACATAATAGAACCTTCTGAATTACATATGCAGGCTGCTAAAAGAATTTTGAGGTATGTGAAAGGAACTCTTGCTTTTGGCATTCATTACTACAGTTCTAAAGGCTTTAATCTAGTTAGTTTCAGTGATTCTAATTGGGGAGGTAGTGTGGATGACCGGAAGTCTACCTCTGGTAATTGTTTTACTTTTGGTTCTGGTTTGGTTTCTTGGAGTTCAAAGAAACAAAGTATAGTTTCTCTTTCTTCTACAGAGGCAGAATATGTTGCAGTCACCTCTGCCGGTACTCAAGCATTATGGCTCAAAAAAATTCTTGAAGAGATTGGTGAAAAACAAGTTCTGCCTACAGTGCTCTTCTGTGATAATATGAGCACAATCAAATTCGCAAAAAATCCCGTGCATCATAGTAGAACTAAACACTTTGATCTGAAATATCATTTTATCAGAGATTTGGTGCAAAAGAAAGAAGTAGAACTCAGGTATATCAAGACTACAGAACAACTTGCAGACATTTTCACCAAGGCAGTTGCAAAGGTTCAGTTTTTGATGCTTCGAGATCATATTGTGACTCCTCTCCGCATCAAGGGGGAGTATGTTGGATAACTGATGTGGCACAGCCACATGTGCAGTTTCCATTTTAGTATTTCTATTTTCTTAGTTAGTTTCATTTAAATACTTTTAGGAATTTGGCAACTTTTGTGTTGCATGATGATGCATGTAAATCATGCTATCTTTGGTTTGTTATTTTCTATTTTTTCTATTTAGATTCCTTTGTAGCAAAGATATATATAATGTAATAAAGAGCTGCAGCTGTCTAGTTTTTCAACAGCAATAAAAGTTTATTCTCTGTGTCTGCATCTATCCTTTTATGGTTTTTTTGTTTGTCTGCATCTATACTTTTCATCTTATATATTACTGCTTCTACAAAAATCTTATCCTCAATTCTCATCCCAGATAATAGGGGCTCAAGCAGAGGTGACGGGGAAAGAGAAGCTGAACAACAAAATGCTGCAGCCCAAGTCCTTATAAATATGCCGTCTCCATCAGAAATAGCAGAAACGGGTAAGGATCAACAAAACAGATTTGTCATGGGTTTTTAGATTGCATATCAATCTTAATCTTAATCTCTGTAAAGACATGTTCTCTAATTATTAATGCGAAGTTTGACGGTACAGTTATAAGTCCTACAAATTTACCAGAACCAATTGGGCCAACAGATGACAGGAGCTCAAGCAGGGGTGACAGGGAAAGAAATGTGCAGTCTGCATCGGAAAAGAATTGCCTAAAGCTGTTCAAATTTCGTGTAAGAAATATTGTACGGGGTGGTGTACATGCCCTCCAAGCTCTATGGAAGGCAAAAACAAAAACGGGTAATCTGTCATAGCTTTCTAGCTTGCGTATTAATCTTAATATCAATTTGCGTTCTCTACTTTTCATTAACACTAAGTTTGACAGTAAATAATTGTTATTATAGGTCCTACAAATTTAGCAGAAACAAGTGAGCCTACTGAAATCGGAAGACAAGCTCCCTCACAAACTAATACTAGTGAGTGATATCGTTGCTGCAACTGGAAATAGAAAAGAGACTAACAAATGAGATCTTTTTGTGTTTGCATTTGCTAATTCATACTCGTTGGCTTTTTTAGGCATTCAACAAAATCCCAGTTCATCAATTCTTATAAGAGAAATGCTGTTCGTAAGGTATAGCCAAGGAGAAGAGAACGCCTTTTTCTACTTTCAGGGGTTGGCTACAGACTGCACGAAACTGCCTCGCGAGTGGAAGCGCCTTCTCAATTACCACAGATTGGTGTGGTACATTTTCTCCCTGAGCAAAGAAGCAAAGAATGTAGTAGGATGGCAACTACAGTTGATCACCTGGATTTTTGTTTGTTGGGAATGGGAAGAAAATATGAATCTTGTCATAGAGGTATGCCAGTCTGCAATTTAACTCATTACATTTCTGCGAAATTGAGATGATGTCATAGAAAATAGGGATTTTAACAGAACAATTTTTTACCATGTTTTGCAGAAGTGGAAAGAAATTAGTGATCTTAAAACCTCTGAATCGAATGAGCCTTCACTGCTAATGATCGTAGAGCATTTGATGGAAGAACATGAGAGAGATATCCCGAAGATGACAGCGAATAGCAATGAAGAAGATGGACCCAAAAAAACTGAGAAATTGGGAGAGGCGGGAGGAAGTGTTGCTAAAATAGCAACACAGGATATTGAAAGTAGCAATACGGAACTAGAAAAATTGAATGAAAAAGGAGATGAAGAAGGATATATTGCTAAAAGTACAGATGATATTGAAAACATGGAGAAGGCTACTTCACAGAAATTGGCGAAGGACATGGATAACAAACTTGATGCATTAGAGAAATCGTTGGCTGAGTTGAAGAAAGAAATGAAAAAATTAAAAGAGCAAGTCTCTGATGAGTTGAAGAAAGAAATGAAAGAATTGAAAAAACAGGTGTCCGAAGAGTTGAAGAAAGATATAAATGAAATGAAAAAACAGGTGTCCGATGAGTTGAAGAAAGATATAAATGAAATGAAAGAACAGATGGTCAAAAAGCAGAAAGGCAAGATCGAAGAAAATATGGAAAACAAAAAAGTAAAGTTGCACAATTTGGAAAACTGGAAGAGAATGAAGTCAACACTAGAGAGGTACGATGTACCAATGGATGGTATTCAAGCTTTTCAAAGGTTCAGGTTTTATTGTATAGCTGGCTATCTCCCACGCCCTTCGTGAAAAACAGCAGTGATATAATATTTCCCCTCAAATTAGTTGTGATCCAGTCCATAGGAAGATAAGATGCAAAAGTGTTATGTGAAAAAATATGATTATCTAAGCTCAATAGACATGTAATAGTGCACTAAATGTTATCATGTAACAATTATGAGATGATGTATCAAGATATCATCATTAAATAATATGTATTAAGAGGCACTTTAAGTATGAGAATGAAGAAAAAGAAATAATAGTCAATGTGTTAGATATAATCATGTAAGCATAGGCACATATCATATAAATTGGAAGAATGTAATATAACATAAGAGTGGTAGTGTAAAAAGTATCATATAATTTATCATGAAATTTAGACATTTATATAATATGTAGGCCATCTAGATCATATTAATAATACCCACATATATGAAAAGTGCATTAGCAAAAGTAGCATGAGAGATAGTGTCATCAATTTAATTAATGAATTGTCACACTTTGCTCATGTCACATCTTGTTTATTCTAATTTAAATATTTGATTAATGTATTAACCAACAATTAGGAAATATATTTGATTGTGATTATCTTTTAAATTGTTAATTGAAAAGATTTAAATTGTTTTTTGAATAATAAATGTTGATTTATAATATATTTTAAATGTTAATTCAAATTAAAGTTTTAGTAAATCTATTTTGGATAGAGAATCCTACATGCAACAGATAAGATTAGAGAAGAGAATCCAAAGTTTTTTAACCCTAGGATTGAGTGTTAATAAACATGCAAGGTAGTTATGGAATTGTTAATTATTTATTATATTAATTATTCATTTTAGACTATTTATTTATTGCAGATAAATGAGAAATAAAATATTAATTTGTTAAAGTTTCTTATATATTTATATAAAAATAAACATTATTCTTTAAAGTGAATATAAATAAATTTTAAATAGATATTTTTATAAAGAATTAGTTTTTAATATGGCCTGAGAAAAGGAAAGTTTTTAGGCATGTTAGAGTTAAATGGGGATAACAGAAAGATAAGTAAATATAATCGAGATCCATTCATCAATAAAATGAGAAGAAGACTGTATGTAGTGCGCAGTGTGGGCTCTCCTTAAATGTCATCCACTTCCAAGGTCAACCTTGAATCAATAGGGACACGGAAGTGGTGGGTCCCTTATCTCTTCTCACGTTTCTTTTTTTGTTATATCATTTATCCACCGCGTCATACGGTTTTTTCTGATTTTGTTTAGTTCAGTTCATTCTATTTTGAATATTAATTATATTTAAAAATGCGCGGGCTGTTTTATGCACAGGCTGTTTTTCTCTTGGCGCCGCTCCTGCTCTCGCTAGTTTTCTGCTTTTTTATGTTTTTTTTAACAGTACTCCATGATTGAGGTAAGCTATTCATTTTGTCTCAGATATTGGATCTTGTGATAAACGGCAGCGTCTATCTAACATATCGAATTCACCAGATATCGTATTTATATCGCACAACTCTATTGCACAACATCTTGGACAAATTGTTAAACCATTAATTGAGAATTTCACATCCTTGTCTTATTGTTGTGCAATATTTCTGCGCAAAGGATTCAAATATTTGCTCAGTGTTTGTTTTCTCAGTATATCATTACGAAGCATTATAGCTTATTTTCGCAGCCATCATAATAAAAAATGAGGCCACTGTATATATTGAAGCCTCTTCCAAGCAGGGGCCCATTTGGCAAGTCTCTGTTAACAGCCAATAATGCACTCGCAAACTAACACCACAGACAAGCCTTGAAATGATGCACAGTTTATTGATGGCATTTACATAAGATGGTTCAAAAGGTAGTAATAGTTATAACAACTCAGCTTGTCCCGAGCCAATAGTGCGACAACATTCTCTGACATCTTCAGGAACCTTTTCTAATGTGTTGGCTGTTAGATCATAAGCTTCCGTGCCAAATCAGGTAGTTGGTACTTTCTCATCTGACACGATGGTTATTATGAAACTCAATTATATTTGCAGATCCATTGATCGCATTTTGTTCCAACGGTGGCTATGTTTCTTGTTTTTTACATTTTTTCTGCCACAAAATTAAACATCTGCATCAAGCGCAACTAGTTGATAATGTTTGCTAAAAACACACTCTTGTGCATCCAATTTAAATACCTTACGCCAACTTGATATGGCTCACACACACTCCCATATACACCATTGAACAATGCATTTCTCTTGCTACCATTTCAACTCAGACTATGAAGGGTTGTGTTGGTGCTTAAATATGTATATGCAAGCACTTTCCCAAAAAATCCAAAAAAAAAAAAAAAAAATTTAAGTCCATGGACCTCTTCAGCATGTTTCAGCATCAGCATCATATTTTCTTTGGAGAGGAGGTCATCATCATCATATTTCCATCACCCTGATTATTCTTGCGAGGGTCATTTTTCATACCAACCTGATCTTCTGCCTGGCGGGTGATATTTTAATATCAGGTGATCTTAGTTAAGATCATTGTGATGTTGTTATTGCAAAGTTCCAAGTATGACCCGATCTTCTGCAGGGTCATCATATTTGAACATCAGGTGATCTTGGTTAAGATCATCCTAATGTTACTTTATCACTTTATGTTCTTTCATCCCCTGATGCTGCTGACGTCATATTCTTGTCAGGGTGATATCCGCTTATCTGCGGGCTTCATCATTTTTTAGAGGAAGGGGTGATATTCCCAAATATTAGTTATATTCAAACATCACCGCGATGTTATAATGGAGCTACAGTGCAGCCCGATATTCCTGCGGGGGGTGATATTTCAAAATATCTGGTGATCTTCCGAATATCACCTCGGTGCCAACATCCCGATGACGTCATCCAGATCCGAGGGGTTCATATTTCAAGTTTTCAATCCGACCTAATATTGCAATATGACGGTGACGTCATCAGCATGTTAGTGAACATACAGGTAAGTTCATCAGCCAGACATATGGTATCGGCAAAGCAGGAGGATCTTCTTCCGATGCATCTGGTTGTGCCGATGAGGGTGAAATATCAGGGCGATATTTCACATGAAGGGGAGGATCTTTTTCTGATGCATCTGGCTGTGCCGATGAGGGTGAAATATCAGGGCGATATTTCACATGAAGGCAAGGTTGGTCATCAGGCTGATATTCATACATCAGGGTGATATCTTTTATCAGGTGATGCAGACAATATACTTTCCCGCGGGGTGATATTACACATCGGGGTGATGTGAAATATCGGTGTGATATTTTGCATACTGAAGGATGTATGCAAGGAAGGCCGTCGGCATGACTTTGGTCATCGGCATATTCGAAATGTATTCTTCTGATGTGTTGGGTCTTCTCGACAAAGGTTTGGATGATGGGGGTGATATCTTTCCATCGGTGTGATATGTGATGTTGGGAGGACAAAGATGAGGTTTGCTGATGAGGAGGATCTGGCCGATGGAAATTATCATGCAGGAGGATGATGACGAAGTTTTATACTGGTGCCGTCGGGAGCAAAATCACTGACATCATATATGTTCGCGGCCCAGTTTATGAAGTGTTGAGGAGGTCACCACGGGGTGCATGTGGGATAATTAGTTCCCACATGATTTGAAATATCAGGATGATATATCTTGGCAGGAAAGTTTCAAAAGTGCATAGTTAACTATTTTTCCCAAGGCTGTGAGTTGGTATGCCATTAATGGCGGATGTTACAGGGTATGGGCGAAGACGTAGACAGATCAGGTACCCGATTGAAGTTGTACATCCCCGGGTGGCGGCGCAAGGCTCGAGAACCTCTCCTGTCCCCTCCTCTTCCTGCTGCATTGAATGTTTGAGTGCCATTTTTGCGCGATGCATATATCTGGCAAATTTTGAGTTTGCCTGGTGGTTAAGGCTGAGCACCTCCTTGCTGTATAAGTAGGGCTGTGTTGCTCATTTGTTGGTTGTTGAAGACTTGGGCATTTTTTGTGTAAATAACGAAAAACAGGGCATCTCTTGGCTGTTTTATCTCATTTTGGAGTTTATGAGTTGCATGATGAATGTATTTTGCACATATGTTCAGTTTCATTATTGTTTTCTATGAAAAATGTTGTAATGCATGTGTTTACCTGTCTGTCTCCTTTGCTGCATATCATTCTTCTTCTGAATCTGGTTGCTAAGGGTTTCATAGATTCTAGGGTATAGATTTCTATGCTGAATGCTTGATCTGTAACTTCCATTCAAGGAGTGGATTAAACTGTTTTAAGTCAATGTATGGAGAAGAATGTATGTCAGTTAGGATATCTGTAAGTATAGGCAGCTAAATACCCATTCTTGGGTGATGTTTGTAAGGCAAGCATCAGCTCCAACCCCATGAAACTTAAATGCCAGTTGCAAACCATCTCTTGTATACATTTAGTTGACTCCTTGCCCTGAGATAGGCACCGGTCTACTTCTGGGTTAGTAGTTATGATCCACATCCCCCTTGTCTTGCATACAAACATCACTTCCAACCTTTCCATAATTTCAACCCGTTAGTTGTAGGAGTAGGATTAGGACCCCTGCATACTCTCATACCCAACCAGACACATATGTCCAAGAATGTTGCCAACCTTGTGATCTATCATGCAGATCTTGGTATATACATAAGAGTATTCTGCCTGTTGTTGTCAAGTTAGATCTTTCTATCATTGAGTTAGTCAAGGTTACATCTTTAGCTATAGGGATACCTCCCTTGGTGTGGCAAAACCAGAAGTGAAGGGGAGGAGCTCACGCAACCTCCTGTATTAGTTGGCTGAATCTGCACGTGCATAGGAACTGGCAAACCCTGATGTTGATTCAGAAGAAAAAACCAACATGGAAGTTACAGATCAAGCATGTAGCATAGAAATCTATACCCTAGAATCTATGAAACCCTTAGCAACCAGATTCAGAAGAAGAATGATATGCAGCAAAGGAGACAGACAGGTAAACACATGCATTACAACATTTTTCATAGAAAACAACAATGAAACTGAACATATGTGCAAAATACATTCATCATCCAACTCATAAACTCCAAAGAGATAGAATAACCAAGATCATGCCCTGTTCTTCGTTATTTACATAAAAATGCCCCAGGCCTTCAACAACCAACAAATGATAGAGGTAACAATGGCAGTGGCAAGCTTTCAAAAATGGTGAGGTATTTAATGAACAAGATCAGCATGTGGGCAGGTTGTGTTGATGTTTTCAGTTGTGGTTGGGGTTTTTCAGATTGGAATCAGGCATTTAACAGGATAAAGTTATGGTTTTTCATTTTTGGCTGCCCAGGGCCGCCAAAATAATGTTTAGGTGATCTGTATTTACGTGAAGTGATTAAAATAATATCAGGGTGATCTTAACAAAGATCACCTGATATTAAAATATGATGACCCCAATGAATATCGGGTCATACTTAGAACCTTGCAGCAACATCATCAGGATGATCTTAACTAAGATCACCCAATGTTAAAATATCACCCTGGTGAAAGATCATGCAAGCAGAAAATATGATGACCCTCACAAGCAATATTAGGGTGATAACCAGAAATATGATGATGATGACCTCCTTGGAAGAAAAAATGATGCTGACATTGAAACATGTTGAGGAGGCCCAAAGACTTAGAATTTTTTGGATTTTTTGGGAAGGTACCTGCATATATAGCGGGATGCAGCCGCGTGTCATGATATTAATGGTGGCCGACTTTTCAACATGATCAATGCCGTAAATCTCGGTGGGAAGGTAGGAGATCAACGGTTATTATTTAAATACTCAAATGGAAGGTTTGCAAGGCACGCAACTGCTGCATCCCGAGGCTGTGAGTTGGTATGCCATTAATGGCGGATGTTACAGGGTATGGGCGAAGATGTGGATAGATCAGGTACCCGATTGAAGTTGTGCATCCACGGGCAGCGGCGCAAAGCTTGAGACCTTTCCCTGTCTCCTCTTCCACCTGCTGCATTGAATGTTTGAGTGCCATTTCCTCAGAATGAACTGTATTTGGTAGACTTTTGAGTCACCCAGTGATTAATGCTGAGTACCTACCTTGCTGTATATAGCAAGCTGGTTGAACCATATATTACTTTATTGATGTTGGGGCCATGCTAGGATATCTGTTATCGAGTTTAAAATTCGAGTGCAAGAAAATGTACTACATTTTTGGAGGCTTGCAAGGGAAGGATGCTTGCATGCTTCAAACCCTAGAATCTAGCCTTCATACTATTGGGCATCAAAGTCAAGGTGAACATAAACCAAGTGTTGTTGTAAACACACTTGCACACCATCCCATTCATAACCTCTAAGTTCAAACTGAACACAAAACCTTGCTTAAATTGAAACCAGACTGACCCAAACTTTGTCATGCATAAACTTAGATGCTGAAAGCACTGCAATAAACCCATTACTATGAATGTAAATTGCCTACTACCACTTTCCACTATACACTGTGTTGAGCACTCTTAACACTATGCTTATTGGAAATATAAACTAAAAATAAGAATTATTATTGTGATTGCAACTTATTTTGAAAAGTTGAAACTTAACTATTATATACAAACAAAAATCAACATAACATGCTCATTCATAGGGACCAAGAAGTAGCTATCCCATCTGATGATTGTTCTCCATGTGATCAACTTTGAAATCATGATAGACTACATAAATAAAAATAGGAGAAACAAGTACCTCTTCACCTTTCGATGCTTTGGTGTTCATGCCTTTGACCTACTTTTCCATTTGCCTTGATATGAGTGCCCTTATTCATTCAGATGGGGTTGGGAGGGATGTTCAAAGAAATGGATCACATGTCTGTGCTTGCATTCAAACAAGTTGAATGGCCGAACATTGCTAACTGCATCTATCTTGTGCTTCTCATTATCCTCATTGCTCAAGATCATCAAGATTTGGCTTGATAGTAATTGTTCTCCCAAGGATGGTTTAGAAAATCTTCATTTTCATACTTAAGGTGCATTGTCCATGGCTCTAATCTAAAACTTCAAGATCCTCTAGCATAAATCAAAATAGTCATCATCATGTTCAAAACTTGAGATGGCTTCCTCAAATTCACAAGCATTCCTAGCTAGGAGCTCCTTGGGTGATGAAATAGAAGTGTGGTCTTTATTAGAATCCATAAATAAGGACTCCAAATCTAATTTGAACACTTCTCCTCCAAGGTTCTCTTCTTTGTCTTGCATGCACAAATGCTATTCCTCATCGGCATATGTACTTGATATTCATTGATTTCATTGATGTCTTCTTCCACAAAATTGGGTAGATCTTCAAAAAGATCAACCTCATCATGCTCTAAGGGATCACCAATGATCTCTTTCCATACTTTCTTCTTAAACTAAGATAGGGGAGCATTGTTTTGTTGCCAAATACTCAAGATCATCTTTCAGGGTAGCCAAGAATCCTTCCACATCTTCATCCTTGAAGAGCTCTTCAATGTTCATCCTCTCTTTCACATGACATTTCTTTTTGTCTTGTCTTTGTTCTTGAAGGTTTGTGCCATGAGATGGCTCTAACTTCTTCTTACTCCTTAAAAAATGCATCAAAAAAGCCTTTGAATAAGCTAAATCTTAAAGGGTTCAATAATGTAATTGATTTTACACCTCTTGCATGCACATGATGCTTATAATCAGTTAGACAAATTGTATGAACAACAACAATCTTTTTCTTAGATTACTAATTTTTGACATCCACTTTGTCCATACAATAGTCCATGTTGTCCATTTGATAAAAAACTTGTTCCTCAACACTTTTTTTCTCAAATTTGGGATTGAAAAGCATAGGGATCAAAGAGGGACAAGTGATATTCCTATTATATCTAGGAATTTTAATTTTTTGTACAAGAGGAGATGGTGTGTTAATAGGAGTATATGAGCAAAGTTTATGTTATGAAGTGTGTGGAAGATAGCGTGTTAATAGGTGGGTATATGCACAAAGATGAGGGACCAAAAAGTCGCCACATGGACTTTTTGGTCCCATACAATCTAAAACATGAGCACGTTATAATGTGCTCATGTTTTGATTTTCTAAAACACAAAATAAAAAGACCACAAAGTGAAACCCTTGGCTCATTTGGAACAATTAGCCACATGTTTCACTTCTGGTAACATGAGCGCAATATAGGAAACCTAGAAGCAGCAATTTCAAAGATAAATTTACAATTTCACCATGCCACCTCGCCAATCCCACTCCTCAAGATGTTGTGGATGAAGTGCAAAGGGTGTAGCAGCTGAACAAGGTAGGGTTTGATTGTTTTTTTGTGAATTTGAAAAGAATTGTTTGATTTTGCAATGTTTTGATTGGATTTTTATGTTGAATTTCTTTGAGGCATCATGTTAAATAGTTCATGTGCCTTGTCTATGCTTCCACACTTTGCATACATGTCTCCTAGGGCAGTTGCAACTACAACATCTCTCAAAATTCCCATATCCTTTATGCTTTGATGGATGTCCATACCCTATTCTAAAGATCCCATTTGGGCATAGACAAGGAGGATGCAGGCTAAGGTTGTGGAATTTGGCTTTACACCTACCAATTGCATTTGCTTGAAAGTTTCTAAAGCCTTATCAAAAAACTATTTTGTGAATATCTTGCAATCATTGCATTCCATGAGACAACATTTCTTTGAGGCATCAAGTCAAACATTTCACCTACCTTGTCTATTCTTCATCACTTTGCATACATGTCTCATAGGGTAGTTGCAACTACAACGTCTGACGAAATTCCCATATCCTTTATGCTTTGATGGATGTCCATACCCTGTTCCAAAGATCCCATATGGGCATAGACAAGGAGGATGTTGGCTAAGGTTGTGGAATTTGGCTTTACACTTGCCAATTACAATTGCTTGAAAGTTTCTAAAGACTTTTTGAAAAAATCTATTTTGTGCATAATCTTGTAATCATTGCATTCCATGAGACAACATTTCTTTGAGGCATCATATTAAATAGTTCATGTGCCTTGTCTATGCTTCCACACTTTGTATACATGTCTCCTAGGGCAGTCGCAACTACAACATCTGCCAATATTCCTTTATCCTTTATTCTTTCATGGTTGTCCATACCCTGTTCCAAAGATCCTAATTTGGTACAGGTAGGGAAGATGCTTGCAAAGGTTATGGAATTTAGTTTTACATGTACCAATTGCATTTTCTTGAAAGTTTATAAAGCCTTTTCAAAAAGTCCATTTTTTTCATATCATGCAATCATTGCATTCCATGAGATGGCATCTCTTTGAGGTGTCATGCCAAACTATTCAAATGCCTTGTCTATGCTTCCACACTTTGCATACATGTCTACAAGGGAAGTTGTAAATACATCTGACAAAATTCCTATATCCTTTATGCTTTCATGGTTGTCCACACCCTATTCTGAAGATCCCATTTTCACATAGGAAAGGAGGATGTTGGATAAGGTTGTGGAATTTTGTTTTAAACATGCCAATTGCATTTGTTTGAAAGTTTCTTTCAAGCCTTATCAAAAAATCCATTCTGTACACATCTTGCAATCATTGCATTCCTTCATTTGTGATGCGCATAACATGCTATAATTGTACATGCTTACAACAAGTGATCCAAACACCTAACCCCTAACTCCTAAACCATTTTTGAAAAATTTCTAAAGAATTTATGTGTTAAGTCTTTCCCATTCTTTATTCATCACTATTCATACTTTGCTTTTAAGTGTGCCTTCTTACTTAGTCATTTTTATTCCTGATCGGTAATCCTTTGTGTTTTTGAACCTTAGTCGGCAAGTTCAAAAGTTCATAAACCTCCCAATCTCTTGACTAGTCAGAAAACTTGTGTCATAAAATTCATCCCGATGGTTGTGTGTCACCTTGTTAAATAGAAGTCTTTGTTGTTGGAGGGTCAGAAGTTCTTTGAACTTTTGAACCTTTAGTCTTTGGGTTCAAGAGTTCTCAAAATCTTTGACTTCCCGACTGAACACACTCATCACTCCTGTGGTGCCTCCTTCTAAGCTGGTGATAAGTACGAAGAGGTGACACCTGTCATCCTGTAATAAATTTGGAATGCGGGAAAAGATGTGGGCACTCTTTTTGGAGGGAAACAAAGGGGGCTATTTAGTAATTTCAAAGTACAATATGCCACCAGTGATAAATGAAATTTATGAGGGAATTAATGAGATAGGATATGAGATCTAGATAAATTGATCACCCTATGAAGGAAAGTCTCATAATATCGTGAAGGAGATATACTATGGAGAGGTTCCAGTCTAGCCACTTGCATAGATTTCATAGGATTCCTTGCATACAAGTTAGCTCGATTGGCTTTTCTCTTTCGTCTCTTTCTCTCTATTGCTGTGTCAATGTAATTGTTATTCACTGGTTGGGAAGATCAATATCTCTTTCATGAATCTAGATAATTCTTTTCTACAAATATACTATGGACCTCCTTTATGTCCTTGAATGTTTTAGAGTCTTTTGCTTTTTGGTTTCTCAAACTGGTCAAGATAAGTATAAGTTTCAAGGGGCTCTGATTGTTCTTGTTGTTGAGAATGGTCTGTCAAGAGTGAAAGATACAGACCTTGGTCACATAGACCTAGAAGATTTTTGGAAGAGAATGCAGTCAGAGGCTAGAACTTCTCTTGCTGAGAAAATTGTAAGTAGTGGATTAGACCGAGCTAGAGGCTTTCCACTTGCTGTGCCTTGTCCTGACTTAGTTGTTACATGTGCTAACAATTATTTTCTTGATTCTCAAGAGATACAAGCCTCAAATGACTTTGTAATAACTAAAATTGATTCGGAAGTTATTTCTCTTGCTTTGAAATTAGTTGATTATGAGGAATTCAATGATGTTTCTATTTCCATTGGTTGGGGATTTTACCGGGAGAAGAAAGATTGGTGCCAAAGCTGCATTGCCAAGAGCTGGTTGGAAGTTGAGAAGGAAGGGAAGTCTAGGCTCCCTACCAATATGAAAGGAGTTCACTTTAAGGAGGAGATCTTTGATATGATCACCTTGCTACATTGTGTTGTTGGAAGTGCAAAATTTGATTCTTTTGAGTATTGGATGTGTCAATTTTTTCTACTCATTTGCGGTGACCATCACATAGATTGGGCTAAACTAATAAGTGAAAACATGCATGAATAGCTGATGAATTTTCTACAAAAGGTGAATTTCCATAAATGTTCCCTATTGGTGTATGTGTTGGCTAGTAGAGAGGTTGTATGGCACGATTTAAGAAATCAAGGAGCCCCCACCCTAGATACACCTGTGTATCAACTTTTTTCATAGTTACAAAGGAGTGGGGATGAAAGATTACTGTAGGGTGAACGATGCTTTCTCCATGTTGACTATGAAGAGAATTGAAGGTACCTTAGAGTGGAGGTTCTCTTGTAAATCGATTGACTTGGTCATGAATTTTGGAAGCTTTTATATTCGGTTTGACCATTTTTCTTATCTAAGAATAGGGGTTATGAAAATGCCCCATTAAAACTACCAAGGTATCCATCATATTTCATTATGTTTTAGGAGGTTTTTCGTCAAATAGAAGTTGTGAACACTAAGTATCATGCCATGAAGAAGAAGGCATATTAATTCCCTGTGGCCATTTCATTCTATTCACATAAAAGCAATGACAGTGCAAAGAATGTAGAGAAGCTACAGGTAGAGTATAATTTCCAAAGGTTACTTGCATGGACAACTTTTAATAGAAAGAATTTTGTAAAGAGAAATATGCATGGAGGAGTTTCATATTCTCATAAATCTTAGCTTGAGGATTTTTGGGAGGACTGTTTGGACGAGAGAGAAGTGCAAAGGAGAATTTGGATGCGATTGACAGTCGACCAAGTCTGTGCCTTCGACTTACCATTACAAGTCCCAGAGTTAGTGGATGACAATTTAGACATATTGCATGAAGGTTATCATAGTGCCTCTTTGCAATTGCTACCTCCAGTGCAGTAGCTAGATAAAGAAGTCACAGACATTATGCTCCATTCTTTTCATGTGCTAAGAAGGACTAAAAAATGGCTGGACAGAAAATCCAGGGAACATGCCAGCTCCTCAACTCCAAAGGAATCAGTTGTTAGAGTATAGAGTAAGTCCCAAGATACTCACACTCCTAGGAGCTCATCGAGTTTGGATCCAACTCTTCATAGAGTTGGCTCACAATTAGGCAAAGATGGTGAACAACCCGAAGACATTAACAGATTAAAAATGACTCGTGAACAAGATAGCCAGCCTATGATAGTTGACAATAGATTGGTTTCTTCACAAATGCAAGTAGACCATGTGCCTCTTTCAAACCCCCTTATTAATGATGGTGATTCTTTAATTTTTAATCAACTTGGTGAAGATAACATGCTTCAGTCTCTGTTTAGTAATCCAGGTTCTCCCAGTTTAATCGATCCTCCAAAGCATAATACCCCTCCCATGCGCTTGGATGGTGTGATGTTGAATAATGTTGTGAATACTAATGCTTCTTTTTCCTCATCGTGTAAAAGCACAAACTTGTGTAACAATTTATAAAGGAATCGACCGACAGTAAAAAAAAATTCTAAACTTCGACCACATAAAAGTGGTCTTTATGTTTTGAATTTTAAAATGATGTAAACTAATGAATGTAGATCTTTTGGTGAAGTTTATTCCTATAATTTTTTAGATTTTTTAAAAATTGTTTTCAATTTTTTTTTATCAATTTAAGAACAAATTTTAGAATGTTGAAAATTTCAGGAAAAAGTGACGTTCACGGGACATCAAGAAACAAATTAAAATAAACTTCATTTCTCCCTAATTTTTTTTTTCAAATAGGTAACTTCAATATCTAGTGCATGGAAAAAAAATCAAATTTTGATGTATATTTTTCTTGTAATAACGTTTTAAAGTCAAATTTGTCAGAATTTGACAGTTTTCATGGGACGTCAACTATTGTCTATTTTTTTAATGATTTTCAGAAAACAAATTATACCCTTTTGAAGAGGACTCTCTCATCTAGTGCACCATATATTTTTAAAAAAAATTAATATGTTTTACTATTTTTTTAAATTTCTAATTAGCCTCTTTTTAACTTTAATAACCTACTTGTAGTATTTTAAAAATAAAATATATTAAAACTAATCAAAATATGAAAAAAATTACATATTTGGATTCTCCACTTTGAGCTCTACAAAAGGGTATTTTTTTGTTGTTGCAGAAAATCCATTCTGATAGGAGAAATACCCTGTTAAAGTTCAATGTTTCATAAATTTGTGAAAAAAGGTGAGTTGGCTACCATGTAGGCAGCCAACTAGACATACTGGACCGAGTACTTTACGGCCAACTATGTTTCAGGGGTAACTTTATCAGGTGATAACTTACCACTTGATAAGTTATCAACCGGTACACAGTCGGTTGATAACGTATCGGTAGAAAATAGTTCATATATATACAAAATTATTTTTTAATAATTTTTCAATTCAAGAAAAATCAATTAAATAGAAAAGAAGACAAATTTCGGCAAAGGAAGGCTTAATTCGACAAAAGAAGACTTATTTTCAACAAAAAAAGTTTATTTCATATCATGTTTTCTCTCTTTCACATCATATGTCTTTTATTATGATATGTATTTAAAATAGAGGCATCATATCTTTCCCCCCTCATGAGTAAATTATTATATATACTATCCTAGGCATCTAGGGAAAACTAGCTTTATGTATGTGCACAATCATCTTTTCCCTTGCACCTCTTCTCTTCTCTACTTTTCATTTATTTCTCATGTGTGGGTTCCATCCCTTGTTACAAATTAGTATTTAACAAATAAAATCAATTACATAGTGTGATTTTATTTACATCACATCCTTGCATTTAAGGAATCATAGGTCTTCCCCTTTGTAATCTTATCCTTCCGTTGCTATATACCTTTTCATAGGATCTATATATCATGTTTTCTCTTTTTCACATCATATAAGTCTTTTATTACGATATATTTAAATTAGAGCCATCATGATATACCAAATATGCTTATGATACCAAATTTGCTCATGATATGTTTGTAATTTGAATGTTTTGTTTTACTTTGGCTTTAACAAATGAACAATTTATAATTTAATGTTCTATTTATGCAATATTAAATACATGCATTCATTGAAAGCACACATGTGTGTACACTTGTGTGCAGGTAAATTCAAATTTGAGTGTAATTTGTGATGGGGAATCGAAGGACTAGATCGAGGAATTATGATCAAACAAGAGAGAGGAAGAGAAACGTGGGTGAAGGAACATCTACTGAAGAACAACCCATGGAAAATATTGATGACCAAGGTGATGTACAGGTACAAGAATAAACTGAACCTAGTAATAGAAATATTTTCTATGGTATGAAAAATCTGATGGAGATGGATGAGGATTCTCTTTTCAATAATATTTTATCTGAAGATATGTTACGTGAAAGCACAGTAAAATTACACTCTAAAAGAATATGGGATGATTTTTTTGAAGAAAAATCTCTAATTGGAAGAACACAGTTAGTTGCAAAGTTATTTAGACGAAAAGAAATAACCCCTGTTTTGGAGTTGTTAGGGGTTGATAATAGGAAAAAGTCATCAGGTTCATTAAAACAAACAATTGTTGAAAACTTGCAAGAAGTATTGAATTGTATTGATAACAAGAGTCGAGCTAATGATCCAACTACTACATGTAGAGCATTTATGACTGTAATTTAAAGTAAGAAATTATCACATAGAAGATAAGTTAAAGCAATTTCTAAATTAATAAATGTTTCTAAGAGAACTGTTCAAATGTATATTGAAAAGAGAAATAAAATAGATGAAAAAATTGAGAAAAAATGGGTAAATATTTGTAGGGTTCCTTGAAAAGATAGAATTTTAGAAGATGTAAAGAAATAGGTGGTTGAATATTGGACCAATCACTCTCGTGTTTCTTCCAATCTAGAAGGGATACTATACAAATAATAGGTGAAGATGATACACAAATTTCTCATCCAAAACATTTTATAGATATAACACAAAGTGAACTTTTTGAAACATTCAAGCAAGAATTTTTAAATGTGAGGATTTGTTAAAGGATGTTTGAGACACTATGACCATCATTTGTAGGTATAAATAAAGTATGTGAAACTTGTTGTTGTCAAAATTATGTTGAATTTGATCTACATCTACAATCATATAAAAAAGCTATGGCAATAATTGATCGAAATATAATTATCCCTAGAAGCACAACACAATTTGTGAAGTCCCTTTTATGCGAAAAATCAGAAGTTTCAGATGAATTCAATGTTTAGTGTATAAAAAATATATGTAATGATTGTGGAAATTTGAAGAATATTAAATTACAAGATGACAACATTGAAATAAAAATTATTTGGAAGAGATTTGAATATGAGACATACTTAACGAAGTCAGGAGTCGAGGCCAGAAAAATTATTCTCAAAGAGAGTGGATTGCCTTACAATAAATTTGTGAATAAATTTTGCAATATCATATATCCACATATCCATCACTATCTTGGTGCAAGATGGCAAGATAAGCAATTTCGTCATTCAAAGAATTGCTTTCCACCAGGTTGTATTCTCTCTATTGTAGATTTCTCTGAAAACTATACATTTAGTCCTCAAACTGACATTCAAAGTCAATATTATCATTTAGAGAAAGTTGCAATCTTTGTGCAAGTTTGCTATAGACATGTCGAGTTTCAAGTAGATGGTATACAAATTAGAAAAGATGATCTAATTATCATCAAAGAGGTTCACTTTTATATCAGTGATGATATGAGTCATGATAGAAGTTATGTAGCTCATTGTATGAAAATATTTTTTGAAGACCTAAGACAGCATGGCATAAATCAAGAAAAACACTGGATATGATCTAATGGATGTGCTAGTAAGTGTACATTGTTTAGGGTTTAATTTTAAATGTTTATTTACTTTTAACTTTGAGACTTAAATTGTTCAATTACTTATAATATATTTAATTTATGTCAAGTTTTTTGAAGCTAATTTGGTTTGAGTGTAATTATTTGTAACTTCATGTAGGACAATTTAAGTCTGCAAAAGCTTTTTTTTGGTTAAGCCATCAACATGCTAGATGCAACACCAAATTCTTGTGTAATTTTTATGAGAGTGGACATGGAAAAGGAGAGCATGATGGAGCAGGAGCATGTGTGAAGCATGCACTTCGTCAATATGAACTTGCAGGTAGTTCGTACTATATGGAATCTAGAGATATTTTTTTAAAAATTAGATCTATATTTAAACTTTACATTTTAAATTCTTAAATAAACCTTGAAATTAACAGGTGACAAATAAATTGCCAACATGTGTACTTGTAGGTAATGCCATACGGAATGCAAATGAAACGTTGAATGGTGTAAAAGTCATTTTTCTGCTCGTGATTCAACATACAACACGGTATTTTTGGGAAGTTACAAGTACATCTAGCTTTAAAATGTGTTAAATTTGAATTTCAAAGTGTGTGTACACATAATTTTTAAATTTAAATTTTTATATATATATATATATTAATCACTTGGATGTTCACATAATTTACAGATATTGATCGATCAAATGCTATTAATTGTCAAACAATTAATGGTATTAGAAGCATGCATCAAATCATGACAATGGGAGGTAGCAAGACTTATGTAATTAATGTGAGAAAAATCATGTTTTTGTGTTGATTGCATCGAGGACAATGCAAATATTGGGTAAGTGCAAAAAGTTGGGGGGCCAAAAAGTGGCCAAATTTTTTTCAAAAAAAAAAGACATAACACGAGCACGTTATAACGTGCTCACGTTATGGTTTGGTAATGATGAGCCTAAGGCTCGGCAAAACTAAACCATAACGTGCTCTAAAACCAAACCATACATGCCCCTGGAACACAAGAAAATCTAATGGGGCAAATTGAAAACAATAAAAAAGAAATTGAGGACATAATTGCAAGGTGGAAAGAACCTACAACTTAAACCTTGCATAGATCCATGCTTGCTCAATCCCTTGAATCTATGTTATCAAATGTAGATTCAATAAGCAAGCAAATCACTAGTTGGATAGAAAAGAGGAGAGAATTTAAAGAATATTATGCTGACAAGTTATCATATGAACAAGTGAAAAAGGAACAAATTACAAAACTTGACTTGTGTTCTATTTTCACAGACCCACGAAAAAATGAATCTCTACCCCTTACATGCAAGAGGTTCCCTATCCATTGGTGTAACAACCAAGCAATAAGGGACAATTTTGCGTAGAGGTGGTGAATGGTTTTTGACCATCCTCCTTGCAACAATAATGAGGTCTCGCAATATTTTTTGAGGAAACTCTACTGCGAGTTTGTTAAAAATAAAGTGCCAAATTATTTTGATATGCAGGAGTTCCATGGTAGAGGTAGGGGGTCAGCACAAGATAGACTAGGGGCACGTGTTGACCCACAGCAGCCAGCAAGACGAGCACTCGCCAGACTGGCCCATGAGCACGTTTCTATCCCTTCAGTTGTGAAGGAGAGTGTTGAGGTCGAGACACTTCAGTTCGTTAGTGCCTTGACCCAGAGCATCTTATAGCATGCTAGTCCTGTAGCATAGCATGGGCCAGGGGAGAGTTTGAGTACGGTTCCACCCCATACTTGTCAGACTTGTGGGTCAGCATGTGGTTATGACCCCACAGATAGTCATGACGTAGGTGCACATGCTACATCTGCAGCTGAGCAGATGGTGATGATAGATGCCCTCCTGAGTGAGACTTTTGGGCTTGATACTCAGGTAAATCTTAGCAAGTTCATTGAATTTAATTTATTAAATCATTTTTGAAATGCAAGATTAACTAATTTAGTTTGATGATTTTAATAAAATTTCAGGGTCATAGCGTTGATGCAGTTTTCAGTGGTTCTCCACCTGCATATTACACTACATCATCTACTGTCAGGGTATGTAACTAGTAAACAATTATAAATATTACAAGTGAATAGGATCGTTATATGAATGGTATTCTAATATTTGATTTTAGATGTTGAATAGGTTAATATTGGAGATTTCACGACAACACCTGCCAGCGGTGGTGGACTTCAAAGCTTCACAGAGGTAATAAAATAAATAGTTTAATAAATGAATTGTACTTACTAGATTTTTGTATGTGACTTGTGTGCTTTATTGTGTGTACTTCCATGTTTAGGTGAATGTGTGTGTATGTTAGGAGCCATGATTTGCATCACTATAATAGTTTTCGTAATTGAATAATGTTGTTTTATTTCCAGATGATGCAGGGTGCGGAGACACCTCCCGATGTTCTTAGGGCAATGGAACATGGTGTATCCTTTGCGATTCATAGCTCCATGCCATTGACGAGGGTATGAGGTAGATTAGTAAATTTCAATTTACATTCATTGTTAAAGTTGTTTATTTTTGAAAAATTAAAAGATTATTGATTTAAAGTTTAATTTCTATCTAGATGGTTTCTATAGGACATGACATCACCACAACCTAATCCTGCTACTAAGGCAAATGAGGGGATAGATTATATGGTAGCGGTAAGTGATTATTTTGTTAAATGTTTCATTTTTTATAACGTGTAATTTCTATATATTAATGTCTATACTTTTTATTGTAACAACTACAGATCCACAAACAACTAAATAGGAGGAGCAACCCTTAGGTTCGTAGTAGACCACCCACAAACACGTCTCCATCTCCTAGAATATCAAAGGCTGCCTGTGATCTATTCTCTTCACCGGACAGAGGGGAATGACTTTTTATTGTGTTTCTTTGTTGTATGCCTATATGGCATTTGTGGACATATATTTTGTATTGCATATAGTTGACATTGTATGCCTATATGGCATTCTTGTAAGCCTATATGGCTATTTTGTATATATGTTATACTTATATTGACAGTTATTGATGTATGCCTATATGGATATTTGGTTAATACAAATCTTTTTTATTGATGGCATCCATATTTGCATTATAAATCCATGTTTGAATGAATATTTGAAGATGGTTACTTCAAATATTTAATGTCCAATTGTATTACATAGGATGTTTTATGATCCAATAAGCCAGCTATTGTTATTCAAGTATCACCTAAACCTCATTCTGGAACTAAAAGATAAAAGTTGTATTTAAAATAAAAATGAATCATCATGTTGAATAGAAAATATTCATATTCTTTATGAGTTGCTCAATTGAAAATATTCAAATGAGTATGATGATCCATATTCTTTATGAGTTGGTCTATTGAAAATATTTCTTAATTTCTTGTTATTATACCATATTGGGATGCAAAGAGTATGTTTGTTGTTTTGAATAAGATAGTCAAAACCATATGCTTATGAGCACCTGATGACCATTGTGGTTATTAAATGTAATTCCTCTTGCATATAAGGTGAGGTTATGAGAGTACATTGAGTCTTACCTAATTTTAGTATGCAACATAACATTGGGGCTATAGGCTTCCATAAGTCATCAACAATCAAGGTTCAAGGTTGTCATTGAAGTCAAAGGGTCAAGGTTGTTTGTCATTGATGTGAAGGTTGATGCCATAATGTTGATAAGGTGATACAATGATTCAAGGTAGGTGATGGTCATGAGGTGCATGATGTGTGAATATGGTTTTTATGATAAGGTCTCTCAATTTATGTTGATGCTGCACAAGACAAACATGGTTCATATGATGCAAGGTTCATCTTCATGGTGGATGTGGTTTTGTTCATGCAAGGTTTAGTTGTGAATATGGTTTTCATGATAAGGTCTATCTTGGAAGGTTGATATGATGCAAGGTTCATGTTCATGGTGGATGTGGTTTTGTTCATGCAATAACAAGTCAGAGAAGACACAAGATTTCATAATCATAATTCAATGTCATCATCAAGGAGAGTTATATTTATCAAGGGGAGTCATGAGTTTGATTCGAATGTGAAGTTGTTCATGTCTTAGAACCCTAAGCCTATGATAAGTGTCATACTCTAATGTCTTTCTTCTGATGTCCCTGAGGTCTCTGAAATGTCCTAGATATCTCTTGATGAAAGTTAGAATGTTTAAGTCTTTCTTATTTATAGTTAGGGTTTACATATTCGGCATTAAACCCTATAAAGAATCTACTTTTCTTAAGCCTTTAAAACCCTCAATTACCTATCGTGTGTAAAGTGTACTTTTGTTTTAATTTAATATTGACTTATAATCACAGGTTACTATCACTTAAATCAACCTACTAAAGGGTCTTTAAGTCATTAGTTCACCGACCCTTCAACCTAACTCAACTGACATCTCTGGTAAACTCTCATAAGCTGGAGTGCCATATCATAATCGAAGGTCATATTTAATTGATATGAGGGCGGGAAAAATGATTGGAAGGTCAGTATTTAAAAGGAATTTGGAATACAAACAATCATCTCTATGCGGTTGAATTTGATGGGCATGTCTTTAATAAAAGGTTGAAAGACAACTTTATGTAGGATATCATGGTATTTGCAGTGTTTAAAGATTGAAGACTAGTTAGTGTTTGTATCGAAGACTATTTCGACATGTTTGGGTGCGAAACATGACCATGCCTAGCCTAAACGTACCCATCTAGATGCGTTGGAATTGTTAGTTTGGCCGCACAAGGAGAAGAACAAAAGTTACACTCCTTTGCAACTTTACACTGCCTCCTTTTGATAATTTTTGGGGTAGCAGAAAACCTTTCACCAAGGGCAAACGCCTCAAAGATATAAAAAACTGAGAGAGGTTATTGTAGAGGGACGCTACATGATCACGTTTCCTTAGACATAATGTATCTAAGTGACATAGTTTCCAAGTAACAACTCGTCAAAGATTGCTGCCTTTTTGTAGTTTGGACTCTTCAGGGATATCGCCGGTACAATGTAGCTCAGACTGTTTCGGCATGTTTGGGTGCAAAATAGGACGATGTCTAGCCTAAACATATCTATCCAGATGTGTTGGAACTATCAATTTGGCCACACGAGGAGAACAACAAAAGTTACACCCCTTTGAAACTTTACACTACCTCTTGATGATTTTTGGGGCAACAAAAAACCTTTCACCATGGGCAAACGCCTCAAAGATATAAAAAAATGAGAGAGGTTATTTTAGAGGGACCCTACATGATCATGTTGCCTTAGACATAATGTATCTAGGTGACACAGTTTCTGAGTAATAGCTCGTCAAAGATTGCTACCTTTTTGCACTTTGGACTCTTCAAGGATATCGCCGGTACACTATAGCTCAGACTGTTTCGGCATGTTTGGGTGTGAAATAGGACCATGCTTAGCCCAAATGTACCCATCCAGATGCATTTAAATTGTCAGTTTGGCCGCATGAGGAAAAGAACAAAAGTTACACCCCTTTGCAACTTTACACTACCTCGTTTTGACAATTTTTGGGGCAGCAAAAAACTTTTCACCACGGACAAACGCCTCAGAGATATAAAAAACTGAGAGAGGTTATTGTAGAGGGACCTTACATGATCATGTTACCTTAGATGAAATGTATCTAAGTGACATGGTTTCTTAATAACAACTCATCAAAGATTGCTGTCTTTTTGCACTTTGGACTCTTCAGGGATATCACTGGTACAATGTAGCTCAGACTGTTTCAACATATTTGTGTGCAAAATAGGACCATACTTAGCCTAAATGTACCCATCCAGAGACATTAAAACTTTCAGTTTGGCCACACAAGGATAAGAACAAAAGTTACACCCCTTTGCAACTTTACACTGCCTCCTGACGATTTTTGGGGCAGCAGAAACCCTTTCACCACGGGCAAATACCTCAGAGATATAAAAAACTGAGAGAGATTATTGTAGAGGGACTCTATGTGATCACGTTACCTCAGATAGAATGTTTCTAAGTGACACATTTTTTGAGTAACATCTCGTCAAAGATTGCTACCTTTTTGCACTTTGGACTCTTTAGGGATATCGTTGGTACAATGTAGCTCAGACTATTTTGGCATATTTGGGTGAAAAAAAGGACCATGCCTAGCGTAAATGTACCCATCTAGATGTATTGGAATAGTTAGTTTGGTCGCATCAGGAGCAGGACAAAAGTTACACCCCTTTGCAACTTTACACTATCTCCTAACAATTTTTGGGGCAGCAAAAAACCTTTCACCACAGGCAAACACCTCAGAGATATAAAAATTGAGAGAGGTTATTTAGAGGAACCCTGCATGATTGCATTGCCTCAAATGAAATGTTTCTAAGTGACATAGTTTTCGACTAACATCTCGTCAAAGATTGCTACCTTTTTGCACTTTGGACTCTTTAGGGATATCATCAGTACAATGTAGCTCGGACTGTTTCGGCATGTTTGGGTGAAAAATAGGACCATGCCTAGCCTAAACATACCCATCCAAATGCGTTGGAACTGTCAATTTAGTCGCATCAAGAGCATGACACCAAAAATGCAAAAGTTGCTTTGTGCAACTTGACAACATTGACACTTTTTTGCAACAAGACTCAAAGACTCAAAATGACCCCAAATGACTCAAACTGACTCAAAAACATATGAAATAGTCTTAGAAGAGCTTATTACACACAATTGAATCAATCAAAACAAATTTTAATTTTTTGGCCCATCTTGGAGGCATGACAACCTAGGTGCCCCTGCACCATTAGTGCAACTGAAATTGATAAAGTTTTCCTATTAAGAAAAAGAGCTTCCCTTAGCTTCAAGAAATATAAATATTCTATACTGACAAGGCCAACCACGTGAAGGTGGAAGCTCATGTGGCCTCATCTAAGACCTAATACACGTGTATTCTAGTAGACGTAGGACTCCTAAGACACCTATTGTATAGTATGTATCTAGATTTTATAGACATAGTAGACTTAAGACACCTAGTCTTTATACCTTATCGTAGTCTAGACCTAAGTCAACTAGACACCTAGATTATAGTTCTACCTAAGACACCTATTATGGTGACCTAGTTGACATATAGTACCTACCTAAGACACCTAGATTAAATTATAGAAGACACCTAGATCATTCTAGATTATACCTTATTCCAGCCTCTAGACAGGTCGTTGATATATAGTATCTACCTAAGACACCTAGATTAGATGAAATACCTTTTTTCTAGTCTCTATCTACCTAGTTGATAAATTGTATATACCTAAGACACAATTAGAGACACCTATTATCTAGTTAGAAACTAAGACACCTAGAGACACCTATATTTTATACATTACCTAGAGTTTATACATTATTCTCAGGATCAACTTCATCCATCACTTAGGTCTAACCCCATGAAGCATAACATGATGATGTAAAAATGTGTATATGTGTAAAAATGCAGCAGTAAATACAAAAAGACAAACCTTACAAATTAATGTGCATACTTACAACTCAATGTAACATGACTTTATAAAATTAATGTGAATACTTACAAATTAATCCAATGAACCATCCGGGTCTGCTCTACTCTTTATTGTGTCAAGTATTGCTTCATGGTCAGACTCACGTACGTTCCACAAGGTCTTGTTCAAAGGTCTACCTCGATATTGTATCAAATGAACATTGGATGCCACGATAAGGTTCAAGTAATGAAGAATCTTTCGATGCATGTCAAAGTCCTGAAACAGCCAAACATTAACACTCTTATGTGGGTACCTTCTAAGCCATGTTTCAGTAATAACCACTAAGCCTGTAGGGTATTTGATGTTTTCTCCATCCGTAATTGGGGCCTCCAATTTCTTTTTGGCCTCAACACAACGACATAAGTAATAATTTGTTCCCTCTTCATTATCTTCATCTGCAATAACTGCATATACATGCCCTACATTAATATGTGTAGCAAATTAGATGAAATTAGTCAATATTACAAAAACACTACAAAGTAAGATGACATTAGGAATTTTAAAAACTATGCAAATAAATATATTACCTAGTTGAACTAGATCTGATATGTGGTCAAAGTCAACTGATGATTCCATCTGTGTTAGTTCCAGTGCCATCGGGGGTTGATACGTGTCAAGTAGGCTAAGATAACTTAACTGCCATTCGTCAACCCACTCCTTTGACTCGCACTCATCTTGGGCTTGAATTGTACAGGAAGAACAAAAGCATGACATCTTTCGCGTATGGATACTCCATGAACCCGCAATTGAGATTCTAAAAGAGTGCATCTCACTTGATCTTGTCAGTGCAGAACAGTCCTCATATGGTGCAATGTTAGTATCATCTACCAACCTAAAAAATCTATGAACTGAAGACTTACCTTCATTACCTAGACTCGTGGAAGCATTACACCACTCGATGATCAATTTTGCATCTGTCAACTTTGCATTGTCTTTATACTTTAACTCTTCTCGTACTATGGCTCTTTTGATACATGCTCCTGCACCATCATGCTCCCCCTTTCCATGCTCGACATCACAAAAGTTGCACATATGCTGAATACCTATAAAATTATGCCTCTTGCTCAGCTAATAGAAATGTCGTGAGTTCTTGAATTGTGACGCACAGTTATCTGACCATATGATATGTTGACTGAATGATATGCCCCTTCTAGCCAAATCATTGTAGAACACCTGAAAGAAACCTTGCACAAACTCCTTAGAATGTGTTTAATCATCACTGATATAGAAATGATACTCCCTTATGATCTTTCTGTCATCCTCTGTACTATCATTCGCATGAATGAATGCGATGTGCACAAATATAGAAACTTGTGTGGAGTTGTAATATTGTAATTGCACCTCATGCTGTGGCTGTAGATTGTAGTTCTCTGCAAAGTCGATGACTGAAACAATGCTACCAACTGGAAATGTGTCCTTGCATAACTTGAATTGCAAGTCCAACCATCGAGCTCTATGGGCATGTCTTGCATACTCATACACTATGCTGTCATGAAATATAGGCATAAATTGATACACTGGAATCTTTTCAATAACCTATTCACACCTCTTTTCTTCTTTACCATCTTTTGTATTGTATGCCACTGTTTTATACTTGCCGAACTCTACTAGTTCGTTTCCAACCGCATGTGTTCTTTCCATATGTTCACATATTGGCAAACATTACAAGCCACCGCAACGATGACATGTGCCATCCAAACATAATTTCTTCTAGAATATTTGACCTTCCTCTCTTTCACATAAAATTCTTGATATGGAGTCTCTTGAAGATGTTGGTGGGGCACGTATACCACAACCCTGCAAAACATTGTTAGTATGCAAATCTAAACATATAGACCTATAAACATTAAAATGGTTAGAAAATTCAATATGTAATCTACAACAACAAGTAGTGCATGTGTGATTTATCTTGACATAGAAAGGTTTTAGCATTTCAAAATATCTTTGACAAATTTTAATTTGAGGATACTTCTCTAGAAATTTACCATAAAACTGTGTTTGAGTCTCATCAAAAAAATACTTTGGATGTGGCTCACGGTTCCGACTACCAATTCTCCTTCTTACCACATCCCTTTGATTCAGAGATACCCTTGTGTAATTCTTCCAAAAGTCTTCAATTAGTGATCTCAATGCTTCAACAATTGGTTTATCTTTTTGTGGTAGTCTCCCCGAGAACACCCATAATTCATTGGCATTAGTGTCCTCAATTCTTTGGTGTCTTCCAACAGCTCTTGATAAAGTTTTCCTATTAATTCTCAAATCTTGACTCATCTTTCTAATGAGACGAGCTTTCTTTGTTTGACTACTTACTATAGTCGATGTAATCACATGCCGTGTTGCATTACTATCTTTTGTGTGTGAGGTGTTACCCACACTCTCATACGCACTCATTAGATTTTTGACAATAGATTTTTCACTTGAAGCCTCTGATGTTCTCAACCCAAGAATCTTCATGATGGACCTATACTTTATATTTCGCATCATTTCAACAAATAGTTGACATCTTGCAGTCTCATTTAACTTTTCAAAGAATAATCTCCAAGTCTTATGAGCATATCTTCTACAAGTATGTTTTGGAATCTTACCTTCCATTGGCTGCAAAATATTCTCATCAATATCAATAAAATACTTTGGCTTTCCATGCAAAACTCTAGGTGGTGTTAAGTTAGGTAAATTCATCTCAACATTAAGAATTTCATCAACATTTAAATGAGATGGGCTAGATGGCATACCTTCGACCGAAGATGGAATAGATGACATACCTTGAGGTTGAGGTGGGAATGATGGTATACCTCCTTCATCACATGTGAGTGATGATGTACTCTCAACTTGAGATGCGGTAGATGGTGTCCCTACATGTTGACTTGCAATAGAGGATGTGTCTTCAACTATGGTATTCAAATCTCTCATAGCATGAAGTTTTTGTATTTGTTCTCTTTGTGCCGCCAATACCATATCTCTTTGTGATGGTTGCGGTTCCTCTTCAACTGGCATGTCTTCATTTATCGTGTCCAATTTCCTCTTCTCACAAAGTTCCCTCATAGCCGCCACTTTCTCTGCATTCTTAGCTTCTATCTCTTCCTGTGTTGGTTTAATTCTTGATTGTTTCCTCAGCATGACAGAGAATTTGTCTGTAGCATGATAAAGAGACCAATATTAGTTCCTAAAAAATGAATCCATACAAATAACTAAAATATATGTCATTCAACCCTTCATAGTAAATATACATACAATCATCATGTAAAAGAGTAAATGTCACTCAACCAAAATAGGGTAGACCCAATTTGACATGTTTGTTGTTACTAGGATTTGGAATTGAAAAGGTGTTTTGTTGGTACTAGGGCTACTAGGATTTGGGTGGCTTGTGAAGGAATAGACAACAATTGAAGAGTGTAGACTTGAGTAAAGGTTTAGAATGGTTGTGTCTAAGTGCCTGAGGGGTAAGAAGACCTCTAGTAGCCTTGTTAGGTTTTGAAGTATTGAAGACCCTCTTTGCGCCTTTGAATAGGGAGATTGCTTGAATGGTATATAGTCGATCAAGGTAACCACCATCATGTGTTAACAAAGGACAATTAGGAAATTTTGAAATATTGTTGTGTCATGTGCATACAAATCATCATGAATAGGTGCATAAGGAATGTCCTAGCCAAAGATATGTGCATACAAATCATCATGTCATGTGCATACTTGTATGATCTTGGCACCTATTCATTTGTATTTTAACTTGTTAATATCACAAGATAATCGTGGGATTGTAATGGTATGTTAAGGTCTGTTTATTACACATAATTATTAAAGAGCCCAAGTGTAGAAAATATACATGGCATCACGTGAGATTGTAGACTACTTTCTTGATTGGGAATGTGTCTATTTTAATTAATGTTGAACTATCTTAAAACATAGTCTATCATATAAACACAAGATATGTATACATAGTCTTTTATTATGCATACTGGATACAAGTGATATAAACATGTATGATAAAGCATGATAAAGTAATTCAAATAGAATTAAGGAAAATGTAAAGAACATGCATGTAAAGACTTGACATACCTAAAAAGTGGAGATTCAAATGAAGAGAGTACCTAATTATGTAGTGTTTTTTCTTCTTGCATCAAACTCCTCAACAGTTTGAGTTTTTCACCACTTGCTTCCTTTTCAATGTTAAATTCAATAACACTCAAATATAATTAGTAAAAACAATACTATTAACCAATCTATAATGTTAAATTCCTAAAATTGAATCACAATTAACATTGCAACACTACAAAAATTGAAACTTGAATAGATATATATCAAATTTGATGTCAAAACTATGTTATTTCCTCCTCAAGTTGGCAAAGCAGAAAATGTGGTGGAAAGATCATGCAAAGGTGGTAGAATGTGTAAAATGTGTATGTGAACTTCCCAACAACATGAAAGAACTTATTCTTTTTTGGAACACGCGCATAATCAGCATGAAAATAGAGCATGTGGGCCTAGATCACGGGGGTCTAGGATTTTTTACCATTTCTAAAGCAAGATAAAACATGCTCACATTTTTTCCTGCTATAGATTGATCCATAAATATTTGTGCCTATCTCACCTTCGATAGCACCTTTACAATATCTCACCTCTAGTTCCATTAGCTCATGTTCTATCTCTCACCTCTATATCTCACTTATCTCTCCCCCTCACCTCTCTACCTCTCCCCTCACTAAATCTCTCAGTCACTTCTTGTCTGCCTCTCCATCCATCCTTAGCCATCTAGGTCTCACTTAATCCTAAACCTTAAAGCCTGAACCCTCAATGTCAAACCCTAAACACTATCCCTATTCCTAAACCCTCAACGGGCTCGCTACTATCCGTCAACCCTTAACCCTTAAAACTTGAACCCTAAAACCTATCCCTACACCCTCGACACTCAACACTATATCTTAAACCCTAATCCCTTGACACTCAACTCTATCTCTAAACCCTCAACATCAAACCCTAATCCATCAACCCTTAACTCTAATCCCTTGACCCTTAACCCTATCACTAAACCCTGAACACTATACCTTAAACCCTAATCCTTCAACCCTCAACCCTAAACCCTAATCCCTCAACCCTCAGCCCTAATCCCTCAACCCTCAACCCTCAACCCTAATCCCTCATCCCTAAACCCTAAACACTATCCCTATTCCTAAACCCTTAATGGGCTCGATACTATCCCTCAACCCTGAAAACATGAACCCTAAAACCTATCCCTACACCCTTTACACTCAACACTATATCTTAAACCCTAATGCCTTAACCCTCATCCCTAAAGCCTTAGCCCTAAATCCTTAAACCTTCAATCCTAAACCCTATCCCTAATCCCTTGACCATCAACCCTATTCCTAAAACCTCAACCCTCAACCCTCAACTCTCAACATTAAACTCTAATCTGTCAACCCTAAACCCTAATCCCTCAAACCTAAATGCTATCCCTAAACCCTCAACCCTCAACACTATACCTTAAACCCTAATCCTATCTCTCAACCTCAACCTAAACCTAAACCCTGTCCCTCAACCCTCAACACTATACCTTAAACCTTAAACTCTAATCCCTATCCCTCAACCCTTAACCCTTAAAACTTAAACCCTATCCCTACACCCTCAACACTTAACACTATATCTTAAGCCTTAAACCCTCATCCCTAAAGCCTAAACCCTCAATCCTTAAACCTTCAACCCTAAACCCTATCCCTAATCCATCTACCCTCAACACTCTAACCCTAACCCCTTGACCATCAACCCTATCCCTAAACCCTCAACTCTCAACCCTCAACTCTCAACATTAAATGCTAATCTATCAACCCTAGCCCTTAATCCCTCAACCCTAAACCCTCAACATTATACCTTAAACCCTAATCCATCAACCCTAAAACCTAATCCCTCAACCTTAAACCCTATCACTAAACCCTCAATCCTCAAAACTATACCTTAAACCCTAATCCCTCAACCCTCAACCCTAATCCCTCATCCCTAAACCCTCAACCCTCGACACTATACCTTAAACCCTAATCCCTTATCCTTAAACCCTAAACCCTATCCCTCAACCCTTAAGCCTTAAAACTTAAACCCTAAAACCTATCCCTAAACCCTCGATGCTCAACACTATATCTTAAACCCCAATCCCTTAACCCTCATCCCTAAAAACTCAACCCTCAATTGTTAAACCTTCAACCCTAAACCCTAAACCGTAAACTCTCAACATTAAACCCTAATCCATCAACCCTAAACCCTAATCCCTCAAACCTAAACCCTATCCCTAAACCCTCAACTCTTAACACTATACCTTAAACCCTAATCCCTATCCCTCAACCCTTAACCGTTAAAACTTAAACCCTATCCCTACACCCTCAACACTCGACACTATATCTTAAGCCTTAAACCCTCATCCCTAAAGCCTCAACCCTCAATCCTTAAACCTTCAACCCTAAACCCTATCCCTAATCCCTCTATCGTCAACACTCTAACCCTAACCCCTTAACCATCAACCCTATCTCTAAACCCTCAACCCTCAACTCTCAACCCTTAACCCTCAACTCTCAACATTAAACCCTAATCTATCAACCCTAAACCCTAATCTCTCAAACCTAAACCCTATCCCTAAACCCTCAACCCTCAACACTATACCTTAAACCCTAATCCCTATCTGTCAACCCTTAACCCTTAAAACTTAAACCCTATCCCTACACCCTCAACACTCGACAATATATTTTAAGCCTTAAACTCTCATCCCTAAAGCCTCAACCCTCAATCCTTAAACCTTCAACCCTAAACCCTATCCCTAATCCCTCTACCCTCGACAATCTAACCCTAACCCCTTGACCTTCAACCCTATCCCTAAACCCTCAACCCTCAACCCTCAATCCTCAACTCAACATTAAACCCTAATCCATCAACTCTAAACCCTAATCCCTCAAACCTAAACCCTATTCCTAAGCCCCAACCCTCAACACTATACCTTAAACCCTAATTCCTATCCCTCAACCCTTAACCCTTAAAATTTAAACCCTATCTCTACACCATCAACACTCGACACTATATCTTAAGCCTTAAACTCTCTTCCCTAAAGCCTCAACCCTCAATCCTTAAACTTTCAACCCTAAACCCTATCTCTAATCCCTCTACCCTCGACACTCTAACCCTAACCCCTTGACCATCAACCCTATCCCTCAACCCTCAACATTAAACGCTAATCCATCAACCCTAAACCCTAATCCCTCAACCCTAAACCCTCAACCCTCAACACTATACCTTAAACCCTAATCCATCAACCCTAAAACCTAATCCCTCAACCCTCAACCCTAAACCCTATCACTAAACCCTCAACCCTCAAAACTATACCTTAAACCCTAATCCCTCAACCCTTAACCCCAATCCCTCATCCCTAAACCCTAAACACTATCTCTATTCCTAAACCCTCTACCCTCGACACTATACCTTAAACCCTAATCCCTTATTCCTAAACCCTAAACCCTATCCCTCAACCCTTAACCCTTAAAACTTAAACCCTATTTAACCTATCCCTAAACCCTTGACGCTCAACACTATATCTTAAACCCTGGTCCCTTAACCCTTAGCCCTAAAGTCTCAACCCTCAATCGTTAAACCTTCAACCCTAAACCCTATCCGTAATCCCTCTACCCTTAACACTCTAGTTTAACCCTAATCCCTTGACCATCAACCTTATCCCTAAACCCTCAACCCTCAACTCTCAACATTAAACCCTAATCTGTCAACCCTAAAACCTAATCCATGAACCCTAAACCCTATTCCTAAACCCTCAACCCTCAACACTATTCCTTAAACCCTAATCCATGAACCCTAAACCCTAATCCCTCAACCCTAAACCATATCCCTAAACCCTCAACCCTCAACACTATTCCTTATACCCTAATCCCTCAACTCTAAACCCTAATCCATCAACCCTAAACCCTAAACCCTATCCCTAAACACTCAACCATCATCACTATACCTTAAACCTTAATCCCTCAACCCTCAACCCTCAACCCTAATCCCTCATCCCTAAAACCTAAATGCTATCCCTATTCCTAAAACCTCAACCCAAGACACTATACCTTAAACCCTAATCCCTTACCCCTAAACCTTAAACCCTATCCCTCAACCCTTAACCCTTAAACCTTAAACCCTAAAACCTATCCCTAAACCCTCAACCCTATACCCTCAACAATATACTTAAGCCCTAATCCCTCAATCATCAACCCTATACCTTAAACCCTGAAGCCTACACCCTCAAAACCTCATCCCTAGACCATATAACCTCACCCTTATATCCTAAACCTTGAATATTGTGCGTCAACCCTATACTTAAATTAAACCTAAACCATACAAGCTCTCAACCCAAGTCACTCTATGCCTTATATACCCTCAATCCATATCGTAAACCCTAAACCCAATATCCTTAACCCTAATCCCTGTGCCTTACACACTTAATCTTATACACTCAACAACCTAAATATTAACCCTCAACTATAACCTTCAACCCTCTAATCTCTACCCTCTACCCTCTACCTATTACTTAAGCTCTAATCCCTCAACCCTCAACCCTTAAAACTATACAGGCTGAGGTACTTATATACACTAAACCCAAAACACATACATACATACATACAAAGATACATACATACATACAAACATGCATACATACAAGCATGCATACATGTACGTACATACAAGCATGCATACGTGTACATACATGCAAGCATGCATACATACCTATAAGCATAGAAATAAACATCCATGAAACATACTTATGAAACTTGAACATAACTCATTCAAAGGAAGACATAACGCGAGCACGTTATAACGTGCTCGCGTTATGTTGAACTGGGAAAACACCGGCAAACATGCAAAAAGGAAAAAAAGCACAACATAATGTGAGCGCATTATAACATGCTCGTGTTATATTGTGCTTTGGGAATCCCAAGCCTTAGGCTTGGGATTTGCTTTGGATTTCCAACCCAAAGGCTTGGAGTGCCTTTTCAACATCCACAAACGTGCTTTTGCAAATTCTACAAGATTTCACATAATTTTGTTCGTGCTAACCCTCAGATTTACATGGGTTTCAAGGTCAAACAAATCAAACATCTAGGTAATTTTAGGCTTTCTCTTAGCTATTTAATGATGTAATTTTTTTCACATTTTGACAATGTTAAGCCTTTCATCTTTAATTTCTTTTGTTTGTGTCTGGTTTTGGGCAAAAACCACTGTTTGGTCTTTTTTTCATTGTAAATTAACCATTCATTGAAATTTAAAAAAAAATACATATTTAGAAACTAGACTCCATTCTACACATAATAAAAAAATATTTAATTTTCAATTAGTTTTCAAAATTTATAGGGGTAGCACAGCCAAAATTCTATTTTTTAGGATGTGTCCACTTTGAAAATTAGTAAAAAATCAAATATTTATCAAAAAATTATCAGAAAAATCAAGCATAAACTACATGCTGTTAGATAATTTCTCACCGAAGCGATTATAAAAATACTAAAAAAAAGTTAACCTTTTGAGGGAGCCACAAAACATGCTATGTTATGTTGTTTTGATAGAAACAACACCAATTTCTGTGGCTCCCTCTTTTGAACCCCTTAATCTATACCATTTTCAAAAAAAAATAGTAGTTTAGAAAGTAGACTCGGAGCATTATGAACATTGTTTTGGTTGCATCTCTAAATTTTGAGTGTAACTATGCTTAATTTCTCATCCAAGGCCAGCATTTCCTGATTTCAAAAAAAAAGTGGCCACTTAAGACCCTTTTTAGCCCCCCATCTTCTTGCACTTACCCTAATGTTCAATGTGAGAATATTAGAGATGGGTATGTTTCACAATGGGAAATGAAATAATTAATATTAATACCTCCTTTTGAAGAAAATTATAATGTCGATGTATACGATCCTCTATATTCAGTTGATTACGAACGTGTATTTGATTTAGTTGTTACAGGTATGTATTTAATTGATTAACTTAAAATTGATTTATATATTCTATGTACAAGTAAGTTTGATTGAAGCATGTTTATATATATATTAAAAATATAAATTTAAAACTTTCCTAAACTCTACATGGTGTGTATGTATATAGGAGATATTTTCACTGTTGTTGCAGCTCCTGACAATATGGAAGGTGTAGATTACTATCTACTAAGATGTATGCAACCAAAAAACAAATTGGTGGAATCGATGACAGATGTCGATGGACAAGAGTATCCCATTGGATCAATCATTATTGAAGGCACATATTATCAACAAATAAATATAGATAGACATGATATTATATTTGTTGATTATATGCCAGGACAAAAGATTGTACATTATAGTCACTTAGTTATAGCAACAAAAATAAATTTAAAAACTTTACCTAAAACAAAAGTGGAGGTTGCCTATTGAAGATCATGAAAAGATTTTAAAGATAATTAAAGATAGAGAGGATCCAGACTATATGTACTAGGAGTTTTAAGTTGTTTTTTGGATATATGTATGTACTCAAACTTTTAATAGACCTATCTAGATATCTATATTAATTGGACATGTGACATGATTTAGAATGTGTTTTTTCAAAGGCTTGGTCATTTATTTCTATCCAATTGTACTTAAATTTGTTCCATGTGGAATTCATAATGTATGTATGTTAGATTGAATATATATGCTTTCAATACAAAACCTAGTGAATTTATCTATCATATATTTTGCCTTTACATTCCTTTTAAAAATTAGTATCACTCACACCTAAATACTGTCTAAACATAAATCTAATCTTCATCTTCTAAATCATTCTCAGCAATGTTGAAATAGTGTAGCTTGTATACATTGTGATCCTTATTGGAAGCTATCACTTGCAGCCAATCCTTGACATTATCCAAGTATTGGAATGTATCTAGGCATGTTGTAATTTCTTTTCTTTCATTTAGAGTAGCAACCATGATTTTCTATGTATGACATTTATAACGGAATTACATCAACTAACTCTTTATAGTTTAAAAAATCAGTTTCACTCATACCTAAATACTGACAAAACTTAAATCTAATCTTCATTTTCTGCCTCATTCTTAGCAATGTTGAAATAGTGTAGCTCATATACATTATGATCCCTATTGGAAGCTATCACTTGTACCCAATCACTGAGATTATCCAAGTACTGGAATGTATCTAAGGCATGTTGTAATTTCTTTTCTTTCATTTAGAGTAGCAACCATGATTTGGTATGTTACTTAAATGTATCATTTTGTGAATTGTTCAAGTGTATGGGTTCTCTAAATAGTGGGGCAATTTGAATTTTGGAATTAAGTTCAAGAGAGAAGTTGAGTGTAATTTATACTATTTGTATGTATTGAAAGTGATTTGAATATGAATTTAGATTATTGTTATCAGTATGATAGTGATATTTAAGGATATTGATTGTTATTTTCATCTAGGTTTTTTTCTTGGTATGTGGATAGGAGACTTGTGTGTGCAAGTCTCATGATTTTCTTTTGAGTAGCCCGATGAACATTTATGTTGGTTTCTAGCTTGTTGAGTTTTATGAGGTTATATGAAATACATGTTTGTTTAAACTTTTGAAGGGTTGTATTGGATAATGCATTATTGGCATTGATAGCATAGGCTCTTTGACATGCACAATAACCCAATGCAAGATACAAGTGAGAAACAAGTCTCTGCCCTCTTTAGGGGCTGTTAGATAACTTCTGTCAATAAAATGACAAGAACTTGGTAGCAAACATACAGATTAATAAAATCATTCAAATACAACACAAATTCAACATAACACCAGTGGATGACGGGATATAAACAAACTCAGATTTTATCATTCATTTTATTTAGCAATGCACTTCTATAACATATAGAGAATCTATAAAGCATCTAATCTATTTGGCCTATGGCCTCACTCAATCTTCTCTCCAGTACCCTGGTCCATTATGTTCTTTATCACCCATTCCCCTCCTGTTGCTGTCCACCATCATTTAATCAACCTCTTCCATGTACTCCTCTTACACGGCCAGCATTCTCTAATTTCTGTGAACTCTTTCAGTTCTCTGGGATGTCTACACAATCCGTTCTTTATCTTTCAACTGTTCTCTCCATCCATCTCTATCAGCTAGTTCAAATGCTTCGACCTGCTCCTTCTCTATCTACGACCTTCATATGCCGCTGCTTCTACTATCTCACAATGGCCTCTAGGCGACCTCTTCCTTCTGATTATCGGCCTGGTTCGGCCTTTCCTATTTCTCTCCCTCTCCTGCTTTTAACATGCAACTTTCTCTCATATATCTCAGCCTCTGCTTCTTTATATGGCCTCTTTCCAAACTGTGTGGCCTCCTCTGTATCACGGCCTCTCTCCTCTGGTTATTGGCCTCCTCTTACAACTTACGGCCTCCCCCCTTATAAATCGACCTTCTTTTTAGAATCTATGTGGCCTGTCCTCTTCTATGTTGCCACCACTCTCTTTCTCCCTATCAGGTCTCCTTATTCATGGCTGCTACCTTCTTTACTATCTGTGACCTGCGCTTATTAATCGACCCCTCTCTCTTTTCTACGTGTGGCCTCTTATAGAATATGTGCTGCCTTCTCTAATTTATTTTCACCCATCTCCATACCTATCCTCTGCCACTTCCTTTTATTCTTTCTGTAACAGTCTTTCAGAATATGCGGGGTCTCTTTATTTAGCCTATTAGCCTTCTTCCAAAACGACGGCTCTCTCCTCCATTTATGTCTATTAGCCTATTTCTAACCACCACTACATAGTCAGCCTGATCTATATCAGCTTGCTTCTTTACGACCTTCAACCCTCAATTTCCATCATGCCATCATGCGGCCTTTTACTAGCCTTTTTGATTTCTTACTATTGCTTTGTCTATTTTTAGCCTTTGTTGCCTTTTGCCACCTTCCAGCTAAATATAGCCTGCTTTCATGATAGCATCCACATCATGGCCTAACCTTCATGCTACTAATTTTCTCAATACAGAATCTTGTAATGATTAGCTTCTTCGACACCTATCTGACTTTATCGAATTTAATAAACAATCATCCTTATTGTTCTTGTCGCCTTGGCGACAGGAGCTTCCTCTCTTAGCATCTGTCACTCGACCCACACATCAAAACCAAAAATCAATTGTGAAAGACAATTTTCAAAACTTATTTGGATGCCCCTGCATCAAACTCCCCAGGGACAAAGATCATGTGCTCCGGCACATGTGTTTCTTTGCAATTTCAAACAACATTTCCCTCCTCCTTTTCCATAACTTATCTTTTTCACATGTTTCATTCTTCCAATATCTCCATGCAGCACTATAGGCTTCTCCCACATGGTTGTCTGCAACACTTGCCATCCATCCACACACTCCAATTCCTCTTTCATTAAATAAATTGTAATCAAATGGAATAATAACAATAACATCCAATGCATCCACAACACTTCCCATATCTTCCTCAACATACTTAATATGTTCAGTTGTTATATCCTTGAGCCATTCTTCTTTCATGGCCCACTGCTACAATACCAAATCAGCTCCAGCTTCATCCTTCCCCATCAACTCTGCATCCTCTTCATGCTTTATTTCTGCAACTACTGCTGCATCCTCATTCTTATTCTTCTCTGCTGTCCTACTCATGCTCACATCTTTAACCTTCTTATTCCATTCTTCCTCAATGGCTTCTGACTGCTTCCATAAGTCTTCTTCAGCATTCTTTATTGCTACTCCATCTTCGTCTTTGCTTACATTCTCCTTTTGTTTGTCCTCTTCCTTTGGAACTATGGTTGTTCCACTTTCATCCTCTGCTCTCACATTCAAATCAACATTTTCCCTATGTACCTGTGTTGTCTTCCTTTTCCATACCATCCTTCTATTCCACTTTTCCTCTCTTCTCTCATACTTGCATTTTTCAAATTGCCTTTATTTGCAATCTTGTCTTCTTAAGTATTTATTTCTCCTTATCTCTTTTTCATCTAACAATCTCCTTATATTCTCCTCATCATTATACAAAACTTCATCAATATAAAAATCAGATTTCTTTCCTCTTACCTTGCCTTCACTTGGCTTCTTCTCTTTCTTTCCATCTTCTACTAGATTTCTTACTTCCAAGTTATCGGGGTTTGTTCTCTTCTACTTGCTTCCAACTCTTTGTCTTTTCTGCAACACATTTGTTTGCTGATGCTTGCTTTACCACCCATACTTTATCACTAGACCGTTGTCCTCTATTTGCTGCTCTTGAGCTTCTCTTTGCTTGCTCTGTCTTCATCCTCCAATCATTTTCTCTAGGCCTCCTTCCTAGCCAACTCAACCTTGCATCATATGTCCATTCCTTCATCTGCACATTCTTCCTTCTCTGCACTTGCTTGTTAGCATAAACATAATCAAAGGCTTTCATTTTTCTACAACCTATTTCCTTTGCCAATGTGGCACTACATATCCATGATCCACAATCGCATTTACATTTTCCAAATTTCTTTCCTTATCCACTTGCCTATCCACATTCTCATTTCTACATTCATGATAAAAAAATGACAATTTTACCTCCATCTTTTTGTGCAAGGATCTGTTGTCCGAAATTACTTCCACCTTCAGCTTCTTGTCTTTTCAACTCATCTTCCATACTAGCATCTTTTGTTTCTGCTGCAATATCTTCACATGCATCATGAAACTCTATGGTTTCCTCTTCATCTTCATCCTTAATCTATGCATCTTCAACACCCATCTTATCTTCTTTTTTAGGCACTCTATCAGGTACCACTGCTGCAAACTCTTATTGGCATTCTGCTACCATCAACCTTTCCTCATTCACATCTTCCTCTCTTTCTTCAGGAGCCATTCTTACCTCATCTTTCATCATCTTCAAGGTCTCATCGTCGACCTTCTTCATCACTTTCTTTATCCCTGCATACAAATCTGCAAACACAACATTAGCAAATAAAATGAGAGACCACAATGTCTCTTTCAATGCCCTCCTCATGGACATTCTTCCTTCTTCACTTCTCTTCTTCTTATCTTCTCTTCTCAAGGCATTCATCTTCTGCCTTTTCCTCTTCTCAACAATCTCTTTCACTGGCCATTTCATTTTCTTTTCCATTGGCCATACCCAATAATATCCTTGATCTTCTTCTTCATGCCACTATTTTACCATCATCAAATCTCTCCTTAATGCTGCCAATTTTCTCTAGAATTCTTCATCCATCATTCTCTTATCTTCTTTCCTCTTTGAGGCACCTTGCCTAGGGCTTATTCATTTTTCCACTTTGCCCAGTCTTTTGGTGCTACACACCCACACTCACAATCCTAGCTAAGTTGCCTCTCTACGGCGATCTACTCAACACTGAAGACCAACCTAGCTCTGATACCAATCTGATAGCATAGGCTCTCTGACATGCACAATAACCCAATGTAGGATACAAGTGAGAAATAAGTCTCTGCCCTCTTCAGGGGTTGTTAGATAACTTCTGTCAATAAAATGACGTGAACTTGGCAGCAAACATATAGATTAATAAAATCATTCAAATACAACACAGATTCAATGGATGATAGGAGATAAACAAACTCAGATTTCTTCATTCATTTTATTGAGCAATGCACTTCTATTACAATATATCCAGACTCTACAAAACATCTAATCTATTTGGCCTATGGCCTCACTCGATCTTCTCTCTAGCAACCTGGTCCATTCTGTTCTTTATCACCCATTCCCCTTATGTCACTATCCACCATCATTTAATCGACCTCTTCCATGTACTCCTTGACCCTTCTTAATGTTCCTCGACCTCTCTTCTTGGCTTATCAGCCTCTCTAGTTACACGACATGTATTCTCTAATTTCTGTGAACTCTTTTAGTTCTACAGGCTGCCTACACAATCCTTTCTTTACCTTTTGACTGTTCTCTCCATCCATCTCTATCGGCCAGTTTAAATGCTTCGGCCTGCTCCTTCTCTATCTGTGACCTTCATATGCTGCTACTTCTACTTCTCACAATGGTCTCTAGGTGGCCTCTTCCTTCTGATTATCGGCCTGGTTTGGCCTTTCCTATTTCTCTCCCTCTCTTGCTTTTAACATGCGGCCTGCTCTCATATATCTTGGCCTTTGCTTCTTATCTCGGCCTCTACTTCTTTATACGACCTCTTTCCAAACTGTGCAGCCTCCTCTGTATCGTAGCCTCTCTCCTCTGGTTATTGGCCTCCTCTTACAACTTACGGTCTCCCCCCTTATAAATCAGCCTTCTTTTTAGAATCTATGTGGCCTATCCTCTTCTATGTTGCCACCCACTCTCTTTCTCCCTATTGGGTCTCTTTATTCATGGTCACTGCCTTCTTTACTATTCGTGGCCTGCACTTATTAATCAACCCCTCTCTCTTTTCTATGTGTGGCCTCTTGCAGAATATGTGCTTCCTCCTCTGATCTATTTTCGGCCACCTCCATACCTATCCTCTGCCGCTTCCTTTTATTCTTTCTATAACGGTCTTTCAGAATATGTGTGGTTTCTTTATTTGGCCTGTCAGTCTTCTTCCAAAATGACGGCTCTCTCCTTCTCCATTTATGTCTATCAGCCTATTTCTGGCCACCACTACATAGTCGGCTTGACCTGTATTGGCTTGCTTCTTTACTACCTCCAACACTTAATTTCCATTGTGCCCTCATGCAGCCTTTTACCAGCCTTTCTGATTTCTTACTATTGCTTTGTCTATTTTTAGCCTATGTTTCCCTTTGCAACCTTCCAACTAAATATAGCCTACTTTCATGATAGCATCCACATCATGACCTAACCTTCATGCTGCAAATTTCCTCAATACAGAATCTTGCAATGATCAGCTCCTTTGACACCTATCCAACTTTCTTAGATTTAATAAACAATCATCCTTATTGTTCCAGTCACCTTGGTGACAGGAGCTTCCTCTCTTAGCTTCTATCACTCGACCCACACATCAAAACCAAAAATTGATTGTCAAAGACAATTTTTTAAACTTAATCAGATGCCCCTACATCAGGCATAAAGTTGTTATATAGACTTGAACAATCTTGTCAATGATATATTATAAGTCATTATAAACCAAAAAAAAACTCATGTGTATTGTTCAAGTCTATTTAACATACAATTTTTAGGTCACTTGCAAAAATTTTTGAGCATTTGAGCTCATTAGAATAGTTATAAGAAGTGATCAAGAGGTCAAGACACTCAATCCTTAAAATTTTTAAGTAATTCAGAAAACTAAATCACCAGTGCCTCTAGGGTCACTAAACTAGCATCCCTACCTTAGCATCTAAATTCAATGGTCTTGTATCTTTGACATTGTGTCTAACAAATCTAAGAATCTAATAATATTCTATTATAGGTCATGGAAAGATATTTCTCATATACTAGTAGTAGTGCATTTACCCTAGGGTAGGTGAGCCCCTACCCTAGTACTAGCACAACTATTTTTTACACACCTTAAGAAAGAAGAAACTTTGTTTTTCTATCTTAGAAAAGAATCTAGATATTCAATCCTTGACTCTTAGAAAAGAATCTAGATGTTCAATCCTTGACTCTTAGAAAAGAACCTTTTATATTCTTTGTAAAGTTTTAGACAATGTGAAATTTCCTATCAATGTGAGGTTCAATACTAAAATATTGGATGATATAAGATGGACTGATGGATCTGTTGCAAGTATGGGCCTAACCAGTGTTTTCATTGATGTCAACATACTCCTATTGCATTGATGATAAGAATTGGATGAGCTTTGTGCTGAGGATATTAACAGAATTAGTCTTAATCAGGAACAGAGTGGATCAGTGGAGACAGTGAGGTAAAGATCCAAGCTAAGATGAAGATCAGAGGATGCGGTTCAAAGGGTGTGCAAATATGTGTCTTAAGATGATCCAGTAAAGATTTTAGAGGTCCATATGACGATATGAAGAAGTTATGGCCACTCAAGTAAAATTGGTTCTGACAGGTGTTTAGAGGTAACAAAGTGATACAGATAGGTTTGGTGAGATCCAAAAATGCAATATCTAGTTCTACAGATTTGGTGGAGTGTTCAAGAAGTCAATGTGAAGTATGGTTCATGGTCTAGAGGTTTGCAAGCATCTATTCCAATATGACAGTAATGACAGACTATGTTCTTGAGGTTTCAGATGAAGGAGAGAATGAATTCAGTAAACAGAAGTAATGAGGATGTTCTTGGTGATTCAGGCAAGCTTGTGGAGGTCTTTGGATTGTGTCCAGTTCGTGTTGGTGGTCTGCATTGAAGATTGCACTCGTAATTAAAGAATTGCTTCCAGATGATGGTGTTCTTTCCAAGTCAGGCCGACCGGATGAGTTACACATCCTGTGGAGGATCTTGAAGATGTTTTGTGAAGAATGGCGTGTTCCTAAAGGAAGATTGAAGTTTCTGATCTCTGTGGCTGACAGTGTGTTCATCTGCGTGAAGTCTTTTTGTAATTAATCATATTGTATTTATGTATTGGCTCTGTAATGTTTGCTGACTTGGATGATTATCCCTAAGTCGATGTCTTGTATAAATGAGAGTGTGGTAGAGAGGAGGAAGCGAAAAGGAAGAACATAAGTATTGGGCTTAAATGGAACTGACTCAAGCATGGTGTAGATGTTATTCTTCAGTTCAAGTATGTAATACTTATTATTCTATAGACAGTGTGTCTCCCGTAGGGAGTGAGCCTCTTGTGAGTAGTTTGCTCGGGCAGTGAGCCCTAATTGGCATGTGCCATTTTCTTCTTTCTATTCTTCTAACAGAGAATACAATCTTGGGTTATTCACCCCATGGTTTTTCCCTTAACTAGGTTTTCCACGTCAAAATCTTTGTGTCTTATGTGTTAATGTGTTTTTGCTCTTGATGTAATGCATTATGTTTCCCATGATTGATTTATTATTATGCTACTAAATTACAAAGTGGATTTAAGTGTTTAATTGGAAGAAAGTTTTGGACAACTGATTCACCCCCCCTCTCAGTTGTCTGTCCTGAATCTAACAGGATCATCCCTATCCAAGGTGTCTCCTAAAAGGATATATCTTATGTTATCTAACAAATATCTTATGTCACTTTATAGTATTTAACCAAGCACAATTCACAACTTTAATTTTTAAAAATTATTTGATTAAAAAATTTACATGTTGACATTAGGAAAACAAATAATCACCTTACTAATTTAAAAAAAAAATTAATTGGTTGAAAGGTAGCATGAAAGGAACTAATAAGATAGACAATAGAATGCATATTTTTAGAAATAATTAAAATGAAAGTTAGAAATTAAAATCTCATATAAGAATTATCTAGTCAGTTTGCTACTTCTAAAGTGGAGATTTAACTAGTCAGAATAAAGGTGTCTAAATGGTTTGATCATTTAATGAGGACACCATGATGCCTTTCACACTATTAGATATTTAAAAACATGTCAATAAACCTCATAATTTTAAAGAAGGCTTTCCATTGTGTCAGATCGAAAGTATGTGCTATTAACCACTCAAGGTTGAGTTGGCAATGGGCTCAACTTGGAGGCTACAAATTAATATAAAAGTATTAAAATTAGTTTTCTCCTCAAGTCTCTCAAATGATATGAGATTTATTTGAAGATGACATCAATGGACTTTTAAGGTAAAGTCATTTTCCCACATGATAACTATTTACAAATTATATGACATAAAAACTTATAAAATGATAACTGTATAAGTGACATCAAGTTTATAAGGTAGGAGATTTATAAACATCTTTTCAATTTTGATACCATGTCATAAATGGTTCCCACAAAAGGTATTATTCCCTAAATGTTATAAGGAAGCTCACAATGTTTGAAAATTAAAATGCTAGCTATGGAGGTTTTAAACCGGTTTATGGAATATGAAGATAAAGCAGAGTGTTGGACTTGTAAAATATTTTCTTAAATTAAACCCTATTGGTAAGCTATATGTAACAAGGAATTTAAATGCGACATGGTGTTTCTCATTTGGGAAGAGTAAAATATGGATTTTTCTAAAAATCTTATGTCCTTAGCTATTGTATAGCCCACCTTACCTTTTTCTAAACCTATAAGACCCCTGGATTGACTACAAATTAGTGGATTTATTTTCCTCCTAAAAATCTTGAGAACCATATGCTTGTTCAAGAGTTCTTGAGTGTACTAACATTATGGGTTTCATGTTAATTGGATAGCATCATTTGTTTTTATCTTTTTCTTATTTAAGCTTTTGGCCACTTCCAAATTTATTTCTTGTACAAATAGGTTGGTGTAGTTATTTGTGAATCCAATCTAATTGTGACTTGATATTTAAATGAACCGTATTATTCAAAGTGTCACAATCTCGTTGATTATCAACTCTCTCCAATTTGCTATATATGTAGAGTCATTTGATTGGAATAAGTTTGTTATTGAATTTTCTATGGCTTGCCTGTAAATTTCTAGTTTGCCCATTCTAATATACACATCTATGGTGTTAAATATTGAAGGAAACTAGGTTTGTGGATATTCATGTACTTTTTAAACTTTTGAGAAACAATACAATCATGTAAGTGTCCTTTAGCCTAAGTGTCTCCTTATACTAGATATACGTTCTAGGAAATATTTGCTATCTTTGATATCTTATTTGCATATATGTGTATTGTTTGTGGTTGGTTGGCTTTAACATAAACTATAATATTTCTCTAAGGTTTCTTTGAGTATGCTATTATTGCAATATATGACACTCGTAAGTTAGCCCATAGATTATTAAAGTATTCATAATATATTATTTCTTACAATATATTTTGAAAGAATTTTAACAAATATATAGAAGGTCTTATGCCAAGTTAGATGCAATCTTGGTTTCTCAATTATTACTTGAGTCACATTATGCTAGGAAGGCAAAATGTTTACTCTACATGAGTACTTGGTTAAAGGTTTGACCCTATCACCCATATCAAATTAAGGCATTGGTCTTATTGTGACAACTTTTCCCACCACAACACACCAAATAATTAGAAATCAAAACTCATTTAACTTTATGCTTAAATTTTTACTTGTGTTGACAACTTACATAGCTTGATAAATCTAAATCTTTTGTATCTTATGAGATCCAATACGAGATAATTCTACAAATGGTTATGTTAAGTTTCTTTCTTGATTTGTCATGCATGAACTAAGATATTCAATTGCATATTGCTTCAAGGACCTTCAAATCTTAATTTTTTTTAATGGAGATGTGGTTTTAGAAAAAAATTGGGTTGGACATTAATTCTAGATCATTGTATAGGATTGTTTTCACAAATTAATTCAAAGTTTTCTTAAATTTTATTAGCCATATAAAAACATGTGACAAAACTATCAAATTCAATGTAGTGGACACATCCAATAAGCTCGACTATATATTATAAAAATCCATATATTTAAATTCACAAGATTCAATAGATATAAATTAAATTAAATTCACATTCCTAAGATTCAATCATTAATAGTTCATCAAATCTACAAGTATTTAACATATATACACATTTAAACTATTTAAGTTAAAAATTGATTTTGTCCAAATTAAGACCCATATATTCAAAGGAAAACATCCATACAGATCTATATAACTAAACATCTAAATGAGCATATATACATATCATATATATAAAGTCTAAATAACATAAAGTCTAACTGCAACATGTAAATGCAACAACATAACATTAAGTCTAACTGCAATAACATAAAGTCTAATTGCAACATGTAAACACAACAACATAACATCAAGTCTAACTGCAATATAATATGTAAACTCAATATAACATCAAGTCTAACTGCAACATCACATGAGAGTTTGGGCAAACATAACAAAGACCACATGAATACATCTAACTGTGTACAACATCATGACTCTCACCTCCTATGGGTGGAATGAGCCTCACTCAACCCAGGACTAGAATGATGAACTGATCCCTATACTGATCCCTGTACTGATCCTCACCTTGAGCCCTATCCTGATCCTCATCTCGAGCCCTGTCCTGAACCATGTGTATCTAATCCCATCCATCTATGAACATCTGAGTGATGTGTAGATCCTTGAACATAAAAATTATCTCTATTAAATTAAATTTAAATATATATTAAAAAAATATGGAATCTCAAGTACACATGTTCTAAAAATTTTAAATGTACAATTAAATACTAAATACCTCGCATCTAACCTCATCTGCATCCACTGTCTGCTGCACAGTGTCATGTCATAGCACCTCTCCCATCGGTCCCTAATGTAAGATTGATTAAATAAGAGTCAACATGCATGATGCATAAGACTAAATTTTATAAAATTTAAAAATATATAAATTATTTATTTAACAAATAAATTATACTAGAGATTAAACACAAAATATAAAATGTATCTACCTCATCATCAGCAACCTATGTACCTGCATGGATGACCCTCCCAATCCCACTAAGCTCAGATGAATCGAGGTTCATCGCAATGTTATCATCAAACAAAAGTCCATGGAATGATCTTGGTGCGTAAGGTGGCACAATACCAACATCAGGCTGTGATGGAGTCTGCTGTGAAGGCATTATGTCAATCATATGTGTAGCTTGCTAATCACTGCGCTGACTGACAAATGTGGACATGGTCTCGAGAGGGATGTCATACTTAGAACTGACAAACTAATATACAGAAAGTAGATCCTACACCAGACATGTACTCAATTTGCATAAAGCACTCTCTCTAGAAGTCTATGCCACATCACGTGGTGAAACTATGTCAGCACGTATGTAAGGATCATAACTGGTGGAAGTTGAATCAACTGATCCTATGTTGGTGCATGGATGTAACATATATCTACCAATGCGATCTAATGCCAAATGGTCAACATTACTGGCAATAGAACCTAAACTCTAAAAAATATGCTGTCTCAATGATGTAACTGCCACCTCAGCTGACTGTCCTAGATTCAACCTTTTGGGAAGTACCAAAAGGTCAGGACCCACTAATGCCCTCTTATTTTTGGGCGGATCCTAATCAGGATGTCATAATTTCTCTGAAAACCTCCCATGACCCTATCCTTCATGTCGAGGGATAGATGTGGAATCAACATCAAGTCATAAATGAACAATAGCAAATAGTTGTTTCTATGATGTGCTGCTAACCACTTAGGATATATAAGTGATGCAGCAACAACATCTATACACCTGGTGACAAAATAGCCCTGAACTCTATCATGTCTATGATAATGTGGAAACATACTATGCACCATATTCAATGAAATGACCCTATTAACTTCTAACCATTTCACTGTCCCAGTAACAGTGCTAGCAAGCGACACATAAAAATTCTCAATACTCAAATCATCATAGGGATTGTATGATTTGACTATGTTGAAATCATATGAGAAAACTTTGCTCTAGTCCCCACCAACCTGTCTCTATTAGATAGGTTAGGTGTATTATGGATCTTCTAATCTAAATGTGTCAAAGCATTATTGAGTTTATCAAGAGTGGCAGCATATAACTCACTCCTACTTACACTATGTACATCACCACTATTATGCTCACTATCATGTCCATCACTATGATGAGATGATGTATGTCAAATGCCATGTATGTGCAAATTTCTGCATTTTAAAAAATTTAACATACATTTAATTTATAATTTAATGAATTTATATATGTACATTCAATTTTTACATTTAAATTAACAAAATTAAAAACATTTAAAATCTAAGAATTAAATACACATGAACAATCTACACATTTAAAGTAACTTTACAAAACTATATAAACATTTAAAATTTAAAAATTAAATACATTCAATCTAATACATCTATTTCAAATACATCTAGCCCTTGAAACAAATTCAATGCATGCTTATTTTCATTCATGTTGGGATGATAAAAGAGTAGTGTCTTCATGGCAATTACTTTCTTTCATTTGCAAGAAAAAAATAAAGTTAATCCGAGTTGGGCTAATTTAATACAAATAATGGACTTAGGAGGCCAATACAATTGTACTAGTTGGTAAGATCGGAAAAAGGTTGGTACTTGATTTATTAGGTTAAAAACCTATTAGGAAACATAATCCAATCCCTTATGAGGTTGAAAACCTACAAAGCTATCGTAACAGAGACTTGAGGTGAAAAAACAAACGGGTACAACAAGATAATCTACATACGAAGATCCCACATCCATCAAATATTGAAGAAATTCTATAACTAATACCACATCAGTTGGAAACTAGACATGAAGTAAAAAAGGAAGTTGTGTGACAAGTGTAGAAGAGTGAAACTATATGAGGAATGTGTTAGGGACATATCCCTACCTCATAAAAATACATAAATATGTAAATATACTACATATGAGAGATATCATATGATAAATTAGAGTAATAGTGGAGATATGTAATGGGTGAATAAACAAATGATATGTAATAGGTATAAGATATGTGAATGTCATAGACTTTGATAAATGTATGAAAAACATTGGATATGGTATTGAAAGAAATATACATGACCTTATCCTATATGTATTGGTGTATGAATGTGTGTATTTTCTTTTGATTTAGTTTATTATTATTTGCATATGTAAGCTCCTCTTCTCCAATTGCATCACACTAAATCACAACATTAAACATATTACAATCTAGTCTCATGTATAGGTTTTATGTCAATAATTGGTTCCATTGCTAGGACATTAATTGTTGGTGCTTTGGGAGAAGGTTCACAAGTGCTATAAAATGTTATTTGTTATAATGTAGACAAGAAATAAGAGTAATTAGAAGATATTTTTATACAAGATAGTGGAGATCATGGAATGGTGTGGTAACACTCACTAATATGTAGCACTTAGGGGGTCTAGGCACCTAGGGGTGACATAGGAATGGGGGATGATCCTAGAAAGATACGACTGCTAAGTCAAATATGGTCTAATGGTTGTGGTTGTATAAAAGAGATTGGTTTACAATGACTAAATAAACTAAAATGACCAAAGAAGATACAAAGAAGGTAAGATGATTCATTATTGAGATCAAGATGAGTTAAAAAGAGAGTGTAAAGAGAACACTAGTTGAGAAAGAAAGGGACTTCAAAAAAGAGAAATATAAATTAAAAAAAGGAAAGAGATGAATGGTATCATAAATTAATGGATAAAGGAAAGATGTAGGAAGAAGCATTTGTTAACATGGAAGAGCATGCTAATAGGATATGAAATCATCTTTAAATAAATATTCTAAATCAATTAGGTCTTATAATGACATGGTTATTATAGATAAATATTCAAACCAAATAGATAAATAACCCTCATTAGAATTTCCAAGAAAAATCTAGAAACTATGGTTCAAACATTAGGAGAACATTTAAAGCTGTTTTTTTACTTGCTTTTGTCTGCAACTAGTAATGTGGTTCATTGATTTTAAGTTGGTCATTTTTTTCTAGATCAAGGGTCATCCATTGGATGATTGATGTGGTGTTATGGATTGAGGATCAATAATTGGATGGCTACTATAATGCTATTTATTTTATTTTCCAACATATCAAATCTTATTCACACAAGAAGTTTTCAAGTGATTGAGAGTGGTGAAAATAAGGCCTATATTAAGATAATCATGTAACTACTTGAGGGCATCTTCTTCCTAAAATTGAAAAGATACATTCCTAAGTCTGCAAAGAAGATCTTTTGTTGGATTCATATTGATCTACTTGGCTCTAAGTTACCAAGTTTTGGAGAAGATGTTTTTTATATCAATGATCTAAAATAGCTCTATGAGAAGTGTTGGAGTGTGTCAATTGGTGATTCTAAGTTATAACTAGAATATGTCTTTCTATATTTTTTAAAGTCCATTGTGACTTGCTATCATTACATGTGTAGTTGTAATAAGACTAACATTGTCTTTTGTGTTGAGACTGAACCTCATTTACTTTGTATTTGAAATATGAAGGTTTAATAACTATGTTCACTTCTCATTAAATTATTTCTAGCTTATGTTATTTAAACGTGATCTATGTTTTTTTGAGTCTATTAGATTTATCTAATATACTCTAGCTACTATGCCAGGGGGTATTTGATCTTGCTTAAGTATCTTAGAGTAGAAAATCTTTGTCTCATTTTTTACATCTGGTAGTTAATATTGGTTGTTAATGTAGGGAAAATGTGGAAGCATAGACAAGGAATTACAGGTTTAATGGATGAGCACTGCACATGCTTCAATCATATGAGTAAATCTTATTGCATTAAACCTACAATTGATTAGTATGTGTGCATGGTTGACCTTCTTGCCCACGTTGGCTATCTGTATGGAAAATGTGGAAGCATAGACAAGGAACTACAGGTTTAGTGGATGAGTGTTGCACATGCTTCAATCATATGAGTAACCCTTATTGAATTACAATTAATCAGTATGTGTGCATGGTTGCTTATTTCCCACATTAGCTATCTTGAGGACACCATAAACTTTATCATTAAGATGCAAGTGAAACTTATGGTAGTTGTGTGGATGTTGTAGCATTTCAATACAAAACTATGATATAAACTATCATTCAACCTATGATATAATCTATGAGAAATTTATTATACATTCCCAGCATTCGTGATTAGGGTTTATTCAAATCAATTGCAGGTATTGTTTATAGAATGGTGCACTAGGTGTTGAGGAACAGTAGAGTACCTAGAGGTGGCACTGGGTGTTGAGGAACAATAGAGTTCTGGGGTGGCTATTCATCGTGGGGTCACTGTCCGTCGTGGGGTCACTGTTCGTCATGGGCTCCAGGTGCAACACTCCAAAATAATATCAATCCGCGCGAAAATGACAATTTTGCCTTTTTTTATTTTCTTTGGTTACGACCCAAAACTGAACCAGGTGTAAACGTACCACCTGATAATGTTCTGCCAGGAAACGTACAACCACATAGGTACCACATGGTTTCAGGCGTAACTAAATTAGGCGTAAATAAATTGTGCATAAATGATCCGCTCGAAATTATTGATTTAGCCAAAAGTGTGAAACACTATTGTTCTTTTGCCCATCCCCTATGTGGTTAAGGAAGGTTGTGGAGAAAAAGAAAAGGTACACTCCTATGGTGGATACCAATATTGATACTGTAGCTAAGATCTTGCAAGAAATGCCCAAACCAAAATAGGCTAGAAGAATGTCAAGGATGGTGCAGACCCTTCCACAGGGCACCACATTTTAGAAATTGCTAATCCAATTGGTGATAAGAATAAGGATGAAGTGACTGAAGCCAAAATTTAATCTAAGTCAAGTTAATATGGGACCCTCGACTATGGAGGGAGAAAATTACCATGCCAAATTCTCAGTTCGTACTTGTCAAAGAGAATTAAGGAACACCAAGAGAATACTAAATTATAGGCATAGGTAAATTCTTTGACTCTATTTATTTAGTCCATTTTGAAAATCACTGCCCAACCAGTAGGCGAGTTGCCAAATATAAGTGTAGATGGCTGAGATCCCAATCTGTTGCAACAAATTAAATGGTCTCAACCTCTGAGTAGTGCTATCAAGAAATGGATCGAAAAAGTAACTCTTGATGGCTTGATTTACATAGAAGAGTCTGCTAAATTATTTAATTCTATTTCTAGCAAGAAGGAAATACTACCCACTGAGTTGCAGGGTATAAGAAAGGATAATGGTAGTCTTTTTATGGTCTCCAAAGAAGTACAAGAAATGGCTCAAATGGACATTAATATCTTGGTAGCTGAGAAAATTTTGAATAATCCTACTGAGATGAAGACTAATGTATGGTTGGATACCTTGGACTAGAAAATGTCTATTAAGGGGGCAGTTGAAGAAGAAATAAGGAATACTTTGTCTCACTATTTCACAGATTTAAGATACCTCAAAGGTAACTTTGCAATTCTGGATACAAAGGTTGTTGGTGATGATGCAGACAGATTACTTGAAATTAAGGAAATAAAATAGAATTTCAAGAAAATGGTGGATGAAGAGCTGATAGGTATTGATATTATCACTCATGAATCACTTGGAAAGCTTGGGAGATTGGCCACCTATATCAGAACATTCAAAACTAAAATAGGCGATGTGCATAAAAGGGTGATAGATGCCAATAGAATGATAAGCAAAAGAAAAATCTAAGCCAATATAATTGGTAGTCCAAGTGGCCACACATTATCACAAATGATTAACAGGTATCAGACATATAAGGTGAATTTGAGATCACAAGCAAATCAAGTGACACAAATAGATTCAGGGACCGAAGATGGAGAAGCTAAGGAGAAAGAAGTGACACAAAGGGAAAGTACTATAGATGATGACGTGGCAATCATTAACTGAATGATTTTTCTTATGCCCTAGTATTTTCATTTGTTGCAAAAAAAACTATTGGCTCTAGAGAGCTTTTCATTTAAGTTATGTTTGTTTTAAAGACCTCTTTAAATTGATTGTTCTCAAGAATCTATTATTTTAAAAGATAGTATTGGTGACAAGGCTATAAATTCAATTAGTTCATTGATGTTTGGAATTGTTGGCAAACTTTGTTTTAGTTAGAGATCAAATTTTGATGTGAAGTTTTTGTTTAGTTACTTTGATAATTGAATTGAAATCAATACAATGGGGTTTTCAGTGATCATAGACTTTATGTTATGGTTATTTGAATACTTATTCTTCCTATGTTGAATTACTACTGGTGGTTGGTTATCTTTTCTGTATTGAAGTGTTTGAATGTTTTAATTCTTGCTCATCGTTGTGAATGTTTATCTTTGAATGAATGGTTGTAGTGGTGACTATAACAATTGGTGAAGTTCATTATCATATTGGGTTGAAGTCACTGTTATCAAAGTCTTTGTACTTCTTTTATTTTAGTTGTTGAGATTTACTGCCTTCACACTTTCTGGTTAAAAGTGCCACCTATTTTTTTTTCTTTCTGGTTAAAAGCATACCGAGTTTCCATTCTTTGCATATCATAAGAAGGTAGCTACACCTTGAAAAATAAGTAGAGAATTCAAGTAAATAATCATTACAATTGGTTCAATTGTTGGAACATTTGTCATTTGTATGGGTGTGTGAATATAGAGTTAGGTGGAAAAATCTGTATACCAACAAACCTAAGCAACCCTAAACCCCAAACCCCTAAACCCTAAACCCCAAGCACCCTAAACCTCTATCTCCCTATCTCTATCATCCATCTACCTATCAATCTCTCTCCCTATGTCTCTGGACCATGTCCCTCACTCTCTATCTCCCTATCTCTCCCCTCTGTCTCCTCTATCTCTCCCTATCAGTTCCCTCTCTCTACATCTCTATAAACCCTAAACCCCAAACCCCTAAATCTTAACACCTAACCCCTAACCCCTAACCCTTAAACCCCTAAATAATGACCATAAACCCTAACCCCTAACTCTTAAAACCTAAGCAACCCTAAACCCTAAACCCTAACCCCTAACCCCCTAAACTCTAAACCATAAACCTAAGCAACCCTAAACCTCTATCTCCCTATCTCTCCCCTATCTCCCTATGTCTATCATCCCTTTACCTCTCAATCTCTCTCCCCTTGTCTCTAGACATGTCCCTCACTCTCTATCTCCCCTATCTCTCCCTCTGTCTCCTCTATCTCTCCCTATAGGTCCCTCTCTCTCTAAACCCTAAACCCTAAACTCAAGTGACCCTAAACCTCTAAACCCTAAATAATGCCCCTAAACCCTAACCCCTATCCCCTAAACCCCTAAACCCTAAATAATGCACCTAAACCCTAACCCCTAACCCTAAACCATAAACCCAAGTGACCCTAAACCACTATCTCGTTATCTCTCTCCTATCTCTCCCTTCCTACCATCCTCTACCTCTTAATCTCTCACTATGTCTCTGGACATGTTCCTCACTCTGTATCTCCCTATCTCTCCCTTTCGTCTCCTCTATCTCTCCCTATCGGTCCCCTTTCTCTATCTCTCTCTAAACCCTAAACCCCTAAACCTTAATCCCTAACCCCTAACCCCTAAACCCTAAATAATGCCCATAAACCCTAACCCCTAACCCCTAAACCTGAGCAACTCTAAAACCTAAACCATAAACCCAAGAAACCCTAAACCTCTATCTCCCTATCTCTATCTCTATCTCTATCATCCCTCTACCTCTCAATATTTCTCCCTATGTCTCTAGACATGTCCCTCGCTCTCTATCTCCCTATCTCTCCCCTATCTCCTGTATCTCTCCCTATAGGTCCTCTCTCTGTAAACCATAAACCCTAACCCCTAACTTCTAACACCTAAACCCTAACCCTAAATCTGAGGAAACCTAAACCCTTAAACCCTAAATAATGCCCGTAAACCCTAATTGCTAACCCCTAAACCATAAACCTGAGAAAACCCTAAACCCTAAACCCAAGAAACCCTAAACCCTAAATAATGCACCTAAACGTTAACCCTAACCCCTAAACCCTAAACCATAACCCAAGTGACCCTAAACCTCTATCTCCCTATCTCTCCCTTGTCTCCCTATCTTTATCATCCTTCTACCTCTTAATCTCACTCCCTATGCCTCTAGACATGTCCCTCACTCTCTATCTCCCTATCTCCCCCCTTTGTCTCCTCTATCTCTCCCTATAGGTTCTCTCTCTATAAAACCTAAACCCCTAACTCCTAACCCCTAAACCCTAAATCCTAAACCCCTAACCCCTAACCCCTAAACCCTAAACCCCTAAACCCTAAATAATTCCCCTAAACCCTAACCCCTAACCCCTAACCTCTAAATCCTAAACCCTAAACCTAAGCAACCCTAACCTCATGAACCCCAAATAATGCCCTTAAACCTTGACCCCTAACCCCTAAACCCTAAACCCTAAACCTGAGCAACCCTAAACCTCTATCTTTCTATTTCTCCCTTTTCTCCCTATCTCTATCATCCCTCTACCTCTCAATCTCTCTCTCTATGTCTCTGGACATCTCTCTCTCTCTCTCTCTCTCTCTCTCTCTCTCTCTCTCTCTCTCTCTCTCTCTCTCTCTCTCTCTCTCTCTCTCTCTCTCTCTCTCTCTCTCTCTCTCTCTCTCTCTCTCTCTCTCTCTCTCTCCTCTCTCTCTCTCTCTCTCTCTCTCTCTCTCTCTCTCTCTCTCTCTCTCTCTCTCTCTCTCTCTCTCCTCTCTCTCTCTCTCCCTAAACCCCTAAACCCTAAAGGTCTAAACCTAAGCAACCCTAAACCTCTATCTCCCCTATCTCCTCCCTATCTCTCCCTTATCTCCCTATCTCTATTGTCCCTCTACCTCTCATATCTCTCCCTATGTCTCTAGACATCTTGCTCACTCTCTATCTCCCTATCTCTCCCCTCTATCTCCTCTATCTCTCCCTATATGTCTCCTCTCTCTACCTATCTATCTCTCCCTATCTCCCCATCTCTTACCTCTCTCTCCCCTATTATTCCTCTATCTCCCTATCTCTCCCTCTATTTCCCCCCTCTCCCTCTCCTCTGCCTTATCGATGAAGGAAATGGAAACAAGAAAACTAGGACTCTCTCTCTCTATCTCCCCTTTGTCTCCCCTCCATCCCCCTCTCTCCCTCTCTCCTCCCTCCCCCTCTCCCTTATCGACAAAGCAAATGAAAACAAGAAAACTAGGACATGCAAAAAGGGATGAGGATATAAATTGGGAGGATGAAATGGAAACAAGATAAAAGAAAAGTTAATTAGATGGGAAGAATGATGAGAGGAGAGGTGGAAAATTGGTACAGTCAGGGATGGAGGGTCCAGAGGAAAGACAATCCAACCTTGCAGCTAGAGTAAACACAACAGAAACAACACATACATAACACAAGAATAGAATGCAATGGAAGATTCATATGCTCTATATCTCAGTTAATTACAATACTTATATGCCAAAAACACGTAGGCTACAATCATGGGCTCACATGCCTACTTTCTGGTTTACAACATACATGAAAGATATGGCATTGAAGTACCTCCAAAAAAGAACTTATCTACCTCTTAACTAACTACCCTACTAGTGCATCTAAGAATTGCTTATATATCATCTTATAGGTCAAAGAATCCTCTGTGTTGACCTTAACAGATCTCAAACTCCAATGCAAGTTGAAACATGTAGGAAATGTGTAGGTCACCCTATAGTCTTGGTAATGCTCCGCAAACCTTGTATGACCAAATTGAGTGTTGATTTCTCTATTCTGTGAAAATTGATGATCTTCTGATAGTGATATCTCTTTGTAGATGAATCCAAATCTCATGAAATCTAAATATGATATAGCTGACATATTGTAGGATTTAAGTCCTACTCCGCATGATTGAAACTGAAGATGTGATAGAATGTGGTAGAAAATGTCAAAACTACAAATGACTGTTCACTGTAACTGGAATTGCAAGAAAAGAAAAAGAAAACAAATATTTTTGGTTGATGTAAGATTGCTTTTCAGCTTGGGATGCTCCTGCATTAGACACCCAGGGTTGTTTGAAAAGTGAGTCCCTCACTTTGTTGGGGCTAGAGGAAAACCAATGCAATCTACCTTAGCCTGAGAAATCTATGATGAATCTTCTTTTGGTCTTCCTTTCCACTTAACTAGGTACTCTTTATACTTCTTGCCTCTGGTATTGCATCTAATTCTACTATCCAAAATCTATTCTATCTGCTCTGATTGTTGTTGTGGTAACTGATCCTTCAATCCAACTTTAATGCTGTCATTTGATTCTCGCTCATGATAATGATATAGGTCTGCAATGTTGAATATAGGTGATATGCCAAATGTCTCTAGTAACTCTAATTCATATGCATTTCTTGAATCAAACTTCCTAGGAATCCTACATGGTACAAACTTTCTCATCTTTAGCTTGTTGTATGTCCTACTGGAAATATTTCTTTTATGAGATATACCATGACTTCATCTCCAATAGAAAATTCCTTATGTCTTCTCTTCTCATCTTCTTGTTTCTTATACTTACTGTTCATCTCCTCCAAATGCTTCCTGACCTGATTGTGTAGTGTCTCCATGTATCCTACAAATTCTTCTGCTTTTGTACTTCTCTTGTTCTCCATACTAATGTCTCTTAGCTCTACAACTCCTCTAGGTTGTACTCTAGTCACAATTTCAAATGGTGTCTTCCCTGTACTTCTTCTCATTGAGTTATTATATGCAAATTCTTCTTGAGGTAAAATTAGATACCAATTCCCTACCTTTTCTCCTACCAAACATCTCAACAAGTTACCTAATCTCCTATTTTGCACTTCTGTTTGTCGATTTGTCTATGGGTGAAATACTGAACTGAACTTTAGGTTTGTCTTCATCTTCTTCCACAATGTCCTCTAAAAATATCCAATGAATCTTGTATCCTTGTCTCAAACTATACTCTTAGGTAATCCATGCAATCTCATAATCTCCTTGAAAAATAGGTCAGCAACATGGATTGCATATTTTTCTTCTTACAAGGAATGAAATGAGCCATCTTTGACAATTTGTCCACTACTACAAATATAGAATCATGTCCCCTTTGTCTTGTTGGTAAACCTAATATCAAATCCATGCTTATATCTTCCCAAGGTCTCTCTAGTACCGTCAAAGATTTGTACAAATCGGTATTCTAACTACTCCCTTTTGTAACTTGACATACTATGCAACTCTAAACAAATTTCCTTACATTGTTATATATCTGAGGCCAAAAATAATGTTCACTTACCAAAGCTACTGTCTTATCAATACCAAAATGTCCTTCTAATCCTCTACTATGCTTCTCCTTGATCAAATTATGCCTCATTGAACTCCTAGGTATACACAACTGATTTCCTTTGAACAACATATTGTCCTGAATGAAATAATCCAACCATTTTCTTCTATCTATCACAATAGATTGTTTACATGCTTTCCATGTTTTTGCAAAATCAAGATCTTCTCCATACATATGCTTATGTTCTTCAAAACCTAGTACTTCTACCCTCATCTCTGTCAATAGGTTCCTTCTTCTACTCAATGCATCTACAACTTTGTTTGAATTTCACCTCTGGTGCTTCAACACAAATGTGTAGCTCTACATGAACTCTACCCATCTCACGTGTCTTTGATTCAACTTACCTTGATTGTTCAAATACGACAAAGATTGATGGTTAGTGTACAACATAAATTCTTTTGGAAACAAGTAATGTCTCCACTTCTTCAAAGATTGAATTATGGTGTAGAACTCTTGATCATAAACTGAATATCTCCTCATTGCATTATTCAACTTCTCACTAAAATATGCTACTGGTCACCCTTCTTGACTTAACATTGCTCCTATTGCACTTCCACTGGCATCACAATCAACTTGAAATACTTTATCAAAATCTGGTAATGCTAACACTGGTTTCTCTGTCACCTTCTACTTCAACAATTCAAAACTCTTTTATGCTCAAAATGTTCACTTAAAATCCTTCTTGTCACCTCTCATTGTCTCTATCATTGGTGTACATATAGTACTAACATTTATGATGAACTTCTGATAGAAACTTGCTAGTCCATGAAATGATCTTACCTCTCCAATGTTCATAGGTGTTGGCCATTCAACAATTGCTCTAACTTTCTCAGGGTCCATCTTCAATCCTTCTGCAGAAATCACAAATCCCAAATATACCAACTCTGTCTTCATGAAACTGCACTTCTTAATGTTTATCAACAATTTCTCCTCTTGCAGCCTCTATAATACTTGTCTAATATGCTGCAAATGTTCTTCTCTTGTTCTACTGAAAATTAGAATATCATCCAAGCATACAATAACAAACTTACCCAAGAATTTCTACAAAACCTCATTCATCAATCTAATGAAAGTACTTGGTGCATTAGTGAATCCAAAAGGCATCACTAACCACTCATACAATCCTTCATTTGTCTTAAATATAGTCTTCCACTCATCTCTTTCTCTGATCCTGATCTGATGGTATCCACTCTTTAGATCTATCTTCATGAAATAATTTTCTCCACTCAAACAATCCATGATGTCATCCATCTGGGGCAATGGAAATATATACTTGATAGTGATCTTATTGATTGTTCTAGAGTCTATACACATCCTCCATTATCAATCTTTCTTCAGTGCTAGTATTATAGGTACCACACATGGGCTTAAACTTTCTCTAATCAATCCTTTCCTCAATAGCTCTTGTATCTATCTATTCAGCTCTGAATTTTATGTTGGTGTCATCCAATGTACCACTTTGTTTGGTAAACTAGGTCTGGGTATAAGGTCCATATGATGACTGATACTCCAGATTGGTGGCAATCCTTTAGGCACATTCTCTGATATGATATCTTGGTATTCTATGAATAATTTGGTTATCTTATTCGATGGTGGTTCTTCTTCTTTTGCAGTGGTGGTTTCTGCACTTAGGGTTCCACACTTCTTTGGAATCAATGTAAAACATAGGTTCTCATGTCTCAATCCATCAAAAAATTTCTTTCCATCCTCTAAAAAAATTCTATTATTTCCACATACTTCACCTTTAGGCTCATTTTCCAAAGGTATCAAGATATGTTTCTTCCCATTTGATGTTATACTATAAGTATTCTTCCTTCCATCATGTATTGCCTTTCTATCATACTGCCATGGTCTTCCCAACAATATATGACATACATCTATTGGCATAATATCACATAATACTTCATCAACATAAGATCCTATATGAAATTTCACCAAACATTATTCACTCACCAATACCTTGTGTTCATCTTGAATCCATGCTATCTTGTAGGGTTTTGAATGTTTCAATCTCTTGAGATTCAACTTTGTTACCATCTCTTCTAAAACTAAATTATATGTACTACTACTATCAATGATAACTTTACAACATTTACCTCCTAATTTGCATCTTATCTGGAATAAACTTTTCCTTTGCAGTGATTCCTCAATTGTTTCTGCTTGAAATAAATTCCTCATGACTAATGATTCTCTTTTCTCTGGCTTTCCTACTGAACTAGGTGACCCAACTATTTCTTCCTTCACATAAGCTACTCTTTCACTATTCTTTGTTCTTTTTCTAGTACTCCCTTGATGACATTCAAAATCTTGGTGTCCTTCGCCTCCACACTTGAAATATGTTCCTTTGAATGATCTCTTGTCAAACCCTCTTTCATCTCTCCGGTATCCTTCATTGTGGTAAGAATTATGACTTCCTCTACTGTTGTAGTAGAAATTTCTGTATTCTCTCTAGTATGAATTGTTAACATTTATATCTTCTTTTTGATATGGAGGTATGTGCAGGATCATCGTAGGCCAAACAGTGGCAATAGTAAAAAAAAACACATTTTTACTTAGCCAAATTCGTGAGTTTTCTAACTTTGACTTTCATAGGCATGTTAAAATATTTGTTTTGGTTTGGATACCAAACCAAAATGGATATCTATTTTGCAAAACATAAAAAGGGAAAAAAGAGGTCATGTTTTGCAAACCAACAACTTTTAAAACACAAACTTCTCCCAAAATGGATATCAGAGCAGTTCTGGAAAAGATATCCGATCCGAAGAGGTAAGTTCTTACATTTTTTGTTTGTTTTGTATGTTCAAGTAATTTTTTTGGGTTTTATATGCTAAATGGGTATGTTTTATATTTTAAATAGGTAAAATAGATGAACAAGATGAAAACCCATACCCTCCACCACCAAACCCTCCCCCTCCAACAATCGAAGAGAAAATTGAAAGAAACATTAATCAAATAAGTAGGATTATGGAAATGTATCACCACCACCCTTGATTGTCTTCAATGACATCAAATTTAGAGGGAATTATTAGTCATGTTTAAACCCTCTCAAGCCAACATGAATCATTTAGGCAATGGTAAGAAACCAAGAATGTGGAATATGTTGACGATTTATCATATGATCAAGTGAAAGAGTTAGACATTACAAAAGGTATGTTAGTGCAATATTTTGTAAACCCTAAAACTGGATTGCATGTTGATGTTCGTAAGCCTAAGTATTCAATCAAATGGTGTACACATGATGGTATTAGTCAGATTTTTGGGATCATTGGTGGATGGTTTTTGATAAACCAACCAACAACAATTTATATGTATCTTTGTATTTCTTTTGTAAACTATATGCAGAGTTTGTAATGGGTCACCATGTGAATTATTTTTAGTTGAGAGAGTTTTAGGGAGTAGGTAAGAGAATGCCTCAAGATAGAGCTAGGGCAATGAGACAAGTACAAGGTCCTTTTATTCCCCCTCCTACTATCCTTCTCCACCCCTAATTTAGCACCTAGAAGTTGTTGCAAATGCAACACAACAAGGCCTCAGTGACATACACTCTTTGATTGAGCACTTGATTATACAGACTTCTCAGTTTGCACAACCACATGATGTTGGTTGTGATATTGGATCACTCGAATTTATTAGACCATCCTCGTCCACACATGTTTGTGTTCTCCATCATTACATTTTTTGCAATCAATTGTGCTTAGGTCCTCTTATGGAGAGTAGTGAGCCACCCTTGAACACTTCAAAGTATGATGTCCCTTCACGAGATGAGGCAGTGGGGTCCAGAACTCAAGATGAGGGGTTGGGGACAAGAGTAGAAGCACAAGCATTAGTGGACCGCAGAGAAGGAGGAGCATGACCAATCTATTATGCAGGTAAAATTTAAAGTTAAATTTCATGGTGTATTCCATTTGAATAATATAAACAAATATTAGTAAGTTAATGTATCAAAGGGGGATAACAGTTAATGACAGAGGAGGAGATGACAAAAGTTCATCATGGAACTTTGTTTGCCATCCAATTTGGCTTTGACTTACCGGTATAATTTTTTCTACACATCAACTTTTTTTATTGTATGCATTTATTTCTTTGTGAGTAATTATATATTAATTTATCTCTTTATGTTAATTTAATTTTATAGTCAATCCAAAATGTGAATGATGTGGAATCTTTGCCTATGGTCTTTACTTGAACTCCTGATTGACCCAAGAGACTATCAGTCATAGAATGGCTTTTTGAACACCAACAAAGGGTGGAGGTAATTCGATTGAACTATACTTTAATTGATAATTTAGAAAACTTAAATATTTGATTATAGTCATTTAGATAAATAATAAAATAGAGAATAGATAAATTGATCTATTAATTTAAAAATTATTATGATTATTTGTATACATAGAGTCTTACATTCTTGTCATTTTTCATACAGGAGATATTAGTTGGTTCATCCATGACGAGTCCTTCTCAATCAATGCAGGAGGCCTCGATGGTGGTATGTGCTTGTTTTCTAGTAGATAAGTTTTTGTGTAGTGCACTCTAGATTGTTTATGTGTAACACATCTAACCTTTTTTAATGTATACATTTCCTTTTTTGTTTAATAATTATATATTAATTTATTTCAATGTTACTTTACTTTTACAGTCTCTTGAGAATGTGAGTGATGTGCCACCTTTGCCATCATGCTTCACTAGGACACCTGATCATCTTAAGAGAAAATCATTTGTAGAATGCTTATCCAAACAATAAAAAAGAGTCGAGGTAATTGAATTGATTTTTTCTAAATAATTGATAGTTTATAGAGGTCTTATAGTTGATTGTAGTGATTTAGATGTATGTTAATAAATGAAAGTTCTAAATTATCATAGATAAGATTCTATTTACTAACTCTAACTTATTTATATTTACCATTGAAGAGATTAATCAAATTTGTGGTTTGACTTGTTAATGTAGTCAACTTTGTATCCATCAACTAGTAGACATCATGGTACAAAGAGGACACCTTTTGAGGATCCATCACAGATTTAGGATTCACCAAAGACATAGGATCAAGTGGACCTTTGGTATTTGATGTAGCTATTTAGCATGTAGATTGTATATAGATTTTGAGACATGGCATATGCCACATTTTGTAAAAAATGTTTTGAGTTGGCATATTTACCAAATTTTTGTATATGTCTACCATTATGGACTATATTTTAATACATATACACCTTGCTATGCAATATAATTTATATTCCTTATGTGCATGTATTCCTACTTTGAAACTTAAAAATTTGATGTATAATCAGTTTACAATGGTTGAGTTATGATCAATAACATGTTATAGCTTGATTTCTTGTTATATATGATTATTTTCCTTGGTAGAAAGATGATATATGTAGTTTCATTCCTCAATACATAACTTGATCTTAATTTCCACGTGATTGAAGTTTTAGTTAGATATAGTATTTTCATGAAATGACAAATTTGAATGGTTCACACATGTGTAGAGTTATAGAAAAGTTTTATCTCCTCCATATGTAGTAGCATCTCTTCATTTTTCAAGTACAAACATCAAAAAGTAGTTTTAGATAACTAATTTCACCATCAAAACTTCATTTCTAGCCTCCTTTCTTCATGTTTTCTCCATTTTCAGTCTTAATCAGGACATTTGCAATCTAGAACAACAATTTAGTACCTCATGGAAGGCTGCAACAATCATATCTAAGGCTGCAATTCTAGTACATGATTATAAAGTTCATTTTCATTCAGGTCCAAGACCTTGAATCCTTCATCTTTGACCATTTCTAGCTATGATTGTGTAGGTACAATAGTGGTATAGGTCTAAAAATTAAGTTGTTTCATGACTATTATAGCAAATTAGGAGTTTGAAATGTTGTCACAACACTTTACAAAATGGTTTTCAAAATTAGGTAAATGGGAAAATCTTGTTTCATTTCATCTCCTAGACTTTGTCTTCAAACTCATTGACATCTTCTAGCTTTCATTTTGTAGGTATAAAAGAAGATCTTTCCATTTCATGAAGTTTCCACCATGTTTCTACCTTTTTTCTGGATGTTTCAATAATGTTTCTATCCTCACACCATGTTGTCAAATTTGTTGTTGTGGGAAACTTCACAAATTTATCATTTTTCCTTGGCCTCCTAGATCTTGACCATTTATGCATGACCAATCTTAACTTGTATAGCCTACCCTTGACTATAAATGATTTCTTTTGAGCAATGACAATCATTCCTTCAAAGTATTGACAATCTTAACTTGTATAGCCTACCCCTACCATAGTGCAACAGACCTCCACAATCATGGATGTCCAGCATTTATGACAACTCTTCATTGATATGACAACCATTCCTTCAATCATTTGACTATGTTAGGACCTCATACATTCACCTTCAAACCTTTTGATAATGTCTTGTTATTATGAACAACTTTATGAGGCATAAGATGGGGATCCAAGGGTGTAGGTGACTTTCTCAAAGGATTGCAAGTAGCTTTATGGATTGTGGTAGTAGGATAAAACTCTTTATGGCTGTCCTATAAGGAAACAAAGAATTCACAAGATCCAAACCCTTTCAAAGCGTTGCATACACTCTAAGGGTTTGTTATTCTATGATATGAGACAACAAAAGACTATGTTTGGTGAGTGTATTGTGATGAGATATTAGGATAGTCAAAGACCATTTAAAGATCATATGATTATAAGAGTTTTATTTTTTAAATGAATTCTTTCTCTCTCACTACTTTGACAAAATGATTAATTCTTCTAAAAACTATCCCAAGACCCTATGGATTGCCAAATTCCATAACTAGGTGTGATAACAGTAGAGCAACATGGTGATAGTCCACTTTATCTCATTTACGATATTGCTCTTGCACATAATAGTAGTGAATTAGACTCTTTAGTTGATCCTTGATGATAAGATATGATGGTAGTCTAATGTCCCCATTTTGGGAATGGTAAATAGAGTAGGGTACATGGTAGTGGCAAAGCAGAGCTGAGTGCAATCATTTGAGAAGTTATTCTTAAGTACTTTGAGCCTAGAAGACCTAGGGTTTATGCCCTAACTTTGAACAACAACAAATTAGAACCTTTCTCCTATCATTTTGTAAGGTCTAACTACTTTGTAATTGACATTATATATTTAGACTTATATTAGTAGATATCTAATTTGCTTTTAGTTAATTACAGTTGCAAAATGAAATGGTTTTCCTTGTATAATTCATTTTGGATTACAAATATATTATTGGAAAGTGTATGGGTGATGCTTTTGTGATGTATTGAACATGTTTTTTGAGTTGAGATAAGTGTATGTTTAGGTCTGATATAAAAATTAGAACTTCATAAAATTAGGGTTTGAGTAGAAAAATTATAATTGTTGCATATATCCCATTTGGGATATTACAACAATCTCCTCACCCCACCCACTCTCCTCACTCCACCAAGATCTAAGGTTTATGACACAAGTTCCAATGCTTTAAACCCACCTAATCATGACTATACAATCCCTTTTGACTATAACAACCTTTTTCAAACAATGTTTACATGGTTTCTAAAGGACATAATGGAAATCTCCTTACATATTTAGTGTATTCATCCCAATGCAAAAACTTATGATGTATATGATACCCCCAATGATCTTAACTAAAGATGAATGTCATGACAACCTCATGTCTCCATGGCTGCACTATTCAAGATGGCAATTATATAATCATTGGCAACATAATAACATGGATATATTTTCAACTTACATAGTGTCTAATTATGTAAAGATTGATTCAAGGAGATCCATGACTATTCTATGGTTTAGGGAAATATGATATGGTCATGGATCAAAGCATGACTATTCAAAATTGACCAAGACAACTTACAAATTTCCTCATAGTTATATAATGGTAGTTAATAATTTTGTGGCAGTTTTAGGACTCTTTTGGTATGATTGTTTTTCTTGGTAGAAATATGTTATATGTAGTTTCATACCTCAATACATAAGTTGATCTTAATTGCTAGTGATTTTAGTTTTAGTTAGATATAAGATAAATTCTTAGAACATTTGACATGTGATTTCTTTTTATTCAAGAACACTAGCTTTGACATGTTAGATTTTCTTAGAACACTACATTTGATATAGAGACTACTAGATTTGATATGATAATCATTGATAATTTCTCATCTTACATGTTAATCATGCAAGATACATGTTAAAAATGATAAAACTTGTGATGTTTTTCATTCACTCCAAGATAGTTTATTTTGTATTAATGAGAAAAGACATGTTTGTGTGTTTACCCATTTATAATGTATCCTTGTTTCACCTTCTACATGTATAACATATCCTCATTTCACCTTCTATATGTTTGACATTATTTTCTTAAGCTCATTTCACCTTCTATATGTTTAACATGATTTTCCTATCATCATTTCATCATCTATTGATCTAGTATACCCTCATTTCACCTTCCATATGGGTTATGGTAAGAGTAGAATGAGGTAGAGAGGAAGAGAGAGAAACATAGGCAGAGACATGTGCATTTGGCATGATTTTCAATCCTCATTTCAACTTCTATATGGTCTACATACTTTGCATATCCTCATTTTCCTCACGTCTACATAAGTTATGGAAAGACCATAATGAGTTGTGCCCTCAGTGCCTTCCAATGTTTGTGGGGGAGTGAAAATTTTCCCCTTGCAGAAGAGAAAAATGAATACATAGGGAGAGAGATACATATGGCATGATTCATATTTGGATGGAGTAGTTATTGGAATTCTTGCAAAATGCTTCAGTTTCATGCAATAGAAAAGTGCTAGGAGTGACATTTTGAGTTCCATAGCTCGTGAGACTGAACGGACTATGCCAACGCATTGGGGTGGGTGGGTAAATGCTAGGGGGGGTCTCATTTCATGTGCCAACTATCCCAATCATTCTGAGCAACAGGCTACTGTCAAAGTCCCTTAAGATACTAAGACCAAAAAATTGCCAAACCTTGATAGAGCAATTCTCAGAATTTGTGGTAGCTGGGAATGTTCTGTTTGGACCTACAGATGCATGTGGGGTTGGTCCACAATAACCTCTCTCAGTTTTGGTCAACTCCAATCCATTGACTGTGTCAAAAGCAAATGCATTCTTGTAAAAATGCTTCAGCTTCATGCAGTGGAAAGGTGCTAGGAGTGACATTTTGCATTTCATAGCTCATGGGGTTGAATGGACTGCACCAACACATTAGGGTCGGTGGGTAAATACTAGGGGAGGTCTCATTTCATGTGCCAAGCATCCCAATCATTCTGGGCAGTAGGCTACCGACAAAGTCCTTTAAGATCCTTAAGACCAAAAAATGCCAAACTTTGATAGGGTAGTTCTTAGAATTTGTGGTAGCTAGGAACATTTTGTTTCAACCTATAGGTGCATGTGGGGTCGGTCCACAATAACCTCTCTTAGTTTTGGTCAACTCCTATCCATTTGACCATGCCGAAATCAAATGCATTGTTGCAAAATGCTTCAATTTCATGTAGTGGAAAGGTGCTAGGAGTGACATTTTCCATTTCATAGCTCATGGGGCCGAATGGACTACACCAACACATCAAGGTGGGTGGGTAAATGCCAAGGGATGTCTCATTTTGTACGCCAAGCATCCTAGTCGTTCCAAGCAACAGGCTACCAACAAAGTCCCTTAAGATCCCTAAGACCAAAAAACTACCAAACTTTGATGGAGCAATTCTTAGAATTAGTGGCAGATGGGAACATTCCATTTGGACCTATAGGTGCATGTAAGATTGGTCCACAATAACCTCTCTTAATTTTGATCAACTCCAATCCATTTGACCGTGCCAAAATCAAATGCATTCATGCAAAATGCTTCAATTTCATGCAGTAGAAAGGTGCCAGGAGTGACATTTTCCATTTCATAGCTCATGGGGCCAAACAGACTATGCCAAGGTGGGTAGATAAATGCCAGAGGAGGTCTCATTTCATGTGCCAAGGGTCCCAATCATTCGAGGCAGCATGCTACCAACAAAGTCACTTAAGATCCTAAGAGCAAAAATTGCCAAACTTTGATAGAATAGTTCTCAAAATTTGTGTTAGATGAGAATGTTTCGTTTAGACCTAAAAGTGCATGTGGGATCCATCCACAATAACCTCTCTTAGTTTTGGTCAACTCAAATATGTTTGACCGTGGTGAAATCAAATGCATTCTTGCAAAATGCATCAGTTTCATGCAACACAACCTTGCCAGGTGCCATATCTTTTTTTCTACTCATTATGGGGCTGAACAGACTACACCAATGCATCGGGGTGGGTGGGTAAATTCTAGGGGATATCTCATTTCATGCACCAAGCATCCCAGTCGTTTTGGGCAACAGGCTATCGGTAAAGTCCTTTAAGATCCGTAAGACCAAAAAACTACCAAACTTTGATAGAGTAGTTCTCAGAATTCATGGTAGCTGGGAATGGTCTGTTTGGACCTATAGGTGCATGTAGGGTTGCTCCACAATAACCTCTCTCATTTTTGGTCAACTCTAATCCATTTGATCGTGCTGAAATCAAATGCATTCTTGCAAAATGCTTGAGTTTCATGCAGTGGAAAGGTTCTAGGAGTGACATTTTCCATTTCATATCTCGTGTCACTGAACAGACTATGCCAACACATTGGGGGTGGGTGGCTAAATGCCAAGGGAGGTCTCATTTCATGTGCCAAGGGTCCCAATCGTTCGAGGCAGCAGGCTACTGACAAAGTCACTTAAGATCCTAAGAGCAAAAATTGCCAAACTTTGACGGAATACTTCTTGAAATTTGTGGTAGCTGAGAATGTTTCATTTGGACCTATAGTTACATGTAGGGTCCATCCACAATAACCTCTCTCAGTTTTGATCAACTCAAATATGTTTGACCGTGCCGAAATCAAATGCAATCTTGCAAAATGCATTAGTTTCATGTAGCACAATCTTGCCAGGTTTCATATCTTTTGTTTTGCTCATCATGGGGTAGAACGGACTATACCAATTGTCAGGGTGGGTAGGTAAATTTCCAAGGGAGATCTTGTTTTGTGTTCCAAGGGTCCCAGTCATTTCGGGCAGTAGCCTACCAGCAAAGTCCCTTAAGATCAAGACCAAAAAATTGCCAAACTTTGATGGAGCAGTTCTTAGAATTTGTGGTAGTCAGGAACATTCCATTTGGACCTACAGGTTCATGTGGGGTCCATCTCCAATCTATTTGACCATGCCAAAATCAAATGCATTCTTACAAAATGCTTCAGTTTCATGCAACACAACCTTGCCAGGTGCATATTTTTGTTCTGCTCATCGTGGGGTTGAACCGACTATGCCAACACATCAGGGTGGGTAGGTAAATTGTAGGGGAGGTCTCATTTCATGTGCCAAGCATCCCAGTCATTCCAGGCTGTAAGCTACCGATAAAGTTGAAAGTTGCTAGGACTAAAATTTTGCATTCCACATGTTGTGGGGCCGAACCAATTGCGCCAACATGTCCAGGTGAGTGGTTAAATTCTAGGGGTGGTCTCATTTTGTGTTCCAAGAATCCTAGTCATTCTAGGTTGTAATCCACCAGAAAAGTGACTTTGCCAATAGCTTACAACCTGGAATGACTGGGACCCTTGGCACACGAAATGAGACCTTCCCTAGCATTTACCTTACCACCCCAACATGTTGGCACAGTTTGTTCGGTTTCATGAGCTATGAAATGCAAAATGTCACTCCTAGCATCTTTTGACTTTACTGGTAGCTTGTATCTCGAAGCAATTGAAACACTTGGCCTACAAAATGAGACCTCCCCTAGCATTTACCCACCCACCTAGACATGTTGGCATAGTCAATTTGACCCCACGACCTATGGAATGCAAAATTTTAGTCCTAACAACTTTCTACTTTATCGGTAGCTTACAGCCTGGAATGACTAGGATGCTTGGCACATGAAACAAGACCTCCCCTAGAATTTACCTACCCACCTTGATGTGTTGGCATAATTGGTTCAGCCCCATGATGAGTACAACAAAAAATATGGCACTTGGCAAAGGTTGTGCTACATGAAACTGAAGCATTTTGCAAGAACGCATTTGATTTAACATGGTTAAATGGATTGGAGTTGACTAAAACTGAGAGAGGTTATTGTGGACGGATCCCGAATGCACTTGTAAGTCCAAATGGAATGTTCCTAGCTACCATGAATTCTGAGAATTGCTCCATCAAAGTTTGGTAGTTTTTGCTCCTAGAATCTTAAGTGACTTTGTCAGTTGCCTATTGCCGTGAATGATTGGGACCCTTGGCACACAAAATGAGACCTCCCTTGGTATTTATCCACCCACCCGATGCATTGGTACACTCCATTTAGCCCCATGAGCTATGAAATGTAAAATGTCACTCCTAGCACCTTTCTAGTGCATGAAACTAAAGCAATTTGCAAGAATGCATTTGATTTCAGCACGGTAAAACGGATTGGAGTTGACATAAATTGAGAGAGGTTAGTGTTGACCAACCCCACATGCACTTGTAGGTCCAAATAAAACATTCCCATTTACCATGAATTTTGAGAATTGCTCCGTCAAACTTTGGTAGTTTTTTGGTCTTAGGGATCTTAAGGGACTTTGTCGTAGCTTGCTGCCCGGAATGATTGGGATGCCTGACGCATGAAATGAGACCTTCCTTGGCATTTACCTACCCACCTTGATGCATTGGCATAGTCCATTTGGCCCCACAAGCTATGGAACTAAAATGTCACTCCTAGCACTTGTCCGTTGCATGAAACTGAAGCATTTTGTAAAAATGCATTTGATTTTAGAACGGTCAAACAGAGTGGAGTTGACCAAAAATGAGAGAGTTGATTGTGGACTGAGCCCACATGCACCTATAGGTCTAAATGGAATGTTCCTATCTGCCATGAATTCTGAGAACTGCTCTGTCAAAGTTTGGTAATTTTTTGGTCTTCGGGATCTTAAGTGCTTTGTTAATAGCCTGCTACCCAGAATGACTAGGATTCTTGATGCATGAAATGATATCTCTCTTGGAATTTACCCACCCACCCCGACATATTGGTGCAGTCTGTTCATCCCCATGATGAGTAGAACAAAAGATATGGCACCTGGAAAGGTTTTTGCTCTTAGGAACTTAAGTGACTTTGCTCTTAGGGAACAATGTATCGGCAAAGACCCTAGTTTTCATAGGGGGAGACATGTGATTTTAAGAGGTTTTGGTTCCATTTTTAAGAGGCTTTTGGGACTATTTATAAGAGGTTTTGGGACTATTTTTAAGAGGTTTTTAGGACTGATTTCAAGAGATATACTAGTTTATTGTTAAAATATTCATGACATCAAATCACTACATATATAACCATCAAATTTAGCATTAAACATAATGAAAAAACACACCTTTAAGAGTGTACTACTAAAATCACATGAAATGGTTATCAATTATTAGCACTAGATGTGAAGAAACTCTAGGAGGATATGTAAGATGGAAACATTATTATATTATGGTCATAATCTCCTCATAGGATATACAAAATATACAAATATACAATTATACAATTATAAAAAATATCTCCATGGTGGAAGCTAAATGCTTTAACCACTGATCTCAATCCCTTGGATACAATAGCTTTATATCAAAAACACCTGCATTTATAAGTTAAAAATTGTTAATAAAAGTAAACACCATCAAGTACAACTAACTTAATATTTTTTATAAGAAGTTTGATGAAAGATGTCTTATATGTCACCAGGAATTATATCGAATGTATCCAAAATGACAGCTAAATGCCTTAACCAGAATCTCAATCCCTTGAATGTACAATTGCTCTATTCTCCAAAACACCTACATTTGTATATTAAAATCTATCAAGCAAAAAAAACTTAAAACACCTGCATTTATAACTCCCTTTGTATCATCTTGTAGATACCCTCCTTCTTCTCCTTTGCATGGATTGTCTACTTCTCCTTTAAATTGTGCATGTTGACAATATCCCTTTAGAAGATGGTAGTCATGAATGATGCTAATTTGATACCCTACTAAGACCACAACCTAAATTTATAACATAAAACAATTGGACAAGCCACGTGAACTATTTGAGAAAACAACTTAAAGAGATGTTGTCTGATGAAATGGTCAATTATAAGACTATTATAGGACTGTTATAGGACTATTATACTATGACTATTATATAGGACTGTTATACTATGATTGCAAGATATGCACAAAATAGATTTATTTGTTTACAAAATTTCAAGCAAATGCAATTGGTGGGTGTAAAGCGAAGTGTGGAAACATAGACAAGTGTGTAATTTGATTTCATTTGTCATAAGGATAAGGAACTATACCATGCTGACTATCATACCTATTTGCTTGAACATGGTCAAGATGTCATTGAAACCATTTATCCAAAACCAAAGGAAAGTAGAAGGGACTAAAATTTTATGGAGACAATTGTCACTATCCTATTATACACCCAAAGATGGATTGTCAACAAAACTAAGTGTTGTCCAAAAATGTCACTAGTAGTTTTGGGTCTCAGTTGTCTTGTGGATGGAGAGTTTCAAATTCTTTCGTTCTTTGAAAAGTTATCATTAGGGTATGAGGGAAGTGTTGTTTAAGTAAAATGATGTAATCCAAAGTTTCAATCAATATAGCATTAGTGATTTTCAAAGCTATGCTTCAATGTGCATAAGCATTTTGTGGAAATTGTTTTCTATTATTTCTTCATCTAAAAATTTGATCAATGGGGTAGCATGAGAGAAAGAGGATGTATATAAAGAGTGTAACATATCCACAAAAGCATCTATGTATTATTGTACATGAGAATCAATACAACAACTATCCATAGAGTCTCCATCAACATATGAATGAACCATTGAAAGAGGATCATGTTCATGATGTGCATTGATATTGTTAGAACAACTAGGAAACAAATTAGTATAAATCTTTAAATTTTGATTAGGGGGAGCAATTGAAGGACAACCCCCATCATTTACACCTACATGAATCATATTATCATCCATCAAACCTTGCACTTTAAATTTCAAAGTAATAAATCCTTGAATATGATGTCTATTAACTCTATGAAGTTACAAAATGCATTCTAATTATAATTCTTAGGTAGCCATCTAGTTGGATCTAATGGATGGATAGATGGAAGAGTAATTAGAATAGAGCTTAACAAACTATGAAGTACATTGTCCAAGGAATCTTGTAACTTCGTCATTTTCTAAAAGTAGACACCTCAAGGATGGCATATTGGTTATATTAACCACATGATGCATATTGTCCTTTTTTTCCATTAGAATCACAGCCTTTAAAAAAATATTATACTTTTGAAACCTAGAAAAGCAAGATGTAAAAGAACCATAACAAATGAATTATACTTTAGCATGTTGAATTTACACAATTTCAATTCAATACTCTTCACATGAATATACATATGCCCATGAAAGAAGAAAAGTTATTCAAGTATGCATTATCTCTAAAGGGTGGCAACAATCCTTTAATACAAATAATTTATAACTCATTGCCATGGAGGTAATGGTGTAATTTACAACATGAGGATTGAAATCTAATGACAAAATTTACACTAAAAAAGTTCAAATATAATTTAGACAATACTTTTCCTTTACTTTGTGCTTTTAGTGATTTTCAAATGATGTTATTTTAAAATACTTCCATGGAAATGATAAGGATATTTAAGTAGTTTAGAAGGGACTATCCCATTCATGATGTGCAATGAAGACTTTCAAAGTCAAAAAGAGATTGTTTTAACTCATTGTCATAGTCCTAGGATGGTTGTCATACATTTGGGACAATAATGTTCATGAAATATACCATATGAGATTGGTATGAGCTTTTGACAAGGTTATCATTAGCATAGTGAAGAGGTTTTTCTTGATGAACGCATGATGGAATTCCCTAGAAGACTGTCATAGTCCAAACAATCCAATGTCACAGTTTGCAACCTCAGAGTAGTCCAAATACTATATGGGAGTAGTTTAGATTTGAGATTATGATATTGTATCTTGAGATAAGATATCTACCTTAACACCTAGTGGTAACATAGAGACCTAATTAACATCATTTAAAAGGGGGATTCATAAATTTCATGGACAAGAACACAAAATGGAGGCAGAGGACCAGTGTTGTCCTAATTTTCAAAAAAGTCATACTCTGCCCTATGATAGTCATGAGAGTATGAGGGTAGTGTTGTGGAAGGTAGTCCATGTGCCAAAATGATTACTATCAATGATGTCACCTCCAAGTTTCATCAAGAGAATGACCTAGCAATGAAGTGAACCACCATCTAGAAGAAGGAAATATAAGGTTTCAAGGAGGCTTTCAAATAAAAACAATTGTTGTTGATTATGGAGCATTATCATGCCTTAGGAAAATCATAAAATAGATGATTGCTATTATATGATGAAGAATGACCATGGAAAGGAGAAGCTAGCTGTTGTCTTAGGAAGTGTGAAGATCATCCAAGGGGCAAACAAGACTCTCATGAGTATTGTCATAAAGGAAAATGGGGCTGCCAAGAGATTGTTGCATGATCCTCTAGCTAAGTGCAACCTTCCTAAGTGTCCCTATTTTTATGCAATTGGTGGGTGTAAAGCCAAATTCCACAACCTTTGCCAGCATCCTCCCTACATGTGCTAAAATGGGATCTTTGGAATGGGATATGGACATCCATCAAAGCATGAAGGATATGGGAAATCTGTTAGATGTTGTAGTTGCAACTACCCTAGGGCACATGAATGTAAAGCAAGGAAGCCTTGATTGCAGGATATGCACAAAATGAATATAGAAATTAGTATGTAGAAAAAGTTAGAAAGAAAAATATTAAGAAATACAAATGAACACTAAAAATCGTACCTCAAGTATAGTCAAAATAACCTATGATGCCATGCAAAATAATCTACGATGCCATGCAAAATAACCTCATTTGCAATCATGTATAGTCAAAAGCATGCATTATAGTTAAAGAAACAAGATTTTTAATAAAACAATTCTAAAAAGTAGAAAAAATAAGAACAAGTTAAGATAAAAATTGCCATACATGTCCATCTAGATGTTTCAATTCTAGTCAAGTGTACCTAAGGGATCATCTCTTACCTTCAGAGTATCCAATATTGCTTCATGATCAGCATTATTAATTGTCGATAGTTGTTTTTTTTGGTTTTACATGATGCTTTAGTAACTGGTGCAGCCACGGTAGGAGGGTTCACAGAATGAACTATCTAGACCATGTAGCAAGAGTAAACACAATGGAAACAATTCAAGGAAATGGAACAATGTAGATTCAGTCATTCAATATATCATAGAATTCAAATTGAGATTGTTTGACAACATGCGGGCTTAGAATTAGGGCTCACAGGCCTAATTGCATACATGCGCAAGATAAAGCTTTGAAGCTCCTTCACCAGAAAATGAATAAGCTATCTCTCTAGAACTTAGTAACTTATGAAATAATTTCCTAAGGATCTATTACATCAATATATATCATCTCTAGAACAATAGATTCACCTGCGTCGGCCAAGGAAGGTCACAAACTCCAAGGAAGGCTATAACGTGTGTACACAGATAGGTCAGACCTAATTGCATAGAAATCCTCCACAAATGAATGGAATGATGTGCAGAACTTTGGGGAAGGTCAGGCATGAACCAAAGATCATTGAATGGTGTGTCATTATGCTTTACAGATCAAGAAATGCTTCCGTAGATCTCTCCTTCAATTAGTTGTCTGTGATTATCAAGATGTTCTATTCTAAGAAAATAGTCGATCTTCTGATAGAGATATCTTTTCGGTAATGATGTACGGATCTCTAAATTCTAGATATGATGTAGATGAATGAATGTAGATGCTAAGTCCAACTCTGCAAGGTTTGAAATACAACTGTGATAGAATGTGTACCAAAATAGGAAAACTGCTTCTGCCTGAACTACCTGAACTGAACTGGCAAATGAAAAGGAAACAAACTAAATTGCAAACAAACTGAAATGAAAATGTTTTTGGTTGATGCAAGATTGTTCTTGAACTAGGGATGCTCCTGCATCAGACATCTAGGGTTATTGAAAAAGTGAGTCCCTCACTTTGCTAGGGCTAGGGGAGAACCAAGACGATCCACCCCAGCATGAGAAATCCATTATGAATCTTCTTCTAGTCTACCTTTCCACTTCACAAGGTATTCTTTGTATTGTCTTCCTCTGGTACTATGTCCAATTCTGTTGTCCAGAATGTCTTCAATCTACTCCGGTGCTTGTTGTGGTAATTGCTTCTTCAATTCTTCTTCCATGCTATCACTGAACTCTGCTTCATGATACTGATAAAGGTCTGTAATGTTGAAAATAGGTGATATACCCAAGGTCTCTGGTAATTCCATTTCATATGCATTTCTTGAATCAAATTTTTTGAGTATCTTACAAGGTCCAAACTTCTTCATTTCAACTTTTTATATGTCCCAACTGGAAATCTTTCTTTTCTCAAAAATACCATCACTTCATCTCCAACTACAAATTCCTCATGTCTTCTCTTCTCATCTACTCTTTCCTTATACTTACTATTCATGTCCTCCAAATGCTTCTTTACTTGATTACGCACTGTCTTCATGTGATCTACAAATTCTTCAGCTTCTACACTTCTCTTTTCTTCTACACTGATATCTCTCAATTTTGTAACTCCTTTAGGGTTGACTCTAGTAATAATCTCAAAAGGTGTTCTTCTGGTACTCCTATTTATTGAATTATTGTATGCAAACTCTGCTTGTGAAAGAATCAAATCCCAACTTCCTGTCTTCTCTCCAACCAAACATCTCAACAAGTTTCCCAAACTTCTATTCACTACCTCTGTCTGTCCATCAATCTATGGATGAAAAGCTAAACTAGACTTCAAATCTACCTTCATCTTCTTCCAAAGTGTCCTCCAAAAGTATCCAACAAATTTTGTGTCTTTGTCTAAAACTATGCTCTTAGGTAATCCATGTAATCTTACAATCTCCTTAAAAATAGGTCAGCTACATGCACCACATCAGTTGTCTTCTTGCAAGGTATGAAATGAGCCATCTTTGAAAATCTATCTACTACTACAAATATTGAATCATGTCCTCTCTATGTCTTAGGAAATCCCATTACAAAATCCATGCTTATGTCTTCCCAAGGTCTCTTCGGTGTAGACCATTCAACAATTGCTCTCACTTTCTCAGTGTCCATCTTCAATCCTTCCGCAGAAATCACAAATTTCAAGTATATAATTCTTCTTTCATGAAACTACACTTCTTGATGTTTATCAATAATTTCTCTTCTCTCAACCTCTGCAAAACTTGTGTAGTATGCCACAAATGTTCTTCTTTTGTCTTACTGAAAATTAGAATGTCATCTAAGTATACAATCACAAACTTACCCAATAATTCTTCAAGACTTCATTCATCAATCTCATGAAAGTACTTGGTACATTTGTTAATCCAAAAGGCATCACTAACCACTCATACAATCCTTGATTTGTTTTGAAAGTAGTCTTCCATTCATCCCCTTCTCTGATTCTGATCTGATGGTATCCACTCTTCAAGTCTATCTTTGTGAAATATCTTGCTCCACTCAAACAATCCATGATATCATCCATCCTAGGTAAAGGGAATCTATACTTAACTATAATCTTGTTTATTTCTCTAGAATCAGTACACATTCTCCATTCCCCATCTTTCTTAAGTGCTAACATTGCAGGTACTGCATAAGGGCTCAAGCTTTCTTTGATCAAACCTTTTCTCAACAACTCTTGTATCTGTCTGTTCAATTCTTCATTCTATGTGCTGGTTTGTTAGGCAAACTTGCTCTCAGTATAAGATCCATGTGATGACTGATACTCCTAATGGGTGGCAATCCTCCCGGTACATTGTCCAATATGATGTCCTCATATTCTGTCAACAACTCCTTTATCTCCTCCGATTATGATTCTTCAGTCTCCTTCAATGTTTCAGGCTTCTTAGGACTCAAAGCATAACACATATTCTCACATCTCAAACCATCTAGAAATTTCCTTCCATCTACCAGATAGATTCTAGCATTTCCACATACCACATATTTAGGATCATCCTCCAAAGGAATCAAATTAATTGTCTTTCCATTTGTTGTTATAGTGTATGTATTCTTCCTCCCATCATGTATAGCTTTTCTATCATATTCCCAAGGTCTACCCAACAAGATATGACAAACATCCATAGGCATAATATCACACAAGACTTCATCATGATAAGATCCAATATGAAATTTCACCAACCATTGTTCACTTACTAGTACCTTATGATCATACTGAATCCATGCTATTTGATATGGCTTAGGGTTTTTCAATCTTTCAACTTCAGCATAGTTACCATCTCCTCTAAAACTAGGTTATCAAAACTACCACTATCAATCACAACTTTACAACACTTACCTCCTGATTTACATCTAGTTCTGAACAAACTCTTCCTCAATGGTGGTTGCTCATTTGTTTCTATTTGAAATAGTGCTCTCCTCATCACAAGTGATTCTCCTTTCTCTAGTTTACCAACTGAATAGGGATCACCTAGTTCAACAAGTTCTTCGCCAACATAGGCTGCTCTTCCACTATTTTTTATCCTCTTGCTTGTACTACCCCAATTACACTCAAATGCTCTATGTCCTTCACCTCCACACTTGAAACAAGTACTTTTAAATGTTCTCTTATCAAATCCTCTTCCTTCTCTTCTATATCCTTCATTCCGATATGCACTAGGGTTTCCTCTTTGGTAAAATTTTTTGTCATCTCTCCGGTATGCATTGGTATCTCTGTCATCCTTCTTAAATGGGTTGTCAAACTTGTTCTTCTCTGGAAGTGATTTGTCTCCTTTGAAAAATGTTCTAACTCTCTAAAATTAACCTCTTCTGCCTCTCTATCTCTGATCATGCCTCTTATTCAGCTTCTCTTCAACTTTCAGGGCAAACTAATATGCTTCTTCCAAAGATGTCATCCTTACCAGGCTTAGTTCGTCTTGAATTTTCAATCTCAGTCCATTGATGTATCTAGCCACTTTCTCCTTGCTTGCTTCACTATGTCCTGTTCTTATGATCATCTTTTGAAATTCTTTAGTATACTCCTTCACAAATTTCTCCTTTTGTCTCAGGTTTTGCAATCTGTTTAATAGTTCTAACTCATAGTCAGCAGGTATGAATTGATTCTTCAGTTTTGTCACCATCCTATCCCACTTTTTAATCTTTCTTTCCCTCTTCTATTTCTTTCCAACTGAACTTCCTTCTACCATATAGTAGCATGTCCTTTCAACTTTCTCTTTGCAAATTTCACCTTCTCCAGATCTTTGATCTCCTCATATTCAAAGTATTCTTCCATGCCATTTATCTAGTCAATCAATTCTTCAGGGTTCAAATTGCCAGTGTAATTCACTCTAGGTCTTTTTGCAATCTTTGAAATAGCTCATAGAATCTTTACTTGGTCTAATTCTTCTTCTTCATCACCTCCTAGGGTTTCACCAATTTGTTCAACAGATTAAAATTCTTCTTCATCATCACTTTACACATTAGGTCTCAATGTTAATCCTCTTCGCCTATCTTCTTCAACAACATCCAATTGAATTCACATTGTTTTCATCATCTCTATCATTTCATACATTCTACCAGCCCTTGTTCCAATAGCAACAACTCTCCTCGGCAGCATTCTTCCTAATATCAAGTGCAAACTACCTCAAGTTCAGCGATCGAGCTACAAGGTGACAATTGCCTCTCAATTGGTGATCGGTTGTGACACAAGTAACCTGCCTCAATTTAATGATCTGTCCATAGCAAGATCTTATGGAATTTCCTTGCCAACTTTGCTCAATTCACTCCCAAAGATTTGAACTTTCACTCTGATACCACTTGGTGTAGTCACGGTAGGAGGGTTCATAGAATGAACTATTTGGACCGTGCAGCAAGAGTAAACACAATGGAAACAACTCAAGGAAATGGAACAAATGCATATTCAATCATTCAGTATATCATAGAATTCAAATAGAGGTTGGCCAGCAACATGCGCACTTAGAATTAGGGCTCACAAGCTTGATTGCATACATGCACAAGATAAAGCTTTGAAGCTCCTTCGCCAAAAAATGAATAAGCTATCTCTCTAGAACTTAGTAAATTATGAACTACTTTCCTAAGGATCTATTACGTCAATATATATCATCTCCAGAAAAATAGATTCCTCTGCATTGGCCAAGGAAGGTCACAAACTCCAAGGAAGAGCTGTAATGTGTGTACACAGATAGGTTAGACCTAATTGCATAGAAATCCTCTGCAAATGAATGAAATGATGTGCAGATCTTTGGGGAAGGTCAGCCACAAACCAAAGATCATTCAATGATGTGTCATTATGCTTTATAGATCAAGAAATGCTTCCGTAGATCTCTCCTTCAGCTGGTTGTCTATGATTATCAGGATGTTCTATTATGAGAAAACAGTCGATCTTCTGATATCGATATCTTTCTGGTAATGATGTGTGGATCTCTAAATTCTAGACATGATGTAGATGAATGAATGTAGATGCTAAGTCCAACTCTGCAAGGTCTAAAATACAATTATGGCAGAATGCAGACCAAAATACAAAAACTGCTTTTGACTGAACTACCTAAACTGAACTGGAAAATGAAAAGGAAACAAACTGAACTACAAACAAATTGAAATGCAAATGTTTTTGGTTGATGCAAGATTGCTCTTGAACTAAGATGCTCCTGCATCAGTAACTTAACATTTGTTGCTACAACTAGGTGTGAATACATCAATATGGTTTTATGCTTCTCAAAGTCTTCAAAGGTAGGGATGCCATTCTTTCTAATCATATGTGAATCCATCATTATCTATTGTAGGTCATGTTAGCTTTTGTTTTCCCTGTACACATCGTGCCAACCAATAGTATGATCTCTCTTCATTTCCATGCAATGCAATAACTGTATAAACATGACCTGGCTGTACAAGGTCCGAAAGATGTTCATAGTCAAATGAGCTCTCTATGTCATTGACTAAAGATGATTGACCTTGAGATAAAGGGGTTAAATATCATGGAATCCATGTATCTACCTACTCACTTGGCTCACAATTATCCCAATCACATATAATACAACTCTGACAAAAACAAGCTAATTCTCGTGTCCAAATAGTCCATGCACTTGCATCTAAGCTTTGAAATGAATGAATTTTTTATGATTCATTGATTCTCTAGCAATCTAATTTCTCTCTCACTATGCCCTCATCAACCAACCAAAAGAACCTATGCACTTCTGAATCAAGAGCCACTCCTTGTGACAATGCATAGTTACACCACTTAACAATAGAATATCCATCACTAAATATAGCACCACCTCTAATATTTAGTTGTTCTTTAAAAAGAGCTCTCTTCATGCATGCACTTGCTCCATCATGTTCACCTTTTCTATGCCTAGCTTAAAAAAATCAAATATGAGGTATACCCTTCTCTACTTGCATTTTGCTCAACCAATAGAACATATGAGCATTCTTGAATTGACCGGTGCAATTATCTGACCAAATGAGATGTTGATCCATTCTAATATCTTTTTCTTTCAAGAACCTATGAAATTGTTGAAAACAATATTGTACATACTCTAATGAAGAAGATCGATCATCACTCATATAAAAATGGTATTATTTGACAATCTTCCTATTCTCTTCTGTACTCTCGGGGGCATGTCTATATGTGATGTGAACAAAAATAGCAATTTGAATAGAATTGTAGTACTGGGATTGCACTTCATTTTGGGGTTGCAACATGTAGTTTTCTACAAAATAAACTATAGATATAATCGTTCCAATTAGGAAAAAGTTTTTACACATTTTGAATGTTGATCTAACCATCGAGACCTATGGCTATGTCTGGCATCCTTGTAGAAAATATTTTTCTTAAAATCATCAATACAATCAGCAATACTTACCTCTCTTACAATCAACTCACATCTAGAACCTTCACCTCCACTTTTCAAATTGTATTTCATAGTCACATATCTCTTTTTCTCAACCATTCTGTTTCCAAAATCATGCTCGCTGCCCTCATGAAAACATGATACAAATTTTGATAACCCATTACATTGTAAACACTTTTCATTTAAACAATCATTTTTGTAGAAAATGCAACCATCATCTCTAATACATAGAAATAAATCTAATAAGTCCCTAGATGACTTTGGTAGTTGAATTGTACCACACTCCTGTAACATTTTGTTAGTGTGCAAAGTAGAATGAATATTGCATAATAATTCATGATACATAGAAAACTCTACATGGTATTTGCAACATGTATTACGAATTTTAAGAGGAACATAATAAAATAGCTTAAGAGATTTAAATGCTCTTTGTGAGATTGTCATACCTGGGTGTGTTTCATAGTATTGTTTGTAAAATGTTGTTTGGCTACATTCCAAATAATGTTTAGGATGTGGTGTGCGGTCTTTATCACCAATTATTAACTTCAAAATATTTTTTGCATTTGGTGATACCCTAGAGTTAGTGTACCAAAATCATTCAATTTATTCCTTTGTGCTATTGATTAGCTTCTTATCAACTCGTAGAAGCCTACCATTGAAAGCCCAAGTATTATTTCCAAGAGGACTATCTAGTCTTGATATTAATGCTAGTGTTTTTGACAATGTTTTATGATTCAATCTTATATCAACACAAGTTTGCCTCATTAATTGAGCCTTTCTTAATTGTTTGCTTATTATTGAGGTTGTTTTTGATAAGATAAGCGGCATTAAATGATACTGATCCCATTACATATCAGCCAAAAAGGCACACCAAAGTTCCATTAAGAACTAAAAAACAAAAACAGAATGAACCAATAGAAATAGCCAAAAAGAGACCCAGGACAGAGACACAACAAAACGATAGCAGATCAATAGCAGAAAAAAACCATAGGTGACAACCAAAGCCCCAATGGCTAATTAAACATCTGGTCCTAATTTTCAGCCAAAAACTAGTAGAGGTCACGGTACTCCTTGAGTTCTTTATCCTTCAATCCCTGGTTGGTAAGCTCGGCATCCTAGAGGACAACAAGGATCGTGGCAGATCTATGGATCACTTTCACCAAGAACTTGGAAAGAGTTTTGAATTTAATCTCTAGCACAGTGATCCTTGCAGAGAGAATATTGATCTCCTTATCTTTAGTAACCATCTTGCCCTTTCTCTTCATCTTGCCCAACTCCTTCACCATATTCTCCAAACTCACAGACTCAGATCACTTATCATTGAGCTCAACATTGATCTTCAAGAAATTATTGGGCCCTTCATCCACCTCTACCTCCACATTGTCATTTTTTATCTCCTTGTTGACAGAAAATTGCCCGCCCATCTCTTTAGTCTTAGGCACGATAGTATCCACTTTGTTGTTTTTGTTGTTAGACATATCATCACCCTCCAGGTCTGCAGTATCTTCCTTCACCTCAGAGACCTCCTTCTTGTGGAGAATAGGACTAGGCTTAGTTGCAAGCCTCGTTGGCCTCCTTGTCGATGGCACTTGGGGTTTGCTTTACATCAAGGTAAAATCCTCATCGGCAGTGTTGTCGCTACCACCAAAACCTTCCTTAGAGCTAACCTCTTCCACCACAACAGAAACATTCTTTGCCTTATTCTCTCTATTCGTACCACTTCCTTCCTCCAACCGACCCCTTTTCTTTTTCTGTGGGGTCCCCTAGACAAACTCACCAGGTAAAATCTTTCTTTTAATAGAGGTCTTTGTAGAGGTCAAGGAAGTTTGGTCCTTGGCTTTTGGCTCTGGGCTTTTACCATTGGTAGTTTTTCTTTCTAGACTTTATGGATTTAGCATACTTTTCTGGAGTGACCTCTGTTATTATCATAGGGCTAGACACCATAGGATTGGAGTAGAGCAGAAGAGGAGGTTCAACCCTGGTAGCCGTGAGGGATTTAAGGGGAAAAGTTCTAGATGGAATTTATATAGTTTGAGGATAAGCCCTTGATGGAGTGGGATGAGGGGTTTGTTGGGGTCAACAACATGTTGTTCAATGGCAAATGAAATAGAAGTTCCCAGAGATGAAAGTAGATAAAAAAGAAAATTTATCACTTTGCTTTGATGAAAATGATTGAGCAGAGAAAAATGATAATGGAAGAAGTGTTTGAATCTACCTTCCAAAGTGAAGTACTTTATGAGCATGTAACACACCTCGTCCCATGGCTTTGGTAACATTTCACGATCAAAACCCCCCTACAGACTATGAAGAACCTCCCCTTTCTTCAGAAAACAAGCCATTCCCTTAGGGTCAGAAACTTTACTCTTTCTAGGGTGTTTGGTGCCCTCTATGGGTATCCTCATCGCCAATCCTATCACTTCTTTAGAAACTTTGAAACCAACATTGCCCACCTTGACCTTTCTGTCCTCCCAAGAATGCAAGAACTGCATTGAGAGGCTTTCATCATGACCCTGTAAGCATTCAAGGTAGGAGGCCACCCTGCCCTCCTAGAAAATCTTCCAAAGGGTCTTATTACGTCTAATCTCTTCACAAGATTCAGGCTCAATGTGAGACCTGTCATTGCCCATGGCTAAAATACCCCAGTTTCTCTTAGACAAGGTAACAATGCAGGAAGTAGTAGAAAACTTAGAAACTTTCAAACTACGAAAATCTCTCAGTCCCTAATATTCATACTCCAATTAATGAGTATATTGTCTTTTCAGCTATCAGGGGTGGCGTACTTACTTAAATTCGCAATATGCAAACTATCACTCCTTTTCCTGCCATGATTACCATTCATTAATTGATCATAATTATAGGTTATGCATAGGGACATTGAGTTGATCACGTGCCCAGTCATGAGAAGTCTCTCCTTAGGCATTCATGTCCAATTGGGAAACACGCAATCTTTCATACCATGGCGGGTCCCACCTCTGACAATTTTGAGTTGGCAAGCTACCGTCACCCCCTTCTCAACATAAGACCTCAAAACCAAATGGCTATTGAGACTCAATCCCTGGTGGCCCCCAAAGTACTCCCTTGGAATTAATTCAATCATGAGAATTCAAGAGTGGGGCTTAGCTCCTTTGCATTAAGGTTTTGAATCTGGATAGGTAAATTATTCTTACTCTTCCAACATCTCCACATGTCCAAGCTTTGTCCAAGGTTAGCCAACTCATTTGCCACTTTGTTACCTTTGCGGTAAACATGCCCAATTTCAATCTGTCTGAACCTAGATAGTAAGCAAACAATGTCATCTATAATATCCTTCAGTTTCCAACCGCTATTTGACCTGCTGAGAGCCACCTCAATGATGAGTTTAGAATCTCCTTCCACTTGTAATTTATCCATTCCCATAGAGAGAACAATTTGGACACCCCACAACAGGGCCAATCCCTTCGCTACATTATTGGACTGGATGCCGATGGACCTGGCATAAGAAGCAATGAAAACACCCTGGCTACCTCTGAATATACTACCCCCACTAGCCAGCCCAGTATTCTTTTTTTCAGCTCCATCGAAGTTGAGTTTGGTCCAATCTCTGGGAGGGGTCTCCAAAGGGTGTTTTGTCTGGCAAAATTTTTGGAATTGTCAATCTTGGTTATGTTCTCTGTCAGTCCCCAGTTTAAGGCTGTCTGCACTTCCACCATAGTAGATGGTTTCTCAACCATATGCAGAGTCCTATTTAATGTGTTCTCAAAGACCATTCTGCTGAAGGAGTGAAAGACCTCATTAGTGGATCGAGTCTTATCCCGGAAGATTCTATTGTTTCTTTCTTTCCACACACTCCATCCCAGGTGTGGGGGAATTTATCTCCATAGCTCTCTAATCCTGGGGTGTGAGAAAGGGGAACTCCAGGTTTGGGTGAAGTCCATTAGGTTTTTCAGGAAAACCCATTCAAAGTTAAGTTTCTACATAGTTCTTCCCCATAATTCTTTAGAAAATTCACAATGGAAAAGGTGGTGCTAAATGGATTCTTCATCTTTGAGGCAGAGCACACATCTATTAATCAACTGGAACCCCCTTTTATTGAGGTTGTTAGTAGTGAGGATTTTGTTATGGGCAACATCCAACCAGAAGAAGTTTATTTTGGGGGTTAGCTTGTTGTTCCAGACACTCTTTCAGATCCAACCCCCTGTCCATTGTTAAACAACAGGATGCAAGCAGATTTAACTGTGAAGTTCTCCTTTTGTTCCTAACCCTAGAGCATTTCATCCTCCCTAGGAAATACCAAAGTTTTGTGCTTATTCAACTCCTCTTGCAAAGCCTAACTCTCCTGATTCTCTGGAACATTGTCCCAATAATCCAAGAGCTTCCTCCACCTCGTTTGGTTGTGGGAATGGGTAGTAATGAAATTGCTGACCAAATTCCCAAAATGGTTGACAACTCTATCCTTGGTGGTTTTGTTTTTTCTGTTAGTCAGGGGACCCTCCCCAAGCCAATTTTCCTCCTAGAATATGATTTTATCTCCCTTACCTAGCTTCCATTTTATGCCTTGGGATAGGGTATTTTTGGTTTTGATCATTTTGTTCCAGATAATAGAGCCTTTGAGGTGGCTCTCTATCAATAACCTCTAATTTATCCCCATTTTGCAATATTTGGCTTTCATAATTCGAACCCAATCTTTCTCCTCCTTGAGGAAGGTTCATCCCACTTTGGCAAGTAAAGCTTTATTCATCACTTGTATTTTTTTGATTCCTAATCCCCCATGAGTTTTGGGCAGGTAGACTTTGTCCCATCCAACCAGTGATATCCTCTTCTTATCCTCAACTCCAGTCTATAGGAAGGTTCTCTGGATCCTTTCCAATTTCTCTGCAATGTATCTGGGCATTTTAAAGAGGGATAGAAAATAGGTAGGGATGCCCTGTAAAGAGGCCTTCAATAGGTGATGCTTGCCAACTTGACTAAGGAGTTTACCTTTCCATCCCTCCATTTTCTTTTGGACCCTTTCTAAGATAGTGTTCTAGAAAGTCGGGGTCACTTTCTTAACCATGAGGGGTAGACCCAAGTAGGTAGTTGGGAGATTAGTCATGTTGCACTTGAGAATGTTTCTCACCCTGGCTTGCAGCTCCAAGTTAGTGTTGAAGAAAAATACATTACTTTTTTCATAATTAATGCATTGACCAAAAACCTCTACATAGGAGTTCATCAAATTTTTCCATATTCATGCCTCAATCACTGAAGTTGCCCCAAAGAGCATAGTATCATCCATGAACTATTGAATAATAGATGGACCCAAGGTTTACATTGCTTTGACCCCCCTGAGGGACTGGCTATCCAGGTGGGATAAGATGTTTCTTCCCAGAACCTCAGCCAACATAATAAATAGGTAGAGAGAAAGGGTATCTCCCTGTCTGATACCTCTACCTACCTCAAAAAACCCTTGGGGAGTGCCATTGACCAGGACTGAGTACTTGATGGTGGTGACACATTCTTTTATCACAGTAAGCATTTTGTCTTTGAACCCAAATTTCCTAAGGACCTTAAACAAGAAATCCCAGGAGACTCTATCATATGCTTTAGAGATATCCAGCTTGAGAGCCATGTTTGGAGTATTACTTCTGTCTATCGAGTGAATGATTTCATGGATGGATATAGCCGCATCCACAATCTATCTCTTAGGGACAAATCCTTTCTGGCAGTCCAAGATAATACTGTCCAATAGTGGTTGAAGTCTGAGGACCAAGGTCTTTGTGATGATCTTATAAATGGTGTTACAAAGGCTAATAGGATGGAAGTCAGCCATGGAATCCATTATGCTCTTTTTGGGTATAAGTGCAATGAACATGACATTGATCTATTTAAAGATTTTGTCGGTCCTAAAGAAGTCCTTGACAACAATCGTGACACCCACTATCTCCCAAAGGTCTTGGAAAAAGGCCAGGGACAACCAATTTGAACTTGGAGCTTTGGAGGCCCCATGGAAAACACCACCGCCCTAACTTCCTCCTCAGTAACAGGCTTCATTAGACTATAGTTATCATCCTCCATAAGGATAGAGGGAATGATGTCCAACAACTTATCTTCCCGGTCTTTGTCAGGCTTGTTTCTGTGCTCCACCAAGAAGTTTCTAAAGTAACTAGAGGCATGATCCCCCAGTTCCTTGTCCTTGATAATTTCTTTGTTCCCATCAATCAGTTTGGTGATTTTGTTCCTCTTCCTATGCTTTATTGTAGACTAGTAGAAGAAAGCCAAATTTCTATCTCCCTCCTTAAGCCATTGCACCCTAGACTTCTGTTTCCAGAAGATCTCTTTCCTTCTGGTAATGTCTTTAAGTTTTTTGAGTAGGGTCTCTTCCATATTATAAGTACTCTCGCTCGCATCCCCCTAGCCATGTTAGTTTGAACTTCAATTAAGCTGTCATAGATGTGTTTCTTTTGGTGCATCACATTCCTGAAACATAATTTGTTCCATCTTTTTACTTTGTGCTTAGCATGGATGAGATTTTGGGTGACCCTGAACATGGGAGATCCATGTACCAAGATTCTCCACCAATCAGCAATGCATTATTTGAAATCTGGGTGGAAGGCCCACATAATTTCATATCTGAAGGGGAAAGGTCCCTTGGGGGCACCATTAGTCCATGATAGGAGGAGGGTATTGTGGTCAGAGATGGTGCAAGGGAGGGCAACTAGAGAAGAACCTTGCACACCATCCCAATTAAAAGAGGCTAGAAATCTATCTAGTTTGACTTGTATCAGCTGATCTCCCCTTCTTCTATTGGTCCAAGAATAGAGTTGATTGTTTAACTCTATATCCATTAGCCCAGTCTGACTTAGGAAGTCCACTAGGTCAATCATACTGTCTGAATAGTCCATGTTTCCCCCGATCTTTTCTAAAGGGGATAGTGGGGTGTTGAAGTCTCCCTCCAAAATCCATAGGGTTATTTTCTCCACATTAATTTTAGGGATCAAGCCGTCCCATAGTTCCTTCCTAGCATTCCTGGTGTTAGGGGCATATATGTGGATCAACTTCCAATTTTTCTTATTCATAATAAATTTAATTTCCAACCTGTGTTTGCCATGTGAGTAGTAGCTACCCCAGATGTTATGTTTGTTCCACATAGTAACTAGACCCCTAAAAGCACCTGTGGAAGGGATGATAATGTAGTCTACCATGGGCCAAATATTATTAGCAATCTTTATAAAGTTGTCTTCAGACATCTTAACCTCTTGGAGCAAGATGATATCCACCTTATTGTAAAAAATGCAGCTCTTAATCATGAGCTGTTTGCGAGGACTATTAAGCCCTCTCACGTTCCAAGTGATGATCTTTATTTACAGTGTCTTTTGGTGATAGCCTCCAGCGTGCTTTGTCTCCCATTGACTATTTTGTTGGTTGCCTCTATGTTTCTAGTTCCTCTCTGGGATAGTCTACTAACCTTTCCTTGTGTCCCCACATTAGTTGACTTCTTGCCTTTTCCCTTCTTTTTGGGGGTAATCCACCCCTCCTGGTTACTGGGACCAGCGCCAGGGGAAAGGATCCTTATGGGGGATAGGATGGGTTTTTCTGTTCTTACTGAAGATGCAGCCTTAGGATCTTCAGTTCCCGAGCTAACTGATAGCTCTCCCACAAACACCAAAGACCCAGGAGCATCAATCCATGGCAAGGGTGTTAAGTGATTGGGGGTTAGGATTTCACCTTTTTTTGTCTCAACTGAGCCTAATGAAGTGCTCTTCTTCTAAGTCATCTCTTTGATCTTAGAAGCCCTCAGACTCTGTAGTAGTGGTGGGGTCTCATTGGTTGAAGTTGGAAGTTCACCCTAAGGGTCTCCCTGAGCTTGGGACTTCACCTATTGTTGTATCATTGAAGGGGACTTGATGATATCAAGTAGGTCCTCTTTGAATGGGTAGTCCTCCACAATATTCTCCTCCTCCGAGGCCTCTTTGTCTTTTTGTGTCTTTAATTTTTTAAATTCATTGATAAGATATCTTTTTTTGGAATATTTTTGGCAAAAAGTGGTAGCATTTTCATACTCTAGATGCTACTCCCAATAGCCATATTTAGATTTTAAGTTAATGGTATTAGGTAGATATTTATGGATGTCTACACTAACATAGAATCTTGCAAACACTAACCTAGTTTTATTCTTGGTAGTGCTATCTAGAGTGATGAAATGCCCAAAAGAGTTCCCTATCCAATGTGAAAATCTCCTTATCCTAGAACTCAAGTGGGAGTCCTAGGAGCCTAACCCAGAACAAAGCCGACCTGCTAAGCATAGATGCGTCAAACCCTGGTTTCCAGTGCGCTAGGCAGAGGTTGTGCTTGTCATACAACCAAGGGCCACCAGCCATGGTCATTATCAAGTCCTCCATGGTAGTGAACTTAAAAAGGAAGAGACCACTTGTCATGGCACTAGTAACCATGCTACCTTTTAGGTGCCATCTCGAGGCCACCCAACATCTAACCATATCAATGTTGGGCCTAAAGTCTTGGAACATACCCACCAAGGATAATTCCAAGGCAGAGGTTATTTTATCTATCATCAAATCCAGGATCTAGAAGTTCATTCCATAACCTACTCTGATTGCAATGGGGCTGCAGAATCTTTGACAGGCATACTATTCTCCCCAAGCAGTGCTTGTTTTCAAGCCTTGGGATCCAACCCTAAGGTTGGAGATTCAAGCTCAGTAGTATTGATCGGAGTAGTAACATCGTTAGCAGGAACCTCTTGAGGTCCCATAGGGGGGCAGGGGGCCCCCAAGGTTGACGACCTCCATGAGCAAAGTAGGTTCAATCAATGTTGAGAGCGGGAAAGTTACAGAGTGAGAAAGTTGTAGAGTGGCAAAATACCATTCAACACTTTAACATTTACTATTGAGGTTGTTATTATGAGAGGAACCTCTTGCAACAATATAATGAAAAATGCATGAAATGACAGAAATATATATAAATAGCAGAAACACAGAAGGAATTTATTAATTGCATGCCACTTTGAGGGGGCAACCTCCTTTGAGCAAGCTCAATACAATAAATTCCTGGATGCCCTCATTGGCCTCAACACGTACTTATATACCAAGTCTAATCTAAACAACTATTACTTGCCATGAATGTGGGATAATACAATATTCTCATGGGATAACTTACAAAGAATATGCATCCAAATGTAATATACTAGCAAAGTAAAGTGAAGGGTTAAACACGGGTTCCTAACATCCCCTCCCTCTTAGAAAAGCTTTGTCCTCAAAGCTTAAGATGTGGAATTTGTTGCTGAATTTGAAGGAGTGGTTTCCATGTAGCATCCTCTGGTTGCATTCCGTGCCACTGAATTAAGACCTTTGTGATGCATCTGGAGTGAAGATGACGAGTGTGCCTGTCGAGGATTGCCTGCTCCAAAATGATGGATCCTTTGTTATCCAGTTTTGGTAAAATAGTTTGTTCTCTGACATTGGTGCCAAGAACTTTCTTTAGATAAGAGACATGAAATACTAGATGAATGCGAGTAGGAGGAAGCTCCAATTTATAAGCAACTGACCTAATCTTCTGAAGAACCTTATATGTCCCATAGAACTTTGAAGCCAGCTTATGACACCCTTTTAGTTTGAGGGATGATTGCTTGTATGGCTGTAGACGAAGAAAAACTATATCACCTACTTGAAAAGTGCATTTAGAACGATGCTGATTAGCTTGTTGTTTCATTTGATTTCTTACCATGTGAAGATTGTCCTGCAAGATGCAAAGAATCTAATCTCAGGTTTGGAGAATTATGTCGATTGCTTGAACTGGTGAACTACTGGGGGTGTATGGAAGTAGCACTAGCGGTGCCTGACCATAGACTACTTCATATGGAGTCATTTTAGATGCAGTGTGGTAGGAGGTATTGTACCACCATTTAGCGAGAGGCAGCCACTTTGCCCATTGATGTTGTTATTCTTAGGTGAAGCAACAAAGATAAGTTTCCAAACATTTGTTGATAATTTCAGTCTGACCATCTGTTTGTGGGTGATACCCAGAACTCATCTTCAGTTTGGTACCAATGTGTTGAAATAGTTCTTGCCAAAAATTACTGGTGAAAGTTGCATCACGATCTGAGACAATGGAAGAAGGGATGCCATGAAGACGAAAGATTTGGTCCATGAATATTTGTGCGACTGAGGAGGCTGTATAGGGATGGCTGAGGGCACAAAGATGACTATATTTGGAGAGGTGATCAACCACAACCAAGATCATTGCCTTTCCTCCATATTTAGGGAGCCCCTCGATGAAATCCATAGAAATATCTGTCCAAATCTGTGTAGGGATGGGCAAGGGTTCGAGCAATCTAGGAAAGAGTGTTGTTTTACCCTTGTTGCGTTGGCAGGTGTCACATTTAGCCACCATCTATTGAATTTCCCTTTTCATTCCCTTCCAATAGAAGTTATGCCATGCTTGCTCATAAGTTTTGAGAAACCCAGAGTGCCCTACCGATGGAGAAGCATGGAGTTCATAGAAGATAGCCTATTGAAGATCTATGCTCTGGGGAAGCACCAGACGACCCTTGTATTGCAGAAAAGCACCATCCCAAGAGTAATACAGTACAACAAAAGGGTTAGCGGCCAACTATTGAATGATTTGAGATAATGAAGAGTCATTGGCATAGCCCTACTAGATAGATTCCAACCAATTTTGAACACCTGCATAGAAATAGTAGAAAGGGAAGCTTGGTCATCAAATGTGCGAGAAAGAGCATCTGCCACAATATTGTCCTTACCCTTCTTATAAGTGATCTCATATTCATAACCCATGAGTTTGCTGACCCATTTCTATTGTGCTAGGGAGGAGACCCGTTGTTCCAGGAAATATTTCAGACTCTAGTGTTCAGTCTTGATGCAAAAATGGTTCCCTAGTATGTATGGCCGCCACTTCTGTACTGCATGCAAAATAGCCATCATTTCCTTCTCATATGTAGGGAGTACTAAATTCTTGCTAGAAAGCACTTTGCTGGTGAATGTAATGGGATGTCCATTTTGAAGGAGAATAGCACCAAGTCCATTACCACAAGCATCACTCTCACTAGTGAAGGTCTTGGAAAAATCTGGCATAGCTAGAACAGGTTTAGTACACATAGTTTACTTCAGCTTTTCAAATGCACACTCAGCAACATGTGTCCAGACAAAAGCATCCTTTTTTAACATAACTGTTAATGTAGCTGCAATCTTCCTGTAATCCTTAACAAACTTATGATAGTAGCTAGTCAACCCCAAAAACCACAGAGGCTCTTGAGTGTCTAAGGATGCAGCTAATTTTTCATGGCATCTATTTTTGCAGGATCCACGCAAACCCCTTGGGCTGAAACAATATGCCCTAGATACTCCACTTCCTCTTGGCCAAAAACACATTTAGATTGTTTTGCATAGAGATGATTATTAGAGAGAAGTTCCAATATGAGATCCAGATGTTGGAGATGCTCATCCCATGTTTTACTATAGATGATGATATCATCAAAGAAGACCAAAATAAATTTCTGCAAGTAGGGCCAAAATATTTTATTCATCAATATCGGGAATGTTGAAGGAGCATTAGTGAGGCCAAAGGGCATGACCAAAAACTTGTAGTGGCCATCATGTGTCCGGAAAGCCATTTTAGGGATATCATCCTCATGAACCCAAATTTGGTGATACCCATAACACAGATCCATCTTGGAGAAAAAATGAGCACTGTGAAGCTCATCAAGAAGCTCATCAACAATAGGAATTAGAAACTTATCCTTGATTGTGATGTGATTAAGTGCTCAAAAGTCAATGCAGAGGTGCCATGACCCATATTTTTTCTGGACAAGAAGAACTGGTGAAGAAAGGAACTGGTACTAGGGCAAATAATACCTTGCTTCAGTAAGTCTCGAACAAGCATCTCAATCTTTGTCTTTTGGTGAAATGAGTAGCGGTAGGGGCTAATGTTAGGAGGAACACTTCTAGGAAGGAGCTGAATATGGTGGTCTTTTGGTCGTGAAGGTGGCAATCCCACTGGTTCAGCAAAGACACATGCATACCTATCCAAAATTCATTGTAAGATCAGAAGGAGTAGTGGAGACTGCTAATGGTTGCATCTTAATGGAATAGAGCTGAGTAATGACACCATGTGAATTCTTCTTAAGAAGCTTTTCCATGTGATGTGAACTTATGATGCCTGGTTGTAAACCCTTCAATGTGTGTTTTTGCCCATTGTCTGAAAACTGAATCCAAAATTTAGCAAAATTCCATAAGATGGGTCCAAGTGTGCATAACCATTGGGCACCCAAAACCACATCACATCTGCCTAAGGGCAATGCAAACATGTCGGAGCATAGGTTATAATCACCAATAGAGAGACGCACATTGTGACACTTCCCTTTGTAAGGTAATATGCCCCCATTGGCAATCATGACTTCAAAACTGGAGCAAGGATGGACAAAACAATTAGCCTATTTGGCAATCCCAGGGTCAATGAAGTTATGAGTGCTGCCAGAATCAATGAGTATTGTTAGAGGGAGCTTTTTGAAGTAACCCTTGACCTACATGGTTTGTGGGGTGGTGACTCCTACTAAAGCATGGAGAGAGATCTCTAGGTGGTCTTCCTAAGAAGCAGGGTCAACAAGCGGCTGCTGAGTATCAACCTGATCATCCACTATATCATGAGCATCTGTAGAATCTTTAGTTTCAGGCGGAGAGTCCACATCCAAGAGATAGAGCTTTTGCTCAACACATCTATGTCCCTGAGTGAATTTTTCATCACAATTATAACAAAGCCCTTTTTCTCTATGTGCCTGCATCTCTACTTCAATCAAATGCTTGATAGGAGTTGTTCTAGGAGCTAGCGTTATTTGAGATCTTTGGGAAGCTGTATTTCTGAATGGAACAAAATTGATTTGGAGTGCTGTTGAACTATGATCTTGTCCACTACCAACTTAGCCAACCCTAAGGCTTCCATCATTGTGCTTGGATGGAACATTTTAACCTCAGAGTGAATAGCATCCTTCAGAACATTGACAAAACAACTCCTAAAGAATTCATCAGACAATCCCTCTATGTCATTGGCCAATTTTTCAAATTTTGTCTGATATTCTCTCATAGTGCTTGTTTGGCGTAGTTTAGTGAGTGCTCCTATGAAGTCATCAAAAGCACCAGGGCCAAATCATTGTAATATGAGTTTACAAAAATCTATCCATTTTCACTCGTCATGAGCCTTGATGTACCAATGGAACCATTGAAAGGCTTCATGTTCCAAATGAAAGGATGCAAGTGGGACTTTGTTGACATCAAAAGTATTATGCAGATGGAAATATTGTTCTACCTAGTATATCCATCCAGTCGGATCATCACCATTGAAGTGAGGAAAATTAAACTCCGGCCCACGAAAATTGCTAGAAGAAGAGAACCTAGTGTTAGCAGAAGAGTTTGGCTGCTGTCTATTGTTCATGATCGAATGCTGAAGATTGAGGTCAAGAATTTTTTCATCCAAATCTTGGAGTTTGGTCTTGAGGGCCGCAAGTTCCTCCTCCATGTTTTTTGCTCCTACGCGGGTGACAACCATAACCAGCAGATTTTTTTTTTGTGAATGGGTATAGAAACAAAAACATAAACTTTTTTAGTAAAGATAAATTTGGATTTGGGAAAAACTGTAATGGGTAATTGGAGTTTGACTAGGTTTTGGACACTTTCGGAGGGAAAGGGGAGAAGAAGATGGGGATTTCAGAAGTGGGGTGAAAGAATGGGAAAATTTGTCTAAGAGGGACAAAGAAGCAGAATTATGAAATGAATACTGTGGCAAAATTTGAAGGCTATTGGGTGAGAATCGAAGAAGTTATGGAAAACCCTAAAAATAGACAAATGTTGGATTTATAGCTTCGATAAGTGGAATTTGGGATAGGGTCCTCAAGGAAGGAAATATGCAAAATAGAATTTTAGGGGTTCTAATGAATTTTGAGAGGAAACGGAGCTAAAGCAAGGAAGATATGGCGAAAAAATAGAATTTTTTTTTGGAAACTATCTGCCAACTACTTTGGACAGATTTAATCTGTAATTTGTTGGCTGTCAATAGATATGGGCCCCAGGTATGTTCAGCTTCCTAAAGGTTTAGGGGATTCACTTAGCTACTAATGTTGTCTAACGACTTGCATATTGGGGTAGTACCCCTCACTCCATGGCTCAGGTAAAACTAATAATTGCTTTGCCACAAATGACAGCTCTTGGTTTACCTCACGGATGAGAACTAGTCAATCAAGTAGGGGCCATTGCCCTTTTCACCGGCAGGTCCTCTCAATGGGCCAGCTACTTTGGGGTTCCTGTGGTACTCCTGACAATGAGTTTTAGGGCTCTGCCTAGGCACTTCCCATAGTTAAGCAGATAGGGATTATTCCCTTATTCGAACCTGTAATTGAAATAAACAATACAGATGCGAAAAAAGAACTACTGCAATAATCACAGTGCCTGGAGGCCACTGTAGAAAAAGTTTTGGCATAAATTCTACCTAGCGAACCCAAGAAAGCGCTCTGATACCAGATGAGAGGAACCTCTGGCAACAATATAATAAAAAATGTATGAAATGACATAAATATATATAAATAACAGAAACATAGAAGGAATTTATTGATCGCAGGCCACTTCGAGGGGGCAACCTCCTTTGAGAAAGCTCAATACAATAAATTTGTGGATGCCTTCATTGGCCCCAACATGTACTTATATACTAATCTAATCTAAACAACTATTACTTCTCATGAATGTGGGATAATATAATATGCTTGTGGGATGACTTACAAAGCATATGCATCTAAATGTAATATACTAGCAAAGTAAAGAGAAAGGTTAAACATGGGTTCCTAACATATTACTCTACGAGTAGCTCTTGTTGCAAGTATGAGGCGAGCCATTGTTGTCATTGATGTCAACATACTCATACTGCATTAACAAGAAGGATTTAATGAGCTTTGTACTGAGGATATTGAGAAAATTAGCCTCAGTCAGGAACAGTGAAGAACAGTGATGAGAAGAAGGTAAATATACTGTATAGGATGAGAACCGGAGGATACGGATTAAAGGGTTAGTAGATATGAGTCTTGAGATGCTACAGTTAAGATTTCAGAGGTCCGCATGAAGATCTGAAGGAGTTATGGCTGCCGGTATAGAACCGGGTCCGGCAAGTATCCGGAGGTGACAGAGGATCACAAAAAGGTCCGGTGAGGTCCGGAATTGTATTATCATAATCTGCGGATTGGAAGGAGTGTTTTAGATGTCCTTGTGATGTGTCATCCTGATTTGTGTGTGATTTGGAGGTCCGGAAGTACCTCCTGCATTATGACAGTGGCGACAGACTGTGTTCTTGAAGTTCCGGATGAGGAAGACAAGAGATTCCAGTAAGCAGAGGAAGTGCGGATGTATCCGGACATTCAGACAGACTTGTGAAGGCTCTTGAATCATGTTTAGGTTGTGTTGTTGGTCCGCATTGATGGTAGAGCCCGGAATTGAAGTTATTCTTCCGGATGAAGTTATTGCTCTGTTTAGCCGACCGGATGAGTTGTTCATCCTGCGAATGTTCTTGTGATAGCCGACCGGATGTGTTATTCATCTTGCGGATACTCCTATGGTTGTTTGCCGACTTAGATGCTTGTTCCTAAGTCGATGTCTTGTATAAATAATGATTTGTGAATTCATTTCAGAAAAGGAGTGTGTGGAGGAGTATGGTGTAGCGAAGAAAGGTGCGAAAGGCAGAGCAGAGATTGTTGGGCTTAATTGGAACTGATTCGGACATGGTAGAGATGTCATTCTCCAGTTCAAGACTGTGATTTTTATCACTCTGTAGACAGTGTGTCTCCTTGTAGGCAGTGGGCCTCTTTGTGAGCAGTGTGCTCGGGCAGTGAGCCCTTATTGGCATGTGCCATTCATTTTTTCTTATTCTTCTAACAGAGAATAATTCTTGGGTTAATCACCCCGTGGTTTTTCCCTTAACCGGGTTTTCCACGTCAAAATCTTGGTGTTCAATGTGTTGATGCTTATCTGCTCTTATGTTTATGTATTGTGCTTCCATGAATGATTATTTGATATGCTGCTAACTAACAACAGAGAATTAAGTGTTTGAAAGTGAACAAGTTCTATACAACTGATTCACCCCCCCCCCTCTCAGTTGTATGCCCTAGATTCAACAATTGGTATCAGAGCTGAGTTCCTCTGATAGGAGCTTAACCGCTTGAGGTGATCCAGGATGTCGTCATACAAGAAGGATAGTCCGAAGTTTGATGGAACCAACTTCACTCTCTGGAAAGGTCGCATGAAGTGTCATTTGGAATGTATGGGAAAAGCATACTTGGCTATGATTTCAAAACCATATATACCCCCACAAGGTGGTCCGACAACTCCTGATGAAACCACAGAAGCTGAAAACAATCTGCGGACCAAGGAAGCTCTTCTAAGCGCATTGAATGACTCAGATCTCTCGAATGTCATTGACCTACCAACTGCATATGAGATCCTAACTAAACTGGAACTTCTGTATGAAGGAGATGAGTTTGTCAAAAGTGCAAGGTTGCAAAGTCTGAAAGGGAAATTTGAAAGATTGAAAATGAGAGATGATGAAAACATTACTACCTTTATGCCAAGAGTAAATGAGCTGGTATGTGGAATCAGAAATGCTGGTGGAACTCTAGATGAAAATGAGATTGTCTGCAAAATCCTAAGATCCCTTCCTGCTGCCTACAAAATCAAAGTTGCTGCCATTGATGAATTCAGAGCCCACACAACTGTCACAAGAGAACAATTGGCTGGCAAACTAGCTGCATTTGAAATGACCGAGTTTGGAGATGATCCACCCAAGACTGAGTCTGCTTTTAAAGCCAGTGCCTATGTGAAAGGCAAACAGAGATTTGATCCGGGTGAAAACTCATCAAGGAAAATGTCATGGTATGATCAAGCAAGAAGAGACATGGAAGAAGAAGAAGCAGAAACAGCTCAACTTGAAGCCCTCATTGCAAAGAGACTGCCAAGAGGATCCGGTAAGTATGAAGGAAAACTACCCTTTAAGTGTTTTAACTGCAATAAGATTGGTCATTTTGCCTCAAGATGTCCGGAGAGATCTGCAAGATCTAATACTCACAGACAAAGGTTTCAAAAGAATTGCTATTATGTTCATGAAGAAGATGACAATGAAGGAGTAACAGATGATGAATCAGATCCAGGAAGCAAATCCGGAAATGAGTGGGTGTTTATAGCCATCAAGGAAGAAGATTCCTTGCTCTCTGAATCTGTCAATCACAAAGTTGTTGAAAAAGCCTTGGCTGCTCAAGTGGAAGAAAAGGATGATTGGGTTATTGACAGTGGATGCTCTCACCATATGACTGGTGACAAGAATAAGTTCTTAGACTTGGAAAGATATGAAGGAGGAATGGTAAAGTTTGGTGACAATTCTGCTGGCAGAATCAGAGGTAGGGGAACTATTTCCTTTGATGGTAAGAGCAAAACAGGTAATGTACTATATGTTGAAGGATTGAAGCACAATCTTCTCAGTGTTGGTCAGTTAGTGGACAAAGGCTATGATCTCCGGTTCAAGAATGGAAAATGCAGAATCTTTACAAGCTCCGAAACTGAAATTGCATCCGGTACTCAGACAAGAGGTAACATCTTTCATCTGGTTGGTTCAAATAAAAGTTGTTTGTTTGTTCAAATTGATCAGAGTTGGTTATGGCATAGAAGAATGTGTCATGTAAATTTTGATAACATCATCAAAATAAGCAATACTCAGGCTGTGAGAGATCTTCCAAAGTTGATAAAACCTACAAACAGTGTGTGTAAAGAATGTCAGTTAGGCAAACAAAGCAGAGTCTCTTTTAAAAGCAAAGATCAGTCTTCTACCGGATTGTTGGAATTAGTACATACTGATCTATGTGGTCCGACAAGAATCAAGAGTCTGCAAGGTGATAGATATTTCATGTTGTTAATTGATGATCATTCCCGGATGATGTGGGTTACCTTTCTAAAAGAAAAATCAGAAGCTTTTGAGAAGTTCAAAATCTTCAAAGCTATGGTGGAGAATCAAACCGGATTGAAACTAAAGTGTCTAAGGTCTGATAGAGGTGGTGAATTTACATCTGGTGAATTCATTGACTTTTGTGAGAAACAGGGTATAAGGAGACAGTTGTCTGCTCCTAAGACTCCACAGCAGAATGGAGTAGTTGAGAGAAAGAACCGGACCATCCAGGAAGCTGCTAGGACAATGATGTTGGAAGCAAATGTTCCTCAAATGTTTTGGAAAGAAGCTATCAGCACTGCAGTCTACACTCTCAATCGAGTTCAAATCAGAAACAACACCGGTAAGACCCCCTATGAACTTTGGTTTGGCATCACTCCTACTGTGAAATATTTCAGGGTATTTGGTAGCAAGTGTTATATTAAAAGAGATGAAGATCTAGGAAAGTTTGATGCTAGAAGTGATGAAGGAATTTTCTTGGGCTACTCCACTCAAAGCAAAGCATATCGGTGTTACAATAAGAGATTGAGGAAGATGATAGAAAGCACCAATGTAAAGGTTGATGAAGGAATTGAGAAGCCTTCAAGATTTTATGAATTTGATGAAGATGACCAAGATAGTGTTCAAGGAACTCAATCCTCTCCGGTGAAACAGAGTCAGCCTGATCCGGTAAATCAGGAAGAAGAGTTAGGTTTAAATGAGCCTGATCAAGAAACAGCAGTACTGGATACTCCCAAAATTCCAAGGTATGTAAAACTGAATCACTCTGAAGATCAGATCATAGGTGACAGAAGCAAAGGTGTACAAACTAGAAGGAATATTGCTCAAGATCAGAATGAATGTTGTCTGATTTCAAGGATTGAACCTAAAACAATAAATGAAGCCTGCAATGATGAAAATTGGACCAAAGCAATGGAAGATGAACTGATGCAAATTGAGAAAAATCATACTTGGGATCTTGTTCCCAGACCTAGAGACAGGAATGTAATTGGAACCAAGTGGGTCTTCCGGAACAAACTAAATGAAGCTGGTGAAGTAGTCAGAAACAAAGCTAGATTGGTCTGCAAAGGCTACTCTCAAATAGAAGGAATTGACTTTGAAGAGACTTTTGCTCCGGTAGCAAGAATTGAAGCAGTCAGATTACTTCTTGCATTTGCTGCCTTCAAAGATTTCAAGGTATATCAGATGGATGTCAAGTCTGCCTTCTTAAATGGTGATCTGGAAGAAGAAGTCTACATTGAACAACCGGATGGATTTCAATTATCTGATAATAATGATATGGTCTGCAAGTTGAAGAAAGCTTTGTATGGATTGAAGCAAGCCCCAAGAGCATGGTATGAAAGGTTGGATAAGCATCTTGTGCAGATTGGATTCAACAAAGGTACTGCTGACAGCAACTTATATTTCAAAATTGATCATGAAAACATTCTGATTGTTGAAGTGTTTGTGGATGATATCATTTTTGGAGGAAGAGATAGTATGTGTAAAACTTTTGCAAATCAGATGAAAAGTGAGTTTGAAATGTCTATGCTTGGTGAAATGAATTTCTTCTTGGGTCTGCAAATTACTCAAACAAAAGAAGGGATCTTCATTTCTCAGACCAAATATGTGAAAGAATTGTTAAAGAAATTTGGTATGGAAGACTCAAAGCCTATGAACACTCCTATGGCAACCGGATGTAAGTTAAGCAAAGATGATGATTCTCCAAAGGCAGATCAGACAAAGTATAGATCAATGATTGGTGGATTGTTGTATCTCACTCAAACTAGACCAGATATAATGCAAGCTGTTGGTCTTGTGGCAAGATTCCAGGCTGATCCTAGAGAATCTCATGTTATGGCAATCAAAAGAATTTTTAGATACTTGAAAGGGACAGTTGAGTATGGTCTATGGTATCCTAGAGATCCGGATTTCTCTCTTCATGCTTACACAGATGCAGATTGGGCAGGAGATGTGGATGACCGGAAGAGCACTAGTGGTGGAGCATTCTTTTTGGGGAAGAGATTGGTTTCTTGGCTAAGCAAGAAACAAGATGCAATATCTCTGTCTACAACTGAAGCAGAATACATTGCAGCAGCAGGTAGTTGCACTCAAATCTTGTGGATGAAGCAGATGCTAAGAGACATCAAAATTGAATATGAGGAGCCTATTACAATTTTCTGTGATAATTCAAGTGCAATTAATATTTCCAAGAATCCGGTATTGCATTCTAAGACTAAGCACATATCTATCAAATTTCACTTTTTGAGAGAACAAGTAAACAAGGAAGAAGTCAGATTGGAGTATGTTCCCTCCAAGGATCAGATTGCAGATATCTTTACAAAACCTCTTCCAAAGGACTCTTTTGAATATCTCCGGGAGAAGTTAGGGGTCATGGCCCCTCCGGTGATGAACTAAGATGCACTGATGTGCATCAGTCCGGTGGCAATCACAGTCATATCTTGTGATCCGGACTAATGGGGAGCTGCAACTAAGGGGGAGCAGCTGGTATTATTCTGATGCATAAGAGTTGCAAGTATGAGCCCTTTGCCATTGATGTCAAAGGGGGAGAGAAGACATGTGAAAAACAAGTGGTTGATGATCAAAGGGGGAGCAGCAAAGGAAGACATGTGAAGAGTTGTTGTTGATAGGGGGAGCTGTGACAGAAAAGAGAAGTTCTTGTCTTGATGGTTTTTCACATGTTATGTTGCCATCAATGACAAAGGGGGAGATTGTTGCAAGTATGAGGCGAGCCATTGTTGTCATTGATGTCAACATACTCATACTGCATTAACAAGAAGGATTTAATGAGCTTTGTACTGAGGATATTGAGAAAATTAGCCTCAGTCAGGAACAGTGAAGAACAGTGATGAGAAGAAGGTAAATATACTGTATAGGATGAGAACCGGAGGATACGGATTAAAGGGTTAGTAGATATGAGTCTTGAGATGCTACAGTTAAGATTTCAGAGGTCCGCATGAAGATCTGAAGGAGTTATGGCTGCCGGTATAGAACCGGGTCCGGCAAGTATCCGGAGGTGACAGAGGATCACAAAAAGGTCCGGTGAGGTCCGGAATTGTATTATCATAATCTGCGGATTGGAAGGAGTGTTTTAGATGTCCTTGTGATGTGTCATCCTGATTTGTGTGTGATTTGGAGGTCCGGAAGTACCTCCTGCATTATGACAGTGGCGACAGACTGTGTTCTTGAAGTTCCGGATGAGGAAGACAAGAGATTCCAGTAAGCAGAGGAAGTGCGGATGTATCCGGACATTCAGACAGACTTGTGAAGGCTCTTGAATCATGTTTAGGTTGTGTTGTTGGTCCGCATTGATGGTAGAGCCCGGAATTGAAGTTATTCTTCCGGATGAAGTTATTGCTCTGTTTAGCCGACCGGATGAGTTGTTCATCCTGCGAATGTTCTTGTGATAGCCGACCGGATGTGTTATTCATCTTGCGGATACTCCTATGGTTGTTTGCCGACTTAGATGCTTGTTCCTAAGTCGATGTCTTGTATAAATAATGATTTGTGAATTCATTTCAGAAAAGGAGTGTGTGGAGGAGTATGGTGTAGCGAAGAAAGGTGCGAAAGGCAGAGCAGAGATTGTTGGGCTTAATTGGAACTGATTCGGACATGGTAGAGATGTCATTCTCCAGTTCAAGACTGTGATTTTTATCACTCTGTAGACAGTGTGTCTCCTTGTAGGCAGTGGGCCTCTTTGTGAGCAGTGTGCTCGGGCAGTGAGCCCTTATTGGCATGTGCCATTCATTTTTTCTTATTCTTCTAACAGAGAATAATTCTTGGGTTAATCACCCCGTGGTTTTTCCCTTAACCGGGTTTTCCACGTCAAAATCTTGGTGTTCAATGTGTTGATGCTTATCTGCTCTTATGTTTATGTATTGTGCTTCCATGAATGATTATTTGATATGCTGCTAACTAACAACAGAGAATTAAGTGTTTGAAAGTGAACAAGTTCTATACAACTGATTCACCCCCCCCCCCCTCTCAGTTGTATGCCCTAGATTCAACAGCTCTTTTATCTTTCTCCTTGCTAGTCTTTCCAATAGAATTGAGTGCATTGAAAAGGTTTCTAACAATAATTTTATTCTGGTCGGACACTTTGTTTAACCGAATCTTTAATTTCTTTAGTAAAGGTCTCATTTTGTACATCTTTAGTAATTGCACAAAAAGTTGGCATTGTTCAGTTAATGTTTTATTCTCAAAGTATTCATTGAAGAGTTTTGAAGCCCACAACTGAACCGTTCATGACGACCTCTTGCCTTCAAGTTTTTCTATTATGTTCTCATCAATTTCAAGTAACCATTTTGGGGTTCTTAGATGTTTTTCAATTTCATCATGATTATTCTCTTCTTGAAAAATGCCCTCTCTTCTTATGTAATTTGGAGATACATTGATTTTCATTGTTTCATCCATGTTATCAACCTCACCAATTTTATCAACAAATGGATTATGGAGTGCATATTCAATGAGGTTCATATCCACCTTCTTCAAGAAAATGTATTTGTTTTTCTTCTTCTTCTTTGTCCATGGTATTGCTCTTAGCAGTAGGTGTTTCATAATATTTTGCAACATTTTCATTTGCAATATCATGTTCAATTTCATTCTTATCTAACATTTTATTATAATCAACATTAACACCTTCAATTTGCATGTCATTAGATGGTAAAGAAGAAGATTTACCTTGATGAGCATCCACCAAACCTAGTCTTCCAATCCTCTTCTTTTCTCTATTCTTTTCCCTATTTACTTCAATTTCATTCAATGTAACTTTCCTCCTCCTTTTTGCTTTATGACGACTATTTCTCCCCATGAGGGGAACAAAAATATCACCCTTATGATTGTAACAAGCAAATTGTGTCCAAAAGTGCATAAAAGTGTTTTTTTTGACTATAACAGGCAGAGATTATGGGCTTTTTGATAACAGATGGTCTATGGGCATGGTTGTTGGGCCCAACAATATTCCTTTTGTCTTTTTTTTGGCTTTTACATAATGGATATCCATTTTTGAAAACAAATATCCATTACCTAAAGCCCAATTCTTTGGGCAATGAATATCTAGCAATAGATATCCCTTCTACGAAATAGATATCCATTTTGTTTTCATCTCAAAGCATGAAACATATGTAATCTATGAAGTATACACATAAATACATGCGAGGCGTGAAGCATATAAGTACACATGATACACGAAGTATGAAGCATACTCATAGATACATGTAATGCACAAAACATGAAACATACATGTAATACATGAAGTATATGTGTAAATACATGTAATACACCAAGTATATGCATAAGTACATGTAATATAAGAAGCATGAAGTATACACATAATGCACAAAGTATTCACATAAATACACGTAATACATCAAGCATGAAGCATACACGTAATACACAAAGTATATGCATAAATACACGTAAAATATGAGGCATGAATCATACATGTAAATATATGTAATATACATGAAGTATGCACATGGATAGACGTATCATGAAGCTTACACATGAATATACGGAAGTCGCGAAGTATACACACATGAATACATGTACTTGTCATGATGTATACACATGAATACACTACAAGTCATGAGGTATACACTTGAATACACGTAAGACATGAAGCATATACATGAATGTATGTAAGGCATGAAGCATATAGGTAAATACATGTAATATATGTAATGAAGTATGCACATCTAGATACACGTAAGTCACGAAGTATACACATGAATATACGTAAGTCACAAAGTATACACATGAATACATGTAGTTCATGAAACTTATGCACTTGAATACATGTCAATCATGAAGTATACACATGAATACACTACAAGTCATGAGGTATACACTTTCATTAAATTCCTATATTCTAGTTGTTATTTTATATATTACTAGGTACTTGCATTGTGTCCTTGCCACCCAGGTCCTTCATGTCCTATGTAAGTTTTATGGTTTTTGGTACAAAGGACTACAAAACATTTGAATGTGAGCCTACTCGTGTTCCATCTATGAAGTGCACTACAATTTCTAAATGTATATGCTTTCTAAGACCTTCTCTAGATTCCAATGTCTTACTCTAGGTTTCTATTTCTATATCCACTTTCTAGATTTTATTACTATATTCTTAGTTTTTCTATTTTCTCTTAGTTGAAAAGAAAAAAACCATAGTACTTTATCTAGGGAATGAGCATAGTTTTGATTAGGTGAAATACATTTAATTACATTTAGATCACTATGTTAGATTGTATATGAAAACTATAGTTTTATGTTTTAAGATTTCTATCTACAAGAAATTAGAAGGTTGATATAAATAAAATCAATTTCCCCCTATTACAATAGGAAGTGTCGATGATAGAGGAAAACAATCAAGGAGAAGGGAGCAAGTAGGTGTGGAGTAATAAGATGGTTGTAATGTCAATGTATATTCCCCAAGGGAAAAAAGAGAGAAATGTCCCAAAGAGATGATAGAGTGAAAAAAATAAACTATAAGGCCCTGACTCCTTATTAACAAAATACTACCAACTCTAAATCCAAAAATACTAAGGAATTAAATTTTTTGATCTAACAGATATAGAAATGCAGATTCCTAAACTTTTACTCAAGAAAATGCTCAATAATGTTATAGAGGATAGACGATCTAGAGCTAGCTTTTGAAATCATCAAGTTTAGAAAAGATCACCAATTTCAATTATGGTGAAAAGAGAAAGTACATTTAACAAAATAACATAGAAGATCAACTAAGCAACACATACCTTAAGTTATTCACTACATCCTACCTTCATTTCTGACAACTTGCATTTTTCTCCAGTTACTGGTATCCTTATCATCTGCACAAAACTAACTAGGCAATCTTATGTTAACACGACTCAAAAATCACTACACAAAAAATTAAGATCACTACACAAAAAATTATACAAGAACACCCTATATCCAGGGGACCTGAGTTTTGGGGGCATCCTTTGCTGTCAGACTGCCTACATATCCTATATCCACATGATCAAGGCCCCTGCCTTAGATGCGACTGACACAGGGAATACACATATATAGTTCTGTTTTACACTATGTTTGATGCAACTATGAGCAGGTATCAATCCCTTTCTAGGGTTATTCCCTGCCCCAGATAGTTCTTCATCGGCTCCCACCCACTCTGTGAAATAGGGAAAAAAATTAGTCTACTATCGTAAACACCTAAAGGGGTGTTTGTCAATTAGTCCTAGTGTGGAGGAATCCCTATCAGGTGTCTTAGCATAAAACAAGTTGGGTATTTGGTGACTGAGTCTCTTCGAGGTTCCCTAGTGCTTTTTGTTTACCAATGTAGGGAAAATAATTTTCACCTCAAAAATACTAATTCTCAACCCAATCAATGATGGTGTTAAGCATAATTCCCTTAGCTCCTTTTTTTTCCAACTACATAAAATTTCAAAGAACTAAGATGACAATCTTAACGTAGTCAATTACTCGAGTATCCCTGTTTATTTTCCTAAATATTCCACAACCTATACTTAGATAAATCAAAGTACAGTAAATACGTTGGCACCCAATTGACAAGCATAGGCTATCCCATTGATATCAAACTAAAAAAAATCAATACATTAACATAATACATTGACGACTTAATATAATCAGGGTAATGACCACCATTAATTATTCATTTAATCTTAAATCAATAATGATACTTATATAATATTTAAATGTATATTCTTTATATGCAAAACACATTGGATTCACTCTACATCTCTAAGTTCTTCATCAAACAATAGATCATTATTATATTTAAAACATAAGACTTCAATCATACAATACATAACTAATATTATAAAAAGACATTTTTTTCCAATGCAAATATTTGAATAATTAAACTATTGAAAACTTCCACCCTTATTATGCATGTTGGTTGAAACTAAAATAAATAAAAGTTCCACCTAATCATAATATGATTACCCAAAAGAAAAGTCTTACACTAAACGAATACGTTTGCATAGAATTTACTAATTACCGCACATCACTACCATAACGCTCACATTTTTTTTTTAACTTCTACTACCTATTTATCTTATTGTTTATTCATTTCATTTTATTCTAACTTTTATTATGAATTTACCTTTATTATAAAACTTTGGTACTTTCTCTCTTTTTTTTAATATCTTCATATATATACTTTTACTTCCCTCATCATTCATCTTTTAACTACAATTGTTTAAACCATCTTTATAAAAAGTTGTCTTTATTACCCTAACCTATCCCTTTCAACGAGTTTGCATAAACCTTGGTTTTACCATAAATCTATTAATTTTACTGGCAACCTTTACAAAAGGTAATTAAAAGAAGTTACTTATCTTAGTTAAACAACTAATAATTTAATTGAATAATAAACAAAAATTATTTATCCACCTTATCAATAGATTTCTAATTAAATAGATGGAAATCAAACGTAAAAAGGATAATTAAATACCTCATCAAAATGAATACAAAATTAAACTTTAATCTCAAACTAAACTAGAATTTATTACTTTCTTTAAGTTATCCCATGTAAATAAAACAATAATTTAATTTAGTAATTTACTTACTATCATCCCAACTTAACTATCTATAAAGAATTTAACCGATTTTAATCTAATTAGGTCGAGAGGCTTTCTACACTCACATCAAGGACTGAAAGATTCAGATTCCCGTGTAAACAAAATTCATTAAATGTGTAAATAAATAAATTCGTGGAAGTCAAATGGATAGAAAAATAGAAAAACTTGGGCAATTATGGAGTGAAATTGTTATCACGTTAAACAAAAAAAAAAATTTGTAGAAGCCAAATGGATAGAAAAATAGAAAAAACTTGGACAGTTAAAAGTCTCGCAGCATAGTCTCTTAAAATTAATTCATGTGAGCATATCAAATATTCTAACTGAAAGTAATTTATAAATAATATATTTACTACAAAACTAGTGAAAATGCATAAGTCAAATGTTCTAATGTACTAATTTTTTTGTTTATTATGTTCTGTCTTTTGCAGGTGTGAGAAGGTTTGAAGACTCCACAAAAATCAATAATAAACTTTACACATAAAAGTAAATATATATATACACACTTATATTTATTCATAACTATTGCGTGGATTCCGTCAGTTAGCTTTTCTGCTACCTATTTAGGGAACACCCTAAGATTTATCATCGAGACCCCAATTAAACCTGTAGCGGTTGTATGGATGTATTTTCCTGGAGCCTGTAGATCACATATGAATATAGGCTTGGAGTATTTACAGCAACAATGCTATTTTATTTGGATCCTAAAATATTGCACGCCTTATTTTAAGTGAGGTGCCAATGGAAAAAAAAAATGATGCCAAACATTAAGGAGCGTGAAGGAAATGAATGGTTCTCAGCAATAATTAAAAGCACAAGAATAAAACATGGGTATAGACATAGCATGTGAAGTGCAGTAATTGAGGATGTGACAAAAATGTTAAACCTTGGTGCTTCTAATACACAAGAAAGGCACAATTTTACTTTACAGTTCTAATCGTAGCACTATTAGATTATACACTATTTTCACTTAATTAAAACCATGATGAATTACTAAGGCAACTCGCAGTTCAGATTTTGTCTAAATGTATAAAATCTAGATTGTAGAGCCATAATCAAATTTCTAAATCTGATAGTATACTGTCCTTGGGGTTAGATAGTTATTTTCTTGTGTGCCTCTGCGCTTATAAGATCACTTGATATCTTTGTTGCTCAGTTGAGCGATGTAAATATAAGAGAAAACATATCTTTCATCAAAATTAGATGACAATGAGAGCACAAGGGTCATTGTTACAAAACTAAAGATCTCTGTAGCACCCTCTTTGTTCTACTAATAAAGCAACATGCTAACAAAATTACCCTAGACGAAACTAAAATTTTCTTTTGCAAATGACTTATAAAGTCCAATAGGCTGCGTACATAAATTATGATAATGAATTACTAATGATGATTCAATATATTCATTTTTTTTTTTTTTCAATTGGCCACGTATTATTACTGAAGGCTAACTTTTCATTATTTAGATTCCAAGTGAGCTTTCTTGATTATAGTTTATGTTTATTATATAAAAATATATATATTAATAGAGGGAGAAACATCTGATCACAGAAAATATAATACACAGAAAGAAATTGAATATAAAAGATTTTAAAAGTTTCCTAATCCATTAATAAAAATTATGTTTTAACTGTAGAGACACATTCTACTTACTAAAGAACCAGAAGGAGATAGAACGATGAGGCATGACCACGCCTCCTCCTGTATCTCGTGTGATTGGAGTGATCCAAGCGGTATCTACGCCGCTTCTTCTGAAGTTCTATAAAATCTTCCTGAGGCATTTTGGCTATTGGCTGCTAATGCTTCTTAGAGAATAGGATAGATGCTAAGAAACTTGAGATGGAAACCCTTTTGTTTTGTCATGTTTATGTTTGCCAGGTTGCCTAAAGAGGCGTCCCCTCCTAGAACGCAAGGATTGCAGGATATGTACGAAGCGAAACTGTTGAAAGATCCTTAGAAATTTTTAAGCAAATGCAACAGGCAGGCGTAAAGCCAGGTTCCTCTTGGTGAATTCTGCAAATTTCCAAACGTGAAAAGTGCAGAACCGTCCAGATTCAGTCACATTACTATTAGATTACTGTCTGATCATTATTGATTAAAGATTCAAGGAACTATTATTTTAATTTGCTTTCCATTTGGGATACAATGTGTCCTTATTTTGCTTAGATACTTGGTCTGGAGTGATTCAGATTTCAGGAACAACCCAGGAAAAAAAAAAAGAAACACTAAATTGGAATCCATTAACAACAATGGCAGTACAGAAAGGAAATGTAAAACCAGTTACATACACAAAAATAAAACAATATTGATAATAAGAACTGAGACTACGACATACATACAAGCCCCCTATCACATTCATTTAAGAGTCATCTACAACTTCAAACACAAGCCAACTAAACAATTCTATGCAGAAAACAATATTTGCTTGTACTAACCTCAAGACAACAGTGAGGCACTTGAGTAGAGGTCCAACACAGTCTCCAATTGCCACTCCAGCTCTAGCCTCTTCCCCAGTACTCGACCTAAACTCCCCATGTGGTAAATTCTGCTATGACATGTGAATTTATGATCGCTATAATAGCCTCTAGCCACTTCTGAGAAAAATATAGGGTATTCCCTCCATGTACTCATTTGATGGACTGGAATGAAAGCCGCTTCTGCTATAACCCACACTCTTCGTTTCTTTAATTTTCCAAAAATGTATATCCTTCCACCCCTCAACCCTGCTTATTTACTTGCCTATGTCGGTTCTCCCAACGGTGGAAGGATCAAGCGGTGGAAGGAGATAAAATCAAATCTGATCCTATTTTCACTTGCCTCCCGGATAATCATGCCACGTACAAAACTTCTGTCCTCCTTTTTACCTCATATAGCCACGTTAGAAAATTTCTTCTTTCCCTCAACAACATGTAGCCAGGAGAGATGACTTTTGAGTTTAAATGTAATAACATTAGTATCATTTAAAACTTAATAATAATAATTATGATAATAATTTAACTTTTGTTAATAGTTATAATTATCATAAATAAAAATAATAACAATTATGATATTAAATGAGAATTTAATAATTAAACAAGAATACTATAGACAACATAATTCAGAATAATTATTACTACTAACTAGATATTATTATTTATGATCATTTACATTTTGAATTGCAAACAATTACGGTGGTGACATAAACTAATATAAAAAATAGAATTCAAACAAGTAAGATTATGCCCCAAAAAGTGTAATGGTCATTGTGATAATAGAGTGGTAAATGGGATGAAAGAGAAGAAGGTGAAGTTTCAAATAAAGTTGATAGAAGATCAAAGATTGGAAAGTAACAAGAGATAATGTGATTATAAGTGATAAGAGAAATGATGTAGAAGCATAATATGGAGAATAGGTTGTAGGAAAATAAGGTATAGAGGCACAAGGAGTCACAACATATTCAAGTGAATTTCATACTGCCATCCTAATATTATACACCAAGATGGTATGAAAATTTTGTTCAACTATAAAATAGAAGTACACCATGTACATATTGAAAAGTGGAAGTGTATAGGAGAAGTGTGTAATGTAATGTGAAATGTAGGATATAGGAGATAATGTGAAAAGACAAGGGAGTAGCATAGAGCTTTGCATGAATCATTCAATGGACTAGTCAATGTGTAATCTTGGGTTTCAGGAGAATGAGGAAAGGCAAGTGTTTAAGGGGATTGTGGATGAAGGAAGTGAAGTGGTATGATAAAGTAGGGATCCAATTTTAGGTCATGTAGACCATAAGAAAGGGAAAAGAAAACATCTCCAACTCAAGATCTCAATCCTAGACTTAAATTGAAGGATAGCCTATAGGTTGATTCAATATAAAAAGAATTAGAGTCTAAGTGGGACTACTTGATCAAGTGGAGTATTTTTATTTGACTTGGTAGGCTTTCACTTGCTTTAATTTTTGAGATATGGATTTGAATTGATTTGATTAGCACATGTGCTTTTTCTTTTTATTTTCATTTATTTTTCTATCTTTTTTGGAATGGATGTCACCCCCATGGCCTAACCCCATGAAACTAGGAGGATGTGTTCATCACCAAAGGCTAGACCCAATGAGTACAGACATCATTTTATTGTGCATGCAAATAAAGATTGATTTATTTGAGAACTCCAAAATTGATGAGCTAGAAGAAGGGTAATCCACCTATGTGCCTCTAGGAATAACTAGTGAGGTCATATATTGGGAAGGTAGAAAGGAGAAACAAGAATACATGAACCTAATCATGGAAAGGCTAGATAGCATAAGTTAAGTGGAGATAAGCTAATAGTAAATGTAAGAATGACATAGTGGAATGTGAATGGCTTGAAGATCTAAGTCTAGCATCACTACGTCAAAGAACTTATCATGGAAAGAGGGAGATAAGGAGTGCATGGGATTCATGATAGGGAGGAGGTAAGTAGCATGGTAGAGTTCAATACATGCAAGACATGAAGCATATACACGAATATACGTAAGGCATGAACCATAAACATAAATACATGTAATATACACAAAGTATGTACATGGATACACATAAGTCACGAAGCATACACATGAATATATGTAAGTCACGAAGTATACACATGAATACATGTAAGTCATGAAGTATACACTTGAATACACGTCAATCATGAAGTATACACATGAATACACTATAAGGACAATGAGGAATGAAGCATAAACACACATACCACAAGGTCTTGGGCAACTAGAAATGGATATCTGTTTCTAGCTACCCAAAACAGATATCTATTTTCCATTTACTGAAGCAAAATGGATATCTATTTTCTATTTACAGAAGAAAAATGGATGTCCATTTTCCATTTACCGCAGCAAAATGGATATCCATTTTCATAGTTGACTTTTCTTGAATTCTAATGTTTTTCCAGGTTTCACTCTCTTCTTCGAACTTCACCCTTCGTGTTGACGACTTTTTTTAATGCAAATTTGATAAAACAAAAAGGGTTTATTGAAGAAATTGTCAGCTTTCTAAAAATATAAGATTTTCATGGTTATCATTTTATTAAATAATTATTAATAATTTTCTATATAGTGTGTGTCTAAAATCCTGATGGATACACTGATTGAAAATATTCATAACTTTCCAACTGTTTCACCTTTTTGAGATCTGAAATTTGCATCACACTCTATGCTTTTCTCTTTATAGGTTAAAATAAATAAATTTTGATTTTTTTATTTAGTTAGGTTGGCTGGAAAATTACTTTTTAGTTTTAAAAAAAAGTCATAGTAAAAGAATCATAACTAATTATTTTATTGGCAAAAAATTTCAAAAAAATATGCATCACATCCAGGCATGAGTCCTCTACTTATTTTGAAAGATTAAAAAAAAAAATTTTTTTTGGTCATAGTTAGGTTCGCTGGAATGACACCCACATTTTTTTTTTCAAAAAATTTATTAGTTGTTCATTGAAATATTTATTTTTCATGAAGTAAATTTAATTTTAAAAAAATAGTATCCCATAAACTATATTGAATTCTCTACAAATTTTGATCTTACATCTTTTTCAAATTATGTAGATAATCTATTCAAATTTTCACATGAACTTGATTAAGTTTGATTTTTAGTATTTTCATTACCACTTAGAGGTATAGTTTGGCCCATCATGATCCTACACATACCCATGGGCTACTTTCCTTTTTCTATCCTGCATAGGGTCTTTCTCCTCCAGAATGTGTTCTACCTCTCTAAAATTTTCCCCCTCTACCTCTCTGCCTTTGCTCATGTCTTTTGTTTAACTTGTCTTCAACTTTCAGCGCAAATTGATATGCTTCCTCCACTATTGTCATCCTTACCAGACTTAGTTCTTCTTGAATGTTTATCCTCAGTCCATTTATGTACCGCACACTTTCTCCTTACTTGCTTCACTATGTGTTGTCCTAATAATCATCTTATGAAATTCTTCAGTATACTCCTTCATAGATTTCTTCTTTTGCTTTAGATTTTGCAATCTCTTCAATAATTCCAACTCATAGTTAGCAGGTATGAACTGATTCTTTAACTTTATCACCATCCTATCCCATTTTATGATTTTCTCCTTTCCCCTCCTATTTCTATCCAATTAACCTTCTTTACACCAAACAACAGCCCATTCTTTTAACTTAGTTTTTGTAATTCTCACCCTCTCTGAATCTTCAATTTCCTCATATTCAAAGTATTCCTCCATGTCATTTATCTAATTAATCAATTCCTCAAGGTTTAAATTTTTCGTATAGTTTGTAATGTCAATTCTAGGTCTTTTACCATTCTTAGAAATAACTTTCAACATCTTTACCTGATTTGATTCTTCTTCTAGAGCTTCTTCATTTTGGTCGGCAGCTTGAAATTCATCATGATCACTTTCATATTCATGTCTAGGGATTAGTCCTCTTCTTCTATCTTCTACATGTTCATCCAATTTAACTTTTATTGTTCTCATCATCTCCATCATTTCTTCCATTCTTCCAGCAACATTGGCCATAGCAGGCATCCTCCTTGGAAGCATCTCTTCCTAGGATCTGGTGCAACTATCTCAATTCAGCTATTTGACTATAGGGTTGTAACTACCTCACAATCGGCGCTCTGTTGACAAACACAAGTAGATTGCCTCAGGTCGATGATATGTTCACCACAAGATCTTCTAAAATGCCTTCACTCCCAAAGGATTCACAAACTTCACTTTGATACCACTTGGTGCAGTTAGGGATGGAGGGTCCAGAGGAAGGACAGTCCAACCCTGCAGCTAGAGTAAATACAACGGAAGCAACACAAACATAACACAAGAATAGAATGCAATGGAAGATTCATATGCTCTATATCTTAATGAATTATAATGCATATATTCCAGTAACATGTGGGCTACAATCATGGGCTCACATGCCTACTTTCTAGATTACAACATACATAAAAGATATGGCATTGAAGTGCCTTTGAAAAAGAACTTATCTACCTCTTAACTAATTACACTCCTAGTGCATCTAAGAATTACTTCTATGTCATCTTCTAGCTCAAAGAATCCTCCACGTTGGCCTTAAGAGATCTCAAAATCCATTGCAAGATGAAACATGTAGGAAATATGTAGGTTGGCCTACACTCTTGGTAATGCTTTGCAAACCTTGTATGATCAAACTAAATGCTGATTGCTCTATTCTATGAAAACTAATGATCTTCTAATAACGATATCTCTCTACAGATGAATCCAAATCTCATGAAATTTGAATATGATGTAGATGACATAGTATAGGATCTAAGTCCTTCTCTATGAGGTGTGAAATGAAGATGTAGTAGAATGTGGTAGAAAATGTTGAAACTTCAAATGACTAACTGTAACTGGAATGCAAGAAAAGAAAAGAAATCAAATATTTTTGCTTGATGCAAGATTGCTCTTTAACCTAGGATGCTTTGGCATCAAAAATAGTAAAATAGGGAAAAATTGGTAGGGATCTAAAGGGAAATTGGTTATATGGATTGTTGTCATAGATGATTTTATTTCACAATAATGCGAGCACATTATAATGCACTCGTGTTATTGTTTGCTTTGGTAATTTCCAAGCCTTTGGCTAGGATTTGCCTTAGGCTTCCAACCCAAGGCTTGGACTAATTTTTCAATGTCCAAAGACATGTTTTTATAGATTGTAAAAAAATTTACATAATCTTGAGTATGCTCCCCATTAGGTTTTTACTTGTTTCAATGTCAAGTCAAAAAAATACCACGATAATGTTAAGCTTTCTCCTATCTTTGTAACCATATATTTTTTTTCACGTTTTGAGTATGTAAAGGTTTTCATCTTTAATTTATTTTATTAGTGTATATATTTTTATCAAAAACTAGTGTGTGGTATTTTTGACTTTTTTTTAACCATTCATCGAAATTTCAAATAAATTATATTTTTAGAAACTAGACTCCATTCTACACGTATTAAAAAAAATTGGATTTTTGATTAGTTTTCAAAAATTTTACGGGGAAGCATGCTCAATTTTTCATTTTTCAGGATGTGTCCACTTTGAAAATTAGTAAAAAATCAATTATTCATGAAAAAAGTATCAGAAAAATTAGGGATAAACTACATGTTTTTAGTAATTTCTCACTCAAGTGATTTTTGAAATACTAAAAAATAGTTAACATTTTAGGGGGGCCACACCAGACGCTATGTTATGTTTTTTTGAAAGAAATAGGACCAATTTGTGTGCCCCCCCCATTTTTGAACCCCTTAATCTCAACCGTTTTAAAAAAAGTAGTTTAGAAACTAGATTTAGAGCACTGTGACTCTTGTTTTTGTTGCATCTTCAAACTTTTGAGTGTAACTATCTTCAATTTCTCATCCAACATTAATATTTCCTGATTTTAGAAAAAAATGGCATCTTAAGACCCCCTTTTGGTCTCCCATCTTTGTGCAATTACCCAGGTGCATGCTTGTAGCTCACTTGGAAATTATCCTTTCAGACCATTGTTCCATCACTTTTTATCTAGATTGGGATGGTGGCTCTGAGAAAATCCCCATCACATAATTTTTATTAATATGTCCCTTATGTCATGTAAGGGTACAAAGCAACTTGTCATGTGGGTTTGGAACCATGTGCCACTCTTGCCTCTTTTTACCAATTATATTGGGTGGTGGAATAATATGTTTTATATGAACTACTAGATTTTCTAAGGTGCCATGGAAAACAAGTGGTGAGAATTTGCAAATAGTTCGACTACATGTTTGCCAAATAATTTTATCAAATTTCCTCTCAACTTTAATACAACCCTTTTGATGCTCAACTTTAAACACTAGTTACTCAAATCAAACATAAACTAAAGCTCATTGATAGCCATAGAGGCAAGGGTGGTCAAGGTCAATCTTTCTTGAGTTGGCTTATGTTTGGAGAGAAAGATCCAAAGAGTTTTTAAATCTCTATGCCTCAAACATGTTAAAGAGAAGATCAAATCTATCAATTCTTCTCATGAACGACTTATTGAAATTCCTAAGATTTCTAAGGCCTTTTTACACTATTATAAGTTTGTGTTTCAAAGCCTATAAGTTTTTTAAAAGAAAGCAAAGAATTACAAGAATATCTTGATGTTTATCATAAACTTAGTCATGATGCTCAAAAATTTTACTATATGTCACTCACTCTTGAGGAGGTTCACTTGACACTTATATACAAATGGCCGACGATAATTCTTCTATTATTAATGATTTCCCTTCTAAATTCTACAAGGTCACTTGGTAGTTCATGGTTCTAGGTATTCTCCATGCTTACAAAGAAGATCTTTCAAACAATCCTTTGGGTATCATCATCAACAAAGGAAGCATTAAATTCATCCTGAAAGATGGGGATCCTAAATTCATCTCTATTTGGAGACCCATAACCTTATTGAAAGTTTTCTACAAAATCATACCTAAAGTTCTATCCCTTCATTTACACCACCTTCCCACAATTATGAGACTAGAGAAAATTAAGTTCATCAAGATCCACTATATTCTTGATAATACAATTTCTATTTGGGAAAGCATTAAATGGGCTAGGGCCTCTCAATTATGCATTTTATTTCTTAAACTTGATTTTGAGAAATCCTTTGACTACATTAAGTGGCACAAACAGAACTTGATTTATACCTTGGAAGAAGAACCAAACTACATGGGTTCTGCCCTTTTGTTGTATAGAGAAGCAATTAACCAAATCCATTCAATCAAGCTAGAGCCAAGACATAAAATCCTAGTTGATGAAGATCAGAGCATAATAGACAAACAGAGATAGATATAAATAATTTGAAAGAAGCATAATGATTAATGAACAAAGGAGAACCTAATTTTAGAGGTCAAAATATCAAGGCCAAGGATGCTTGGGCACCCTAGACCCTAATTAGGGTTAGTAGAAACTAATTTCACAATTGGGTTTGTAACAACAACCTTAAAGTCTTCTTCCCAGAAATTGGCTCTTGAAACCTATTCATCAGACTTGCACACATGCAATATGGAAAATGATTTCATGCTATTTAGGAGCTTGCCTCAGTCAATCCCCATGAATGGTGTTTCCACCTCCATAATAGAAAATATGATTGATAAAGAGCATGTGCCCTAGGAGGGTAGAGGCAAGTCCAAAGTAGAATAGAATGATAGCACAAAGCACGATGGAAAGAAGTCAACATGAGCATGGAGACCCTTTCATTCTTGTAGATGGTGTCACAACTTGACTCAAAAATTTGGTGTAGCCTCCAAGATCTTCACAAGACCTACAATAAGTTAGCACCACAACAATAATCCACAAGAGAGAGCTGTAGAGAGAAAGAGAGAGAGTGAAAGAGTGCCAAGATTCGCTAGAGAGAGTTAGTTCTTCAAATGAATAGAATAACTTACTTTTATATGCATTCCCATTGATATTCGAAGAGTTAAACCACACAAGACCGACATTAGGAATGTTTTAAGAGGCCTAAGTTGACAAGGCCACAATTTATGGCAAGGCTATAGGAGGGCCTAGGGCGCTTGGGCGCCCTAGTCCTTTAGCCACATAGTCCCTGAAAGGGGGCACTTAAAGCATGCTTAGCCTTGCCTTATGATTCTTTTTCGACTTTCATCCATCAGGATCAAGGATTACATGCTTAATACTCAAAGATGTGTTAAAATAGGTCCTAATTAACAAGTGCAAATATTTAAGGCCCATGTAGGAGCTAAACTAAGGGTAAGATGGTGTACACATTTTACGACCCAACATTTAACCCCCACTTTAGTGTGGGAATGAACTTACATTCAAACTCATACTAAAGGATGGAGAATACACAATTCAAACACAACAAACATAGAGACCAAAGAATGACACTAAAATAAGAAGGGTGATCAAGTCCCCAATTTTAGGATTTTAGGAGTCTATGGTGATTGGAATACACATAAGACACGTGACATACATGAAACATTTAGAAGACATGAGATAAGACAAGGCATACATGCAATACACAAAGTATACATACTTGACATGAAGCATACACATATAAGGCACAAGGTATACATAGAATACACATGGAATACATAAAGAATGCAACACAAGAAACAAATAATGTAAGTCCTTGAGTAAACATGATAAGAGAGACCTTAGTCTAAAAGGTGTCTCATCCATCATGCACCATTCCCAAAGATGCAATAAAGAAGAATGCTAAGGGGTTAGCTAGAAATAGGAAGAAGCATAGGAGAAGTACAAACACATCATACACATAATCCACACCAAGGAAAGTGTTTCCATTCAAGGGAATATACCAAGCTACCTCTCGCAAGACAAATTTCACAAAGCCTTACAGAACAAGAAGGCGAAGCAACCTTACTACCAAACTCTAGTTGATGGCACAACCCTTCTCCCAAACATGCAAGGAACTTCAACTTTGGAAAACAAGATAGACTCAAGATCTTGCTTCCAAGTTTCAATCTAGGAGAACAAAATAGACTCGAGATTTTGTTTCCAAGCTTTTCATAATCCTTTCGAAGAGAGGGGATATTTGACAACCACTAAGTGTTTTAGATTTGACAATCTCATCATACTTCCACTTGTTAGATCTCTTGATCTAAGCAAGATGCAATCACCTTCCTTTGATGTAAAGGCTTTTTTGTCAATTTCACTTCTCTATTGGCAATGACACTAAAAGATGTATGCATCTTAAACATGAAGTTCAAGACCTCATCGATGCTCATGTCATCCAAATTGCCAGTGTTAATGATAAAGGGAACAAATCAGTGGCAGCTCCTAATCAAAATCTTCAAATATATACTGATCCTTTACCTCATCATGAATCTAATGTTGTGGATGTATTTATAGGAGAACAAAATTATCTTGTATGATCACAAAATTATCTTGTAGGGGAACAAAATTAGAAAGGATATGGGATGGATCATGTGGGAAATGATAACTCTTATGAAATAAATATTTGATCATGCCTCACATATTTTATGTATTTAAATACAAAGTCACTTTGTTGTTGTAAATTTATATTTTATGAGAAACACTTTTTATTTTATTACATGACACTTGACTAAACAATACTTAGTCATTGGATAGAAATAATGTGGAAGTTATGGGTATGACCATGACAACAAGTATTGATTTATGTAGTAACAGAATGCGTCCTCCTATAATCTCTTTTAAATACAAGATAATCTATATTATGGATTTATAACTTCACTATTAAAAATTTGTTAATTCAAAACTTATTGTACGAGTTAATAATGAAATAAAATAAATATTATGTTGATTTTATCATTGGTCATTTATAGTCATTTAACATTATCACTAGTTCAATATGAAAACATTGATATGCCACTTTATCTCTAAAATTTACCAAAAGAAACATGATACATTTCGTAACAAAAAAAATACTAATGTCACTAATTTTTTCCTTTGAATCATGTTCACCTTGACTACATGCTTGCATGTGTAACCATGAGTTAAAAAGTTGCATGAACACATGGACATACCTAGCATTGACCCATACACTTAGTAACAAATTTTGTGATCTGTTTGACCTTGAACCCATGCAATATGGCTATCAGTGGCATCAAATATCACATGATCATCAGGAATTTGCAATGTACGCACCCAAGACACATTCTCAACCTTTTCCAAAGCAAAGTTCCTATAGAATCCATCTTCTTTACTGATTTGCATCCACCAATAATATGTGTACACATCCACGGTCAATTGGTTAACCAACTGATCCACCCTTCTATGTGATGCATGTTGAATGGTCTTCAAAAAATGACTCTTCAAATACATGAGTGGTATGAATCAATTGCACCATTTGTTTCTTGGCCGACATGTTAAAGAATGAGAACATCTACACCACATCCCCACCCTATGGATCCACCGCTCTTGAAAATAGTCAGAAAAAATTTATGCATGTCTTGAAAATGATGCACAAATAATGAAGAATCTCTAATAGCCATCTCCTCATCAAGAGAGTGATCTGCATGATAGATCCCAACATACCAAACATTTCTCTTCTAGAAAAATCATCCTTCACTTTGGTTATCAAGTTCTTCAACCATGCCCTTCTAACATGCCAACTAAAAAAATGTATTTCACAATGAAAAACCTCCCTAGAAGGCCACAATACAACTACAATCAACATATTAATTATATATAGGTAAACATTAACAATACATTACTTACATTAATGAAAACTACCTGATAGCATTAATTTCTATTGTAGCATCATCTACCATAAATGCATTGATTTTCTACTTGATCTTCTTCAAGATAAATCTTTGCAAAAGAAGTTGCATCCAATATGCTAAGTTAGATGTACATGATCTAGACATGATTATCCATGCAACTAGTAACCCCATGTGTTGGGTACCAAAAGCAAGCACTATGTACAATTGGAACTGCAAAAATAATTATAGTACAAAGATTATGATTATAAAATCCATATACAAAGGAAAATATCATAAGAAAAATAATCTGAAATGTTTTACCTTCATTACGTTGATTCCAAATGTTTAGTCCATTGCTAGCATGCTATTATGCCCATATTGTATCATCTAATCTGACTATTGTGGTAGTTGAATTCCTAAAATAAAAGGCACATCTCCATCTCCATCTCCATCAACACCAGTTTCATTGAATTATTAGTAGGCAAACCATTTTTTAGGATTCACAAACACTCATTGTTGAACAGATTTTGCATCATTAGTATGCAAAATATATTTTATTTGTTTGATTTTGCATTCTATGTTTTGTATGTCAATCTTATTTAAAAAATCATCTCTCTCTAATTTTCCTTTGAACTAGATTAATTTCTTCATGACCAGTTCCCTATGTTTCATATGCACTGCATCAGGAGATAAACCTAACAATAACATATTTTGCACCCAATCTTGCAATTCTTTGCTGATGTGAAGTGCAAAGAAAGATCTACTCCCTTTAAAAGATTCAACTTTTTGACCATGACAAGGAAATCCATTCCTATCAACATGGTCAACCTGATAGGAGGATAATAGAGCATGATTTGGTCTATGATGCATAATGCAGACTATAAAGTGGCATTGACATCCACATCTTCTATGTTTTCGGTAAGGTCTACTTCCTTTACTACTTGTCGGGACCAATGATTTATCAAATTGATTAGCATCAACTTCTCGATAATCATTTGGGTCATAAGAGCACCAATATCTACACATAATTAGAAAGTACAAATAACATTAGTCCTTAAGGGATGCATTTATTAATAATTGTTAGTATTTCAATATAAATTGGTAAGTGAAGATCTTACGTAGTGTACTCCAAAAATGAGTCGACCCTTCTTGACATATTGTTAAGATGAGTGCATTTCGTCTTGTTGTTGATATAAAACTAAGTGGGATATGATTGCCTCTTGCATTCCCCTTCGACAAAGTCTTTTACTCTAACCTTTGCAACCCAAGCGACTTGGAACTTGGTAACTGAACTAGTTTGATCAAGGTATATTTCCTAAACAAGGTCCTCATGGCAAAATGGACCCTCACATGTGTGTTGAACCTCTTGGAACATAATTTGTTCCATCTAAAATCATAAAAAAACCTTGAAATTAGAGTATAGTAAATTTTTAGTTGTCCTTAACATGTGAATGCATCTAACAAAATATATGAAACTATTAACATCCAACAATATATGCATTCACATGTTAAATGGTATTGACAAACAACATTGCATGACAAAAAGGAGACCATGGAAAGATGAATACCTATAGTCAACAACATTTCTTTATGAGAATCAATTCAAACATACCCATAACCCTAAATTAAAAATTGAAATGGAGCCATTAAATGGTTATCCACAAGTTTTGGTCAACCTACTAATGAAAACTTTATTATATCAATACCTTGGTTTAGATATATATGGAATTTACCATGTTGTAAATCCTATAAACAATCTATGGAAAACATTTTGAATGGACTGAATAGTCTAAGACCAGTTTCTATTGATATAAAAGGCAATTATTAAATGCATCGATGTTACAAATCCCAAAACCATTTGAAGGACCTTCTTTGTAATGAATCTTGATGCTTGCTTGCAGGGACATATAAGTGTTCTATTGTAGCAAGACAGAGCAATGGCATGAAACGAGGAATCTTAATTAACTCATGAAATGGATTTCACAGCAGTTAACCATGCCTAGCAAATGTAGATGTGTTGCTTGATTAAAAGTAAGTTCAAATTGCAAACTAATAATCAGGATTTTTGATAATTTTATAACCAACTGTAAGTAAATTAAAACAAAAAGAGTGGCTGAACTTGCTTAATGAATATGATTTTCAACAATATCTAATGTAAGGAGAATCGATATGGAGATACTTTAAAGAGGGCACATCTTAGAGCTAGCAGTCATAGGTCAGGAAAACAAAGAGGTTCGCATTGTTTGGCTTTTGGGAGCAATTTCATAGATAGTGGTTGATGTGGAAATACAGTTTTCGTTATGCTCTTTAAACATAGCTGCATTGCATGAGGTGAATTTAAGGCTATGAACAGGTTTCAAAGTTTCATTAATAGTTTGGGAGAAAGGAAGAGAATGTATCGTGGGTATCCATTTTTCTAGAACAAGTTAAAAGACCTCAGTTGAGAAGCAATTGGTTTGCAGGCTTCCTTGTTTAAGGATCTCCTAAATTCGATCCAGAAGTTCAACCCTTGAGATGTTAGAAATGCCCCAAAGTAAGAGCCGCATGTCGTTTGTTATTTGCCCCAAATAACAAATAATGTGCGGTTGTTTAAGCTTAAAACTCAGAAATAGGTTTATATCGAAGACTTCAAAATATTAGAGTAGTTTTTTATTCGATTTATGGGGGTTGATTAGTCATTAATTAATATTACAATGTGAGCATAGATACTGCAAATTAACAGGTAAATTTACTTGCTCATACTGTTATTAGTTTCTTTTTGAGAAATTAGATATTGAATGTTTGTCTACCATTTTGTCTCTTTCTTAATACCCATCAAAATAACAAATGAAGTGCGGTTGTTTAAGCTTTAAACTCAGAAATAGGTTCATAAAATAAACTTCAAAATATTAGAGTTGTTTTTTATTCGATACGTGGGGTTTGATTAGTCATTAATATTTCAATGCGAGCATAGATATTACAAATTAACAGCTAAAATGTGAGCATAGATATTGCAAATTAACAGCTAAATTTATTTGTTCAGACTGTTATTACTTTCTTCTTGAGAAATAAAATATTGAATGTTTGTCAACCATTTTTTATTTTTCACATCTATTAACCTTTTTTTAAATCAAATAATTTTAATATTAAAATCGAATTAATCATTGAGTAAGGTGGTCATACCAAATGCTTCTCCAAGGTCTTAATATGTATACTAATCAATGATTATTCCTTTGGGTTTTCAACCATGAATTTTGTAATATACAAAGAACAGACTCCCAAGAAGCAAGAAGCTTGAAATTCAAAACAGAACAGGGATGACAAATAGCTTCTTTTAGCCACGGATGAAGTACAAAACAATATGCCGCCCAAAGTTTTATGTCAGTTTTAAGAATGAGATCCAGCAGACCTGTTATAGCCCCACAATATGCTTATGAATGCATCATCCAACGTTTGAAACTGCACCCTCAAAATTCCTAGAATAGCAGAAATAACAAAAATAACAGAAAACCAGCCAGAGCAGGAGCGGCGCCAAGAGAAAAACAGCCCACCCATTGTTTAATACAATTAATATTTAAAATAGAACGAATGGGAACGGAAAAAATCACAAAGAACACTTATAAAACGTTGAATAAATAAAATAACAAAAAAGGAAACATCAGAAGGGGTAACGCGGTTAGTGTCAATTTTTAAACCGTGAAAAGTCACGATTAAGAACGCTGAACGGAAGGAAGAGATATGGGACCCGCCACTTCCACGTCAGCATTGATTTAAGATTGATTGTGGAAGCTGATGACATTTAAGATTAGGAATCTGTTGGAATTACAATACTTCTACAAATTCTTCTATTATTTATGTGTGAAATATGTTCATATCGAGTTCCAAGCCACTCTACTTAAATATTATCTATTTCAATGGTCAAACACTCAATAGTAATTTTATACCTCATTTACACTAAAAAGTGGTAAATATTTGTCTTATTTTTATTGATCAAAATTAACATCTATTAAAGTGGATGATGTTTAAGAATAACTCTTCCAAGCTCTGCTCTAGAGTGGCACGGAGGACGTGGACAAAAAGATTAGCTGTGTGCATAATACTGTAGGTGAAATCTTACCAGTTTGCCCATAAAAGAAAATTAAGTGTTTCGGCCTGTGAATTACTTTGGCCTAAAAGATTTGTGAGATCTTTCAACCTGAACAGTGAACAGTGGCTGTCTTTATGTTCTACTATAAGAATCCCGCTTCTTTGAACATTCTTTCATCACAATATTATTATTAAAAGTTGAGACTATTATTTAGTAGGCCCTTAGTAAAATATGGTAGACTACTTGTCCTTACAAGGTAATAAGCTTAATATCGTCTTGCATGATATCATGATATTCAATTGTTATCACCATTCGTGGTATAGTGGTAGCAGGATATTATCAGTAACCTTGTTTTAGATTTTATTTGAAGATCATTCGATCATGAGTAGCAATGAAGGAAAATAACGGTTATCCAATAATTATAAAGGCTTTTGTGAATAGAATTTTATTATATAAGATTTGAAAGAGAGCATAGCTGAATACACAATTATATTATGATGATTATTAGGCACTAGTCGATGGTATCTTATAAAGAAACCAATTGATGATGGCTTTAATGAGTTCAGATGCAGCGGCTCCTCTATTCCATCCTATCCTTTTACTTAAATTTTATGTAAGTCCTGACCTCCTTTCAACTACACCACTTTATTTATAAACGACATCAGTAAAGTATCGTGGCACGTGGTTGAGAAGAATATTAAATATTATCAACGAATGATATCTACTGATCTTGGCTAAAATACGTGTCATTTTATGATGAATGATATCTACATATGTTATAAGATATAGGTGAGACTAGCAGAGATATGAATGACCTTTGAGTGAGTTCATAATATAGTATGACCTCATTGAGTAATGTTTTAAAAAACTTAACTGATATATATGATATCAATTGGAGTTAAGTTTACTTCCACGGGAGTTTCTTTCAATTAGTAATTAGTAAGCAAGTGCACTTGGCTAGTTACAAGAATTCATGATAACCTCGAAGAGGATGGCATACTTATTAATGACTTATCATTAACCCGTCATGTTGACACTATTGATAGTATTGTAAGTCTTAGTAAAGATTTATTACTTGATGACTATTGGTGGATCCACAGGGGCATCCTTGCATGAGGAATTAATCTAATTACTAATTATCTACATGTGGTCACTCATTATTTTGTGTTGTTTGCAAAATGGGCTTTTATTATCGGGGTTATGATTTCATATTATATTTGACATTTGTATAACCATGTCATTAGATAACAATGTCGACATTAGTCGATCAAAATATTAAGCTATTTTTTAAAACTAAAGACCACTTAGTGGATTATTTTTACCTTTCCAAGTTTGTGGAGTTTGTACTCTATGTATTTCTTACGATATTGTTCTAAGGTGGTTATGATGGTGTTAGAATAAAATGTCAACATTCTTTAATGAGACAACCTAAAGGTTATAGATAAAGGGCCTAGAATGATTATAGTGTGTTGTATAATTTATTTATACCAATCACATGGATCTTTGCAATGTAGTTGTTATCTGCTAGAAAAATATAAAATCCAAATATAAATTTAATTTATATTATATATGTTGTGATTAACTTGGGCATACTTATATGTGTGGTATTGCTATTAACAGTAATTGGAAAATATTTCCTTTAATTTGAATGTTATGATGTCCATATGTGATGATATTCGTGTGTGGTGTTGTTGGAGACCTTTGATTTGCTTATTGTTCTATATGGACCGGGCTTATAAACCTTGAGGATTGATATACCAACTATATGGTGATTCTTATTTTTAGTGTAGTACTATCTATAGATTCTTGAGAGAGTAGATGGGTGTCGAATATAAACATTCAGAGAATATAAGGTTAATTTAATATCCTATAACTAATATGGCGTATGTATAAAATATTTGAAAGATGATTTGGTCAAAGTTTGAAAATTGAATTTTAGTATAGTACTTGTTTGATTTATTATTCTCAATCATTCTTTGTTTCTAAGGACACGTTAATTAAATATATGTATGCATGCACACAAGTTTGTTAAATTGTTAGTGATACATGTTGCACTAGATTCCTTCATGCATGCCAACTTCAACTTTCTAAATCCTTCGTGAAGGGTCAGGCTTCTCTAGTATGGATTAAGGTTGGAGAAGCACATTGCTTCATTTTTAGATGGAAAATCATTCTAATGATGCTCTTTTTGCTCACTAGTTCGAACATATTCACTTCAACATTCCATTAGATGATATTTTATTTTGATATTTTTATAATGAGCCTATAAGGCCTTGTTGGATGTAAAGGACTAAGTATTGATTGTATATTAGAAAATATGATATCTAGTTGTTGTAACATTATTGTTGGATAATTATTTTGAAAGAAAAAAATTAGTATCTCTTATTACTTTTATTGAAGATTATTCTTGTATGGAATTTAAATTTTTATTATTATTGCAATTGTTGCATTATTTTATTGTTTAATTTAGAATGGTGTTTACAGCTGGGTGATCTCACAATAGTGTGTCCCACTTGTGGGACATCTTGTTTTTTTTCTTGAAATCACATATTTTTTAGATAAATTAATGATTTAATCATAGATGTGTTTCATCTAAGGAGGTTAGATCAAACCCCTTTAGATCAAATAGCACTACATAGAACCCCTAGGCTTAAATCAAACCCCAAACAGAGTTTCCTCCACACCAATCAAAATGTTGACAAAAATCTATTTTGCTTTTCTTTTTACGAGGATCAGATGGAGTCATTTGAAAATTTCATTTCATAAGTATGTATCCCTTAGTGTTATCTTTCCAAAAATTATTATATATAATTTGTTTTCTTTAATAGTGTTTTAATTTTTTTTTATAATGAATGTAGGTGTATTATGAAAAACAATGACCTATGCTCAAGACACTAGAAAAAATAACAAACATTGTTATAAAATCTCAAAAAATGTACTACACATAGATGTCCTTATTTCAATGAAAAAAGAAATTTTAATTTTGATATATATGCTAAGAGAAATGTGTTCCAAAATAAAATAGGTCTAAAATTTTTGTTAGTACTAATTTAAAAATTACTAATAAATAACATATTTGATAAAAAAATTATCAAAAAATATCCATGGACTAGTTATTGAAGTTAATGGCTTAATTCTAATAAATCTTCAAAAAAAAAATTTGTAGTGAAAGTTATGCATTATGGAATAATGTCACTCAATAAAAATAGTAGAAAAAATAAAAATTGATAGGAATAATTATTTTAAAAATATAAAAAATTTATAGCTTGAATCTAAATAGAAAATCCAATAATTCATTAGTTTATATCACCCTTAAATTATTGACCATTTATTCCCTATAATTGGCACAAATTAAAAAATATTGAAATTGTTGATTTTGAGCATCCCACTTTAGCAAAAAAATGAGACACACTATTTTGTTGTCACCCAACTCACATGGGAATGCAACCACTACTTAAAATGGTCACACAAGGAATGAAAAGTATTGGAAAATCATACTTGATTAACAACATAAGAATTTCCCTTTTAGGAAAGGTACCACATGACAAATAACCATTATTGTTGCTCGCACCAATTTGTGGAGTTTTTAGCATAAATGCATACACTATACATTTAGGGCTTCACATCCCAATAAAATAGGTGAATCCTCTATAGGAGTAGACATTAGAGACATTTCAAGAGAATGTGTTTCATTCTTTGTGCTCTAATTGATGAAATAAGATTTGTCAAGCCTAGGAGCTACTAGGACACATTCATCATAGATTGTGTGAAGCATTCACTAGTCACAATCAAATTCCATTTGGTGCTTGCTCCACCATCCTCTTTAGTGATTTGGCTCAATTACCACTAGTGATAGACATTCTAATGTATGTTAGGCATCCTACATGACAACACTTTGGCACACCTTTCATACATTAATTACATTAAACAAAATCTCCCACTAGCATGGTAAAGAACCAACAGATCTTGATTTTCATAGATTACTTTTAAATATAAGAATGCAGAGCCAACATTGTTAGATTGGTAGCTTATAACATCATAGTCTAACTCTTCCCTTAGTTATGATGACAAAGCATTATTTCAATACTTGATACATTTGTTTACAACAAATGACTTGGTTTCATTGTATAATAAACATATGCTAAAATCATTTGGGAGTGCCTATTGGAAGATACAATACAAATAAACTAAGGGGAATCTTGATCATGTTCAAATATATAAGCCAAACAACTTGATACAAAGGTTCTCTTATGATTTAGTCAACAAGTTATATTCAACTCAAATTTGTGGGTAGGAGCAGGTCTTGTCAATGGTGCACTAGGACAAATTCAAGATCAAGAGAAAACAACCCACTAGATATTCCCCTCTTTCTCATGGAAAAATTCAAACATTACATAGAACCACCTTAGAACCCCATCCAACCAAAACATGTGCCAATCATATCAATAACTTGAGGTGGGTGATGTCAACTTCCCCTTAAAATGGAATGGACCTTGACAATCCATAAATCACAAGGCCTCATGATTGAAAGAGAATAAATTGAAATTAGCAACATCAATTTCCAAGGACTCAATCACTTCTGTATCAAGGGTAGATCTTCATATATCCCCCACTCTCACATACCAAAGATATGCATGCAAGTGAAGGATAGTATATATGTTGCACTATGAAAGCATGTGAAGGGTAGTCCATATGTTGCACTATGAAAGCAAGAAGAGGATTTCTTAGAAGCATCGTTAGTTGGAAATAATTGAATAATCCAATTAGGATATTAACAAAATTATAATTGTATATTTCCCAGTTGTATCAAGGGTGGACCTTTGTATATACTTCACCTTCATATACCAATGCTATGCATGCATGAATGATAGTCCATATGTTGCAATATGAAAGAAAGAAGAGGACTACTACAAGCATTGTTAGTTAGAAATAATTGAATAATCCAATCAATCATTTTAGAGTGATTATAATTGTGTTATATTGAATGTAATTGTTACTATTAAGTATAGTTGTTATTTTGAGTCAAGGATCTATAAGAAAATCATATAGCAATATTAACCATACCTACAAAAGTTTTCAAATTCCTTGGAGCAATATTCACCACCATTGTTAGATCTCAACACCTTTATTTTCATTTTTTTAATCTTAATATTCCATAAATCCTCTATTGAAAACTTATTCAGGGAATAGACATGTTGTGTATTTCTAAGATTACACTTGTTAATCTAGTGTTTTATTGACTAGTTAATCTTCACAAGGATCTATAAAATTACCTCAAAGTGTATTTGAGCAAGCCTTATGTGTCATATGGGTTTGTTTTGTTTAGTCATGATTATTTAATACATGTTTACTTGTGAAGGTTTCTAGTTCACATTCAGGTTTGCATTCATTTGTTATACAACCAAGCTTAATTTTTTCAATCGTAATCTGAATTCTCATGTTAAATTAGCAAATGTGTTTATGTTGGTGGCTATTATTTGACTTTGTTTCCAAGCCAATGTTTACAAACACCTTAGGTGACATTGTTGGATTGCTAGGGTCAAGTTCTCTTAGGCCAATCCCCTTGTAAAAACTAGCTTTGTGTCTATGAGAAAATGATCAAAGACAACATGCATAAACATGTAGATGGCCTATATGATTTTAGTGCAAATTATGATTCTCTACTCAGAAAATTAAATGTAACAAAAATCCCTCATATGATCTTAGTTAAAACCAAGTAATTATAATGTACTCAAGTTCCATGAGATAGAAGGTAGTAGTGCTCTTTGTATATACTCAGGCCTCTTATGCTATATTTGGAACAAAATACCTCACATACCAGATGATTCAATGCAAGTAGTGTCTGTTGAAGTTGATAAACCAACCTCACAAATCCCAATGAACACCTGCAAAACCTAAGAAACCTTCCATAAGAGAAAAAATCAAAGAGAGCAATTTGCACAAAAAAGAGGGTAAGTGCAAAAAGATGGGGGGCAAAAAGGGGTCTTAAGTGGTCACTTTTTTTTCTAAAATCAGGAAATGTTGGCCTTGGATGAGAAATTGAGCATAGTTACACTCAAAATTTGGAGATGCAACCAAAACAATGTTCATAGTGCTCCGAGTCTACTTTCAAAACTACTATTTCTTTTTAAAAATGGTATAGATTAAGGGGTTCAAAAGATAGAACCATAGAAATTGGTGTTGTTTTTGTCAAAAACCATAACATAGCATGTTTTGTGGCTCCCTCAAAAGGTCAACTTTTTTTTGGTATTTTTAAAATCGCTTCTTTGAGAAATTAGCTAACAACATGTAGTTTATGCCTGATTTTTCTTATAATTTTTTGATGAATATTTGATTTTTAACTAATTTTCAAAGTGGACACATCCTAAAAAATAGAATTTTGGCCGTGCTACCCATATAAATTTTGAAACTAATTGAAAATTATTTTTTTTAATATGTGTAGAATGGAGTCAAGTTTCTAAATATGTAATTTTTTTGAAATTTCAATGAATGGTTAATTTACAATGAAAAAAAGACCAAACAGTGGTTTTTGCCCAAAAACAGACACAAACAAAAGAAATTAAAGATGAAAGGCTTAACATTGTCAAAATGTGAAAAAAATTACATCGTTAAATAGCTAAGAGAAAGCCTTACATTACCCAGGGGTTTTATTTGTTCGACCTTGAAACACGTGCAAATTTGAGGGTTAGCACGAATGAAATTATGTGAAATCCTGTAGAATATGCAAAAACACGTCTCTAGACATTGGGAAGGCACTCCAAGCCTTTGGGTTGGAAATCCAAAGAAAATCCCAAGCCTAAGGCTTGAGATTCCCAAAGTAAAACATAACGCGAGTGTGTTATAACGCGCTCGCATTATGTTTTGTTTTGCATTTTTTCCTTTTTCGCAAAAGTTTGCTCAATGTTTGTCATGTTTGACATAACGCGAGCACGTTATAATGCGAGCACGTGATAATGAGCTTGTGTTATGTCCTCCTTGGATTTTTTTATGTTCAGAGTTATTGATCTTGTATGTATGTATGTATGTATGTATAGTGTCAAGGGTAGAGGAGGGTAGAGATAGGGGTGAGGCAGATAGGGGAGGAGAGGGGTGGATAAGGGTTGAGGGTTTAAGGTCAAGAGGGATTAGGGTTTAGGGTTGAGGGATTAAAGTTTAAGGTTGAGGGTTGAGGGTTTAGGGTTTAGGGATAGGATTTAGAGTTTAGCGATAAGGGATTAGAGTTTAAGACCTTGAGGGATTAGGGTTTAGGGTTGAGGCTGTAGGGATAGTGTTTCGGGTTGAGGGTTGAAGGATTAGGGTTAAGATAGAGTGTTGAGGGTAGAGGGATTAGGGATAGGGTTTAGGGTTCAAAATTTAGGGTTGAGGGTTTAGGGTTTAAGGTATAGTGTTGAGGGTTGAGGGTTTAGGACTTAAGGTTTAAGTGTTGAGGGTTCAGGATTTAGGGATAGGGTTTATGGTTTAGGGATAAGGGATTAGGGTTTAGGGTTTAGGAATTAGGGTACCATAAATTATAATTAGGGATTAGGGTTTATGGTTTAGGGATTAGGGATTAGGGTTTAGGGTTAAGGGATTAGGGCTTAGGGTTTACGGATGTACAATTAAGGGGTGCCATAAATAAACTAGAATTTAGGTAGGGTTGAGAAAATTTTGTGAATCATCATGGGCTAGAGATTGGAGATTTTGTTGTGTTCAAGTACATATCCAAGTCATAATTTAAGGTTAAGATATTTCAAAGAACAGGGTGTGTGAAAAATATGAATGCTCTTCGTCTTATGAATACCAACATTGATACAGATAAAATATGCCTTTCTTCTAATAGAGTATGCAGTTCAAGTCAACCAATGGGCAGCAAGTTGTTGAATGAGTTGGTTTAATGGGCATGCCTCCTTCTTCAAAGTTATGCTTGGAGACTTTACACAAAAAATTGATAACTCTATACATTATTTTTCATTCTTTTATTTCATGTACACTATTAAGAACTTGTAAAATCTAATTGTGTAATGTGTTTATGGTAGCGCATTCCTCTTGCATTTGTTTCATAGTTTATAGACAACACAGACGAACATATGGGGTTGCAAGACCTAGGTGGGCAAGAGTGGGATGTGCAATTAGGGGGTACCATAAATAAACTAGAATTTAGGAAGGGTTGGGAAAATTTTGTGAATAATCATCGGCTGGAGATTGGAGATTTTTTTGTGTTCAAGTACATATCCAAGCCATAATTTAAGGTTAAGATATTTCAAAGAACAAGGTGTGTGAAAAACATCAATGCTCTTCAGCTTATGAATACCAACATTGATACAGATAAACGATGCCCTTCTTCTAATAGAGTATGCAGTTCAAGTCAACCAATGGGCAGCAAGTTGTTGAATGAGTTGGTTTAATGGGCATGCCTCTTCTTCAAAGTTATGCTTGGAGACTTTACACAAAAACTGGTAACTCTATACGTTATTTTTCATTCTTTTATTTCATGTACATTGTTAAGAACTTGTTAAATCTAATTATGTAATGTGTTTATGGCAGTGCATTCCTCCTACATTTGTTTCATAGTTTATAGACAACATAGATGAACATATGGTGTTACAAGGCCCAGGTGGGCAGGAGTGGGATGTACAATTAGGGGGTACCATAAATAAACTAAAATTTAGGCAGGGTTGGGAAAATTTTGTGAATCATCATCGGCTGGAGATTAGAGATTTTGTTGTGTTCAAGTACATATCCAAGTCATAATTTAAGGTTAAGATATTTCAAAGAATAGGGTGTGTGAAAAACATCAATGCTCTTTGGCTTATGAATACCAACATTGATACATATAAAAGATGCCCTTCTTCTAACAGAGTATGCAGTTCAAGTCAACCAATGGGCAGCAAGTTGTTGAATGAGTTGGTTTAATGGGCGTGCCTCCTTCTTCAAAGTTATGCTTGGAGACCTTACATAAAAAATAGTAACTCTATACATTATTTTTCATTCTTTTATTTCTTGTACACTGTTAAGAACTTGTAAAATCTAATTGTGTAATGTGTTTATGGTAGCGCATTCCTCTTGCATTTGTTTCATAGTTTATAGACAACACAGACGAACATATGGTGTTGCAAGGCCGAGGCGGGAAGGAGTGGGATGTGCAATTAGGGGGTACCATAAATAAACTAGAATTTAGGCAGGGTTGGGAAAATTTTGTGAATCATCATTGGCTAGAGATTAGAGATTTTGTTGTGTTCAAGTACATATCCAAGTCATAATTTAAGGTTAATATATTTCAAAGAACATGGTGTGTGTGAAAAATATCAATGCTCTTCAGCTTATGAATACCAACATTGATACAGATAAAAGATGCCCTTCTTCTAATAGAGTATGCAGTTCAAGTCAACTGATGGGTAGCAATTTGTTGAATGAGTTGGTTTAATGGGCGTGCCTCCTTCAAAGTTATGCTTGGAGACTTTACACAAAAATTGGTAACTCTATTACTTATTTTTCAATCTTTTATTTCATGTACACTGTTAAGACCTTGTAAAATCTAATTGTGTAATATGTTTATGGCAGCGCATTCCTCCTGCATTTGTTTCATAGTTTATAGACAACATAGATGAACATATGGTGTTGCAAGGCCCAGGTGGACAGGAGTGGGATATGCAATTAAGAGGTACCATAAATAAAATGGAATTTAGGCAGGATTGGGAAAATTTTGTGAATCATCATGGGCTGGAGATTGGAGATTTTGTTGTGTTCAAATACATATCCAAGTCATATTTTAAGGTTAAGATATTTCAAAGAACAGGGTGTGAAAAACATCAATGCTCTTTAGCTTATGAATACCAACATTGATACAGATAAAATATTCCTTTCTTCTAACAGAGGATGCAGTCCAAGTCAACCAATGGGCAACAAGTTGTTGAATGAGTTGGTTTAATGGGTGTGCCTCCTTCTTCAAAGTTATGCTTGGAGACTTTACACAAAAACTGGTAACTCTATACATTATTTTTCATTCTTTTATTTCCTGTACATTGTTAAGAACTTGTAAAATCTAATTGTGGAATGTGTTTATGGAAGTGCATTCCTCCTACATTTGTTTCACAGTTTATAGACAACACAGACGAACATATGGTGTTGCAAGGCCGAGGTGGGCAGGAGTGGGATGTGCAATTAGGGGGTACCATAAATAAACTAGAATTTAGGTAGGGTTGAGAAAATTTTATGAATCATCATGGGATGGAGATTGGAGATTTTGGTACATGCTCAAGTACATATCCAAGTCATATTTTAAGGTTAAGATATTTCAAAGAACAGGGTGTGTGAAAAACATCAATGCTCTTCAGCTTATGAATACCAACATTGATACATATAAAAGATGCCCTTCTTCTAACAGAGGATGTAGTTCAAGTCAACCAATGGGCAACACGTTGTTGATTGAATTGGTTTAATGGGTGTGCCTCCTTCAAAGTTATGCTTGGAGACTTTACACAAAAAATGGTAACTCTATACATTATTTTTCATTCTTTTATTTCCTTTACACTGTTAAGAACTTGTAAAATCTAATTGTGTAATGTGTTTATGGCAGTGCATTCCTCCTGCATTTGTTTCACAGTTTATAGACAACACAGACGAACATATTGTGTTGCAAGGCCCAGGTGGGCAGGAGTGGGATGTGCAATTAGGGCTCGTACCATAAATAAATTAGAATTTAGGCAAGGTTGGGAAAATTTTGTGAATCATCATGGGCTGGAGATTGGAGATTTTGTTACATGTTCAAGTACATATCCAAGTCATATTTTAAGGTTAAGATATTTCAAAGAACAGGGTGTCTGAAAAACATCAATGCTCTTCAGCTTATGGATACCCACATTGATACAGATAAAAGATGCCCTTCTTCTAACAAAGGATGCAGTTCAAGTCAACCAATGGGTAGCAAGTTGCTAATTGAATTGGTTTAATGGGCGTGCCTCCTTCTTCAAAGTTATGCTTGGAGACTTTAAATAAAAACTGGTAACTCTATACATTATTTTTCATTCTTTTATGTCCTTCAAACTGTTAACAACTTGTAAAATCTAATTGTGTAATGTGTTTATGGTAGCGCATTCCTCCTGCATTTGTTTCACAATTTATAGACAACATAGAAGAACATATGGTGTTGCAAGGCCCAGGTGGGCAGGAGTGGGATGTGCAATTAGGGGGTACCATAAATAAATTGGAATTTAGGTAGGGTTGGGAAAATTTTGTGAATCATCATGGGCTGGAGATTGGAGATTTTGTTACATGTTCAAGTACATATCCAAGTCATATTTTAAGGTTAAGATATTTCAAAGAATAGGGTGTGTGAAAAACATCAATGCTCTTCAACTTATGAATACCAACTTTGATACAGATAAAAGACACCCTTGTTCTAACAGAGTATGCTGTTCAAGTCAACCAATGGGCAACAAGTTGTTGAATAAATTGGTTTAATGGGTGTGCCTCCTTCTTCAAAGTTATTCTTGGAGACTTTACACAAAAACTGGTAACTCTATACATTATTTTTCATTCTTTTATTTCCTTTACATTGTTAAGAACTTGTAAAATCTAATTGGGTAATGTGTTTATGGCAGCACATTCCTCTTGCATTTGTTTCACAGTTTATAGACAACACAGACAAACATACGGTGTTTCAAGGTCCAAGTGGGCAGGAGTGGGATGTACAATTAGGGGGTACCATAAATAAACTAAAATTTAGGCAGGGCTGGGAAAGTTTTGTGAATCATCATGGGCTGGAGATTGGAGATTTCGTTGTGTTCAAGTACATATCCAAGTCATATTTTAAGGTTAAGATATTTCAAAGAACAGGTTGTGAAAAATATCAATGCTCTTCAGCTTATGAATACCAACATTGATACAGATAAAAATGCCCTTCTTCTAACAAAGGTTGCAGTTCAAGTCAACCAATGGGTGACAAGTTGCTGATTGAATTGGTTTCTGATGAAGAAAATAATGATGTTGTTGAAGCAATGGAAGAAAATCAAAATTGTGAGTCTAATTTAATTTATTTCAACTTTCAAAGTAGTCATTTGAATTGTAGCTTTACCTGGAGGATTGGTATAACAAAAGCTTAATTATGTTGCAAGCCTCTCTTCGAAGAACCCTGGACATTATGGACCCTATCATCGAGAAAAGCACATAATAATGAACTCTGCCCCACCTTTCAAATCAGATATTTACCTTTTTATTCAATAAAAATGAAGTCACAGAATGTAAACCGACCATGCATACTAGTAAGGGGTAAATGTACAAAGATGAGTCCACTTAAGGTGGAAGTTTCAGACTTAGAAAAAAACCCAAAATCGGGTTAATCAAAATGGGATCCCACTTTTTATGAAACAGGATCTCGTTTTGATTCAAGATCTCGAGCCAAAAGCGGGATCTCATTTTCTAGAAATGGGATCTTGTTTTGAGTTTCATAAAAGGTTAATATTTTAACCTTTATGAAATGGGATCCCATTTTGAAATGGGATCCCATTTTGAAATGGGATCCCATTTTGAAATGAGATCCCATTTCATAAAAGATTAAAATATTAACCTTTTATGAAACAGGATCCCGTTTTATAAATTTTGAATTTTTGACCCACTTTTTGCTATGGGTTTTGGGTTAGAAAAAAGGCTTGGGAACCCAACCCTTGGCTTTGGACCTGGTTTGACCTACAAGTTGAAGGTCCTGTCAATGTCACAACAAACTAGTGACTTTGGGCATATGTCTGAAGGCCTTTTTTGCAGAATTTTTTGACGAAATTAAAACTCATTATAGATGAGACAGTGTAGATTCCAAATATGTATTTTTTTTTACAATTGGATTATTTTTTCTATTTTTTAATTAATTTCTAATGAAACAGGTCCATAAACTTGAATTATCAGGGTTTTTTAGTATTTTAATAACTTTTTATTAAAAAAATTGTAAAAAAATTTGTACGAAAACGTACTTCAGACAATTCTTTTCAATTTGAAAAAAAAATTCAAAAAAGATAAGTTTAGGTCATCTTATGTGTGACGTACATGACGATTTTTTAAAACACCAAAAATGGCCAATAAAAAATTAACAAAAAAAATATTCAATAAAAAATTAAAAAAAAATATGGAAAACATGCTTCAGTGAGTTACAAACCCAAAAGGATTTAGAAAAATATGATTATTTAGGTCAAAATATGGATGACGTACACGTGCATGGTATAGTAAATAAAAGTGACTTTTAAATCAATTTATATCATCTAGGTATTAAAAAAAATTACATATTTGGAAACTAGACTCCGAGCACTACATTTCATATTCATTGACTTTTTTCAAGATTCCACCTTTAAGTGCTTCAAAGTCAAATGTGACAAATTCTAAAAATCAGGGAAAACCCTTCCACTTTTTGGCCAAAAAGTGGACTCAACTTCTTGCACACACCCTAAGATCAAATTCTTTGCCTTCTATTCTTATTACTCTTACTTTATTAAGAAAACAGTGTAAAAAAGAATGGGTTTAATTGTAAGCTAACTTAAGGCAAAGCAGTTTTGTTATTACATTTTTCTGAGGGATCTCTAATAGTCTAATATAATGCAGTCTTCTATAATATAAACATCTACATTTGTGTGAATGCTAAGCTTTAATAATAGAGTATTAAAACAATGCAATCAGCTATTTATTGGGTTAAAATAACTTAGTTTTTGTAATGGTTTGGGAATGCGAGAGTTGCCAAAAATAGGTGAATGTCCTCTACAATTACCAAGAGAAAAAAGTTTAGTAGTTCTTGTGGATACAACCAATAAACAATGGGAGATTATTTTCCTGTTTCATAACAATATACCTGTCCTAAGTGCGGGGTAGGAATATTTTGTACGTTATAATAATATCAAGGAGACGTTTGTATCTTTGAGTAGGTGGACAGCAAGAAACATAGATTTATGTTTAGAGTTCATATAGATTGAAAGATAAAATAAGGATCCTTCTGAAAGAACTTCTAGGAGGGAAAAGACAGGCCAAAGATAAAAGGAGAAAATTATACAAGAAACGATCTTCACAAGGATTGTAATATTTTGTCTAAAACAAACAAAAATTAGTTAATTAAAAATAGAAAATCAAGAAAGAAATGGTACTAAAATGTATAGTTACTGATATCTAAAATGTATAGTTACTAATATCTATTTTTAAAAGACTGATTGCTTTTTATGGCCAAAGTTGTTTATTTTATCTAGTTGATGGTTTTAATTACTCCCAGGTTATACATTTGGAGCAGATGTGTGCACATTTTTATGGCCTCAATTTAAATTCAAGCAAATAAGTGGAGAGAGTATGCTAATCTTTTAAAAGAATCTTAATAAAAAAATGTTCACTTAATGTTGACCAGGGGTTCTGATTTCAACCATTCATTGCCCACTGTGGATGTACCCCAATGCAAAGCTTTTCTCATAATGACCATCCTTCTAATTTCAACTATTAATTACTCACTGTGGATGTACCATATGCAAAGCTTTTCTCATAGTGTGTACACCTATTGGCATAATGAACCCCAGATGGGCCAAAAAAACATGCCATATAACATTACTAAGACATTACAGAAAAATTAAATTAGGATTTACTATAGACATGCATAAATAAAAAGGGCATTAAGAAAAATACTTTAGAACTAATTTCTAAAATTACCAAAACAGTTCATAGCCATTTTTCTGACATATTCTTGTAACTCAGATATCTTTAAGAGAAGAGTGTAAAAAATGATGGGTTTAACAACCTAACATAAGGCAAAGCAATTTTGTTGGGTTTAGGGATAGGGTTTAGGGTTGAGGGATTAGGGTTTAGGGTTGACGGATGAGGGTTTAATGTTCAGAGTTGAGGGTTTAGTAATAGGGATAGCATTTAGGGTTTAGGGATGAGGGATTAGGGTTGAGGGAATACAATAAATAAAGTAGAATTTAGGCAGGGTTGGGAAAATTTTGTGAATCATCATGGGTTGGAGATTGGAGATTTTGTTGTGTTCAAGTACATATCCAAGTCATATTTTAAGGTTAAGATATTTCAAAGAACAGGGTGTGTGAAAAATATCAATGCTCTCCAGCTTATGAATACCAACATTGATACAAATAAAAGATGCCCTTCTTCTAACAAAGTATGCAGTTCAAGTCAACCAATGGGCAACAAGTTGTTGAATGACTTGGTTTCTGATGGGGAAAACAACAATGATGTTGAATAAATGGAAGAAAATCAAAATTAGGATTGAGAGTTGAGGGATTCAGGTTTAAGGGTTTAAGGGTATCTAGGGGTTGAGAGTTTAGGGTTTAAGGGTTTAAGGTTTGAGGGATTAAGGGTTTAAGGGTTGAGGGATTAGGGTTTAAGGCATAGTGTCAAGGGTAGAGGGTTTAGGGATAGGGTTTAGGGTTGAAGGTTTAAGGGTTGAGGGTTGAGGATTTAGGGCTGAGGGTTAAGGGATTAGGGTTTAAAGTATAGTGTCGAGGGTGGACGATTTAGGGATAGGGTTTAGGGTTTAAGGTTTAATAGTTGAGGGTTAAGGCTTTAGGGATAGGGTTTAGCATTTAGGGTTTAGGGTTAAGGGATTAGGGTTTAAGGTATAGTGTCGAGGGTAGAGGGTTTAGGGTTTAAGGTTTAAGGGTTGAGGGTTGAGGCTTCAGAGATAGGGTTTAGAAGTTAGGGTTAAGGGATTAGAGTTTAAGGTATAGTTTTGAGGGTTGAGGGTTTAGGGATAGGGTTTAGGATTTAAGGTTTAAGGGTTGAGGGTTGAGGCTTTAGGGATATGGTTTAGGGTTTAGGGTTAAGTGAGAGAACTAGATGGCTAAGGACAGATGGAGATTAAGTATAGGGTTGAGGGTATAAGGTATAGGGTAGAGGTTTGAAGGTTGGATAATGTTCAAGGTTGAGTGTCCAAGGTTAAGTGTATAGGGTATATAGGGTTTAAGGGTTTAAGGTTTGAGGGATTAAGGGTTTAAGAGTTGAGGGATTAGGGTTTAAGGCATAGTGTCGAGTGTAGAGGGTTTAGAGACAAGGTTTATGGGTTGAGGGTTGAGGCTTTAGGGCTAAGGGTTAAGGGATTAGGGTATAAGGTATAGTGTCGAGGGTAGAGGGTTTAGGGATAGGATTTAGGATTTAAGGTTTAAGGGTTGAGGGTTGAGGTTTTAGGGATAGGGTTTAGTGTTTAGGTTAAGTGAGACACCTAGATGACTAAGGACAGATGAAGAGGCAAACAAGGAATGACTGAGAGACCTAGAGAGGGGAGAGGTAGAGAGGTGAGTGGGAGATAGAGGTGAGAGATAGAGAGGTGAGGGGAGAGATAGAATAAAATGAGAAAGTGAAGTTGACAACTTGAGGTAAAGATGGGTAAGGAGGAGAGAGAGAGGTGGAGAGGAAGGGAAATATTTAGAAATCCCTGAGAGATATACAAGTGAGAGACCTGCAACCTACAGAGAGAGGGGTGAGAGAGATAGGGGAGAGATGGGGGTGAGGTAGATAGGGGAGGAGAGGGGTGGATAAGGGTTAAGGGTTTAAGGCTTTAGGGTTTAAGGGTCAAGGGTTTAGGGTTTAAGGGTTGATGATTTAAGGGTTGAGGTATTAAGGGTCTAAGGTTTGAGGGATTAGGGATTAGGGTTTAAGGTATAGTGTTGAGGGTTGAACCCTAATCTCTCAACCCTCAACACTATACCTTAAAGCCCTAATCCCTCAACCTTAGGGTTTAAGGTATAGTGTTAAGGGTTGAGGGATTAGGGTTCAACCCTCGACACTATACCTTAAACCCTAATCCCTCAACCCTTAGACCCTTAATACCTCAACCGTTAAACCCTAAACCCTTGACCCTTAAACCCTCAACCCTTATCCACCCCTCTCCTCCCCTATCTACCTCACTCCCATCTCTCCCCTATTTCTCTCACCCCTCTCTCCCTAGGTTGTAGGTCTCTCACTTGTATATCTCTCAGGGCTCTCTAGATATTTCCCTTCCTCTCCACCTCTCTTCCTTCTCCTTACCTATCTTTCCCTCAAAGTCTCTCATTTTATTCTCTCTCCCTTCACCTCTTTATCTCTCACTTCTATCTCCCCCTCACCTCTACCTCTCCCCTCTCTAAGTTTCTTAGTCACTCCTTGTCTACCTCTCCATTCGTCCTTAGCCATGTAGGTCTCTCATTTAACCTTAAACCCTAAACCCTATCCCTAAATCCTCAACCCTTAAAACTTAAATCCTAAACCCTATCCCTAAACCCTCAACCCTCGACACTATAACTTAAACCCTAATCCCTTAACCCTAAACCCTAAACCCTATCCCTAAAGCCTCAACCCTCAACCTTTAAACTTTAAACCCTAAACCCTATCCCTAAACCCTCTACCCTCGACACTATACCTTAAACCCTAATCCCTTAACCCTCATCCCTAAAGCCTCAATCCTCATCCCTTAAACCTTCAACCCTAAACCCTATCCCTAAACCCTCTACCCTCGACACTATGCCTTAAACCCTAATCCTTCAACCCTTAAACCCTTAATCCCTCAAACCTTAAATCCTTAAACCGTAAACTCTCAACCCCTAGAAACCCTTAAACCCTATATCCTATAGACTTAACCTTGGACACTCAACCTTGAACATTATTCCTCAACCTTTAAACCTCCACCCTATACCATATACCCTCAACCCTATAGTTAACCCTCATCCATATGCCTTATACCCTCAACCTTAAACCCTATACCCTATATCTTAGACACTCAACCTTGAACATTATCCCTCAACTGTAAACTCTCAACCTTCTACCCTATACCCTCAACCATATATTTAAGCCCTAATCCATCAATCCTCAACCCTATACTTTAAATCCTGAAACCTACACCCTCAAACCCTCATCCCTATACCCTATAACCTCACCCTTATACCTTCAATCCATATCATAAACCCTAAACCCAATATCCTAAACCCTAATCCCCATACCTTACACACTTAATCTTATACACTCAACAAGCTGAATATTATCCCTCAACTGTAACCCTCAACCCTCTACCCTCTACCCTCTACCCTCTACCTATTACTTAAGCCCTAATCCCTCAACCCTCAACCATATACCTTAAACCCTAAACCCAAAAACCTCAACCCTCAACCCTAAAAACTATACGAGCTCAAGTCCTTATATACCCTAAACCCAAAACCCTTACATACATACATACATACTGTGATAAGTGAAATCAAAATGAAGATTAAAACACAATCAAATGCAAAATAGAATGATTATACCTTCATAATGAACTCATGAATCCAAGAAGGAAGGAGTTGCACCCGATTAGTCTCCTCAGATTTTACCCATGACTAGTGTTGTAGATGTGGATTGCTCAAATGCTCAACACAATGTAAATGAGATGGGGATTGATAGATTAGATGGGATTGAGGCAAGATTTTGACATTATGATCATGAGATGAAGGAGATTGTGGAGTGATTTTGGCAGAGGTTTGATGCATGAAGAATTCTCTCTCAAATGGCTTGGAGAGGGTTTCATTTATAGATTTTTTGAGAGGAGGATGGAGGGTGAGGATTGAAAGATGAGATCAAGGGCTATGAATAAAAGTGAATCTTTTATTCATTTTTGGGAAGAGGGGTGATAAATGAGGTATGGGTGTGAAAGAATGTGAAATGAATTAAATTCATTTGGGGAATGGGAAATGAATTAAGAATTCATTTTGGGGATAAGAGGTAATGAATGAGGATGGGTGAGGTAAGGGGTGTGTAAGAGAAGTAAATTTGATGTGTGATTTATTTCAATTTTTAATTTGGGGATGTGGGGAAGGGTGTTAAACTAGGTTTGACCACCCAAATGAGAGGTTAGGACTAATCAAATAGAGGTTTTGCTTAATTGATCCTAGGGCTAGGATGAGGTAGGCTAGGGTAGGTTAGGGTAGGTCAATTAGTAGGCTAGATCAATTAGATAACCATGATTTATCTAATTAATGAGGATTAGGGAAAAGGAGAATTGAACTAAATAAATATTGTGAATATTTATTTAATCAAATGAGGATAGTGTTGTAAGGTCTTAATGATAAATTAAGTAAGTTAATTGATCACAAGGGATAGATAGATGGTTAGGGATTAATTGATTTTATTCAATTAACAGGAGGGATAAATTAGTTTGGAGAGCAAGCCAATTTTAGGTGTCTACATTTGCCCCTCTTTGAGATGGTGTTGTGGCTAAGTAACATCATTTCAAAGAAGTTAAAACATAGAGTTGGATTGGATGGAAAAAAGATTTTGGCTTAGAAGAATAGGGTAAGATTTGGGGATAATTGGTAAGGGTGATGCCCCCTCGAGAGGAGAGGCGGGTTGCAAGAACACGGTTGTGCTCTCGAAATGGATGGAAGAGATTGATTGAAGTGGTTGGAGGATAAGTGATGAAATGAAAGGATGATGATGGTGGGAGATTGATTGGTGGATGATCATTGTGCTGAAAATGATTTAGAGCAATCCTAGGTTTGATATAGCAAAGTGGATATTTTCATCAAGGTATAGAAGACCAGAGTGATGATGTTTATCCAACATTTGCATGGACTAGACACGCAAACAAAGGGATGATCCCATGCATGCCCAAGATAGTACAACCTTGTCCTAACGAGGGAAGGGGACTCATAGTATAAGTCCTTAGTACACAAAAGGTATGATGAACCTTAGATGCATAAGGGGATCAATATGCTAGAACCGACCCTATGATCAACAAGATATGAATACTAGCTTGGAGTAATGAAATCAGCCCACAAGCACAGCATACAAAAGCAAGACTATGCCCAATTCTCGATGTTTTCACCACATACCATGATATAGTGAAATCAAGGTAGCTTTGATGTGATCTTTGAATAGGACAAAAGATAAAAATCAAAAACAAAAAGACCAACGAACCAAACAAGTAACCATTGTCTCTCTTGCCAAGATGGATGATGATTTGATAGATTCTACCTATTGTAGGAAAGATATATCCTAAGGCAGGAATCGATTGATGATTGGATCATGCTAAGTTGATGTTGTAAGATTGGCTCAAGATATGATGGTGACAAGTTGTGGTTGATGCTGATTTGATAGTTGATGATTTTTAATCAGGGATGATGCTTTGATAGGTGATGCCATGCTTGGATCTAGTGTAAGCTCAGCGAGTTGGATGGGTACATCTTATGGACCTGAGTACTGGAAACATCCTTCGTATCCCAGACTGCCTACATACCCTGTATCCACGGGATCAAGGCACATTAAGATGCAGGTGATAATGATATGTAGTTCTGATTTGTGATGATGATGTGGGATGATGGAGGATAGATGTGATTATGTTGGAAAATGATGTGATGTTGATGGAGCAGTGTTGATTTTGTGATGGATAAATTATTTTTGGAATTTTGTGTGTTTTCTATTGTTTTTGGTATTTTTTTATTTTTTTGTGATGTTTTTGAATTTATTTATTTATTTTTTGTAATGTTTTTGGATTTTTTGATTTTGTGATGTTTTTGAATTTTTTGATTTTTTTGTGATGTTTTTGGATTTTTTGATTTTGTGATGTTTTTGAATTTTTTGATTTTTTGTGATGTTTTTGGATTTTTTGATGTTGTGATGTTTTTGTATTTTTTTATTTTTTGTGATGTTTTTGGATTTTTTGATGTTGTGATGTTTTTGTATTTTTGATTTTGGAAAAGGAATGGTTTATTATGAGATGGTTGCATTGGTTTTCATGTGGATAACCTTTATGCTAGATAGCAATGACAAGGGAACACCAAGTCTAGAGGTGAGGGTGATGGTTGGATAGAGGGATTGGTGATGAAAGATGATGGATAGCTGATTCATGATAGATGAATGGACGAGCGATAGGGATGCATATTAGATAGATGGAAGATAGGGATGAGGATTTTCTCCAAGGGCTAGGTTGCAAGGAATCACATGGCCCAATGTTTAGAATTCTGCATGATGGGCTCATGTTTGAATGGATGGACTTTGTAGTAGATGGATGGAGAAAATACTTACAAAGGGAGTATGCCAAGAGGTCTTCAAAGCATGTTGTTGATATTTTGCCCCTTGTCTTTATCAAGATCTAAGGTGGGAGATAGAGTGGATAGAATGGATGGGGAATGATAGGATAAATAGGGGATGGTAGATAGGAATATGATAAGATAAATAGGGGATAGTGGATAGGATATGCAAAAGGATGTTATGGATTTGGATGATTGGATGGTTTTGCCCCCAAGTGTAGGGATACAAAATGGATGGAGAAGGGATTACGCATGATGCCCACAAGGGGTTTTCATCAAGGTACTTGCCCAAGGCGCCACGAGGAGTGGTTTTCACCATTGGATGGATTTTTTCTCTTTACTATTTTCTTGATTTTTTTTTTTTTGCTTTTTTGATGGGATGGGGACTCTAGCGTCTGTTTCCATAGCAAGGAGAAGATGGTCCCATGTTGGATAACATTATGGATTATGATCGCATAGATGTTGGTAGATAGGAGAAGATGGAATGGATGGTGGGTAATGGATTATGATGTGGATTATGCGGATTATGATGTGGATTATGCAAAAGCATGGACCATAGGAATGTGATGAGGAAGATATGTAGGATAATGAACGAAAGATGGAGAGATGGGGGTATGTGGGAATGTTAAGTTGTGGAGGGGAACCAAGACCAATGGTCGCACACACCGTGATGTATTTGGAAGCTTGTACTTTGGATGTGGAGTTGGGAGTAATGGGGATTGGGATGGGGGATTTTTGTATGATCGATTTGGGGTTTTAGGTACCCAAATGGACTTAGGAATTATGGGATTTTTAGATGGGGAGCAAGATGTTTGGGAGTTTGGAGTGGATTGGGATGTAGATGCCTCATTTGGTTTGATTGATCTTTGCTTAGGGACCCACACCATTTTTGCTTTTGCTTTTTTCTTGTGATGGTGTGGGGTTTGATAGCCTTTGGGATTTTTGATTTTGCTTGGAAGGGATGTGATCTTTAGGCTTTTGTGCTGTATGAGTTGAGGCGTTCAAATTATTACTTTTGAATCCCATGGATTTGGGGGAAGCTTCATGTTTGAAAGATGTGTGCTTTTGTTGGTCTTGATTGGAAATTTTAGGGGGTTTATGGGTGGAGAAATTAAAAGTGGATTTATGGATAAATGGATGAGGAGATTTGAGGATAGGGATATTAGGAGTTGGTAGGAGTAGAGGTAAAGTGGATTTGATAGAGATATTTGGAGTTGGAAGTAGTGGAGGTAAATTTGATGGAGGGAGATGAATGGTCACATGCTTTTGCAAATGATATGATGATGGAGGAGGGATGGCGACATATGCTTTTGGAGTGCGATGTGATGCACCATGTTTGGGATTGGATGAATGGATTTTAGAAGGTGTGTGGGTGGTACCAACATGTTCATTTTGTTTGTCTTGGGATGTATAGCCGAGGCCATGAGAGGATGGATGGAATGTGGTGTGGATGGGCTCCAAGATGCCTTGCTCATGAAGGCCTAAGCCTTTCCCTTGATAGTTCATGTGTTGGATTATGTGACATGCAATGGGATGTTTGGTGCTTTGGAAACAAGACACGAGTCCATTATTTGTTGGAGAAAGATACGTGGTGGAAGGAAGTTGTTCACCTCCTACAAGGGGTTTACCATGGATGAAGGTGCTTTTTCCAAGTGAATAGGAGGATAGATTTGGGATGGGATTGGTAGATGGAGGTGAAGGATTAATGGTGGATGGTAAAGGGGTGGTAGAAGAAGGGGTGGGATCAATAAGTTGACCAATAGATGGGAGGGGATCGTGGATGGGATTAGATGGGATGGTTAGATCTTGATTAGGAGAAGGGGTTGATGTTTCAACATGCTTTGGATTTGATTCTTAACATGGCTCATGTGTTTGGATAGAAGTGGGAGTGACTTGGATAGATGTGGTGGGTGCTTGGATGGATGTGATAGGTGCTTATGTGTTCTTGAACATGGCTGCATGATGGTTCTTGAGTTATGATAGGAGATTCTTCAAGAGGTTTGGTGGATGTTGGATTGCATGAGGGTGTTTGATTCCTTGTTAATAGCCAATGGATGGTATCCTTCATGATTGTGTGGGTTGAAGAACAATATAATGGATGGATAATGATGGTGGTTGGTGTGGGATTAGGATTGGGATTGGATATGTGGGTGATGGGATTAGGTTGTGATGGTTCATGGATGGGTTCAAGGATAGGTATTGGACTAGATGATGGTGTTGGAGGGGTGGGGGATTGGGGGTATTCCTTTGCTTTGCTTTCATTTTTAGGTGATGTTCTTTGGAGGAAATCCCACAAGGATTCTTTGGATGTGATAGTGTTGGGACTTGGAAGATTTGATGGTGGATTGGATGGTGGATGGGTGATAGGGATTGGTGGATTAAGAGATACATAAGGTGATGGATTAAGGTTGATAAGGTTGGATGGATATTGTGATGGGGGGATTGGAGGATGGGGATTAGGAGATGGGGGATTTGGTTGTTGATATGAGGTTTGGATCTCAGATATAAGGTGTGCTAGATTGGTGTTCCCTTGATCAAAGTTAGCATGACAAAGGTTGGGGGATGGATAAGGTGGATGTATTGATTGGTTGGATAAGTATGATGGCATGGATGTGTAAGGGGATGGTGATTGATATGAGGGTAAAGGTTGATATGATGAAGGTTGATATGAGGTTGATGGTTGATATGAGGTTGATGGAGTGGATATGTAAGATGTAGGTTGGTATGAAGGTTGAAAGAATGAAGATTGATATGATGTGGATGGGGATGATGTGTAGGGTGTTTGTTGATATGATGAAGGTTGGTATGAGGTCAATGGTGTGGATATGTAAGATGTTGAAGGTTGGTATGAAGGTTGAAAGAATGACGATTGATATGATGTGGAATGGGATGGGGTTTGGGATTCTCTAATAATGAGGTGTGCTAAGGGTATATCTTTAATGTCATTTTTGAATTGTTCCTTAGCATTAGGATCCATGTTCTCATAGACTTTTCTAAGTCTTTGTAATTGTTGTATTGATTCATAAAGATCCATTTTGTGGGAGAGAGTATGGGATGATGGGGGATGATTGTGATGTTGAGGATCAAATTTCAAGACCTTAGGATGATTTGATTTGATTTGATGAATGGTTCTCTATGCTTAAGATAGACTAATGATCTTAAGCAAGAGGGTTGATTGGGTTGATTTGATTAGGTGATCAATTAAGGTCTTGATTTTTGATTGGGTTGATTTGGATTTGGAGTTTGATAATGATGTTTGGGGATTTGGATAATGATTGGGATTGATGTTGATTTTGGATTGGATTTGGAATATGGTTTGGAAGATTATGGATTGATGTTGGTTGGATTTTGGATTTGATTTGGATGAGATGGGATTAGAATGATGTTGATGAATTGGATTAAGGGTGATGAGAGTGATTAGGATGAGATTAGATTGAATGATTTGGATGATGATGTGGATAAGATAAGTGATTAGGATGATTAGGATAGATGAGTGATTGGGTTTGAATGTGTTGGAAGAATGAGGTGAATGACTTGTCTTATGTGTTTGATGTTTATCTTGATTTGGCAATGTTCAATGAAATGATCACACTTGTACAAACATAAATCACTCACACAAGACACAAGTAATTTTGAATTTTGAATTTGAAGAATATGATGATGATTAGACAAGCACACTTGCAAAACAAATCAACATGCCCTAATGTCTAGTTTGATGTAAGGTATGGCCAATTAGGTTTGGGCAATGTTTACACGAGGTTGACTAAGAATTGAAAGTGAAATCCTGTCACACAGCCGGGAGAAGGGGGTAACCCACCCTTCACCTTCACTTCCCAAAGGTAGAAAGTTCTTTGGGGCTTAGCCAAGAGTGACAAGATTCCAATTTCAAAGAGGGTCTCTTTCGATTCAGCCTCGAATGAGGTCATCCCTAGGGATGATGAAATCCCCTAGCAGGCCTCCTAGGAAAGGGTAAACAAAAGTGAATCAAGTGAGGTGTTTTTGATCTCCAAGGTCACCTTGTGGTGCGAGGAGAGAGCATACACACACACACTTGATTCACACTCACACTTGTAAATTATCCCTTAATAAAATGAAATGTGAGGAAGACACGTCAAGCAATGGTTCTTTTTAGCCCAATTTGAAGATGTGATTGAAGACACTGGTTGATTTTAAGCCCAATTTCAATATGTGATGATCAAGCAATGTTTGTTTTAGAGGCCCAAATTGAAATGTGTTTGCAAGCAAGATTGAGAGATAAAGGATGAAATGAATGCACCTGATTATTTCACTATCCAAATTGATGTAGATGTTGATCCTGATGTTTTTCCAGCCCCGAATGATCACCTGCAAGTCACAAGAATGAAAACAGAGCAAGTAGACTAGCTAAGGAGATTGTTATGTGAAAATTGATAATATGATAAAATATGCTGAAAAATGAACTGATATGGGAAAAAGAAGTGTATGAACAGATTATTCAGGAAATTCTATGCAATTTCAAAAAAAAATTTGTGAAAATTTGATCAAAAACGCAAAAGATATGAGCATTTGAAGTTTTCATGCATGTTTGACTTTGACTACAAAAAAAAGCTTGATAAAGGTACAGTCACTTGATAAAATCCTCACAAATACAAAGTGCTCAGAGTCCTCTTTTTGATGAGTGTTTGTTTGCTCGATTTCACCTCCGTATGCGAAAGTTGTGTAAGTTTGAAAAAAATAGCCGATTTTGGTATGTAGGAGGCAAAAGATCAACTTGACTGTTGGGATAATCGCTAGCTGTTGTAAAATGCTGGTCACATTAGGTAGTTAGGCACCTGACAGTTAAGTCTAGTAGTCAACAAGTTTAACCACTAAAGGTTACAGTGGAGGTTGATCACATGTGGATGGTTTAGCGCTGGTGGTTTAGAGTCTTCAGTTGGGCTCCTAGTCGCCCATGTGACCAGGACCCACACAAGGTCAAAAATAAAAAAAGATTAAAAATGCCCCAAGGGCCAGGTCACCAATATGACCACAGGGTAGTGATAGGGGCTAAAGGGGATCAACAATGAATTTAAACTATTTTAAAATTTTACTTTTTGTCTCGCGGTTTAGGGTTTCATGTAGGAAATCATCAGCGGGAGATAGCAGAGGATGCGATTGTTAGGGTTTCTTGGCGGTTTAGAGCAAATGGCGAGTAGTCGCGAGGGATATGGAGGCAGAGGGCAATGATGATGAGGCTCAGGTGGATGGAAGAGGGGATGTGTGTAATGAAACAACTTGCACAATATCTGAATATAATAGTAAATATGCTGAAAATACTTGATAATAATATGCCACTTCGAGGGGGATACCTCCAACAGTCTTCAATGAGAACACAATATTGAATATGATATGAAATGAGACTCACTACCTCCTATATATACCTATTTATGCCTAGGATATCACCCAAGCCGACTTAGATAGACCTATAGAAGCCTTAGGCCGACCTAAACAACTAAATAACAATATAATAATGATAATATGACTTAATTAGGAGTTAAGATAGCCACAAGCCGACTATTCATAACCCTATGTACACCAATATTAAGGGCGTAGCATGCCCCCCCTCTTCAAAGAAGCATTATCCTCAATGCTAACCAAGTGTGGATTCTTTTGAATGAACTCCTCATCCTCCCATGTGGCCTCTTCAACTAGTAAATTCTTCCATTGGATGAGATACTAAGTGAGGGTTCTATTCCTCAGCTTCTTTGTGCGAGTTTGAAGAATGCCCTCTGGTTCCAAAATTATTCTTCCTTCTTCATCGAGTTCTGGTAGTACTGTTTGAGTAGGAATATTCTGCCCAATTACCTTCTTCAAACAAGAAACATGAAAAACTGGATGTATCATTGTTGTTGGTGGCAACTCTAGCTTGTAGGCAACACTACCAATCTTTTGCATGATTTGGTATGGCCCATAATATCTTGGAGACAACTTATTATTCTTTTTGTGTTGCTTCATTGAGATTTGTTTATAAGGCTGCAATCTCAAGAAGACCCAATCCCCAACTTCAAAATTTCTTTCACTACAATGTTGGTCCGCCTGTTGTTTCATTCGATTTTGTGCCATAGCTAAATTCTCCTTGAGTCCTGAAAGTACCTGTTGTTGATGATGCAAGTGGTCCTCTACTGCCTGAACTCTTGGTGACACCTTTAATGATGATGTGATGGAAGGAGGATGATATCCATAAAGTGCCAAAAATGGAGACATTTTTGATGAGCTATGAAAAGAAGTGTTATACCACCATTCTGCCAGTGGTAGCCAATCTACCCATTGAGATTGCTTTTCTGAAGTGAAACAACGTAGATATCCTTCCAAACATTTATTAACAACCTCAGTTTGCCCATCTGATTGAGGATGGTATGAAGAGCCAATTGAGTACCCAAACATGAGAATAAATCTTTCCAAAAGTGTCTAGTAAAGATAGGATCATGATCACTGACAATAACCTTAGGTGTACCATGTAGCTTTTGGATATTCTCCAAGAAAACTTTTGCCACTGCACTTGTTGTAAAAGGATGTGATAATGCAATGAAATGTGCATATTTAGTGAGGCGATCGACTACTACCATGATGACATTATGACCTTTAGATTTGGGAAGCCCTGTGATGAAGTTTGTTAGGACAGTAAAAATTTGAAATTTTTACTATCTTTTCACTCCATTATATTTGAACAAATCCTAAAAAAAAAAATCCCAAAAGACCATAATAAAAATTTAATGTATCTCACAAGGTATCTATAGATGAGCAGTGCCAAAAACAATCCATCGGCAAGATGTTGTTTTGTTTACACTGATACATAAGGAATCATTTCAAAATAACCATCGGCGTGAGAAGGCAGATCGGAAGGAGATCTATGGAAGTCACTGATGGAATAAGTAATACCGATGACCTTACATCGGCAAGAGAAGCAAGTGGTCATACCGATCGGTATGACAGACAACTATCGGATGACCTTTTAAAAGTTGTCCCGACGGTATATATCATACCGATGAAGTATTTCAGCAAGAGTCTCACCGAACACCTTGCGGGGGTAACGAAGCAAATAGCCATCGGCAAGAAGTAAACTATTAGGATAAGACACAAAGAAGTTTCCGATACTCAATGTCTTGGCGATAAGAGAGCTTTCGGCAAGACTCACAGCGATACAAGTATCTGTCGGGATGACTCAACATATCGGGACAAGGGAATTAGGTCTCGCCGATTCACAAGTCACGGTGATCAAAAGGTATCGGTGAGACTTTAACATACTCTGTCCGATAAAGGATGTGAAAGGGCCATCAGGGAGATGATTCGGATCGGGTTATCTTTAAAAGGCTATCCCGATAGTATATGTCATTCCGATAAGAATAAAATTCATATCTGTTGATACTCTAGCGGCGAGACAATAATAAAGTCGTCCCGATCCAAAGTAGAGATGACTATCGGTGAGACAACAAAGATCGGGGAACATAATTATGTTATCCCGATAGTATTAATCACCTCGATAAACAAATCATATCGGTAGGACTCACTATATCGCGGAGAAATCTAAAACACATGGCGATGAAGGAAGTCATGCCGATGGTCACGCCCACTTAAGATATGACATTACATAGCGTCGGGAATACAATTGAGGGGTCACGCCAATTGACTGTTCGCGCCATAAAAGCATTGAGGTCGCCCAGACATTTTAAAATTCACGCCGATAAGAAGAGTTATGGCGATGTGACACTTCACAGCGATGAACATTGAATTGATCAGATAATTAAATACAAACGGCTACGAAATTTCTACGATCATTATAGTTGCAAAAAACTGTCTGAGAAGAGAATACAGAGGAACTCTTAAGGCAAAAGTAGAGGATTCCAATTCCAGCCACCAAACAACAGGTACATATACACAAACCACTATATAGCCTGTATTTAAATTTTCTGCCAAAGTTTTAAAATGGAAACTCCGGGAAAGGGAAAAGGAAGAAAGTTACAAGGGGAAACCAGTAAGCCTAAGAAACAAAACACTGAACAAACCCCTGAGGAGAAAGTGAAAGAAAGAAAACTCAATCAGGACCTAATTGACCAATTGCCTGGGTCAACTCCCAAGGCCAGAAGGTCTACCCAACTCAGGGTAGAAGTGGAGAAATTAGAAGATAAACACAAACGCATGGGAGATATCTAGACCCCAATTCGGGGATATGAGCTTTTCAGATTCCACTATAATAGAAGGTTTAGGAATGCTCCTGTGTCAAACCCATCGCACATGAATTTAGGCAAACTGGTTGTACCTAACGTATTCTTGAATGTGGAACTCCTTCAATTGCTTGCCAAACATTACAATTCAAACCTGAAAGCTATCTGCAACCCATAGGGAGAACCAATTGTGCATTTGTCAAAAAATGCTATTTGTGAGGTTTTTGATTTAGATGATCTATGCACTGTCCCTATCATTTACGAAGATCTGGATAAAGAGTATTGGAGAATGGACACAACTTACAATGGATGGAGGTTGCCCATTCATAGGCCCAGGGTTGAAGGAGAAGTGATGCCCTTAACTGAAAATGATGGCCCTCCCTTTCATGTAGCCATATTTGAACCATATATACAGCATACCTATTTTTCTGTAGGCCAAGTCCTTGGCTCAGAGGTCCCCGAGTTCATGACTATTCCTCTGATGGTCATAGCCTCTGACATTCAGTGTCATAATGCAAGGCAATTTGATTATGCTTCCTATATTGCTAATAGAATGGACTCTGGTCTATCTGCAATAAAAAATAGTGCTCCAGCATGCTCTTTTGAGCATTACTCAATGCTTATGTACATGGTGTTATATTATGGCTAGGAAGTAGGGTTATGGCCAAGTGAGTTTCGAGTTGTTGCTGCAGATAAGAAAGGGGAAAAGATACCTGTACAAATGTGGACCAGAATCTGGGATAGCAGATATGCCCACTCCAGCTATGCTCAATTTGAAGAGCATTATGTAAAAGTGTTGTATAGGTATTTTAACCACCCCTATGAATATTCAATTTCAACTGAAATAAAAAGGTTCCTCAGACCAAAAGATTTTGGTGGCCCCCCTACTGTCACTCATAATTGGGGAGACTGGTATTGCTTCGAGGATGCTACTATGATCAGAGTTTATGGTTTTGAGGACGCTCCATTCATATTGTCCAAGACTGTCCCTGACAGGCTTGCATATTTAGAGATAATCAGGCAAATGCATTGTTCAAATGTGATGCATTTGAGTTCACATGACAAACAATCATTTATGCCCAGCACCTTATGTTTTGGAGATTTTACTGTGGTTTCAAAAGAAGGTTACAATCTCATTTTGGATAAATTAATGCACTATAATATGATGACTGCTGAGGTGAGGAAAGGATTTGACCCTGAAGGTTTTATTGACTCTGCAAGAAGAAAACAAAATCTCAGTGGATACATGCACATACATTATCCACATGATGATGTCATTAGAAATTTAGAAGAAGCTGAAGTAGAATTGGTGGTAGAAAAATATAACAGGGATTTAAGTGAAAAGAAAAAGCAGTTAGCAGAGATTGAAGTGGTTTTCTCTGAAGATGAAGAATTGACAGAACAAGAGCAGCCACAAGATAAAACAATAGAAATGTCCAAAAGGAAAATGCAACAATATCAGCCTCCAGTTGTGATACATGATGAGGAGGGGTCTGCTGATGAGGATCCACGTCAAGCAGCTTATGATTCTTTCATTTCAGATGATAAAGTTATTCAATCAAAAGAATTTAAATCATTCCTGTATAAATACAAAGGGAAAGAGATCAGAGAATCAGTAGATGATGTTTCTGCTAATAATGAAAAACAATTATTAGATATGCTGAAGGAAACAGTAGATAAGGAAATGCAGGACATGACACCTAGCAAGGGTAGATAGTTGCTCAAGGATGCAGGGGTTATGATTTTTCTTGGTCTGGATTTAAATTCTGCTTTGGTTTTTGATAGTTTTCTAAATAATGCTAATGATAAGTATAAGCTTACTCCAGAAGGAGTTAATGAAGTATATATGAGAACAAGATACAATAATGATGAAAATTCCTTGATGATATGGGCGTTATACCCTCCCCATAAGAAGACGACCATCATAGATACTGAAAAGACTTTTGGCCATGTTATGACTTTCAAAGCAGGGGAAACTGACCCTATAATTACTGCGGACATTGGCATCAATGTTGCAAAATTGAATAAAGCACAAGCTCAAATGTTGATCAAAGAAAGAGATGCATACAAATTGAATTGTGAAAGATTGACAAAAGAAAATGATTACTTGAAGGATGCTGTTAAGAGCACTTTTGGCCAATCCACAAAAAGAATAACTCAAGGTGAGAGCTCACAAGGCATTCAAGTATTATCCCCTGACCAGGCCACACAAATTTAGATAGATGCATTTGTAACAATACTGCAGAGTAGGTATGCAAACATGGTGCGGGGGTTAAACCAGTTTTGGGACAATTACTTAGAGAATCATAAAGCAGTTAAAGAACATGAAAGACTTGAAAAGAGAATACAAGAAAAATTGATTGAGTTACAAAACAAAAGTGCTACTGATAGTACAGATATCTCTGATACAAGAGCATTGCTCAAACATCATCAAAATTATTATGACAAACTTAAAGTTGATGCTAAGGAAGGAGCTAATGCCTCAAACGCAGGAGTGCCTAGATTATTTAAAGACAATGGAGAGGTAAAGAGCAAAGAAGAATAAATCGTTGATTGTCAAGTCATATTACACGAGGCCACAAGAGCGCTCAAAGACAAAACTTCTGCATCCAGAGAAGCTTGCAAACACCTGGAAAAGATGGTCACAATTGATGTGATTACCAGAGATGCTATTGATCTTACTGATTCTCACCGTGATCAAGAGTATTTAGATCACCTGGCTAAAGTTTATTTATGGCTGAATAGAGCTTAATTACACTTATGTAATTATTATTAATGCTTGTTAAGTTCCCAAAAAACTTATTGAAGAGTTATGTCTCTTCATAGAAACATCTATATAAGTTCAAACAATCGATGCTGAAAGATCATCAGCAGTAGAATAGATTCATATACCTTATATATACAATGTTTCAAGAGGACTATGTTGCATATTTTATTTGAAGAAGAAATTTGAAGTTCTCTAGTTCAGTGGTTCTACTTTGGTATCAGTTGTTTGTTAAAAATATTCAATTATGTGGCTGTCTCCGTTTCTGCATTTCCTTGATATTCAGATTAATGTATCAAGTATATATTTAATCTGTCAATACACGTTTGCTATATCTGTGTGATTAAATAGGTTGGTGTCCATTTGAGGAATTAAACCCTTCTGATGTAGTTACAGTAGCCTGGAAGTAATAAGTTTGGATTACTAAGTAGGGCCATACAATTAGATTGCCATTCTGTCTCCAGTAAAATATTATCTGTTAATCTTGTCTATTCATTTCATTTGGTTCCTTCAAGTAAGGATTAAAATACCTTCTGGTGAATTATAAGATATCTGATTCTATTTGGTTGGATTATCAAGAAGAGTTTGTCAGTCATTTACTTGCACGTTTATACAAGTTATAAACTAAAACTGTGCCAGACAACTAGAATTATTACCATTAGGAGACCATTAGTCCTGGTCCTTCAAATTGACTCTGTTACCCAACAAGCACTAGTCTTATTTTACTCAATACTTAAAACCTTTTAACTTGATATTGCTTATACAATTTCTACCAATCACTCATTAGACATTAGACATAAAACTATTTAGCAAGCATTTCATCTATCCTACATCTTATGCCATTGTAGATAGATTTGATTAGTCCACACATTCACATTCAATCTACTTTAATTTTCCAAGGTTTACCTGCCTAGGTGTAGCAGGACCTAAAGCGAAGGAAATCATCAAACATTAAAGGTTAATTTCGTCAAGTTAGTTCAGAAACGTTGCTAGTTTAAACATAGAGCTTGGCATCCTCTTAGGATTGGCAACCTGCATTTTTGAGACCTAACAAAGTCCATGGATACCTCTTCCCAACGCTGGCTAGGAATAGATAAGGGCTGCAAGAGACCTGGTGTCTTAATTGTCTCCCCCTTATTTCTTTGACAAACCAAACATTCAGCCACAAATTTTTGAACATCACCTTTTAACCCTTCCCAAAAAAAATCTTGCTTGACCCGATGATATGTCTTCAAAAATCCTAAATGACCACCAACTGGGGACTCATGTAGCTCTGTGAGAATCTTGTGTTTAAGAGTGGAATTCTTGCAGAGATACAAACGCTCTTTATACCAAAGAATATCTCCCTTCAAACAAAACTTATCTGAACTACTAGGATCACTTTTTAATTGTTGGATGAGATTACTTATTGCAACATCATTTTGCCATTCTGCTTTGGCTTCTTCCACCCAATTTTCTTGTAATATTGAAAGGGCGCACAATAAGGCTTCATCTTTCTCATCCTTCCTAGAAAGTGCATCAGCCACAATATTTTCCTTCCCTTTCTTATATACAATCTCAAAGTCATATCCCAACATCTTAGTGACCCATTTTTGTTGCTCTTCAGAGGATAGTCTTTGTTCCAAAAAATATTTTAGGCTATCATGATCTGTCTTAACCTTGAAGTGTCGACCCAGTAAATAAGGCCTCCATTGTTTAACTGCGTGAAGGATTGCTAGCATTTCCTTCTCATAAATAGGTTTGAGCTATTTTTTACCCTTTAATTGATGACTCTCAAAAGCAATTGGTCAACCTTCTTGCATGAGAACTTCTCCTATCCCATTTCTAGAAGCATCACATTCCACAATGAATTCCTTGGTGAAGTCCAGAGTGGCAAGCACTGGAGTTTTACACATAGCCTCCTTCAATTGCTCAAATACTACATTAGCAGACTCATTCCAATGAAAAGAATCCTTCTTCAAGAGAGTGGTGAGGGGTGTTGCTATACGACCATAATTCTTCACAAATCTTCTATAGTACCCTGTCAATCCCAAGAAACCCCTCAATTTCTTAATGGTTTTTGGAATAGGCCATTCCATGATAGTCTTAATTTTGTTAGGGTCCACCTTTACTCCTTCATGTGAAACTATGTGTCCCAAATACTCCACCTCCTTAAGACCAAAAGCACACTTGGATGGCTTAGCATAGAGTTGATGATCTTTGAGTAATTGTAATGCTTGATCTACATGCTGCAAATGTTCTTCCCAAGTCTTGCTATAAATCAATATATCATCAAAGAACACTAACACAAACTTTCTCAAGAACTTCTTAAAAATGGAATTCATCAAACTTTGGAATGTAGATGGTGCATTGGTAAGGCCGAATGGCATCACCAAAAATTCATACTGACCCTCATGAGTTCGGAATGCTGTCTTACAAATATCTTCCTCCTTAATCTGAATTTGGTGATAACCAGATCTAAGATCTAACTTGGTAAAATACATAGCTCCATTCAATTCATCTAGCAAATTATCAATGACTGGAATAGGAAACTTATCTTTAATGGTGTACATGTTGAGCACTCTATAATCTGGACACATGTGCCAAGTTTCATCCTTCTTACGCACCATCACCACAGGCGAGGAGTAAGCACTTTGGCTATGCCTGATAATTCCTGCCTCTAGCATCTCCTCAACAATTTTTTCTATCTCACTTTTTTGTATGTGTGGGTAGCTATAAGGCCTGATGTTTGGTGGTTGGCTCCCTAGAACTAGTTGTATGGCATGGTCATGATCCCTCTTAGGAGGAAGTCCTTTAGGCATATCTCCAAGAACCACTGAGTGACGATCAATTATGGCTTGTAAATCTGGATGAGTAGGAGCATTAGATTGAGAGACTTCTAATGAACATAGCTGAGCCACAAATCCATCTGCTCCTTTCTTAAGCAACTTTTGCATTTGATGAGAGCTTACCATCTATGGGGATTTTGCCTTCAACCCCCTTAGCTCCACTACCTTTCCTTCTGATTGAAATCTCATGAATAGTTCTTGGAAGTTCATCTCAATTGTTCCCAATGTAGTAAGCCATTGTAGTGCCAAAACAATATCTGCTACACCCATGGATATTGCATACATTGGGGTATCAAGTTGATAATCTCCCATGGATAATTTAATGCTATGACACTTCCCTGAACAACTAACTGTACCCCCATCTGCAATCAAAACCTGAAACTCTAGGGTTGGATATATAAAACAATTTAGACGAGTTGCCAACTTTTTGTTGATGAAATTATGAGTACTACCTGAGTCGATCAACATTGTTACTTTCTGCTTCTTTAAGAAACCCACTACCTTGAGAGTTTGTGGTGCACTGAACCCTGAGAGTGCATGACAAGAAATGATTGGCTGAGAATCATGTGATTCCTCACTTGACTCCCTATCCTCCTCTAATATGGGTTCCTCCTCTTCTTCCTCACTTGGACCTTCAATATAGAACAATTTCTTTTCACTACATTTATGTCCTCGACTGTATTTGCTATCACAATTGAAACACAACCCTTTTGCTCTTTTCTCCTCAATTTGCTGTGGAGTCAACCTAGTAGGTTGAGGAAGAGAAGGTGTTGAATATCCTTTCTCTCTTGTCATATTAGCCCCTTGCTTTCTAGGAATCAAATATTTCTCCTCTACCCTGCGTGCCAAGATAAAAGACTCATTTACTGAGCTAGGACTAAACATACGTACCTCATGTTGAATGTAATCCTTGAGACCACCCAAGAATAAATCATTCAAGTTCTCCTCTGTAATTGTATCCACTCTTAATGATAGATTTTGGAATTTTTGAATATAATCCTTAACTGATCCTGTTTGTTGAAGTTTAGCAAGCTGGCTGAAGAAGTTGTCTGTCACACTATTGCTATATTGTGCTTGGAGTTCTTCTGTAAAAATTGACCATGAGACGGTGAGACCCTTTTTTCTCGATGAGTACAAAGCCAACGATACCAAATGAATTGATCTGGTTCTAGATATAGGGAAGCCATTGTGACCTTTTGTCCATATGAGATTTGATGTACTTCAAAAAAATTCTCCATTTGGTTAATCCATGTTAGAGGATCCTTACCATCGAACTTGCGCATATCCACCTTAGGAAAGAAATTGCTAGATCCCATAGGAGTATTAAAATTTGTGTCATTATTAGCCGACTTGAAGGTTTCACCTTGGTTTCTTGAGAACTCCTTTCTTTGTTCATTCATATAGGCACTGAACATGCTTCGTAGATCTGATATATCTCCTCTTAGGTCACACATATCCCTCTTAATTGAGGACACATCTTCTTTGAACTTAATCATTTCCTCATTGGGATTACTATCCTCTATTATTTCCTCATCCTTATTAGAGGATTTCCCTGGTGTGGCAGCATTCTTTTTGCCTCTTGTTGCAGGCCCCGTCATGATGGAAACCAATATTTTTGAAATAAATCACACAAATGAAATGTAAATTTTTTGAAATTTTTATTGTAACTTACTAAGGTCAAGATTCCACTTACCCAGAAAAAAATCCAAAAACTTAGCAAATTTGCTGCCTTGAGAGCGAATTTGTTGGAAACCCTAATTTTGTAATAACTCACTTATTTTGTCTTCAATTCCTCTGAAATCTGGACTGTATCTTCTTTAATATGGTCTTCAAAAACCCTTTAAAAATATTTAAAAAATTTGCTAAAATATGAAAGTTATGCTTTTCCCAAAATCACCTCCAATGTTGAGAAAAAATCTTGCCTCTACGGTGCCAAGATCATGCTCTGATACCACTTGTAATGAAACAACTTGCACAATATCTGAATATAATAGTAAATATGCTGAAAATACTTGATAATAATATGCCACTTCGAGGGGGATACCTCCAACAGTCTTCAATGAGAACACAATACTGAATATGATATGAAATGAGACTCACTACCTCCTATATATACCTATTTATGCCTAGGATATCACCCAGGCCGACTTAGATAGACCTATAGAAGCCTTAGGCTGACCTAAACAACTAAATAACAATATAATAATGATAATATGACTTAATTAGGAGTTAAGATAGCCACAAGCTGACTATTCATAACCCTATGTACACCAATATTAAGGGCGTAGCAATGTGCAAAGGCGGCGGAGAGGAAGGGGGTGGACAGAGGCGGTGGTGGCGGGAACACTGAGTGGGTGGTTAGGAGTATGTGGTGGCCGCCAGTGGAGGCGATGGTGGAGGGAGTCTGCGGTAAGGATTTCAAGGGAGTAGCAGATGGGGGTTGCCGAGAGGTGTGGTCGGCAGGGGAGTGGTGTCAGGAGATGCATTTGGCAGGGGTCAGGCAGGGAGTAGGTGGAGCAAACCATGGGCGGCGTTAGGGTTTCCACGAGCGGTGATAGGGTGCTTTGAAAGCGATGACAGTGTGGTGACTGCGGAGAGCTGCTGGTGGCGACTGGGTGGAAGATTGCAGGGAGGAGGTGATAGGAATGTAAGGGTTTTGATAGGAGCGACTATGGTGTAGGTCACTCCCACTGGTGGTGACAAGAAACACCACAGAGGTGGCGACGGGTGTCTAGGTTGTGGTGATGGGGTTGGGAGTGGCGACCGAGCGGTGAAGTAGTGGATCGGCGGCAGTTTGGGCAGCGACCCACAAAAACCTGCAATTTTGACCATTAATCCTGCAAAACGAAACAACTATCATAGCCTACAGACAAACAAAGCACAGATCAGTGTGGGGCAGGGGTACGGTTCTGTACGGTACGGACTGTACCCTAAAAAATTTTCAATTTTTTTTTAAAAAAATTGTCACAGAATATAGCCAACTTTATAGTCAAAATTCACAGAAGCAGCGACCTGATCGCAATAATGCAATCCATTTCTGCTCAAGATGAAACCTGCAACACTTTACCTCCAAAACTTGACAAAAACTGTTAGAAAATGAAGATTTTGACAACAAAACCTTCATAAAAGGACGATATGATTCGAGACCGGGCGTGCCAATGTGATAAGTGAAATCAAAATGAAGATTAAAACACAATCAAATGCAAAACAGAATGATTATACCTTCATAATGAACTCACGAATCCAAGCAGGAAGGAGTTGCACCCGATTAGTCTCCTCAGATTTTACCCATGACTAGTGTTGTAGATGTGGATTGCTCAAATGCTCAACACAATGTAAATGAGATGGGGATTGATAGATTAGATGGGATTGAGGCAAGATTTTGACATTATGATAGTGAGATGAAGGAGATTGTGGAGTGATTTTGGTAGAGGTTTGATGCATGAAGAAGTCTCTCTCAAATGGCTTGGAGAGGGTTTCATTTATAGATTTTCTAAGAGGAGGATGGAGGGTGAGGATTGAAAGATGAGATCAAGGGCTATGAATAAAAGTGAATCTTTTATTCATTTTTGGGAAGAGGGGTGATAAATGAGGTATGGGTGTGAAAGAATGTGAAATGAATTAAAATTTCATTTGTGGAATGGGAAATGAATTAAGAATTCATTTTGGGGATAAGAGGTAATGAATGAGGATGGGTGAGGTAAGGGGTGTGTAAGAGAAGTAAATGTGATGTGTGATTTATTTCAATTTTTAATTTGGGGGATGTGGGGAAGGGTGTTAAACTAGGTTTGACCACCCAAATGAGAGGTTAGGACTAATCAAACAGAGGTTTTGCTTAATTGATCCTAGGGCTAAGATGAGGTAGGCTAGGGTGGGTCAATTAGTAGGCTAGATCAATTAGATAACCATGATTTATCTAATTAATGAGGATTAGGGAAAATGAGAATTGAACTAAATAAATATTGTGAATATTTATTTAATCAAATGAGGATAGTGTTGTAAGGTCTTAGTGATAAATTAAGTTAATTGATCACAAGGGATAGATAGATGGTTAGGGATTAATTGATTTTATTCAATTAACAGGAGGGATAAATTAGTTTGGAGAGCAAGCCAATTTTAGGTGTCTACACATACATACAAGCATTCATACATACATACATACAACCATACATACAAACATGCATACATATATACATACATACAAGCATGCATACATACATACATACATGCATACACACATACAACCATACATACATACATACAACCATTAATACATACATACAAGCATACATACATACATACATACATACAAGCATACATACATACATACATCCATACATACATACAAGCATGCATACAAGCATGCATACATACATTCATACATATAGGCATACATACATGCATACAAGCATACATACAATTTGGCATACATACATACATAAATACGAATATATATACAAACATACATACATCAAACATACTTAACAAACTTGAACATAAAACATTTAATAAACAACCTCAAACTTGACAAACATTGGGTAAACTTTTGCCAAAAAGAAAAATAACAAAGAAAAGCGTTATAATGTGCTCGCGTTATGGCTTTTTATAAAAATTTAAGAATTTTGGCCACTTTTTGGCCCCCCATCTTTTTGTACCCACCCAAGATGCAATTAATGAAATAGATTTTTGAATTACATGAGAGCACTTGCTTTTATATTTGCAAGTTAGAAAACCCTAATGAGAGATTCCTAAGTTTAGCTTAAGTGAAATAAAGTAAAGGTGATTTAATTAATTAATCAATATGATTAAATTAATTAAGTAAAGAAGCTATTACTCTAACACCCCCCCTTAAGATGAACTTAGGGAGAAGCTAAAAAAACTAAGGACAAATGCATGAAAGCAAAGATGGGTCCTGACAACTAGGCCTGATGAGGTACCCATGTACAAAAGAGTCTCTCACAAATAGAGAAAGGGAGAAAACCACATGGGGAAAACTCCTCTCCAAAAGAGAGAACAAACCTCCCTACAAGAGAGAGAGAAAGAGTGAAGGACCAAGAAGCCTCCACAAAAATGTCCCAAAAGAATAGGAACATGAAGATCTCCACTAAAGCATGAAGAAGCTACAAACACTATCAAAGACTGACTGCTATTGTGTTGAAAGAAGAATCTCCTCTAAAACATGATGAAGATCAGAATCAAGAAGACAAGAATATGCATGAGTGCCCCCAACGACACTACTCGAATCAGATGGCAAATAAAGGAAAAACATCTGGAACTCAAAGATACAAATGGCACAGGTACCAAAAGTCTAAAGAACTGATCAAATGAAAATAGGTCACCTCCACAAAAGAAATGCAAGAGTGTCCATATGGTAAATGCTCCATCTCACCAAAATGCATGGGTAACCAGCCACTAATGTACTGTTGCATTTGCCTAGTACATAGGAACAAATACTAGATACATAACTCACTCCAACGTGAAACCAAGGAAGCATTAGCACCAACAGTAGAAACCCCCCATAATGCAGACAAGGGAGAGCCATGACAGGTACACTGAAACTGTGTGAAAGCAAGAAGTGCATGTAGAAGAAACAAGAACATCTGAATGTGCAAACATGAAAGTACCAACAAATAAAAGGGTGTTCAAACCAAGGCACACACACATGAGGCAAGAATCTATGTGATTCACTACTATCATGGAAGGGACACTCACTTGACAAAGTTGTGATGGCAAACAAAAGGCAAACATCAATCCCCCCATGACACTTTATATCATAGTGCGAGTACAATAAGGTACAAAATGATGTCCAAGATCTCAAGAATACATGTACAATACTGAGGCACTTTATTTTACCGCATTTACATATGAGAGGTGCTTACACTGAAAGCTCACAATGTCCAAAAAAGGACCACATTCTGAAAATACAATTCTTTAATAGAAAGAGAGGAAACCAATAGCACCATGATGAAGTACATAGAAAAACATGCACTTTAAAAAAAATGGGACCCAAAAAGAAGTCTATATGCAAAAGATATGGCCCATCAAAGTCTCCAAAATGAGAATTGCACAATAATAGCACTGGGAAAACTAATTTATGGAAAAAACCAGAAGTCAAAACTGAAAACTGCCTGAACCACTGTGAAGAGCACAAAATTCTACCCCTTTTTAAAAAAATGCACTGAAAAATACCACCGTATGACCGAGATATGGCCTCTAGAAGATGGAGTGCAAAATTGAAAAGCCCAATGGTGAAGGGTAGATTTGGCAAAAAAAAAGTAACCTCAGCCAAATTTAGCAAAATTGCCTCCAAATTTGGAGATCTGCCAAGTATAGAACCTCTACTAAAAATTTCTCCAAGGGTGGGCACACATGTCGAGATAGGTACAAGAGGAATTATGTATGTGCTTTTTTTAAATAAAAAAATCACAAAAAAATGCTTTTTTTTAATAAAAAAACATATAAAAAAATGGTTGCTACTTTTTTTAATAAAAAAACAGTAAAAAAAATGGATGTTATTTTAAGATTTTTAAAAAAATTACAATGATTTACTTTTTAAAAAAAGTTTTTAAAAAAATATAAAGGGGGTGGAGGGGTCAAAGCCCCCATGTAGCCATTAGGGGACTGCAGGCCCAAAAAGGCCTGCACAACAGATACGGTACCAGCACCAGGGTATAGGGGCCTACGTAAGTAGGTACCCTGTACCTTGCTTTTTTTTTTAAAAGATAATTTTTTTTCAATATAATTTTTGAAAAAAAATATTACATGTAGGAATTTTTTTTACACAGTCACCTCAATCATAGTCACCTTGATTTGCATACTAGGGAGGTCGTACGACTTCCCTAGCAAAACATTTTTGCCCCAGATGACCTTGAAGCCGATTTCGATGATTTGACAGTCGATCTTAAGGTTTTTGGGCCTTCTGAGCATGATGGTGAGGTCCATTTGGGCCCAGAATGCTCCAAAACTAGCTTTCCTCTAGATCCCAAAAAAAGCACCTGCTAAAACCCTTGCAGATCTAGCTTACAAAGCTCAAATCAAGCCAAATAAAAGGCTAATCTGACTATTATGACTGCTCTAAATCCAATGAAATATTCTGTTATACACAAATGCACCAAGCAAATGACTCTTGCTCAAAATTTTCTCCAAATCTGAGAAGGGGCTTGCAAATTTGGAGCTCTGATACCATGTTGAAGTTGATAAACCAACCTCACAGATCCCAATGAACCTCTGCAAAATCTAAGAAACCTTCCACAAGAGAAAAAAACAAAGAGAGCAATTTGCACAAAAAGGATGCAATTAATGAAATGGATTTTTTGAATTACATGAGAGCACTTGCTTTTATATTTGCAAGTTAGAAAACCCTAATGAGAGATTCCTACGTTTAGCTTAAGTAAAATAAAGTAAAGATAATTAATTAATCAATATGATTAAATTAATTAAGTAAAGAACCTATTTTTTGTCACCCAATCAATTTTTGTCAGCTAATCATTTTTTTTTTGGTCAAGTAGTGTCATCTACATGAAGGTAAGTGCAAGTGTTGTAAGATACCTTTGTTGAGAAGAAAAATATTCAATAGTAGCAGAGTATGTTGTATCATGATACATGGCAATTATAGTAACATATTTACATGTAGGACAAGGGGTTGAATATGTAGACACCATAGAGTTGTCTATGGTCATCCATGATGTGAAGAATGAAACAATATATGATAATTATAGTTCACATGAAAGAATTTTATCACTAACTATAAGTTTCCCAATCAATTTTATTTTGGTCATCCATGTGGTAAGCATGAAATAACACATCCATGAGTAGAAGTTTTTTGGCTATAGGATTTCCTACTATTATGTTAAGTAAAGTGATCAAATTATTTACATCTTCATTGAGTTCACTTCCTTAGAGGATCTTAGGCACGTTCTTATAATGAAAGACCTTCTCTTATTTAACTAATTATCATTTAGACATTTGACACACGTGGTTGTATTTATGTCAATAATTAATTGTAGATTTGATTGATACAAGAGCATATTTGGCATATGTTGGTTCAAGTCCAAAGTATCCTCAATAACCAATCTCAAAGTAAGGTTTGTTTGTCTTAAAGTGTTTTAGTGTGATTCTATTTAGTTTTCATAATTTAGCTTGTTAAATGGAAATTATATTTTGCTAGTAGTTATCTTTTATTTTTAGGGTAGAAACTCTATACTGGGAGTTTTCAAATATTGTAGAAGCGTTGTCATTCTAGGCAATGTTGGATTTCCCATATATGTTCTAGTGAAGGTCGGATGGGTTTCCCTTACAAACCATGACATCATAAGACCTTTCTATATGGTGTTATGTCGTAAAATGTTTCCCTGTGACTTTTACTTCCTAGTTTAACTCCTAGATCCCCTTAATTTCATTATGTATGTTTAAAACTTATTCCAGAGCAATTTCCCTTGAAACCCATGTCAAATGAGACTTAGGGGTGCACTTCAATGCTTGATCAAGACCCAAATCATGCCTTGGGCCTTGGGCACCTGTACCCTAGTCTAGGCTGATTTGTTGGGACCTAAATTTTAGGATGTTAGTATAGGACCTTTAAAAAGATTTCCCTATGTCGGCCCTTTCAATTTGAATTACGAAAGTTAGTGGGAATGCATATATAAGTGAGTTTATGACTTCATTTTACACCTAGAGGAATAACACAAACTTGTGATATTGAGATAAGGGATTTCAAAGCACTCATTGTGTATCAAAGCATAATTGTGTTGTTATTGTGTTTGTTTGTTGTAGATTTGGCTTCAGCAATCCATCTCCTCATGGTATGAAAGATCTTCATCTCTGTGATGGCTTCACCTCCAAGGTGACATCTATTTGTGTTTTAATCAATCTATTTTATCATTTGATTTGTCCTCTGTACTCCAATAAAACAAACTATATATAACAATGGCATTGGGAGGCTTGAATGCCATTGTAGGGCTTGATCAAGGCAAGCTCCTGAACACCACAACCCCCAAACCCCTCTTTGTGATTGCAGGTTACATGTGTGGGATTTGGCGAAGTGGTGTTGCAGAGAAGTAGAGCAAAGGATAGAGATTCAGGATCTGAGAAGAAAGTGCAAAGAATCAACCCTACTAGACTAGGGTGCTCACTTCACACTCTTCTTGATTGAGATTTGTGGAAACTCTAAAGCAGGTTGTAGTCTGACACACCTCTCTATTCCAGTTCTACATAAAAATTGTCCTATTGGACTAGGGTGCCCGCCCCCTTGTCCTTGAATTTTTTGTCTACAAAATCCAACTTTTGGTGAGTTTCTAATCCTTCTTGAGTGTCCTGTGTGGTGATTTGTAGTAGTTTATTCATTTGTACCTAATTTCATTATAATTAGGGTTTTAAGCTTATTGAATCTAGGGTTTGACAAATCTATCAATCTAATCTATCTTTCCATATCATTCCTAAGTGACATCAACCTATAGATGAGTCCTCTCCATCTGTAGTGGCTCGGCTTGATTGTTTTCCTTAAGTGTTATTGTGAAAGGAGGGTTTGAGTGAATCTATCTTACTATATTTCAACCTTATCTTCTTTTCATACATAACACTTAGGTGAACCCATGTTTTTGTTGAACTTGCATCTTACTGAGTGTTGTAATCAGTCCTTGCATTCATTCATATCATATCTTTCATCTTGCATTGAAAATCTATCATTCATTTGAAAAATTAAAAAAAGAAACAAGCATTCCAGGCTTCCATTAAGGCATAGTTTGGCATAATTTGTGTTGCATATCATAAAAATATTTAATTTTCTGATATTTGCATCAAATTTGATCCTTATTACAGTAATTCATCATTAATTTATAACAAATCTTGCATTTCAAAGCTTTACATGCTAGGGTTTTGCTTAAAAAGTTGCATTTTTCATATAACCTAGTCTTTGCAAAAACTAGGGCTTGTAGTCAAAATTTTATTTTCAGATTTTTCTACTCCTTTTCAACATTCATTCAAATCTAAGTTTGAAGTGTATTGTTGGATTATAGTGCATACTTTTGCATCCTAGCTTTGAAACTTTCACCTTTTACATTTACATATTGTGTATTTCTACAAAAATAACTACCTTCATCCTTTTGATTGTGCATTGAGAATTGAAGGACTTTGGCATCCTTCTCACATCAGATCTAAGGTATTTTACAAACTATACTTGATTAGATTCAATTCATTCATCATTTTTCATAGTCTCATAACATCTTTTGTGCATTTACATTGAAAAAAGTGAAAAAAATCAAGCATTTTAGGTTCATAAACAAGCATAGTTTTGCATTGCAAGCTTCATTGAATATGTCATAAATATATTTCAATTCAGATCTTGCATTCATTTTAGGCATATTTTCTTTACTCATTTTAAAATTTTACATCATTTCATACTTTTACTTCAAAATTTGCATATTTTTAATTACACAGTGTGTATTTCAACACTAGGGGTTTTACACACTTTCTTTCACACTTCTTTAAGCAAACTTTTAAATCATTCATCTTGCCTTGTTGTGTAACACTATTTACATCATACTTACGGGTAAAAGTACAATGCTGTGTCACACTTTTATAAAGGAAACGACCAACGTTGATCCAACTTTTAAATTTGAATCACTAAAAAGTGACATATATGTTTTAAATTTTGAAATGATGTAAATTAATAAAATATATTTTTTAGCATATTTTATGTTTCTATTTTTTTGAAAAAATTAAAAAATTATTTGAATATAGTTTTTAAAAAATTGACACTATAATTTAGTTGCTGATAAATTGCTGAAAAATGAAGTTACATGAGACGTCAATCTTTATATAGTAAATTTTATTTGTTTTTCTTCAATTTTTTTGTCTGTATTTATAACTTGAAACTTTAGGGCATGGATATATTTTTTTAAAATTTTGATAAACATATATTTTTAAACAAATATTAAAATGTGCGTGTATCAAAACATAATTGTTTCTAGTCGATGTCAACTTTCATATTAACTATTTATATAAAATAGAAAAAAATATACCATCTTGATATAGATTCTTTTGTCTAGGGCATCATATTTTTTTTATTTTTTTAAAATAAGTTTTACTATTTTTCCTTGACATGGTAATTGACTTAATGTTTTGTGCTGATAACCTACTTTTAGTAAAAATAAAAAGTAAAATATAAATAATAATTAAACTATTAAAATGTGTATTTTTTTGAAAACTAGACTGATAGATCTACAAAAGGGTATTTTTATATTTTTTTAAAAATGTTATTTACAAGAGTAGAAGTTGTTGAAATATCAAGTTTTTCAAATAATTTTATTTTTTTGGTAAATTGGCCTTATCATGGTGCTACATATGCATTTAGCCAACAATTTTAGTTGGAAAAGTTGTGCACATATCTAACTTAGCTAGAATGAATCTTACAAGATCATATGTTTGACCAAAATTGATTTTTAGTTAGAAATACTTAAATTCACTTGTGCTGATAAATCATCTGAAAGTGTGACATAGATTTGTGCTTTTACCCTTACTTTGTTTGTAGTGAAATCAGAGTGTGTTTGATTTTCAAAAAGCTGATTTCCTCAAACTAGTGTACACCAAGATATCATATTTTCATCATGGATACTTCTTGTTATTCATCTTTGGAAGCTTTGTTTGCATACATCATAGAAATTGATAATTTTTCCAAATTTACTCATGAATATCCCCAAGTATTAAAAAAAATTGCATTTATCTATGATTGTTACATCCCTAACCTATGATTAGCTTAATCTTATGTTTACATGGTAATTAGGAGATTAATTAGTAGTTGGATTATGACGTTGTGGAAATGTTAGATTAATCAAGTTGATTTTTACTAATGTTAGTTAGTTAAGAGATTCTAGATTTAAATGATTATTTAATTATTATGATTTATTGATCATATTATGATGCACTGATCAAGATTTTCTATTTGTGAGTTGGATTAGGAAAGTGATCATCTTCCAGAGATGGAAGGAGAGTATCATCTAGGAGGAAGGAATAGATGATGGTAAATGGGGGTCAACAACCATCTAAGTGTAAGACTTTTGTCCTTTCAAACTCATGTAAGTTGGCATAAATTATGCTTTGATTTAATTAGTAGTTTCCTTTTTGTGTGACTTGTTGTCAGTTTTGTTGTTTCAACATTGTTGCATCGACTCATCTTATCGATGTTCTTTGAATGTCAAATCGAGTCGAGAGTTAGCCTTTCTTTGGTCAGAGCATTATCTTACCGCTCTCAATGTTTTTGAACTAGGTTTATAAGTCCATTTTTGGTCTGTTAAGTTTAGGCCCTTAGTGAAGAAGGAAGAGCAGTGCTTGATTCCTAAATCATGTGTTGACTCTTTCTCCATTGAAGAAGTGCCTAGTTGATGCAAGTGATAACACTATAGTATAATTATATTAATTTGATATTTATTATCATACCAAGTTATTGTGTTTATTATTATTATTCTTTTTAAAATAGTTAATATGGTAATTTGAGGGTGCTTCAAGCTCACCATAGTTTAGTAAATATTGTGGTTATGCAAGCAATTTTTAGGGTAGTTGGCCTAGTGGAAGGAACCACTCACACCACCTTGGATAAGGTGGTAGTTTCCCATGGAAATAGGTGTGCTTGAGCAGTGAATGAATAACCATTTTTTTAGTCTTCTTGAAGGATGAGGAGGGATTGTTTGGGTTTTTATCTTTGGGGGAAAGGAGCTCGGGAGATCAGCACTAGAAGTTGGTCAAATAACAACTCTTCAATGAAGGATTGATTTCAGGTAGATTATTGAATGTTCCTTTTGATATCTATTTCTATGGTGTTCTACCTAAGACACATATTGAATGGCATAGGCTCAAAGCCATGTGGCCGAGCTTGCAATCTTTTATACTTTCTCTAGTTTAAAGGCTCAAGGACTTACAACTGAGCCACTCTATGCTTATATATGTTGTGTTTATACTCAAGGCCATACGACCAAGTTATATAATAATGCATTCATTGTTGTGCTTATGCTTCAGGCCATACGACCAAGCTATGTGATAATATATATGCTTTCTATGTGTATGCTCAAGGCTATGTAGCTGAGTCATTTAAAAGTGTATTCTTTTTTGTGCGCACTCAAGGACATGCGACTGAGCCATATAAAAATGCAATCTTTGTTGTGCATGCTCAAGGCCATGTGGCCAAGTCATTTAAAAGTGTATTATTCTCTATGCACACTCAAGGCCATGCGGCTGAGCCATATAAAAATGCAATCTTTGTTGTGCATGCTCAAGGCCAAGTGGTCGAGCTAGGTAATAAAACATTCTTTACTGTGCATGCTCAAGACCATGTGACCAAGCCATATTGTATTGTTATATATGTTACATATGTTGAAATTCACTCAAGTCCTTATGGCTGAGTAGAAATGCATTTAAATCTTTTACTAAGCCCAACTCGAGGCTGTGGAGGCCAAGCTTCAATCTTTATACCCTACTCCATGTTGAATACTCATGGCCACGAAGGACGAATCTATATTGTATTATTTACTATGTTGTATTTGTGGCTTTGGGCCACAAAGGCTGAGCCTTGCATTTTGGGAACCCATATTGTAATTGTGGCTCAAGGCCATCATGGCCGAGCCCATACTTAAACTCTAACATTTAAAAATGTCGTTATTCGACATGGAATGGATAAAATAGGGTTAAGACTCATAAAATGAGTTGAGCTTGAGATGCTCAAGGCACAAGAAGTGTCAAGCAATAATGTATATTACTCATTAATCTACATATACTTGCATAGCCATCATGACTATGCAGATGGATGATACGACCTTAAATCAAACTGTGTTAGCAACACTCTTATCAATATTGATTCAATTAGATGGAAATTGATTATGGATGAATAAGGGTTACTAAATAATCTTAACAAGGATACTGTTATTACCCAAGCTCATTAAGATAATTAGATCTTTCAACTATAATGAAACCATTTTCTTCGTTGAGGCAAGGTATGCCTAGGGTAATTAAAATATGGTTCTAATTTATATGATAGTCTAAATTGAAGTTATGAGTCATGAAGGACCTAGGGTGGTGAATATGGTTCACTTAATGATGTGAGATAAAATAGAAATTATGTGGTGAGGAGTCACTACTTCCTCATTACGAAAGTAACCTATTTGGTCAAAACAAACCAAGAAGGGAGTCGATTGTTCAGGTATGGACTATGAATCAAATTGATCCCTCTTACTTTAGAACTTGAGTTAAAGGTCAATTAAAACTTGATGTAGGACATGACAGCTTATAAGTCGAATTAGGGTGGTGGACATACGACAACGTTCATGATGTAACATTTATGTATGTAAAACTTTGGCCAAAGTAATGCATATATCTCTGCATGCATTGTCAATCCACAGTGATCCGGATGGCATAATGGTCTCCAGTAGCGTCATGCATAGTTAGAGGGAATCTATAGTTGTATGACCGCGAGACATTATAAAGGATACAACACTAGATACTCAGATGGCTAATCTAAGGTTCCTAATATCTATTCCTTCCATGAAGGGTTAGGCCACTTCCAGGTAGGAAGGTGTGTGGGGGACTCCTAGTCTGTGGTTGGTGGAAAAGCACCTGGATGATGCTCTCCTTCCCAAACAAGAGACATGATGAGACTTATGAAGATTGATGTCATATGTTCCAGATACAGTGTTTTCCATTTTATGACTTGATAGACAAATATAAATTATAATTGATATATGATGTCTTGAGCATAACTTGTACATACATAGTGAATATTATTCACTTGGACATGTAAATGATTACATTTAAAGATAAGCTTTGTTATATTATATTTAGAATGACATGCTTAGTTGATGAAATGATAGTGAATCATTATTATTTAACTTGAAATGGATAATCATGTTCTTATCTAATCTCTTATTTATAATAAATGTTTATGTTAATTTTGGGCATTATGGATTGAGATGTTACATATGGTATCAGAGCTACCAGGTTCAATACATTGACCTATGAGCTTACTACTGATGAATATTGGTGTCCAACATTGAGAATGCTAATGTTTGGATGTTCTATGCCAGAATGGTAAGAACTAGAACAACACCTCGAAAGAAGGTAATGGATAAAGGGTGTTACCTTAAGTTCTGGAAAAGAAAAAGAAAGAGCCTCAAAGATGAAGAAACTTGAACAGACTGGCTTCCTAGTAGGAGCATGGTTAACTGATGAGGAAACCTTCATTGATGTCGTGGAACGTATCAAGCAAGAGTTCAGAAAAGTAGAAAGGATGGATGCCCCTAACTCTACTAAAACATCAGAAGAACCCTCTGCATCGAAAGCACCAGCTCTGGAAAATGATCTTAAGGATTATGTTGTATCTAAGGAGGTTGTGAAGGAGTACTTGCATGTACCCTCACATCCTAAAACTAGAATGGAAAATTTCAAGGATGAGAAATGAACATGGAAATTTATCCCAGTTGTAAAGGACTTGTAGTAGCAAGGTGTAATTAAAATTTTGTAATTTTGATGGATTATATGTAATCCAATAATATAGTTGCAAAATTGTGATAATCTTTCCTTTCTTGTTAAATATTACATGAATGTGAATACATTTACATTATGAATGAGCTAAATAACATGGAAACTAATCTATGACTCCTCTGCAAACTTTAGAAAGAAGTAGATTGCATCAAAGGTTCAGATAAGAACCAGAATGGGAGATACCCATGATGAAGGGAAACCTTATGAACACTCAGGGGTTAAACTTGACTAAATACTTGCCTTGCTTGAAGAGACAAGAGTGAGAGTAGGAACTCTCGAACATGAGGTAAGGGGTCAATGAGATCCCAATCAAAATAATCATGACGGGGGTGATGATGAGGTACGTCATAATGACATCTGCCATAGTGAGCATGGAGAGAATCACTCCGAGGCTAGATAGGAAGAGGACAAGAGGAGCCATATGGCTATGGAATTGTCTCAGAACATGAAAAAGGTCATGCCTCCTAAATTTGATGTCTCTATAAGTAGAGATGCTGCGGAGACATGGCTAACGGAAATGGAAAAATATTTTGAAATTAGGAACTATAATGAGGTTACAAAAGTAGTCTGGGGAGCTTTCTAGTTAGCTCGTGAAGTGGCCACATCGTGGATGAACAAAAATATGGAACTGGGCTTGAGGTCTATGAGCCTTACTTGGGATAGATTCATGGAATTGTTTAGGCAAAGATGGTTGCCGCAACTATTCTATGATCAGAAACTTATTGATTTTCAAAACTTGAAGCAGGCTGACATGTCTGTAAATGAATATTGGGAAAAAATCACCCAACTATTAAAATATGTGCCACAATACCAATAGGATGAGAAATTTCATATTTAAAAGTTTATTATAGGATTAAACACCCAGATTGGGGGCGAGGTTGATGTACATGGTCCTACTACGATGGATGAGGTGTATGAAAAGGCCATCAAACAAGAACAGAAACTAAAAGCCATGTCAACTTATAGGGAAAGGAACTGAAAGAAGTATAATTGGTCTCAATCCTCTCAACCCACTAAGAAAAGGGGAAGAAATGGGATCATTCAGAGAGACATGATAAAGGAAACTTACTTCCAAGATGATTTAACATTCTATGAATCCCAAAAACATAAAGGGATAGGGAAGGACACCATAGGTCAGGAAAGATCTAAAGTGGAAAGATATCCCTTCCTTAATGAGTTCAAGGACGTATTTTCAGAAGAGCTACCAGGATTACCTCCAAAGAGAGCCTTTGATTTTTCCATTGATATAATTCTTGGATTAGAACCTATCTCTAAATCTCCCTATCGAATGACTACCATTGAATCAATGGAGCTAAAAGCTCAATTACAGGAATTACTAGAAAAAGGGTTAATCAGACCTAGTGTGTCACCATGGGGGGCACCAATCATATTTGTGAAAAAGAAAGATGGCACCTTGTGATTGTGCATTGACTACCACATGCTCAATAAAGCAACTATCAAGAACAAATACCCATTACCTCGCATTAATCATATTTTCTATCAAATGAGGGGTGCAACTATGTTTTCCAAGATTGATCTTCAGTCGGGATACCACCAACTGAGGTTAAAGGATGAGGACATCCATAAGACCACCTTTAGAACTAGATATGGTCATTATGAATTCACAATCTTACCGTTTGGACTGATAAATGTACTCGTGACATTTATGAATCTTATGAACAGTGTGTTCAAGGATTGCCTGGACAAATTTGTTTTAGTATTTTTGGATGATATTTTAATTTACTTTATAAATGAGGAAGAGCACTTATAGCATTTAAGAATAATTTTGAAGAGCCTAAGAGAGCATATATTGTATGGTAATCTCTCTAAATGTACTTTCTTCTATAAGGAAGTATAATATTTGGGCCACATAATTTCAGCCAAAGGGATAGCTGTGGACCCAACTAAAATTAAGGCTATTTTAGAATGGCCGGAACCAAAGAATGTTCATGAGGCCTAAAGTTTTATGGGCCTTACTGGTTATTATAGGAAGTTTGTGCAGAACTTCTCTAAAATTGCATATCATATAACTTCCTTACAGAGGAAAGGCAAGAAGTTTGAATGGTCAGAAAAGTGCCAGGAGGCCTTTGACCTACTAAAGGAAAAATTGACTTCAGCGCCAATATTGAAAGTGCCTGACCTAGAGGGTCAATTTGTAGTCATTAACGATGCCTCAGGAGAAGGCTTAGGTGGTGTGCTAGTCCAGGATGGACAAGTCATCGGGTATGAATCATGTGAACTAAAAAACTATGAACAAAATTATGCCCCACATGATCTAGAACTGACAGCAGTTATTCATGCTCTACATATGTCGAGACACTACCTTCTTGGGAAACCTTTTGAGTTAAAAAAAATCATCAAGGACACAAGTATCTATCAAGACCTAAATTTTATGATGTTGAATTAAGACCTTTAAAAAGGTTTCCCTATGTTGGCCCTTTCAATTTGAATTACGAAAGTTAGCGGCAATGCATATATAAGTAAGTTTATGACTTCATTTTACACCTAGAGGGATAACACAAACTTGTGATATTGAGCTAAGGAATTTCAAAGCATTCATTGTGTTACAGAGAAAAATTGTGTTGTTATTGTGTTTATTTGTAATTTGGTTTCATCAATCCATTTCCTCATTGTGTGAAAGATCATCTTTGTGAGGGCTTCACCTCCAAGGTGACATCTATTTATTTTTCAATCAATCTATTTCATCATTTGATTTAGCCTCTGTCCTCCAAGGACACACACTCTATCTAACAATGGTGTTGAGAGGCTTGAATGCCATTCCAGGGCTTGACTGAGGCAAGCTCCTAAATACCACAAACCCAAAACCCTCTATGTGATTGCAGGTTACAGGTGTGGGATTTGGCAAAGTGGAGTTGCAGAAAAGCAGAGTAGAGGTAAGAGATTTGGGATCTGAGAAGAAAGTGTAGAGAATAAACACTATTGGACTAGGGCTCTCACCTCATAGTCCTCCCAACTAGCATTTCTGGAAACTCTGAAATAGGTTGTAGTCTGACACACCTCTCTATTCTAGTTCTACAGAAAAATTACCCTTTTGGACTAGGGCACCCACCCCCTTGTCGCTGAAGTTTTCATCTGTGAAAATCCAACTTCTGTTGAGTTTCTAATTCTTCTTGAGTGCCCTCCTATGTGGCAATCTGTAGTAGTTTATTTGTTTGTACTTGATTTCAGTACAATTAGAGTTTTAGGCTTATTGAATCTAGGGTTTGATAAATCTATCAATCTAATCTATCCTTCCATATCATTCCTAAGTGACATCAACCTACAGCTGAGTCCTCTCCATTTGTAGTGACTCCGTACAATTGTTGTCCTTAAGTGTTATTTTGAAAGGAGGGTTTGATTGAATCTATCGTACTATATTTCAGTCTTATCTTCTTTTCACACACAACATATAGTCTTGTTCTTTCACACACCCTTGGGTATATCGGAAGACCCCATAGGATTTTATAAAACCTAGCCCTAGGAAGCCATGAATTGTCTATCATTTATGATGCACTAGTAAGCAGTTAGCCCTAGGAAGTTACATGCATTGTACTAGAGCCATCTAGATTTATCTATGCATGGGTTCATAAACTAGATACTCCTTGCAAAAACACCCTTTTACCTATTATTATGTTGCAAGTATATGCCTAATCGGTGTTGTCATTGATTTCAACATATGATTGTTCTCATTGGTGTCAACTATATCTTATTCTATTACTTGTTTAAAAGACTTGTATGTTGAGAATATTGAGAAAATTAGCCTCTCCAAAAGAAACAAGTGAGTTACAAAGAGTGCAGTACAGACAGTGAGTTGTATGCTGAAGAACAGTCTAATAAACTGCTTCACATTTATTTCTGCTTAAAGATTGTGGTTTGTGGATTGGAAGTAAGCTAGAGGTATGCTTAAAGATGCTGCATTCCAAGTTTGAGCTCTCTGCATGAAGATATGAGTGCGTTGTATTTACCAGAGTGAAACCTACTTTTTCTGTAAGTTCAGTTGGGACAGGGAGAAAGTATTTAGCTCCACATTCCTCTGCAATAAAGTATTTTGTTGTGCAGTTCTAGAGGGAAGTCTGGGATGATGATAAGTGCCTACAATTGCAATGGTTCATGGTTTGGTGGTCTGCAAGCTATCTTTCCTTTAAGACAGTTGAAGACAGTGAAGTTCATGTGTTCTAGTGTGAGGATTCTTATGGGTAAAGTGGTTAAAGGTTGTGCAGTTTCTCCTGATGATTATAACATGTGGATGTCTACTGATCATGTTCCTATCTGTACTTTGGCCTACGTTAAGGAATTAAGATTGTGTTTGAAGATTGTTCCTAGATAATGTAGCCTGTAACTAGTCTTACCCAACTTGGTTAATCCTAGTGATTGCAGAGATCTCGAGAAGATTGTAAAAGCATGATGAAGCATGGAAGATCATGTTTGAGTCCAAGCTAAGGCATGGCATGATATACGTAAAATTTTACTTCATCCCCTTTGTATAATGTTGTAATAGGTCAAGACCTATTTTGTAAATGTTTGTAATGCCAACCATGGAGATTGTTCTAATGGTTGATGATTGTGATGCTGACCTTGATGATCATTCCAAGATTATTGAAGTGTATAAATACTTGTAGTTGAGTTGTGGAAAATTTGTCCTTGAGCAAAGATGAGAAGATAATAAGAAAGGTCCAAAAGCTAGAGCAAATAAGAGATAGAGAAGAGTATAGGCAGAACATAATAGAGAATGCATGGGTGTGATGGGAATATGCAAAAAATAGAGCAGTGACAAAAATCAATGAGTATGAAGAGTTGGGATTCAGAATTCAGCTATTAAATGACTGCACCTGGCATAGTGGCAGATGCTTAAGCAGTATTCATTTTTCATGTGTAACCTGATTGGAAGAAAGCTTTTGTCATCAAGGCAGTGAGCCTCCAGTAGGGTTTAATAGCCCTTATTGTAATCTTGCTAGGTTTAGGGTTGAGGCAGTGAGCTCGCTAGACCTAGTTGTTCTTCATGGTAGTGAGCCAGTATGTTTAGGCCCGTGGAGTGATCAAGTCTGAACATCATTATTTTGAGATTGCAATATCTATTGAGAGCTAATCCTCTCCATGGTTTTTCCCACCTTGGGGTTTTCCATGTAAAATCCGGTCTCTTGTGTTTGATGTTGTATTTGTGGTTGTGTTTTTGATTTCATGCACTCATTGTTAAATCATAATAATTGTGAATAAGTGATGAATGTTTAATTGTAGAAGTGTTTAAGTTTTTGGGACAATTGATTCAAGCCCCCCACTCTCAGTTGCCCAACACATATCAACAATTGGTATCAAAGCCAAGGTCCTCGGAAGTAATCTTAACAGCTTGAGGTAGATCTAGGAAGAAGTACATCAAGATTGCTCTTGAAGACCTAAAAAGGATCTAAAAAAGAAATCAGAGATCTAAAGGAGAATGTTAAAGAAGTAGATGAATGTATCATAAAATTAAGAGAGCAAGTCAAGAAGCTTAAATAAAAATATAAGGAGGTTACTAAACAACTGATATCAGCAAATGAAACCTTGAATGATTTTAAAATTGAAGTTGTTAAAAGAGCAAAAGTAGAAGAAGACCTAAATCTGTTGGTAGAAGACAAATCAGAAAAATGTGTTAATCTTGAAGAGGAAATTTGGATCCTGAAGTCAGACTTGGAGAAAGCAAAATTTTTTGAAGAAAAGTTTAAGATTAGCTCTGCAAAACTTGATAAGATGATTGCTAATTAGAAGAGTCCTGATGACAAAGAAGGCTTGGGATTTGAGAAAGGTGAAAGTTCTAAAATAGAACAAAAAAGGAATGCTGAGATCAAGAAGAACAAAGAAAAACAAGTTCAGAATCGAAGGAACAGACCTAGAAGACCACTAGTCAGACAACCAAATGCTCAAAGGTACCCATCTTTCAATGGTTATTGTAATTCATGCAATAAGTTTTTTCATAAGACTACTCAGTGTAGGAGTAGAATGAATCAAAATATTCCATCATTCTCTAGTCAGCGTTTCAATCGCAAGAAAATTGGTCATAGAGAAAATGAATATAGAAATCATATTAAAAAGGGTTTCGACAATGGAAGGAATGATCAATCTTTCAAAGGTAAATGTTTCACATGCAATAATTTGGTCTTAGAGCTGTTGTATGCATAAGTAAAGTGAGTCAGAATTCTATTAGGTGCTATGCATGTTATAAAATGGGACACAGGGCCAATGAGTGTAGAAGTCAAGTGAGAAACGACTATGGCAAGAATAGGACAATTGAATCCTTCAGTGGCTACTATTATACATGCAATAACTTTGGGCATAAGGCTAACCTATGCAGGTCAAGGATGAATGGAAGGAACAATGGTTAGAAGAATACTATGTGCTTCAATTGCAACAAGCCTGGACATATTGCAAGATTTTGCAGAAGTAAGAATATGAAGAAGGATAATCAAGAAGAATTGAAGAAATCAGTGGAAAAGGTTGATCTGGCAGAAGTGAAGAAGGAGATGAACAAGGTTTAGGTCAAGAAAGAAGTAAATAAAGATAGAGATGAGTTTACACCAGATTTTGGAGTAGATACTTCCTTTGGGAAGTAAACTAGGAACTCTAGCTCAGGGGGAGCTGTATTGAAAATTCTAAATCCCCTAGCCAGATGGTTAGTGCTAAGATTTGGCACAAAGATATGATGTGAAGATTTATATGTCAGATCGCTTTAAAGGAACTCTAGTTCGGAAGCCCAAAATGACTAAGTATGAGTAGTATACAAAGTAAGGGACATAGATTGGACCAGTATGCCTCCACAGTTGAAGATCATTATATACGGTTCATGTATGTTGTTCATAGATATTTGGTGAACATATTTTCCAGTGGTCAAGTTCCAACTTTCTTCAGAAGTTACATGGTGAATTGTCTAAGTCCAGATGAATAGAGTTAAGCCTGAAATAGTGTAAAACGTTTGAGTATTTTGGTCTGCATTCTTCTGCTATTGAGTATTTTGATTTGCAGTTATGAAGGTATGTTAAGAGGTCAATGATGATTGTTGGATATGAATTCTAGAGTCTCGTATGCTCCGCATTGGGAGTTATGATGTTACATATGAATTGGTCAAGTATGTACTTAAGGGACAAGCTGACAAGTCATGAATTTTGGCTAAGTATCTAACTAATAAAATTAAGTGACAGGGCTCTGGTATTCTATTCTGCTTGGGTCTGCTGTTGAAGATAATGCTCTATAGTTTTGGTATATGGTTATTGATCAATGATTACATCTACATCCATAAGTTTGTCTGATCTTGATAATTGGCTTGAGAATAATGACTAACAGAAGTTCAGGATTGTTTTTAGTACAGAGTAGTTTTCTTTGGAAATGGTTTGAAAATCTGTAGATGAACTTAGAGTTGAATGATTATGAACTAGATGAGCTTTCAAGGCAATGATTGGGAATGAGATACAACTGAGGATCTAATGCTTAAGGTCTAATAGTGGAGGTGAGTTCACATCAAATGAATTCAATATTTTGTTTAAAGAACAAGGGATAAAGAGACAATTGTCTGCTAGGACTCCTCAATAGAATGAAGTTGTTGAGAGGAAAAACATAACAGTTCAAGAAGATGCTAGAACCATGATGAAGGAAGCTCATCTTCCAGAAGCATATTGGAGAGAGGCAATTCACACTGTTGTGTAATCCTAAACAGAGTTCAATTAAAAGGTAACAGTTTAAAGACTCCTTATGAATTGAGGCATGGTAGAGTTCCTACTATGAAATATTTCAAAATTTTTGGTAGCAAATGTTATATCAAAAGAGGAGAAGATCTAGGCAAGTTTGATGCTAGATGTGATGAAGAAATCTTTCTTAGTTACTCCACCAAGAGCAAGGCCTACCTGTGCTATAATAAGAGGCTGAATAAGATCATTGAAAGTGCAAATGTTAAAGTTGATGAATGTAAGGAAAGGCCTTCAGAATTAGGTGAATATGAGTCAGATGATCCAGATGTTTCAGAAGTGGTGCAACATGAAGATAGTCAAGATGAAGAAGAACAAGCTTCGATAAGTGCTAACAAAACTCTAAGATATGTAAGAATCAGTCATTCTGAAGATCAAATCATAGGAGATAAGAGCAAAGGGGTCTTAACCAGAAGAAAAGATGTAGAGGAACAAGTAGATTTCTGTTTGATTTCCAAGATTGAACCTAAAACTGTGGATGAGGCTTGTAAAGATGAGAATTGGATAAAGGCTATGGAAGAGGAATTGATGCAGATAGAGAAGAATCAGACATGGGATCTTGTTCCCAGACCAGTAGACAAGAATGTAATTGGAACCAAATGGGTCTTCAGAAACAAGATGAATGAGAATGGTGAAGTTGTAAGAAACAAAGAAAAGTTGGTATGCAAAGGATACACTCAAGTTGAAGGAATAGACTTTGAAGAAACCTTTGCTCTAGTGGCAAGGATTGAAGCAATAAGGATATTTTTGTCTTTTGTAGCATACAAAGACTTCAAAGTCTATCAAATGGATGTGAAGTATGCTTTCTTAAATGGAGAGTTGGAAGAGGAAGTCTATATTGAATAACTGGAGGGATTTCAGTCATCAGATCAAGGTGACATGGTATGCAAATTGAATAAAGCTTTGTATGGATTAAAACAAGCTCCCAAGGCATGGTATGCATGGTTAGATAGGTATCTGATACAGATAGGGTTTACTATAAACAACAATCTCTAGTTCAAGATCAATGATGAACAAACCTTGATTGTTGTAGTTTTTGTTGATGATATTATTTTTGGAGGAAATGAAGGTATGTGCTTAATTTTTGCTGGAGAAATGCAAAGTGAATTCGAAATGTCTATGTTTGGAGGGATGAACTTGTTTTTAGGTCTGCAAATAAGTCAATCAGATAAAGGTATCTTCATTTCTTAGTCTAAATATGTGAAAGAGTTGTTAAACAAATTTGGGATGGAAGTGTTTAGGGTAAAGTTTAGATTGTTTAATATCTAGTGTTTAGATGTTTGAATCCTCCTTTCACCCTTAACATTAAAGGACCATAGGGTTGAGTGGCAATGCACTATCATACCCTAGGTCACTGTGAGATGTACGGAAACTTGGATTAGGGTGTTTAATTATCAGTTTTACTTCTCTTATGCTTAATTGGCCATTAAAACCCTGATTATGTAAATACGACAATAAACTGATGAATAATAGAAAAAGCTCTAGCAGAGAGATGTAAAATATCAAGTCACAGAGTACCTATTTTCAAGGTTCCAAGGCAAAAAATTTAGGAACACAGGAGTAGGCACCCAAGTCCAAGGTCCTAGTTTTTGTCTAGATCTGGGAACTCAGTCTGCAACTCTTTCCTGCCGTTCTAGAGATTTTTTCGTCATGGAAATTAGAGGACTAATGAGCGGGCACCCAAGTCCAGGGGGTAGATTTTCTGACTATTCTACAATTTTGACACTCCAAGATGTCTTCCTGCAACTTCATTTTTTCCAAATGTAACACCCATAATATGCATTCACAAAACTTTGGGAGGGGGTTGTGGTGTTTAGAGGCTTGCCTCAGTAAGCCTCGGAGGACACTTAAGTCTCCGAACACCTTTGTCAGATAGAAAGTACGTGCCTAGGGAGGAAGAGGCAAAAATTCAAATGAAATAATGATGAAAACATAATATAATGTCACCTTCTCATGGGAGGAAGATGCTCTTCATTCCATGAGTAAATGGATGCTCAAATCTACAAACACAAACACATAGATAACACAATTCTTCTCTTTGCAACAAAATGAAAGCCTTGAATCACCTTGAGAATGCCTAAAGTTCACAATGATCATCTAGTTGAAATCTAGTTTACAAATGAATGCCTAAACATGCTTTTATATGCAACTACAAACACTCCCGCCAAGTTTTTCGTAATTCAAACTTACCGTGTCGGCACAGGACCCAAATATCGGCCATAAATCGAGACCCAAAAATTGGGACTACCCCAAAATAGAACAGGACTAGGGTGCGGGCGACCAAGTCCTCCCCCCTATTTTGGGTAGGGTGAAGCTCAAGGGGTCCGCCTAGGTCCCATTTGTCATGTTACCTAGGGCTCATTCCATTGGGATGCCAAATTATGAAGTAAGATGTCCTAAATGCATGCAAAAGACCCGGCAGCTAAACCTTATGAGGGAAAAGCCCCCAAGGGGATATTTTCCAATGTTACATTTAGACCCACTTTAATGTATGTATAAATGCGAGGCCAATACATACATTAAAGTATGGTCACAAACAAAACAAACACACCAAGCATGGAGAAGACACACCAATCACATAGAAGACAGTAACAGACACACAAAACATAGAGAAGACAGTTACAGTCATGTAGAGCATGGAGAATACAGTAAATGCATAGAAGACACATTAGTGCATGGAATATAGGCATGATTTATTTTCTTTTCTTTTTCTCATATATATGAAATGCAGATGCAAGTACTAGAAAGTAAACAAACCTCCCATAATGCAGGAAGCACTCATCGCGCTGGTCTTTAGATTACATATGGGGCAACACACACACAAGACATGCAAAACCTCCCAAAATGCAGGAAGCACTCATCGAGCTAGTCTTTAGACTGCGTATGGGGCAAAAAACATGCCAAACAAAGCAAGCACGCCAAAACACACACACTTGAAGACACAGAGAAAACATGGTAGACAAGCGATGGAGTGTACCTATTTCTATGTTCATCACCATCTTAGGCACATTACAGGCACACACCCATGATTGGGCTTTGCCAAAACAATTGGCAAAAACATGCTTAAGGGTTGAGTTAGTCACATAACCACTCCCCACCTCCGCAGATGACTTTTAAAAATGATAGGATGATGTAATCTGCTCTGAGAAATACACCATCCCTACCTCCGTAGAGGGCTTAAGATAAAAAGGATATACATGATATCGCACCTCTGTAAAGGGCTTACATGATTGATTGATTGATTGCAAACAAACTTAGGATGCAAGATGCACTCATCGAGCAAGTCTTTAAACTGCATCTGAGGACAAGCACATAGCTAACATCTACAACAGACGGCTTACCTTATATGCCTCCACCTTAAGGTGGTTGATATCATGCATCGATATCAAGCACGTTAAGGTAGGAAGAAAACACACAAGGGAAAACTAGCTCTCATAAAGTCCATGCCCCTCGGAGGTGACATGTACTTTATGATCGCCAAATGTTCCCACAAACACATCCTTGAAAGAAACATGTTAGTTTCTACATAATCATGATAAACAACAACATCAATGCATATTATTAACCACACAAAGAGCCAATGTTATACTACAAATTCGGAGTTTGAGGATAATCGTGGGGCTATATCACGAAGCTCTCTGCATCGAGTATCGCCAAGGCTAGATTCAAAGACAAACAAAGGTGCACAAAGCAACAATATTGTTAAGGTTTGTAAATGAGATAGAACATCATCAAATTCATTACACGGAAAGCACGGGTTCTTCCACTAGCCGAGCATTGGATAAGATATACAACCCCATCATCATATTAGGAACTAAGTCCATTTTTTAATTGCTCTTGAAAGGGACACTAGGTTTGCATCAGTATAAATGTTTTTTGTCATCCGCCTGCTAGATGGAAACACTAGAGGAAGGGAAACAATAAATAAAAGAGGAGAAACAAGTGTCTTAGGGACAGTCAAGTAGGAGGGTGCCCCCAGTGTCACCAATCATGATGCTATGTCCGTAAGACATAACACACAATGATAAAATCAAAGAGAGATGCAATATAGAAGAATGATGATACAAATAGAAGGTCACAACAGAGGTGGTCTCCTGGTATCCTAGACTTTACAAGAGAGTCTAAGGTCATCCTAGGAGGCCTAAACAACACATAACACATCACAAGAGAGATAAAGGGTTAGAGATACTTACCTGTAGGGTCTTCATGCTAAGTCTCATCATCAAGTAGGTCATCATCATCTTCCCACTCCCTAATGTTAGAGGAAAGTGGGACATAAGGTACCATAGCCAAATTCATGTCTTGTTCATGATGTTGTTCATTGTGAGGATCATTTTTGTTTGGTTCAATGTTTGGATCAATGTTTTCTTGTTGAGATGCTAGGTAAGCTCGTTGCCTTCTCTTTCTCCTTTTTGCATTTTGAATTTGTTGTTCTTTACGACTTAGTTTTTGTAACATAGGGCTTTGCTTTGTCATGGATTTTTTTGATGTAGAGGAGGAAGCACTAGGATGAAAGTTCATTTGTCTAGGTGGAATGCTTTCTTGATGAAGCTTACTAGCATGCTCATTCTCTATCCTCTTAGTGATGTCCAAATGGCTTGAATATTCAAACAAAGGAGGAACATTAAAGGTCTTCTCTTCCTTAGTGAAATAGAAGGTGTGTGAACAATCAACTAAAGGAAGAAGGTTGGTGGGATGATCCACAGAGGTAGGAATTTGATTATTGTTAAATGAATGCTCATTTTCTACCCATGGAATGTTCTTTGTTAAAGGGAGCTCTTCATTCACTAATGCTTCATCTTGGCCAAGGAGAGCAGTGGAATTACTAAATCTATCCCTAGTCTTCTTGTTTGGGTATTCAGTTATAGGGGAATTAGGATAACCTATGGGATCATCATCAGCCTTTTCCTTGCTATTCATGGAGAAGAACTCTGTTAAGCTTTCTAATATCGTAGGATGTTCACTCATGAGGGTTAAAAATTGGTCAAAATCAATATCTTTGATACATGCATGCAAAGATACCATTGAGAAATGACATGAAGGTGCTATTCCAATGTAAGATCAGATTTTTGAAAAACTTTTCCAACTTTATGCAAAAGTCAAGTGCAAAACTATATGCAAAAATGACCTAGATGCTTGTTTTTTGTACTTTTTCCAATGCAAATGAATGAAACAGAGGGTGTTGTAAGGCTTTTGATGGAGGGTAGCAAACTATATGTCTGCCATTAGTCTAAAATAGCAATAAGATCCTTCATAACACACTCTTGATGCGAATCTAAGATGAGGATAAGTCAAAATATAGTGAAGATATGTCGAAATAGGCACATTTTTTTCACCAAAACTCAATGCAAAAGAGCATAAAAAAGGGTGTTGTGAGGAAAATGATGATGGATAGAAAATAATATCAGTAATTACAGCTACTTAATGTCAAAATACCTAACACAACACACTTTTAGTGCCATTTAAGGTCAAACCCTAGTGAAAATATAGCAAAAATAGTCTATTTTCACAGTTTTTCAACTCCAAGACCTAGCAAAAGGGGTGTTGTAATGATTTTTAGGAGGTGCAGAAAACAATATTAATGATATTAGTCACCTCAATCCATAAAATTGATCACAACACACTTGGAGTGCAAACTAGGTCAAACCCTAGGGCAAAATGGCCTAAAATATACGATTTTTCACCAGATTTTCAATACAAGAGCCCGTTAAAAAGATGTTGTGAAGAGTTTTAGGAGGGGCAGCATTCCTCTGCAATAATGTATTTTACTCTATAGTTCTAGAGGGAAGTTTGGGAAGATGATAAGTGCCTACAGTTGCAATGGTTCGTGGTTTGGTGGTCCACAAGCTATCTTTCCTTTATGATAGTTGAAGACAGTGAAGTTCATGTGTTCTGGTGTGAGGATTCTTATGGGTAAAGTGGTTAAAGGTTGTGTAGTTTCTCCTGATGATTATAACATGCTTGTGGATGTCTACTGATCATGTTCCTATCTGTACTTTGGTCCACGTTAAGGAATTGAGATTGTGTTTGAAGATTGTTCCTAGATAATGTAGCGTGTAACCAGTCTTAGCCAACTTAGTTAATCCCAGTGATTGCAGAGATCTCTAGAAGATTATGAAAGCATGAAGAAGCATGGAAGATCATGTTTGAGTCCCAACTAAGGCATGGCATGATCTGCGTACACTTTTACTTGTAATAGGTCAAGACCTATTTTGTAAATGTTTGTAATGCTGACCTTGGAGATTGTTCCAATGGTTGATGATTGTGATGCCAACCTTGATGATCATTCCAACATTGTTGAAGTGTATAAATACTTGTAGTTTAGTAGTGGAAAAGTTGTCCTTGAGTGAAGATGAGAAGATAATCAGAAAGGTCTGAAAGGTAGAGCAGAGAAGAGGTACTAGAGAAGAGTAGAGGTAGAACAGAATAGAGAATGTATGGGTGTGATGGGACTATGTGAATAACAAAATAGTGAAAAAAATCAGTGAGTATGAAGAGTTGGGATTCAAAATTTAGCTATTAAATGACTGCACCTAGCATAGTTGCAGATGCTTAAGCAGTATTCATTTTTCATGTGTAACTTGATTGGAAGCAAGCTTTCATCATCAAGGTAGTGAGCCTCCAGTAGGGTTTAACAACCCTTATTGTAAACTTGCTAGGTTTAGGGTTGAGGCAGTGAGCTTGCTAGACCTAGTTGTTCTTCATGGTAGTGAGCCAGTATGTTTAGGCCCATGGAGTGATCAAGTTTGAACATCATTATTTCAAGATTGCAATATATATTGAGAGCTAATCCTCTCCGTAGTTTTTCCCCACCTTGGGGTTTTCCACGTAAAATATAGCATCTCTTGTGTTTGATGTTGTATTTGTGGTTATGTTTCTGATTTCATGCACTCATTGTTAAATCATAATAATTGTGAATAAGTGATGAATGTTTAATTGTAGAAAGTGTTTAAGTTTTAGGACAATTGATTCAACCCCTCCACTCTCAGTTGTCTGACACATATCACCAATTGGTATTAGAGCCAAGTTCGTCGGAAGTAAGCTTAACAACTTGAGGTAGATCTGGGAAGAAGTACATCAAGGTTGCTCTTGAAGACCTAGAAAGAACTAAAAAAGAAATCATAGATCTAAATAAGAATGTTAAAGTAGTACATGAATGTATCATAAAATTAAGAGAGCAAGTCAAGAAGCTTAAAGAAAAATATAAGGAGGTTACTAAACAACTGATATCAGCAAATGAAAGCTTGAATGATTTGAAAGTGGAAGTTGTTAAAAGAGCAAAAGCAGAAGAAGACCTAAATCTGTTGGTAGAAGACAAATCAGAAAAATGTGCTAAGCTTGAAGAGGAAATTTGGATCCTAAAGTCAGACTTGGAGAAAGCAACAAATTTTGAAGAAAAGTTTAAGATCGGCTCTACAAAACTTGATGAGATGATTTCTAGTCAGAAGAGTCCTGATGACAAAGAATTCTTGGGATTTGAGAAAGGTGAAAGTTCTAAAATAGAACAAAAAAGGAATGCTGAGATCAAGAAGAACAAAGAAAAACAAATTCAGAATCGAAGGAATAGACCTAGAAGACCACTAGTCAGACAACCAAATGCTCAGAGGTACCCATATTTCAATGGTTATTGTTGTTGTCATATTTTGCTTGACCACAAAATATTCTGTTTCCCTCCTTCTATCAGAGAAATCTGATCAGAGAAAGCCTGAATAAAAGGAGGAAAAGGCTTAAATCCCACAAAAACCTATGCTCTACCTTACAAATATCCCAAAATCTCACCTGGAGAATCCTTACCAAAAACCCAAAAAAACCCAGAAGCCTTTTGTCTTCAAGTGCCTTCCATTGCAGATAATTCTTAGGTTTATACTTAATCATTTTTGTATGTTCCTTTATATGTATCATTGTATGTATATCTATTGTATCGCATATACAATTGTATATACAAAGGAAGATGTAAAGTCAGATACAAAAGGTGGGATACAAAAGTGAATGTGCATCAGGTTATCTTTGTAAATGTAATTGCATATACAAATGCATATACAAGACAATATACAAGGGGGAGATACAAAAGGTGTGTCCATTTTTTGTGTGTATATGCGATTGTATCTTTGTACATACAATCTTATATACAATGGCATATACCATCCTGAGATACAAAGCTGGACCTGAAAGAATATGCAATTTGGTTTAGAAAGGCAGATGCGGTTGTATGCATCTTTGTATGTATGTTCTCATTGTATATTTGCAGATACAAAGGGCAGATACAAGGTCATATACAAAGTCACATACAAAGGTTAGATGCAATGTTTGTATGTATTGTATGCAGTTTTTTTTGTATTTTCGCATTGTATATGCAATATACAAAAGGTGATGCAAAAGGAAATACATACAATCCGGACGTGAATGGGGAATTGAATGTGGTGGATAATCCATTGGGATCCATAGTTGTATATCACATGTACAAGGTCAAAAAGTGCAACATACAAGAAGGTAAGATACAAAGCTGAACCCAATGTTAATTTCAATTTGCTTCATAAAAATATTGGGGTCCGTATCACATATACAAAGTCATATGCATATGCAAAGATATAAGGTCAGACTTATTTCAATGATCCAATATGGTTGATAATCCTTTGAGTTCCACAATTGTATGTACATGCGATTGTATCTCATATACAATCGCATATACAAAGTCACATACAAAAGATTTTCAGCAAGACAAGCCTTATCAGCGGCTCAGTTTCAGGTCTCTCTGATGGCCAATAAGGATGCAAATGTTTAGTGATGGGTCCCAGGTTCAGCTCAGTAGCCAATCAGATAGTGCCACGTGTCAAGGCTGATTCAAAGGCAGGTGCAAAAGGTGATACAAAGGTAAAGGCCCACTTTTGTATGTTGGCAATTGTATTGTATATACATTTAAATATACAAAAGCATATACAAAGGGAGATACAAAGACATGCAAAGCGATTTGATATGCAAAATACAATGAATGAAGAAATTGCATAAGTGCAAGTTGAATAGTTTGAAGGAACTGATATGCAGGTGACGTCACCCAAATCTCCTCTTCGACTAGGTTCTGCAGGATGATAACGTCATCATGATTTTCAAAGTGCATCCATTTTTTTGGTATGTATGTATGCATACAAATGACGGTTCTCCTTGTAGTGAAGACAAAATTGACAGACGGTTTGCATTCAGTCAGGAATGGTCCCCAACTCTGATGATGAATGTGTAGTTTTGGCGACAAGACATCTTAGCAGCCAAATTAAGTTTTGCAGAGATCCCTTAAACACATGATCAATGAAAATATAGAAAATTCAAAGGGTCAGAGATTTAAAGTGTTGTAAAAACTTTGTCAAGGGATGATATGTCCCATCTGCCATCAATACAAATCTGATCACTCAACTGCCATGCTTCGGATATTTTATGTATTCATTGTTGAAGATAGATGATTGAGCTGCTCACATTCAAGGCCCAAAATATCTTCCACCTGCCCTGTTCCTGATATTTTATTCCATAACTTCTTGTAGGTGGACGTCCCTTCTGGCAATGATATTTTCTGACAGAGCCCATGGGGAGAATTCATTGTCATCGACTTAGGTCAAATGCAAAATGCTATATATGTATAAACATGAGATGTAGAAAAGGGTTGGAAGATTTAGTAATCTATGCTTCTGATTCCAAATAGAGCATTCCTCTACTGTAACCTTGCCTTCTGATTAAATACATGCTGGTTATTTTACCTCTTCATGATATTTTAACTCTGTGTGATCTAAGAATGATGTGTTTGTGAATGTTTAATTCCTTCTAATCATCTCTTGCTCCTTGCCTCTATTAAAATTGGCTTGATCTGTGTATGTTTATTGGTTGTATCTAGTCATTTTATGCATTTTCTCAATTCTGTGAGGGTTCTTTTATTCAACCTGGTGTATCACCTATTTTCTATTTATGCTTCCTTCTACCCCTTTTCCACTGCAGCATTAACACTAGGTTTAGATATATTCCTCTAAGCATTAGGCTTAGAATGAGGAACCAGCCTTCTCTGGAGGTCTGATCTCAGTTCGTAAGGTCCCACACTTCGAGATCATTCCCATTGTGTCATTAAAATACTTGGACTCTCTCCAAGCAGGGTGTAATTCTATGTGACAATAGTTTCTTGCATGCCCGGTGGGACTGCTCGAGTCTAAATAGTGCTTATTATTTTAATCATATTGCTGGTTTTGATATGCTATTAGGATTATCAGGCCTTTAAGAGGTAGTTTTCTGTATATCTGGTGACTCATACTGGAAAAAGGACAAGTAGATTAGTGATGTTACGCATTTTATGAGAAAGATACAAACTCAGAGTTCGAGTTCATTTGATTATTTGCAGCAGTCTCCGCCTAGAAGATAGAGTAGAACTATGGTAAGAACTCCATTTTCAAAAAGAATACGATCAACCCCACCAAGTTTCATGCTAGTAATACTTGTAGTTCCTGTACCAGTTCAAGCAAACCTACCTCCAACTGTTCCAATGGCAAGGAATCAGCTGTTTGTGGGTTTTGATGGGGGCAGCCCATTGAATTTGACAGTGCACGATAATATACCCATGGCAGCTTTGAAGAGCCTGCCCTATTTCACTGAGGAGGATTAAACTATCCCAATCGAGCACATTAGAGACGTAGCTTCTCTATGTAGTGTTCATCATGTAACTCAAGAAAATGTAGCCATTAGGTTGGTGGCTGCCTCGTTTAAAGGAAAAGTGTTACAATGGTTCAGGAGTTTACCAGTGCAAACCATTGCAACTTGGGATGATCTGGGTGATAAGTTGAACAAACAATTTCAAGATAAGTCTAATAACTTATCGCTGATCGAACAGTTGACTACGATAAAGAGAGCTCCCCAGGAGCAAATGATGGATTTCAATTTCTCATTTCAGAAGACATGGAACAGAATTCCTGCCATGGTAAGGCCTTCATTAGAATATGCATTTCTGTATTTTTTGAAAGCTCTTAATAGTGACATTTCAGTAATGATACAATCAATGGGAGGTACAAATTTACTTGATGCATATGAAATAGCTATTAGAGTAGAAAACAACCTGATTCAGGCTAGGAAAATAGCACCTAGACCACCAGTGCCCATTTTTCCTGAAATTCAAGCTTCAATACCTTTGTCGATCCCATCTTTTGCCCCTTTACCTGTTGTAGCAGCATTGCCAAGTGCTGCCAATCCTAAGACTGATGTTTCCAGCTCATCACATGAGTTAAGAGAGAATAAAAATAGCCAACAAAAAATAGAGAACAACCTGCAAACTTTTGGGAATGAGCTGGTGAATATCAAAAAACAACAGTCCCAGAACAGACAGCCTTATTAGCCACACAATCAAGGGTAAAACCAACCATACCAAGCTAATAGGCCATCTTATCAAAGCAATTACTAGGGTACTAGGCAGAATGTGAACCAAAGGCCTTTCCAGCCTTACAATCCTGCACCCATTAATGCAGTTAGAGACCTTATCCCTGTTCAGAATAACCTTGCAGCTAAGTATGGATGGTGTTTTCCATGCAATCAACCACACAGTTAGGCAACCTATTCAAATGGAGTGATAAATCAGGCTCTAATGGTACAAAATGTTGTAGTTTCACAGCCAAACACACTTAATGATGGGGTTGTATAGTAGCAAGAATAGCCTCAGAATGATACTACCTTCCTAAATTGGCAGGGAGATGAGTTCTGTAGCGTAAATAGAGATGATACTTTAGTTGCAGCAAATACGAGAGCTAAAAAGAGGGGTTATGAGATAGATCAAGCAACAAACAAAGGAAAAGGACCTGTTGATCCTTCTACATCCCAGATTCCTCATAGTTTGCAAAGGAACACTCAAGCAACTTCTAGGGAACAACCTCATTTGTAAACTGATATTACTGCTGCAAAGTCACATTGGAAGGTAAATGTTACTTCACCTTTTAATATCATTGAAAATATGAAGAAAATGAATGCGACAATATCTATGTGGGATTCCTTAGCGATCCCAGGACATAAGGACATGTTACAATCTACCTTATCTGATTTAAAAGTGTCAAATGATGCAACTGTTGACCCAATCAGGGCCGTCCTTACCAATTCATCCCAGGACAATAGTAAACAACCAAACAAGAGTGCTAAACCACTTCTATTTTATGTGTCATTAATAATAGGAGACAAGTTAGTACATAACTACATGGTGGATAGCGGTACAAGTAGTTATGTAATGCCAAAGTAGATTACAAACCAATTAGGATTGAAATACCAACCCCTTATGAAGGGTGTACTCCAGCTAGATGGCACATATGTTAACACTGTAGGTGTGATAAAAGATCTAGGTCTCACTTTGTATACCTGCCCAAATGTTTCCATTTCCCAAGAGGTGATCATCATAGATCTACCTCCTTATTTTGCCATGTGTTTGTCAAGAGAGTTCACAGCCAAGATAGGAGGATATTTATCCTTGAACTGGTCCCATATGTTTTTTAGGACCCGATAAGGTACAAAAGTGACCATAAAATCTGAATTGCTTGCCAAGGATCACATAGAGCCTTATGTCCCAAGTGTTGTTAATGCAAATTGCATTATTTTTGATGATCCTGAGCTTGTTGCTACTCAAGAACTGTAAACTGAAAGTGTACCAAAAGTGTTGTTAAAGGAGTGGGCCTTAGAAAATATTGTAGATGATCCTAAAGGACACATTCAAGAAACTGGTATGGGGTTTTACATGCTGCACGAACCTGAAATAGCATTACCAAACCTTGTAAAGAGTGCAGAACAATAGATAGAATAGCAAGATGAGGTATGGAAAATGTACTTTGATGGATCTGGTGGTGGTGCAATGCTTGTGTCTCCACAAGGTGACAGATATTATTCTGCTTTCCGTTTTGCTTTTTCATCCACAAATAACATTGTTGAGTATGAAGGGTTGATTCAAGTTTTGCATTGGGCAAGGAAGAGGAAAATTGGCCTGTTTGCAGGTGTATGGGGACAATGAACTTATTGTGAATCAGGTGAGGGGACTACATGTTACAAAGAATGATACTTTGAAATGCTATAAACATAGGGTATGGGATATGATTGAGGAGTTTGATGCTTTCAATCTAATCTCTATTCCAAGAAATCAGAATAATCATGCAGATAGGTTAGCTATAATTGGGGCTCAGTTCGATATCCCCAGTGATATTCAAAGAAAAAAGGTATAGCCTCATGTGAAAATAGTTGATAGGCCCTCTATCCCTGACAATAACATTCATTGACAGGTTTTTGAGAGTGATGAGCAGGTTTTGCATTTCCTATTAGAAGAGGATGAGTTCTCTGAATCAGAACAAACTCAAACAACAATATGGTGATCATCAGGTTTTTTAGTTAAGGACTAATAAGCTACCCAGAGGATTAGTAGCCTTGGAATCCATTTTTGGTACTGATGATTAGCTAAAAACGAGCAAAACCAGCATGCAGGTCAAAGAGGAACATTATGAGGAGCTAGAAATTTTCAAAGGTAAGCTTCTCAAAATTGGTAAAATCTGTTCACTTGAGGATAGGAAAGCTTTTATTGCTCTTTGTCAAGAATTTGAGGCTGTGTTTGCTTGGGAATACTTAGACTTAAAAGGGTTTGACCCTCATATTGCCCAGCATACTATAGAGTTAGAGCCAAGTGCGAAACTTGTGAGGCAGAAACAAAGACCTTTAAATCCAAAACTTGAGCCTCTGATGATTAAGGAATTAACCAAGATGATCGAGGGAAACATCATTTTTCTGATGAAGCATACTTCTTGGGTCTCCAATCTTGTTCCTGTGAGGAAGAAGAGTGGAAAGATTAGGTCGTGCTTTGATTTTAGAGACCTTAATAGAGCCTCCCTGAAGGACCACTACCGGCTGCCCTCAATGGAGCAAATTCTGCAAGTAGTAGCTGGTTCAAAAAGATTCTCCTTACTTGATGGATATTCAGGTTATAATCAGGTATTAGTCAAGGAAGAAGATCAGTTTAACACTACTTTTACCACAAAATGGGGCACCATGGCCTACAAAAGGATGCCTTTTGGTCTGTCAAATACTGGCTCTACTTTTTCAAAGAGTTATGGATATGGATTTTAAAGGTTTGCTTTATAAATTGGTACTTGTGTACCTTAACAACATCACAGTTTTCTCTAAAGATGTAGCTGAACATTTACCCCACTTGAAACAAGTATTTGAGAGATGTAAAGAGTTTGGGATATCTCTCAATCCCAAGAAATACATTTTTGTTGTGCATGAAGGAAAGATTTTAGGACACATTGTGTCAAAAGAGGGAGTTACCATTGATACAAAAAGAGTAAGAGCTATTTTGGAGATGCATTTACCCAGTCACAAGAAAGGACTGCAAAGTTTTATTGGCAGAATTAATTTTCTATGAAGATTTATACCTGACATTGCAAATTTATTAAAGCCATTGACCTCTATGTTAAAGAAAAATGCAGTTTTCAGTTGGACAAAAGAGGGAAAACTCAACTTTGAGTCCATAAAAGAACTGTTATCAGCTACACCAACTCTGGTAAATCTTGATTTCTCAAAAGATTTTATTTTATATGCTTATGACGGTTTAGATACAATTTCTATAATTCTGGTACAACAGCGAAGTGAAGGCTTTAAGTAGCCAATTGCTTTATTTAGTCAAGGACTGGAGGAGTATGAATAGAGGTATAGTTTCATTGAAAAACATGTCCTTGCAGTGGTAAAGAGTCTCAAGAAGTTTAGGCATCTTATTTCTAACAATAAGGTACATTTGATGGTTGCTCACCCTGGTGTGAAAGAGTTTCTGTTATGTAAGGATGTTAATGAGAAAAGGGCTAGTTGGATTACCAAAGTCATGGAATATGACGTAGATATCAAGATAACCAAGCTCATTAGAGGTAGAGGACTCAGTGAACAACTTGCTACTAGGTATGAAAATGAAACAGAGAAGGAAGAAGAGGTGCTTCTGACCATTGAAGATGAACATCAGGATGATACAACAGTAGTTGGAACAGGTTGGGTTAATGACATGACTCATTTTTTGCAAACTGGTGAATGTCCAGTAGGATTAGATAGAACCAAGAGAAGATATTTTAGATTGCAGTCTATTCCATATGTTTTAATTAATGATATCCTTTTCAGAAAATATTTTAATGGTGTGTTGTTAAGATGCATTGATAATGATCAAATTGACAAGGTGTTGCATGAGTTTCATGATGGAACAGTAGGGGGTCATTTTGCCCCAAGGACTACTGCTTGGAAAATAATGAGAGATGGATATTAGTGGCCTATCTTATTCAAGTATGCCCATGCATGGGCAGAAAGTGTGTAAAATGTGCCATTTTTGTAGGCAAAGAAAGGTTGCCAACTTTACCTCTGCAGTCGATTCAAGTAGAACAACCCTTCATGGGATGGGGAATTGATTTTATAGGTCCCACTAACCCACCGTCAAGTGCAAGCCACAGGTGGGTACTTACAGCAACAGACTATTTCACAAGGTAGACTGAAGCAGTGGCTTTGAAGGAAGCCAATGAGAATGTTGTTTTGAACTTTTATTATGATTTAGTATCTAGATTTGGAGTACCTGAGTCAATTATCTCAGACAATGCTTTAGCCTTTGTTGGATTGAAGATAACTGACTAGGCTGTGAAGAATGGAATCTATTTGAACACTTCATCAAATTATTACCCATAGGGTAATGGTTTGGCTAAATCCACAAATAAGAATCTCATAAGGATTATCAAAAGATCAATGGAGGACAACCAGAGAACTTGGCACACCAATCTGAAATCTGCTTTATGGGTAGATAGAATAACTCCCAAGAGGTCTATTGGGAACTCCCCATATATGTTAGTTTATGGAAAAGAGGCAAGATTGCCTATATCTGTAGAGCTACCAGCTCTTGATATCATGAATCAGCTCGAGATGTTTGAAGAAGAGGATCCCATGGCTGTCAGATATGCTCAACTTAAGGAGCTTGAAAAAATGAGAGATAAAGCTATGAAAGCTATGGAGTATCATCAACTTTAGACAAAAAGAATTTTTGATAAAAAGGCCACTCCTAGAAATTTTAGGGAGGGTGATATGGTACTCAAATGGGATGAGTTGAAAAGTAGGCCAAGGAAGCACTCCAAGTTTGACAGCACGTGGAGTGGCCTGTTTATCATTACCAAATGCAAGGAGCACAATACATTTCAGTTATCAAACATGGATGGAGAAAATTTGCCTATCCCAGTCAATGGGATATACTTGAAGAGGTGTTTTGAGGTATGAGGTGCCTTGTAAAACAATAGATTAGGTTTCTTGATTTCAATAAGTGTTGCTGCACAATAGTTTAGATACCTTTTGTTTTTCCTAAGTGTTGTCTAGCACAGTTAGATGAGTTGCTTTCAACATTTTGTTTTGGTTTTGGTCTTCCAAGTGTTCTTCATTGCTGATATGTTGAGTTACTGAGGTCAAGATTGATTGTCAAAGGTATTTTTAAGTCTCTGTATGACCCTGTGCCCAATGGATAGAGTCTAGGCAACTGGTCTGATGTTTAGTAGGCAAACATCCCCGAGAGGTCACCAAAAATGTTGTCATATTTTTCTTGACCACAAAATATTTTGTTTCCCTCCTTCTATCAGAGAAAGCCTGAATAGAACGAAGAAAAGGCTTAAATCCCACAAAAACCCATGCTCTACCTTACAAAAATCTCAAAATCTCGCCTGGAGAATCCTTGCCAAAAACCCAAAAAAACCCAGAAGCCTTTTGTCTTCAAGTGCCTTCCATTGCAGATAATTCTTAGTTTTTATACTTAATCATTTTTGTATGTTCCTTTGTATGTATCGTTGTATGTATATCTGTTGTATCGCATATACAATCACATATACAATTGTATATAAAAAGGAAGATGCAAAGTCAGATACAAAAGGCGGGATACAAAAGTGAATGTGCATCAGGTTATCTTTGTATATGCAATTACTTATACAAATGCATATACAAGGCAATATACAAGGGGAGATACAAAAGGTGTGTCCATTTTTTGTGTGTATATGCGATTGTATCTTTGTACATACAATGGCATATACCATCCTGAGATACAAAGATGAACCTGAAAGAATATGCAATTTGGTTTAGAAAGGCAGATGCGGTTGTATGAATCTTTTAATGTATGTTTGCATTGTATATTTGTAGATACAAAGGGCAGATACAAGGTCATATACAAAGTCACATACAAAGGTCAGATGCAATGTTTGTATGTACAAGCGATTGTATGCAGTTTTGTCTGTATTTTTACATTGTATATGCGATATACAAAAGGTGATGCAAAATGAAACACATACAATCCAGACGTGAATGGGGAATTAAATGTGGTGGATAATCTGTTGGGGTCCGTAGTTATATATCACATGTACAAGGTCAAAAAGTGCAACATACAAGAAGGTAAGATACAAAGCTGAACCCGATGTTAATTTCAATTTGCTTCATAAAAATATTGGGGTCCGCCTTTGTATGTACATACGATTGTATCGCATACACAAAGTCATATGCATATGCAAAGATACAAGGTTAGACCTATTTCAATGATCCAATATGATTGATAATCCTTTGAGTTCCACAATTGTATGTACATGCGATTGTATCTCATATACAATCGCATAAACAAAGTCATAGACAAAGGATTTTTGGCAAGACAGGCCTTATTGGCGGCTCAGTTTGAGGTCTCTCCGATGGCTGATAAGGATGCAAATATTCAGTGATGGGTTCTAGGTTCAGCTTAGTGGCCAATTAGATAGTGCCACATGTCAAGGCTGATCCAAAGGTCGATTCAAAGGTAGCTGTAAAAGGTGATACAAAGGTAAAGGCCCATTTTTTTATGTTGGCAATTGTATTGTATATACATTTACATATAAAAAAGCATAGACAAAGGGAGATACAAAGACATATGCAAAGCGATTTGATATGCAAAATACAACGAATGAAGAAATTGCATAAGTGCAAGTTGAACAGTTTGAAGGACCCGATATGCAGGTGACGTCACCTAAATCTCCTCTTCGACTAGGTTCTGCAAGATGATAACGTCATCATGATTTTTAAAGTGCATCCATTTTTTTTTGTATGTTTGTATGCATACAAATGACAGTTCTCCTTGTAGCAAAGACAAAATTGACGGATGATCTACATTTAGTCATGAATGGTTGCCGACTCTGAGGATGGATGTGCAGTTTTGGTGACAAGACATCTTAGCAGCCAAATTAAGTTTTGCAGAGATCCCTTAAACACATAATCGATGAAAATACAAAATGTCAGAGATTTAAAGTGTTGGAAAAGCTTTGTCAAGGGGCGATATGTCCCATCCGCCATCAATACAAATCTGATCTCTCAACTGCCATGCTTCAGATATTCTATGTATTCATTGTTGAAGATAGATAATTGAGTTGCTCACATTCAAGGCCCAAAATATCTTCCACCTGCCCTATTCCTAATATTTTATTCCATAACTTCTTGCAGGTGGACATCCCTTCTGGCGATGATATTTTCTGACAGAGCCCATGGGGAGAATTCATTGTAACTGACTTAGGTCAAATACAAAATGCTATATATGTATAAACATGAGATGTAGAAAAGGGTTGGAAGATTTAATAATCTATGCTTCTGATTCCAAACAGAGCATTCCTCTACTGTAACCTTGCCTTCTGATTAAATACATGTTGGTTATTTTATCTCTTCATACTATTTTAAATTTGTGTGATCTAAGAATGATCTATTTTTGAATGTTTAATTCCTTCTAATCATCTCTTGCTCCTTGCCTCTATTAAAAGTAGCTTGATTTGTGTATGTTTATTAGTTATATGTAGTCATTTTGTGCATTTTCTCAGTTCTGTGAGGGTTCTTTTATTCAACCTGGTGTATCACCTATTTTCCATTTATGCTTCCTTCTACCTCTTTTCCACTGCAGCATTAGCACTAGGTTTAGATATATTCCTCTAAGCATTAGGCTTAGAATGAGGAACCAGCCTTCTCTGGAGGTCTGATCTCAGTTCGTAAGGTCCCACACTTCGAGATCATTCTCATTGTGTCATTAGAATGCTTGGACTCTCTCCAAGTAGGGTGCAATTTTTTGTGACTACTCAATGTAGGAGTAGAATGAATCAAAATGTTCCATCATTCTCTAGTCAGTGTTTCAATCACAAGAAAATTGGTCATAGAGAAAATGAATATAGAAATCATATTAAAAAGGGTTTTGACAATGGAAGGAATGATCAATCTTTCAAAGGTAAATATTTCACATGCAATAAAGTTGGTCATAGAACTGTTGTATGCAGAAGTAAAGTGAGTCAAAATTCTATTAGGTGCTATGCATGTTATAAAATGGGACACAGGGCTAATGAGTGTAGAAGTCAATTGAGAAATGACTATGGCAAGAAGTGGACAGTTGAATCCTTCAATGGTTAGTGTTATACATGCAATAAATTTGGGCATAAGGCTAACCTATGCAGGTCAAGGATGAATGGAAGGAATAATGGTCAGAAGAATACTATGTGCTTCAATTGCAACAAGCCTGGACATTTTGCAAGATTTTGCAGAAGTAAGAACATGAAGAAGGATAATCAAGAAGAATTGAAGAAATCAGTGGAAAAGGTTGATCCGGCAAAAGTCAAGAAGGAGATGAACAAGGTTTGGGTCAAGAAAGAAGTAAATAAAGTTAGAGATGAGTTTGCACCTAATTTTGGAGCAGATACTTCCTTCAGGAAGTAAACTGGGAACTCTAGCTTAGGGGGAGTTGTATTGAAAATTCTAAATCCCCTAGCCATATGTTCAGTGCTAAGATTGGGCACAAAGATATGATGTGAAGATTTATATGGTAGATCGCTTAAAAGGAACTCCGTAGATCAAGGCATAAAAGGATTCTAGTCTGGAAGCCCAAAATGACTAAGTATGAGCAGTATACAAAGTAAGGGACAGAGATTGGACCAGTATGCCTCTGCAGTTGAAGATCATTATATATGGTTCATGTATGTTGTTCATAGATATTTGGTGAACATATTTTCTAGTTTTCAAGTTCCAACTTCCTCTAGAAGTCACATGGTGAATTGTCTAAATTGGGATGAATAGAGTTAATCCTGAAACAAAGTAAAGCATCTCAGTATTTTGGTCCACATTCTTTCGCTATTGAGTATTTTGATTTGCGGTTCTAAAGGTATGTTAAGAGGTCAATGATGATTGTTGGATATGAATTCTAGAGTCTTATATGGTCTGCATTGGGAATTATGATGTGATAGATGAATTGGTCAAGTATGAATTAGTAGAAAAATCTGAAAGAAGATTTTGCCTGCTAACCCTAGATTTTGGAATTACTAGGTTTAATGAAAATTGTCAAAATTTCTACAAAAGACTAGCAAATTAAATGTGAAAATGTAATGCAAAGTATTGAATTTTTGTGTTTTTCTATAGTTTATATCAGATCTGATTCAAAAATCATGAATTAGGCAAATTTAGAAAGAATTGATGCAATTTAGTATCCTATATGAAAATGCAAGCTAGGGTTTTCAAATTTTTGCAAATTTTTTTTGTAATTTTCTCAATGCAATAAAATGAATGACTATATGTATGAATGAAATCAATCCAAATCTGAAGACACACACTCAACAAGTTGCAATTTAAGTCCAAAAACACAGGTTCACAAAAATGTTTAGGGTAAAATTTGGATTATTTAATGTCTTAGTTGTGAGATGTTTGAATCATCTTTTCACCCTAATACATTCAAGGACCATAGGGTCGAGTGGTAATGCACTATCATACCCTAGGTCACTTTGAGATGTAGGGAAACTTGGATTGGGGTGTTTAATTATCAATTTTCCTTCTCTTATGCTTAATTGACCATTAAAACCCTAATTATGGAAATACGGCAATAAACTGACGAATAACAAAAAAAGCTCTGGCAGAGAGATGTAAAATATCAAGTCACAGAGTACTTGTTTTCAGAGTTCTGAGGTGGAAAATTTGGGGACATAGGAGCGGGCGCCCAAGTCCAAGGTCTTGGTTTTTGTTCGGATCTGGGAACTCAATCTACAACTCTTTCCTATTGTTCTAGAGATTTTCCCGTCATGAAAATTAGAGGACTAATGAGCAGGTGCCCAAGTCTAGGGGGTAGATTTTCTTCCTGTTCTACAATTTTGACACTCCAAGATGTCTTCCTACAACTTCACTTTTTCCAGATGTGACACCTGTAACCTGTAATCACAAAAATTTGGGAGGGGGTTGTGGTGTTTGGAGGCTTGCCTCAGACAAGCCCTGAAAGACACTTAAGTCTCCGAACACCTTTGTCAGATAGAGAGTGTGTGCCTTGGGAGGCAAAGGCAAAAATCCAAATGAAATAATGATGAAAACACAATATAATGTCACCTTCTAGTGAAGATCTCATGGGAGGAAGATGCTCTTCATTCCATGAGGAAATGGATGCTCAAATCTGCAAACACAAACACATAGACAACACAATTCCGCTCTTGCAACAAAATGAAATCCTTGAATCACCTTGAGAATGCCTAAAGTTCACAATGATCATCTAGTTGAAATCTAGTTTACAAATGAATGCCTAAACATGCTTTTATATGCAACTACAAACACTCCCACCAAGATTTTTGTAATTCAAACTTACCGTGTCGGCATAGGACCCAAATAATGGTCATAAACTGACACCCAAAAATTGGGACCACCCCAAAATAGGGTAGGACTAGGGCATGGGTACCCAATTCCTCCCCCCCTATTTTGGGCAGGGTCAAGTTCAAGGGGTCCTCCTAGGTCCCATTTGTCATGTTACCTAGGGCTCATTCCATCGGGATGCCAAATTATGAAGTAAGATGTCCTAAATGCATGCAAAAGACCCAGGACCTAAACCTTATGAGGGAAAAGCCCCCAAGGGGACATTTTCTAACGTTACAGGAAGATGCTAAACTAGTTTGCACACCTATGATAACTAGCTATAAGTTGAGTAAAAATGATAACTCACCATTGACAGACCAGAAAAGGTATAGATCTATGATTAGAGGATAAGTTTATCTGACTCAAACCAGACTTGATATAGTGCATGCAGTATGTCTCGTGGCAAGATTTTAGGTAGAACCAAAGGAATCACATGTGATGGCAGTCAAGAGAATTCTGAGATATTTAAAAGGTACAATGGATTATGGTTTGTGGTACCCTAAGGACTGTGACTTTACTCTCAGTACATATACTGATGCAGATTGGGCCAGAGATGTGGATGATAGAAAAAGTACAAGTGGAGGTGCATTCTTCTTGGGAAAAAGATTAGTATCTTGGTTGAGAAAGAAATAAGATTCAATATCCCTTTCTACTACAGCAGCATGCAGTTGCACTCAAGTGTTATGGATGAAGCAGACTTTGAAGGACATCAGAATTATGTATGAAGATCCCATTGCAATCTTTTGTGACAATACAAGTGCCCTAAACATATCAAAGAATCTAGTTATGCATTCAAGGACAAAACACATATCTATCAGGTATCATTTTCTGAGAGAAAAAGTGACAAAGAATGAAGTCAAGTTGGAATATATTTCTACCAAGGATCAACTTGCAGACATTTTCACCAAGCCTCTGCATGAGGATACTTTTGAGTATCTCAGAGAAAAGTTAGGGGTTATCACCCCTCCTACTCTAAACTAATATGCACAATAGTACACCAGTCAGAAGGTGCTTAGAGGTCCGAATTGATGTTTTTTATGGCTACTTCTCAAGGGGAGTAGTCAGAGAGCTTAGGAGAGATTGGATCAGACCAGAAGAGTGCAAGTATGTGCCCTTTGCCATTGAATTCAAAGGGGGAGAGAAGTCATGTGAAAAACTTAAAGTGCAGATGTGAAAGAGAAAGGGGGAGAATCTTGTAGAATGAAAGAGTGCAGGTGTGTAAAGAGAAAGGGGGAGAATCTTATCTTGATGGTTGTTGCAGTTTTTCACATCATATGTTGCCATCAATGACAAAGGGGGAGATTGTAGCAAGTATGTGCCTAATCAATCTTGTCATTGGTGTCAACTGTATCTTATTCTATTACTTGTTTAGAAGACTTGTATCTTGAGGATATTGAGAAAATTAGCCTCTCCGGAAGAAATAAGTGAGTTACAGAGAAGTGCAGTACATACAGTGAGTTGTATGCTGAAGAACAGTTTGGTAAACTACTCCACATTTATTTCTTCTTGAAGATTGTGGTTTGTAGATTGGAAGTAAGCTAGAGGTATCTCTGAGGATGCTACATTCTAGGTTTGATCTCTCCACATGAAGATATGAATGGGTTGTATTCACCAGAGTGAAACCTACTTTTTTTGTAAGTTCAGGTGGGATAGGGAGAGAGTATTCAGCTCTGCATTCCTCCTCAATAAAGTATTTTTTTCTACGGTTCTAGAGGGAAGTCTGGGATGATAATAAGTGCCTGCAGTTCCAATGGTTCATGGTTTGGTGGTCTGCAAGCTATCTTTCCTTTATGACAGTTGAAGATAGTGAAGTTCATGTGTTCCGGTGTGAAGATTCTTATGGGTAAAGTGGTTAAAGGTTGTTCCGTTGTTTCTAATGATTATAATGTGCTTGTGGATGTCTCCTTATCATGTTCCTATCTAGACTTTGGTCTACATTAAGGAATTGAGATTGTGTTTGAAGATTGTTCCCAGATAATGTAGCGTGTAACCAATCTTAGCTAACTTGGTTAATCCTAGTGATTGTAGAGATCTCTAGAAGATTGTGAAAGCATGATGAAGCGTGGAAGATCTTGTTTGAGTCCCAACTAAGGCATGGCATGATCCACATACACTTTTACTTCATCCCCTTTGCATAATGTTGTAATAGGTCAAGACCTATTTTTTAAATGTTTGTAATGCCGACCTTGGAGATTGTTCCAATGGTTGATGATTGTGATACCGACATTGATGATCATTCCAAAGTTGTTTAAGTGTATAAATACTTGTAGTTGAGTCATGGAAAAGTTGTCCTTGAGTGAAGATGAGAAGATAATAAGAAAGGTCTGAAAAGCAAAGCAGAGAAGAGGCAGAGAAGAGTAGAGGCTAAATAGAATAGAGAACGCATGGGTGTGATGGGAATATGTGAATAACAGAGTAGTGACAAAAATTAGTGAGTATGAAGAGTTGGGATTCAAAATTCAGCTATTAAATGACTGCACTTGGCATAGTGGTAGATGCTTAAGCAGTATTCAGGTTTCATGTGTAACTTGATTGAAAGCAAACTTTCGTCATCAAGGCAGTGAGCCGCCAGTAGGGTTTAATAGCCCTTATTGTAATCTTGCTAGACCTAGTTGTTCTTCATGACAGTGAGCCAGTATGTTTAGGCCTGTGGAGTGACCAAGTCTGAACATCATTATTTCAAGATTGTAATATATATTGAGAGATAATCCTCTCTATGGTTTTTCCCCACCTTGGGGTTTTCCACGTAAAATCTGGTGTTTCTTGTGTTTGATGTTGTATCTTTGGTTATGTTTCTAATTTCATGCACTCATTGTTAAATCATAATAATTGTGAATAAGTGATGAATGTTTAATTGCAGAAAGTGTTTAAGTTTTTGGGACAACTAATTCACCCCCTTTTACCTATTATTCCCCCACTTAACCCTTTTGGATGTTGGAGAAGACCACCAAGAGGGGTTGTTTTTAGGATCAACAAAGAATAGTTATGGAGACATAGCATTTTGTAGAGGTGTTGTAGTACTAGCAACACACATTTAGTAATTCTCAAATTGGGCACCTTGTATTATTTCTAATAAAATATTTCCCCAGAGGGATATGAAATTGTAAAAAACCCTAAATTAAAAAAGAGGAGTTTTTCCCCTCTTTGAATAATTGTCCTGTTATGATCCTTTCTTGAAACTAATCATTTTGGCATGTAACTCCCATAGTCTTTTTATCCACCCTAGAACTCCTATGATGGTGAACCCTTTATCTAAGGAAATGGATTCAACAATAGTAGCTAAATTAGAGTAGTTTGACTCACATATCCTCTCTTAGTCATGGAAGATCCCAAATATTGAAATCTCTTAGTTACATAGTTAGTTGTGACTCATCTCATAACCACTTCAATAACCCATAATCTAGTTTTCATTTCAATTGAATGCCTTCAACTCTAAAACTTGATTTTTCTAAATTTGATGGTACAAACCCAGCCGACATGGTCCCCATTGCCTCATTCAACTTATAAAAAGAACCAATCTAGTGCTACAAATGGTACAAGAAGTCCTGTTGATGGCCAAATTGACACATGCAACACAGACAAGATAATGATCACCTTACCTCTCCTAAAAAGATAATTGATCTTGAGATCAATCACCTCTAAGGCCCTAGGAGTTGGGTCACAACTATGTTGTGCAAACTGATTGGTCAATATGGACTGTTTGTTCAAGGGGTCTATGGTTTTAAGTTCTCATCAAGCTAGATTTTGTTTATTATAATCCTATTCTATTTGATGGTGAAAAAAGATCAAAATAATTTAAGTATGCAAGAGAATAGTGATATAAGTGCTTAGTATCAATCTTCAAGTAATAATAACCTAAGATATTACTAATTGCAATGTCAAAATTAGTGTAAGCCCTATCCTTTTCACCAATAGTGTGAGATTCTAGAAGGATTTTCAAGTGATAAAGTGAAAATAACATTTAACTACTATATTCCACATGCAAGTTAAATTATAAATCCATTGTTTCACTTCAAGATTCAACAATAAACACAATATTGTTGAAAGTTGGTATTGTTTACATTAGGGGTATTTCCTTTAGGGTGACGAAAGAACTTATTATTGAAGTTATTAGTTTGAAGATGGAAGGTATCTGCCTTCTCGAAAAGGTGAAAGGGAACTATCAGGAGGACATGCAAAGATTTCTCTAGGAGGGAGAAAAAGTTAATAGACTTCAGAATGGCTATTGTCGGGATGATCTTCTAGGGCTTGGAAATGAGTTGTAGAGGTGTTAATGAGGTACGTTACTCTCGAGGGCTTCTTTAAATGCTTTCATGATTATCTATTTCCTTTACTCAAGGTGGCATGGAAGAGCATAGTGTCTATCCAGACTTGTATTTTGAACTATCCTAGTAATCTCCACTTGTGCATAGGATGTCAATCACTCTAGTAGGTGTATAAAAAATTATAATACCTTGCTTCAAATCACTATATTTGTTGTGCCACTCCAGAACCTCCATAGACAGGTACGTAACTTAAACCAAAAACCTTGAAAACTACCTGATATTAGCATGAATCTATAGAACAAGCTCTCTTTTTGTATGCTGCAACTTCCTCTACTGTCATAACTTCTCAACTTTAGTTTTCTTCACTCTTTTCATGAAATCATCATTAAAATTTAAAGCCTTCACTTCCTTTTTGATGCTAATAGATTATTAGTTTTATTGCTTAAGTTCTCAACATTAGGCACATCTAATGTGTTCATAAATGCATCTAGGTGATCAATTTCCTCAAAATCCACGGCTTCTCCATTCTGTAGATTTTTAATTCTAGTCTCATCTACTGGAACATCGATATTTTCAAGCATAGAATTTATCATCTGATTCTTCACCTTTTGAGGTCCACTTCTTCATAGATTTAGGCTCCACTTCATTCTTATCTTCTCCTCTCTTCTCATTCTCACTCTTTGCCATCTCTTTTATGTTTCTTCATCAAGCCTCCTTTTCTCCTCCTCCATATCTTATTTAACCTTTGTCTTCTCAACAATTGTCTTTCCCTTTACATCTTCATCCTCATACTTATGCCTATCCCCTTTATTCCTTCTTCTAGCATTTTCATCATCCCTATACCTATAGTTGTCTTTATTTCTTTCCCTTTCTCTATCACCATCCTTATACTTATCCTTATTTCTTTCCTTTCCTCTTAAAGAATCTTCTCTTTTTATTTTCCTTTCTCTATCATCGTCCTTATTCTTATCCTTATTTCTTTCCTTTCCTCTTAAAGAATCTTCTACTTTTCTTTGCTTATGATCCTGATCCTTTTTCTCAATATCCCTTTCTTTAAATTTATCTCTAACTCTATTTCTATTAGATTTTTCTTCCTTTTCCTTTTCCTTCACCACAAGACCACCAAGCTGTTGGCAAGAGACACTATATGGATTCATGGTTGTTGTCATTGATGGCAACAAAGGTCATCCCACATATCCGCAAGTCATGATATGTCTCTACCGGAAGTCAGATTAAAGATTGTTGTGGTCCGGTGAACAAGAACAGAGCATGTGGCAAGGTCCGACAGATTGGTCCGGATCTCTCAGAGGAAGTGTCTTGGTGCAGTGCGGATTTGGGGAAGTCAAGAGGACTATCTTGAGTGGTATATACCAAGGATTTAGCCTCCGGAGATGGACAAGGAAAAAGATATGAATAGTTGAGTACCGGATTCCTGAGAGACAGTGAAAACAGAGGAAGAACTGACTGGCAGAGTATCAGACTGCTTTCCGGATGTGTTACTGTTGATGACAGAGGTTGTGAAGGCATGAATCATGTTTGGCCGACATGATTAATGATATCTACAAGTATATGCTTGATCCGCATTGCTTGGTGAGGAAGGATTCAGCCGACAGAACAAAAGTTTGTAAGAAACTAGACTGTTCCGGATGCCGACTAGAAAGGTGATGAAATTACTTGTGCGGATATATATAGAGGATGGATTTAGTTGTGAAGGGTGTGAATGTGTGAAGGAATATGCGAACAAGTCCAGAGCAGAGCAGAAGTAGCAAGAAAGATCCGGTATGTGAAAGGATAGCAGAATAAAGAACAGAGGAAAGATGAAGTGCAGCAGATCAGTGTACTGAGCCTAACCGGAACTGAACTCCAGCATATGCAGATGCTTCCAATCAGTTCAAGACTGTGATTCTTATCACTTTGTAGACAGTGTGTCTTCTTGTAGGCAGTGAGCCTCTTGTGAGCAGTGTGCTCGGGCAGTGAGCCCTAATTGGCAAGTGCCATTTTGTAATTTCTTATTCTTCTAACAGAGAACAATTTTTGGGTTAATCACCCCGTGGTTTTCTCCCTTAACAGGGTTTCCACGTCAAAAATACTGTGTCATGTGTTTCTTATTTCATGGTAATGTTTTCTGTGTTTGATTTAATGCTGCATTAATTAATAAGGAAGTTCAGATAGAGAAATAATTGGGATAACTGATTCACCCCCCCCTCTCAGTTATCAACAATTGGTATCAGAGCTAAGTTCCTCCTAATAGAGCCTAACAGCTTGAGGAAGATCTGGGATTTCAAATGGATGCATATGGTTTAAGAGAGCAACTCAAGACTGCTCTTGAGGATCTTGAACAGTCAAATTCTGAAGTCAGTGAATTAAAGGAAAGACTCAAACAGGCTGATGAATTCATGAGAGAATTAAAAGACAAATTAAGTCTCTCTATGAAAAAGAGAAAGGAGCTACTCCAACAGTTGGCAAGACAAAGTGAAGAAAGCAATACAAATGAAGAATTGACTGAGCAAACCAAGTTATGTGAAAAGTTATCAAAAGAAGTCATTATGTTAAGACATGAAATGGAATCAGGAACTATAAAGTTTACTCAAGAGATTGAAGAAAAAAGAAAGGCTGAAGACAATCTAAGACAATCTCTTAAGGAAAAATCAGAAGAATGCCACCAGATGGACAGGATTATCAGACATCTTGAATCTGATCTTGAAGATGCCAAAGATAATGAAGAAAAACTTGAGGATCAAATCACCTCTCTCAAAAGAGACCTTCAAACAACAAATGAATATAAAGAGAAATTCAAGATAAGTTCTGCTCAACTTGAAGTTCTTCTTGGAAGTCAAAAGAGGACAGATGACAAGTATGGTTTGGGATATGAGAAAGGAGAAAGCTCCGGATCCGGTCAAAGGAATCTTGGATCAGAAAATCCAAGGAGCAGGCCTAGAAGACCTCTGGTAAGACAGCCAAATGCTCAAAGATATCCATCCTTCAATGGATACTGCCACAGCTGCAACCACTTTGGTCACAAAGCTAATCAGTGCAGAATAAGAATGAATCAGATTAATTCATCCTTCTCCGGACAGTGCTTCAACTGCAAAAGGTATGGACACAAATCCCATGAATGCAGAATTATGCAAGTAAACAAATCATTCAAAGGTAGATGCTTTACATGCAATAGAGTAGGTCATATGGCTAATCAATGCAGATCAAGGGGATATCAGTCAAATATGCAAAGAAATGTCATTTGCCAAATCTGCAATAGGTCCGGTCATAATGCTAAAGTCTACAGAAACAAGAATCAGGACAAAAGAGGTCCGGTGTATAATCAGAATCAAGACAAGGGTAAACAAAAGATGAATGCGGATGAAGTTAGGAATCAGATGAGCAAGATTTGGGTGAAGAAAAGTTCAGTGAATGTAGAGGTTGGATCCGCACCAGACTCTGGTGCTGATATTTCTTCCGGAAATTAAAAGTGAGCTCAGGCTCAGGGGGAGACTCAAAGAAAATCCTGTTCCCCCAGCCAAACAAGTGGTGCCGGATGTGGTACAAGATGCGGATTAAAGGGTTTGCAGATATGAGTCTTGAGATGCTTCAGTCAAGTTTTCAGAGGTCCGCATGGAATTATGAAGAAGCTGTGGTCGATCAAGTAAGACCTGTTCAGGGAAATGCTCCGGTATGATAAAAGATTACAAAAAGGTCCGGAGAGATCCGGAAGTGCACGATCTTGTTTTGCGGATTGGACAGAGTGTTTGGGATGTTCTTGTAATATGTTACCTTGATTTATTCATGATTTAAAGATCCAGATGATATTCAGTGATCAGGACTAATCCGGGATACTCCAAGCTGTCCAGACATGGCAAACCGGAATAATGTAGGTGAAGCATTTATTGCAGACAGATATTAGGGTTTGCGGAGCAATATAAGGGATTTCTCAAAAGTCATTTGCTCATTCTGCACTCAAGAAGAAGCGAAAAGTGGAGCTCTGCAACAAAATTCATCAAGCACACCAAGGATCTCCTGCCGAAGTCATTACATAAGGAAATCAATCCAACCACTCCGTGCCAACCGAAGACGCATAAGGTATTCTTCGTTTTTCACTATCTCACTGTAAAACCTTGAAGAATGGCTACTCCAAATATAGTTAAGATCTCTGATAGACCTCGCCCCACATTCAAGAAACATCCTTACAAATCATTGGAGGTAGATCCACTAGGAGCCTTCTCTAGTGTTCCTCACGGAGTTTTGCATACTGAAGACATTAGGGTTTACATACACGCAAGCATTGAGGAATTTGGGGAATTCAAATTAAGAGACCTCTATCACAAGCAACTGATAGACAATTCTTTTGAGCTTAAACCAGAGTATAAGGGTATCCAGAAGAAACAATTTGAGCAATTTATTCATTTCCCCAGCTTTGAAGAAGATGAATGGGTCCGGTATGTACTGAGCAGGATGCATGACAACTTTCTATGGCTAGATAGACCCTGCAAGATCACAAAAGAAGCAATTAGGGCAGTAACCGGTCTATACTCTTCCGGAGGGGTACCTATCCTCAAATATGTCAAGAACAACATTGTAACTGAGGCCACCGGATCAAAATTTGATAAGAGGGCAATGACCATTGAAGATATTTCGGATCCGGATATCAAATATGCATCAATGATAATAGGATACAAGATCTATCACTCCAGCAGGGAGAATTCTGTATCCAGAACTGCAGTATACACTGCCTATGAAATGCTGAGAAAGAATGCAGATTATGATCTCTGCGAACTACTACTAAGCCAATTAATGGAAAATATACAGAAAATCAAGAAGGATAAGAAGAATTCCTTTAAGTATGGTACTCTTATTGTATGTCTATTCTTCTACTTCATGAATGAGCTACCCGGAACAAGTGGATGGGTATGGCAGAATGACAAACCTGTTGCAGTCCAGATAAGAGACTACTTGCATGGACTTGGGGATGCAAAAGCGAGAAATTCAGCTCTATGGGGATACTTCAAAAACTTTCAGAGCATGATGCAAGCAAGAGAGAGAATTCCCCAGTCTCTTGTTGAAAAATACAAAGACTCAGTGTGCTTTATGGTTGACACTGATCAGTGCCTAATGGAGGCAGTAGAGCCAAGGACTGTCTGGATCATGCCCATGGGGTATGAAGTGGATGAACAGATAGTGGAGCTGCATGTTCAACACATGCTAAGTCAGCCCAAAGATCCTAAGGCAGAAAGGTTTGGAACCTTTGAGGAGCTGAGTGTAAAAATACATGTAGAACTCAGGGAACCTGAAATTAAAAGGAAGGTGAGAAAAGAAGTAGAGCACATTGCTCAAGGCCTAGGCATCTCAAAGGAGGCACTTGATGCCAGCCGGGAAAAGAGGAGGAAGGCTGAGGAAGAAGAGAAAAGTAAAGAAAGTGCTCCGGTTGAAGCTCCCACCCGGACCAGATCATCAAAGAGACCTGCACCTCCCACAACCAAAAGTTCAAAACCGGAAGTCCAGGCATCCGGTAAGAGATCCAAGACAAAAGCCACAAGGGCTTATGGAAGCCAAAAGGATGAAGAGGAAACAGAGTCAGATGAGGGAGTAAAAGAAATAAAGAAACAGAAGAAGAAAGGATCCGGTAAGCCCTCCACAGGCCAAGACAAGGATGAAATGGCAGAAGGATCTGTTGAAAAGCCCACTCTGTCTCTAGAGAGCATAATCAAGTCGGTCACGGTGGATGGAAACCTTCAACCAATGACTGAATCATATGATGACTTCAGTGAGGCCGACCAAAAGACTCTGCAGGAGGCCACAGTAAAATATCTTAACATATATAATAAGGCTTTCATTGAAATAATATCTCTTATTCCTAAAAGCCTAGAAAAGGAATTGGAAGTAAGAAAGAATAATGCTCATGCTAAAGATCTTGAGATCCGGGAGCAGATAGCTATTCAGCTATATCCTCAAATTGATCCCAAGACAATGAACATTATCTTCAAGGACTGCAAAGATGAGTTCAGAAGCAAAGCCAGGATGAATCAACTCATGCTTGGTGAGACTGACAAAGTGGCCCAAGAAACAGAAGAGATCCTCTGGAAGGCCCTCAAAAGGTTCAATCTTCCTGTTGTAGAGGATTTAGGTACAGAAATAGCTGAGGACTTGGGACCCTCTGCTCCAGAAGAAGTGGCCCATGAACAAGCTAGCATCTCTCCTCCGGTTTCCCCTACAGTCTCCGGATCCAAAGAAGAAGAGCAATTACAGGAGAAGGAAGCAGTGGTGAAAGACAAAGAGGTTGACAGTTCTAAGACTGCAGAAGAAAAGAAACATCTGTCTCCGGCAAGAGACACTGCACAAACTGTTCAACAATTTTTGAGCAAAGAAACTCTAGAGATTGATGAACTGGAGCTTCTAAAAGGCCCATTTGATTTTGACTCTCTCTCTCCGGTACAAACAATGAAGATAGCTTCATTTGCAAATGCCAAGGCAAATGAAAAGCTCCTGAAGTCTCATACGGAAGACTGTGAGTTGATAGAGGCTGCTTCCGGAGTACTTGTAAAGATCATGCCATCAATCCAGATAGATCCGACAGCCTCCACTTCCGGTAATCTAAAAACCTTAGTCAGCAGTATTGATACACATTTTGATTCTCTAGAAAAATCAGCTGAAGAAAAGGTCCGGAAGGAATTTTTGGATAAGAGATTTTCAGAAATATTAGAATTAATCTCTAAAGATAGGAAGATTGTAAGCATTGGAATAAAGAGCTTAGAGAATGCTCTTAAGGATGGCAGTGACATCTATAAATTTTGTATATCCTGGTCAAAGGCAACAGCAGCAATTGACAAGAAAATAAAAGAGGAACAGGACAAGCTTCAAAGCTTATCTCAAAGTTTTGATCCTTTCTCTTCCTCTATAATAAATCAAGAATGTCAGACTATTGCAGTCTTGAATGAAATAAAGAATCTTGAGAAGGAGAGGAAGAACATCACCAACCGGATGGGAGAACTTAGAAGGATTATAATCCCTAAGTTGGAAACTATGCATGAGGCCATCCGTGATGCCCAGACCACCGCCCAAACAAAAGATCCGACAGATCTCAAGCGGGCAGAAGCTTTTGCATTTTTGTTGAGTGGTCACATTTCAATTTTGGATAGAATGAAGCTAAGTTGGGCTACTGAAATGATTCAACTGCAGACATCCTTTGCAGACATTCTTCAGTATATGTGAGTATGTAAATATGCGGCTATATATAGAAAATTTTTGAAAATTTTGGTGTGCGGACCCTACCCTTTGCCATTGATGTCAAAGGGGGAGTGAGGAGCAGTGAAAAATGAGGAATCCAACTAAGGGGGAGTTCCGGAAATTGTATATAAAGACAGAGCATCAGCAAAGGGGGAGCATAGTGTAAATACTTAGTCATTTTTCACTAAGTGTTGCCATCAATGCCAAAGGGGGAGATTGTTGGAAAGAGACACTATATGGATTCATGGTTGTTGTCATTGATGGCAACAAAGGTCATCCCACATATCCGCAAGTCATGATATGTCTCTACCGGAAGTCAGATTAAAGATTGTTGTGGTCCGGTGAACAAGAACAGAGCATGTGGCAAGGTCCGACAGATTGGTCCGGATCTCTCAGAGGAAGTGTCTTGGTGCAGTGCGGATTTGGGGAAGTCAAGAGGACTATCTTGAGTGGTATATGCCAAGGATTTAGCCTCCGGAGATGGACAAGGAAAAAGATATGAATAGTTGAGTACCGGATTCCTGAGAGACAGTGAAAACAGAGGAAGAACTGACTGGCAGAGTATCAGACTGCTTTCCGGATGTGTTACTGTTGATGACAGAGGTTGTGAAGGCATGAATCATGTTTGGCCGACATGATTAATGATATCTACAAGTATATGCTTGATCCGCATTGCTTGGTGAGGAAGGATTCAGCCGACAGAACAAAAGTTTGTAAGAAACTAGACTGTTCCGGATGCCGACTAGAAAGGTGATGAAATTACTTGTGCGGATATATATAGAGGATGGATTTAGTTGTGAAGGGTGTGAATGTGTGAAGGAATATGCGAACAAGTCCAGAGCAGAGCAGAAGTAGCAAGAAAGATCCGGTATGTGAAAGGATAGCAGAATAAAGAACAGAGGAAAGATGAAGTGCAGCAGATCAGTGTACTGAGCCTAACCGGAACTGAACTCCAGCATATGCAGATGCTTCCAATCAGTTCAAGACTGTGATTCTTATCACTTTGTAGACAGTGTGTCTTCTTGTAGGCAGTGAGCCTCTTGTGAGCAGTGTGCTCGGGCAGTGAGCCCTAATTGGCAAGTGCCATTTTGTAATTTCTTATTCTTCTAACAGAGAACAATTTTTGGGTTAATCACCCCGTGGTTTTCTCCCTTAACAGGGTTTCCACGTCAAAAATACTGTGTCATGTGTTTCTTATTTCATGGTAATGTTTTCTGTGTTTGATTTAATGCTGCATTAATTAATAAGGAAGTTCAGATAGAGAAATAATTGGGATAACTGATTCACCCCCCCCCTCTCAGTTATCAACAATTGGTATCAGAGCTAAGTTCCTCCTAATAGAGCCTAACAGCTTGAGGAAGATCTGGGATTTCAAATGGATGCATATGGTTTAAGAGAGCAACTCAAGACTGCTCTTGAGGATCTTGAACAGTCAAATTCTGAAGTCAGTGAATTAAAGGAAAGACTCAAACAGGCTGATGAATTCATGAGAGAATTAAAAGACAAATTAAGTCTCTCTATGAAAAAGAGAAAGGAGCTACTCCAACAGTTGGCAAGACAAAGTGAAGAAAGCAATACAAATGAAGAATTGACTGAGCAAACCAAGTTATGTGAAAAGTTATCAAAAGAAGTCATTATGTTAAGACATGAAATGGAATCAGGAACTATAAAGTTTACTCAAGAGATTGAAGAAAAAAGAAAGGCTGAAGACAATCTAAGACAATCTCTTAAGGAAAAATCAGAAGAATGCCACCAGATGGACAGGATTATCAGACATCTTGAATCTGATCTTGAAGATGCCAAAGATAATGAAGAAAAACTTGAGGATCAAATCACCTCTCTCAAAAGAGACCTTCAAACAGCAAATGAATATAAAGAGAAATTCAAGATAAGTTCTGCTCAACTTGAAGTTCTTCTTGGAAGTCAAAAGAGGACAGATGACAAGTATGGTTTGGGATATGAGAAAGGAGAAAGCTCCGGATCCGGTCAAAGGAATCTTGGATCAGAAAATCCAAGGAGCAGGCCTAGAAGACCTCTGGTAAGACAGCCAAATGCTCAAAGATATCCATCCTTCAATGGATACTGCCACAGCTGCAACCACTTTGGTCACAAAGCTAATCAGTGCAGAATAAGAATGAATCAGATTAATTCATCCTTCTCCGGACAGTGCTTCAACTGCAAAAGGTATGGACACAAATCCCATGAATGCAGAATTATGCAAGTAAACAAATCATTCAAAGGTAGATGCTTTACATGCAATAGAGTAGGTCATATGGCTAATCAATGCAGATCAAGGGGATATCAGTCAAATATGCAAAGAAATGTCATTTGCCAAATCTGCAATAGGTCCGGTCATAATGCTAAAGTCTACAGAAACAAGAATCAGGACAAAAGAGGTCCGGTGTATAATCAGAATCAAGACAAGGGTAAACAAAAGATGAATGCGGATGAAGTTAGGAATCAGATGAGCAAGATTTGGGTGAAGAAAAGTTCAGTGAATGTAGAGGTTGGATCCGCACCAGACTCTGGTGCTGATATTTCTTCCGGAAATTAAAAGTGAGCTCAGGCTCAGGGGGAGACTCAAAGAAAATCCTGTTCCCCCAGCCAAACAAGTGGTGCCGGATGTGGTACAAGATGCGGATTAAAGGGTTTGCAGATATGAGTCTTGAGATGCTTCAGTCAAGTTTTCAGAGGTCCGCATGGAATTATGAAGAAGCTGTGGTCGATCAAGTAAGACCTGTTCAGGGAAATGCTCCGGTATGATAAAAGATTACAAAAAGGTCCGGAGAGATCCGGAAGTGCACGATCTTGTTTTGCGGATTGGACAGAGTGTTTGGGATGTTCTTGTAATATGTTACCTTGATTTATTCATGATTTAAAGATCCGGATGATATTCAGTGATCAGGACTAATCCGGGATACTCCAAGCTGTCCAGACATGGCAAACCGGAATAATGTAGGTGAAGCATTTATTGCAGACAGATATTAGGGTTTGCGGAGCAATATAAGGGATTTCTCAAAAGTCATTTGCTCATTCTGCACTCAAGAAGAAGCGAAAAGTGGAGCTCTGCAACAAAATTCATCAAGCACACCAAGGATCTCCTGCCGAAGTCATTACATAAGGAAATCAATCCAACCACTCCGTGCCAACCGAAGACGCATAAGGTATTCTTCGTTTTTCACTATCTCACTGTAAAACCTTGAAGAATGGCTACTCCAAATATAGTTAAGATCTCTGATAGACCTCGCCCCACATTCAAGAAACATCCTTACAAATCATTGGAGGTAGATCCACTAGGAGCCTTCTCTAGTGTTCCTCACGGAGTTTTGCATACTGAAGACATTAGGGTTTACATACACGCAAGCATTGAGGAATTTGGGGAATTCAAATTAAGAGACCTCTATCACAAGCAACTGATAGACAATTCTTTTGAGCTTAAACCAGAGTATAAGGGTATCCAGAAGAAACAATTTGAGCAATTTATTCATTTCCCCAGCTTTGAAGAAGATGAATGGGTCCGGTATGTACTGAGCAGGATGCATGACAACTTTCTATGGCTAGATAGACCCTGCAAGATCACAAAAGAAGCAATTAGGGCAGTAACCGGTCTATACTCTTCCGGAGGGGTACCTATCCTCAAATATGTCAAGAACAACATTGTAACTGAGGCCACCGGATCAAAATTTGATAAGAGGGCAATGACCATTGAAGATATTTCGGATCCGGATATCAAATATGCATCAATGATAATAGGATACAAGATCTATCACTCCAGCAGGGAGAATTCTGTATCCAGAACTGCAGTATACACTGCCTATGAAATGCTGAGAAAGAATGCAGATTATGATCTCTGCGAACTACTACTAAGCCAATTAATGGAAAATATACAGAAAATCAAGAAGGATAAGAAGAATTCCTTTAAGTATGGTACTCTTATTGTATGTCTATTCTTCTACTTCATGAATGAGCTACCCGGAACAAGTGGATGGGTATGGCAGAATGACAAACCTGTTGCAGTCCAGATAAGAGACTACTTGCATGGACTTGGGGATGCAAAAGCGAGAAATTTAGCTCTATGGGGATACTTCAAAAACTTTCAGAGCATGATGCAAGCAAGAGAGAGAATTCCCCAGTCTCTTGTTGAAAAATACAAAGACTCAGTGTGCTTTATGGTTGACACTGATCAGTGCCTAATGGAGGCAGTAGAGCCAAGGACTGTCTGGATCATGCCCATGGGGTATGAAGTGGATGAACAGATAGTGGAGCTGCATGTTCAACACATGCTAAGTCAGCCCAAAGATCCTAAGGCAGAAAGGTTTGGAACCTTTGAGGAGCTGAGTGTAAAAATACATGTAGAACTCAGGGAACCTGAAATTAAAAGGAAGGTGAGAAAAGAAGTAGAGCACATTGCTCAAGGCCTAGGCATCTCAAAGGAGGCACTTGATGCCAGCCGGGAAAAGAGGAGGAAGGCTGAGGAAGAAGAGAAAAGTAAAGAAAGTGCTCCGGTTGAAGCTCCCACCCGGACCAGATCATCAAAGAGACCTGCACCTCCCACAACCAAAAGTTCAAAACCGGAAGTCCAGGCATCCGGTAAGAGATCCAAGACAAAAGCCACAAGGGCTTATGGAAGCCAAAAGGATGAAGAGGAAACAGAGTCAGATGAGGGAGTAAAAGAAATAAAGAAACAGAAGAAGAAAGGATCCGGTAAGCCCTCCACAGGCCAAGACAAGGATGAAATGGCAGAAGGATCTGTTGAAAAGCCCACTCTGTCTCTAGAGAGCATAATCAAGTCGGTCACGGTGGATGGAAACCTTCAACCAATGACTGAATCATATGATGACTTCAGTGAGGCCGACCAAAAGACTCTGCAGGAGGCCACAGTAAAATATCTTAACATATATAATAAGGCTTTCATTGAAATAATATCTCTTATTCCTAAAAGCCTAGAAAAGGAATTGGAAGTAAGAAAGAATAATGCTCATGCTAAAGATCTTGAGATCCGGGAGCAGATAGCTATTCAGCTATATCCTCAAATTGATCCCAAGACAATGAACATTATCTTCAAGGACTGCAAAGATGAGTTCAGAAGCAAAGCCAGGATGAATCAACTCATGCTTGGTGAGACTGACAAAGTGGCCCAAGAAACAGAAGAGATCCTCTGGAAGGCCCTCAAAAGGTTCAATCTTCCTGTTGTAGAGGATTTAGGTACAGAAATAGCTGAGGACTTGGGACCCTCTGCTCCAGAAGAAGTGGCCCATGAACAAGCTAGCATCTCTCCTCCGGTTTCCCCTACAGTCTCCGGATCCAAAGAAGAAGAGCAATTACAGGAGAAGGAAGCAGTGGTGAAAGACAAAGAGGTTGACAGTTCTAAGACTGCAGAAGAAAAGAAACATCTGTCTCCGGCAAGAGACACTGCACAAACTGTTCAACAATTTTTGAGCAAAGAAACTCTAGAGATTGATGAACTGGAGCTTCTAAAAGGCCCATTTGATTTTGACTCTCTCTCTCCGGTACAAACAATGAAGATAGCTTCATTTGCAAATGCCAAGGCAAATGAAAAGCTCCTGAAGTCTCATACGGAAGACTGTGAGTTGATAGAGGCTGCTTCCGGAGTACTTGTAAAGATCATGCCATCAATCCAGATAGATCCGACAGCCTCCACTTCCGGTAATCTAAAAACCTTAGTCAGCAGTATTGATACACATTTTGATTCTCTAGAAAAATCAGCTGAAGAAAAGGTCCGGAAGGAATTTTTGGATAAGAGATTTTCAGAAATATTAGAATTAATCTCTAAAGATAGGAAGATTGTAAGCATTGGAATAAAGAGCTTAGAGAATGCTCTTAAGGATGGCAGTGACATCTATAAATTTTGTATATCCTGGTCAAAGGCAACAGCAGCAATTGACAAGAAAATAAAAGAGGAACAGGACAAGCTTCAAAGCTTATCTCAAAGTTTTGATCCTCTCTCTTCCTCTATAATAAATCAAGAATGTCAGACTATTGCAGTCTTGAATGAAATAAAGAATCTTGAGAAGGAGAGGAAGAACATCACCAACCGGATGGGAGAACTTAGAAGGATTATAATCCCTAAGTTGGAAACTATGCATGAGGCCATCCGTGATGCCCAGACCACCGCCCAAACAAAAGATCCGACAGATCTCAAGCGGGCAGAAGCTTTTGCATTTTTGTTGAGTGGTCACATTTCAATTTTGGATAGAATGAAGCTAAGTTGGGCTACTGAAATGATTCAACTGCAGACATCCTTTGCAGACATTCTTCAGTATATGTGAGTATGTAAATATGCGGCTATATATAGAAAATTTTTGAAAATTTTGGTGTGCGGACCCTACCCTTTGCCATTGATGTCAAAGGGGGAGTGAGGAGCAGTGAAAAATGAGGAATCCAACTAAGGGGGAGTTCCGGAAATTGTATATAAAGACAGAGCATCAGCAAAGGGGGAGCATAGTGTAAATACTTAGTCATTTTTCACTAAGTGTTGCCATCAATGCCAAAGGGGGAGATTGTTGGAAAGAGACACTATATGGATTCATGGTTGTTGTCATTGATGGCAACAAAGGTCATCCCACATATCCGCAAGTCATGATATGTCTCTACCGGAAGTCAGATTAAAGATTGTTGTGGTCCGGTGAACAAGAACAGAGCATGTGGCAAGGTCCGACAGATTGGTCCGGATCTCTCAGAGGAAGTGTCTTGGTGCAGTGCGGATTTGGGGAAGTCAAGAGGACTATCTTGAGTGGTATATGCCAAGGATTTAGCCTCCGGAGATGGACAAGGAAAAAGATATGAATAGTTGAGTACCGGATTCCTGAGAGACAGTGAAAACAGAGGAAGAACTGACTGGCAGAGTATCAGACTGCTTTCCGGATGTGTTACTGTTGATGACAGAGGTTGTGAAGGCATGAATCATGTTTGGCCGACATGATTAATGATATCTACAAGTATATGCTTGATCCGCATTGCTTGGTGAGGAAGGATTCAGCCGACAGAACAAAAGTTTGTAAGAAACTAGACTGTTCCGGATGCCGACTAGAAAGGTGATGAAATTACTTGTGCGGATATATATAGAGGATGGATTTAGTTGTGAAGGGTGTGAATGTGTGAAGGAATATGCGAACAAGTCCAGAGCAGAGCAGAAGTAGCAAGAAAGATCCGGTATGTGAAAGGATAGCAGAATAAAGAACAGAGGAAAGATGAAGTGCAGCAGATCAGTGTACTGAGCCTAACCGGAACTGAACTCCAGCATATGCAGATGCTTCCAATCAGTTCAAGACTGTGATTCTTATCACTTTGTAGACAGTGTGTCTTCTTGTAGGCAGTGAGCCTCTTGTGAGCAGTGTGCTCGGGCAGTGAGCCCTAATTGGCAAGTGCCATTTTGTAATTTCTTATTCTTCTAACAGAGAACAATTTTTGGGTTAATCACCCCGTGGTTTTCTCCCTTAACAGGGTTTCCACGTCAAAAATACTGTGTCATGTGTTTCTTATTTCATGGTAATGTTTTCTGTGTTTGATTTAATGCTGCATTAATTAATAAGGAAGTTCAGATAGAGAAATAATTGGGATAACTGATTCACCCCCCCCTCTCAGTTATCAACAATTGGTATCAGAGCTAAGTTCCTCCTAATAGAGCCTAACAGCTTGAGGAAGATCTGGGATTTCAAATGGATGCATATGGTTTAAGAGAGCAACTCAAGACTGCTCTTGAGGATCTTGAACAGTCAAATTCTGAAGTCAGTGAATTAAAGGAAAGACTCAAACAGGCTGATGAATTCATGAGAGAATTAAAAGACAAATTAAGTCTCTCTATGAAAAAGAGAAAGGAGCTACTCCAACAGTTGGCAAGACAAAGTGAAGAAAGCAATACAAATGAAGAATTGACTGAGCAAACCAAGTTATGTGAAAAGTTATCAAAAGAAGTCATTATGTTAAGACATGAAATGGAATCAGGAACTATAAAGTTTACTCAAGAGATTGAAGAAAAAAGAAAGGCTGAAGACAATCTAAGACAATCTCTTAAGGAAAAATCAGAAGAATGCCACCAGATGGACAGGATTATCAGACATCTTGAATCTGATCTTGAAGATGCCAAAGATAATGAAGAAAAACTTGAGGATCAAATCACCTCTCTCAAAAGAGACCTTCAAACAGCAAATGAATATAAAGAGAAATTCAAGATAAGTTCTGCTCAACTTGAAGTTCTTCTTGGAAGTCAAAAGAGGACAGATGACAAGTATGGTTTGGGATATGAGAAAGGAGAAAGCTCCGGATCCGGTCAAAGGAATCTTGGATCAGAAAATCCAAGGAGCAGGCCTAGAAGACCTCTGGTAAGACAGCCAAATGCTCAAAGATATCCATCCTTCAATGGATACTGCCACAGCTGCAACCACTTTGGTCACAAAGCTAATCAGTGCAGAATAAGAATGAATCAGATTAATTCATCCTTCTCCGGACAGTGCTTCAACTGCAAAAGGTATGGACACAAATCCCATGAATGCAGAATTATGCAAGTAAACAAATCATTCAAAGGTAGATGCTTTACATGCAATAGAGTAGGTCATATGGCTAATCAATGCAGATCAAGGGGATATCAGTCAAATATGCAAAGAAATGTCATTTGCCAAATCTGCAATAGGTCCGGTCATAATGCTAAAGTCTACAGAAACAAGAATCAGGACAAAAGAGGTCCGGTGTATAATCAGAATCAAGACAAGGGTAAACAAAAGATGAATGCGGATGAAGTTAGGAATCAGATGAGCAAGATTTGGGTGAAGAAAAGTTCAGTGAATGTAGAGGTTGGATCCGCACCAGACTCTGGTGCTGATATTTCTTCCGGAAATTAAAAGTGAGCTCAGGCTCAGGGGGAGACTCAAAGAAAATCCTGTTCCCCCAGCCAAACAAGTGGTGCCGGATGTGGTACAAGATGCGGATTAAAGGGTTTGCAGATATGAGTCTTGAGATGCTTCAGTCAAGTTTTCAGAGGTCCGCATGGAATTATGAAGAAGCTGTGGTCGATCAAGTAAGACCTGTTCAGGGAAATGCTCCGGTATGATAAAAGATTACAAAAAGGTCCGGAGAGATCCGGAAGTGCACGATCTTGTTTTGCGGATTGGACAGAGTGTTTGGGATGTTCTTGTAATATGTTACCTTGATTTATTCATGATTTAAAGATCCGGATGATATTCAGTGATCAGGACTAATCCGGGATACTCCAAGCTGTCCAGACATGGCAAACCGGAATAATGTAGGTGAAGCATTTATTGCAGACAGATATTAGGGTTTGCGGAGCAATATAAGGGATTTCTCAAAAGTCATTTGCTCATTCTGCACTCAAGAAGAAGCGAAAAGTGGAGCTCTGCAACAAAATTCATCAAGCACACCAAGGATCTCCTGCCGAAGTCATTACATAAGGAAATCAATCCAACCACTCCGTGCCAACCGAAGACGCATAAGGTATTCTTCGTTTTTCACTATCTCACTGTAAAACCTTGAAGAATGGCTACTCCAAATATAGTTAAGATCTCTGATAGACCTCGCCCCACATTCAAGAAACATCCTTACAAATCATTGGAGGTAGATCCACTAGGAGCCTTCTCTAGTGTTCCTCACGGAGTTTTGCATACTGAAGACATTAGGGTTTACATACACGCAAGCATTGAGGAATTTGGGGAATTCAAATTAAGAGACCTCTATCACAAGCAACTGATAGACAATTCTTTTGAGCTTAAACCAGAGTATAAGGGTATCCAGAAGAAACAATTTGAGCAATTTATTCATTTCCCCAGCTTTGAAGAAGATGAATGGGTCCGGTATGTACTGAGCAGGATGCATGACAACTTTCTATGGCTAGATAGACCCTGCAAGATCACAAAAGAAGCAATTAGGGCAGTAACCGGTCTATACTCTTCCGGAGGGGTACCTATCCTCAAATATGTCAAGAACAACATTGTAACTGAGGCCACCGGATCAAAATTTGATAAGAGGGCAATGACCATTGAAGATATTTCGGATCCGGATATCAAATATGCATCAATGATAATAGGATACAAGATCTATCACTCCAGCAGGGAGAATTCTGTATCCAGAACTGCAGTATACACTGCCTATGAAATGCTGAGAAAGAATGCAGATTATGATCTCTGCGAACTACTACTAAGCCAATTAATGGAAAATATACAGAAAATCAAGAAGGATAAGAAGAATTCCTTTAAGTATGGTACTCTTATTGTATGTCTATTCTTCTACTTCATGAATGAGCTACCCGGAACAAGTGGATGGGTATGGTAGAATGACAAACCTGTTGCAGTCCAGATAAGAGACTACTTGCATGGACTTGGGGATGCAAAAGCGAGAAATTCAGCTCTATGGGGATACTTCAAAAACTTTCAGAGCATGATGCAAGCAAGAGAGAGAATTCTCCAGTCTCTTGTTGAAAAATACAAAGACTCAGTGTGCTTTATGGTTGACACTGATCAGTGCCTAATGGAGGCAGTAGAGCCAAGGACTGTCTGGATCATGCCCATGGGGTATGAAGTGGATGAACAGATAGTGGAGCTGCATGTTCAACACATGCTAAGTCAGCCCAAAGATCCTAAGGCAGAAAGGTTTGGAACCTTTGAGGAGCTGAGTGTAAAAATACATGTAGAACTCAGGGAACCTGAAATTAAAAGGAAGGTGAGAAAAGAAGTAGAGCACATTGCTCAAGGCCTAGGCATCTCAAAGGAGGCACTTGATGCCAGCCGGGAAAAGAGGAGGAAGGCTGAGGAAGAAGAGAAAAGTAAAGAAAGTGCTCCGGTTGAAGCTCCCACCCGGACCAGATCATCAAAGAGACCTGCACCTCCCACAACCAAAAGTTCAAAACCGGAAGTCCAGGCATCCGGTAAGAGATCCAAGACAAAAGCCACAAGGGCTTATGGAAGCCAAAAGGATGAAGAGGAAACAGAGTCAGATGAGGGAGTAAAAGAAATAAAGAAACAGAAGAAGAAAGGATCCGGTAAGCCCTCCACAGGCCAAGACAAGGATGAAATGGCAGAAGGATCTGTTGAAAAGCCCACTCTGTCTCTAGAGAGCATAATCAAGTCGGTCACGGTGGATGGAAACCTTCAACCAATGACTGAATCATATGATGACTTCAGTGAGGCCGACCAAAAGACTCTGCAGGAGGCCACAGTAAAATATCTTAACATATATAATAAGGCTTTCATTGAAATAATATCTCTTATTCCTAAAAGCCTAGAAAAGGAATTGGAAGTAAGAAAGAATAATGCTCATGCTAAAGATCTTGAGATCCGGGAGCAGATAGCTATTCAGCTATATCCTCAAATTGATCCCAAGACAATGAACATTATCTTCAAGGACTGCAAAGATGAGTTCAGAAGCAAAGCCAGGATGAATCAACTCATGCTTGGTGAGACTGACAAAGTGGCCCAAGAAATAGAAGAGATCCTCTGGAAGGCCCTCAAAAGGTTCAATCTTCTTGTTGTAGAGGATTTAGGTACAGAAATAGCTGAGGACTTGGGACCCTCTGCTCCAGAAGAAGTGGCCCATGAACAAGCTAGCATCTCTCCTCCGGTTTCCCCTACAGTCTCCGGATCCAAAGAAGAAGAGCAATTACAGGAGAAGGAAGCAGTGGTGAAAGACAAAGAGGTTGACAGTTCTAAGACTGCAGAAGAAAAGAAACATCTGTCTCCGACAAGAGACACTGCACAAATTGTTCAACAATTTTTGAGCAAAGAAACTCTAGAGATTGATGAACTGGAGCTTCTAAAAGGCCCATTTGATTTTGACTCTCTCTCTCCGGTACAAACAATGAAGATAGCTTCATTTGCAAATGCCAAGGCAAATGAAAAGCTCCTGAAGTCTCATACGGAAGACTGTGAGTTGATAGAGGCTGCTTCCGGAGTACTTGTAAAGATCATGCCATCAATCCAGATAGATCCGACAGCCTCCACTTCTGGTAATCTAAAAACCTTAGTCAGCAGTATTGATACACATTTTGATTCTCTAGAAAAATCAGCTGAAGAAAAGGTCCGGAAGGAATTTTTGGATAAGAGATTTTCAGAAATATTAGAATTAATCTCTAAAGATAGGAAGATTGTAAGCATTGGAATAAAGAGCTTAGAGAATGCTCTTAAGGATGGCGGTGACATCTATAAATTTTGTATATCCTGGTCAAAGGCAACAGCAGCAATTGACAAGAAAATAAAAGAGAACAGGACAAGCTTCAAAGCTTATCTCAAAGTTTTGATCCTCTCTCTTCCTCTATAATAAATCAAGAATGTCAGACTATTGCAGTCTTGAATGAAATAAAGAATCTTGAGAAGGAGAGGAAGAACATCACCAACCGGATGGGAGAACTTAGAAGGATTATAATCCCTAAGTTGGAAACTATGCATGAGGCCATCCGTGATGCCCAGACCACCGCCCAAACAAAAGATCCGACAGATCTCAAGCGGGCAGAAGCTTTTGCATTTTTGTTGAGTGGTCACATTTCAATTTTGGACAGAATGAAGCTAAGTTGGGCTACTGAAATGATTCAACTGCAGACATCCTTTGCAGACATTCTTCAGTATATGTGAGTATGTAAATATGCGGCTATATATAGAAAATTTTTGAAAATTTTGGTGTGCGGACCCTACCCTTTGCCATTGATGTCAAAGGGGGAGTGAGGAGCAGTGAAAAATGAGGAATCCAACTAAGGGGGAGTTCCGGAAATTGTATATAAAGACAGAGCATCAGCAAAGGGGGAGCATAGTGTAAATACTTAGTCATTTTTCACTAAGTGTTGCCATCAATGCCAAAGGGGGAGATTGTTGGAAAGAGACACTATATGGATTCATGGTTGTTGTCATTGATGGCAACAAAGGTCATCCCACATATCCGCAAGTCATGATATGTCTCTACCGGAAGTCAGATTAAAGATTGTTGTGGTCCGGTGAACAAGAACAGAGCATGTGGCAAGGTCCGACAGATTGGTCCGGATCTCTCAGAGGAAGTGTCTTGGTGCAGTGCGGATTTGGGGAAGTCAAGAGGACTATCTTGAGTGGTATATACCAAGGATTTAGCCTCCGGAGATGGACAAGGAAAAAGATATGAATAGTTGAGTACCGGATTCCTGAGAGACAGTGAAAACAGAGGAAGAACTGACTGGCAGAGTATCAGACTGCTTTCCGGATGTGTTACTGTTGATGACAGAGGTTATGAAGGCATGAATCATGTTTGGCCGACATGATTAATGATATCTACAAGTATATGCTTGATCCGCATTGCTTGGTGAGGAAGGATTCAGCCGACAGAACAAAAGTTTGTAAGAAACTAGACTGTTCCGGATGCCGACTAGAAAGGTGATGAAATTACTTGTGCGGATATATATAGAGGATGGATTTAGTTGTGAAGGGTGTGAATGTGTGAAGGAATATGCGAACAAGTCCAGAGCAGAGCAGAAGTAGCAAGAAAGATCCGGTATGTGAAAGGATAGCAGAATAAAGAACAGAGGAAAGATGAAGTGCAGCAGATCAGTGTACTGAGCCTAACCGGAACTGAACTCCAGCATATGCAGATGCTTCCAATCAGTTCAAGACTGTGATTCTTATCACTTTGTAGACAGTGTGTCTTCTTGTAGGCAGTGAGCCTCTTGTGAGCAGTGTGCTCGGGCAGTGAGCCCTAATTGGCAAGTGCCATTTTGTAATTTCTTATTCTTCTAACAGAGAACAATTTTTGGGTTAATCACCCCGTGGTTTTCTCCCTTAACAGGGTTTCCACGTCAAAAATACTGTGTCATGTGTTTCTTATTTCATGGTAATGTTTTCTGTGTTTGATTTAATGCTGCATTAATTAATAAGGAAGTTCAGATAGAGAAATAATTGGGATAACTGATTCACCCCCCCCCTCTCAGTTATCAACACAAGCCTTCTTGCAGAAGGGAGTCAACATTCCCCCTGAACCTATGCTAACTTTAGGACATCAAATGGGAGAGATTTCTCTCTCTCATATTATGTCTGAAAAACTCAAGAGTGTTATCATATTCTTCCTTATTATACTAACTATTCCTCTGTCTGCAATTTCCTTTTTTGATAAACAATCTTTAATCTTTTCAGAGCACAACCTTTGATGCATCATCACATATATACTACCTTTTTACTTTAGCAATTCAGGGTTAGTTGAATAAATTACTAAATAGCTCCCCCTGAACCAATGCACCATCTTAAGCACTTACAATAGAATGTAAGGAGGTTCTCCTTCTTCCTCCTACATGAGATTATCTTCCTGACTTGCATCCTCTTTTAGCATCAGCATTCTTCCTAACTTGTATCCTCCTTTAGCACTCTTACGAATCTTGTTCTTGTTTCCTTCTCCATACTTTTGTGATTTCCTTCTTATGCTTATCCATGGTATCCTCCATCTTCTTGTGTTGATTAGGTGGTTTCACAAAACTACTGCTACAAAGTCTAGCTTTAAGCCCAAATTTATTTTATTTGTAGAAAACAACATTGTACTCTAGAGACAAGAAAGAGTTTTTGTACATATAACCATTTCTCTTTGTTTTAGTTCTATAATCAATAGCCTTATGACCAAACCCATTGTAAGAATAATAGTAACCATTAAAGGATTGAGAGAACCTGTATATAGTAGACTAGCTAGGAGGAGGACCCTTGAATCTCTTCTTCCAATCTCTGACCTTTATGAATCCATCATCCAACTTCTACTTCTCATCTTTAGTCTTCTTAGAAACTTCAATGTTGGGTCTAGTCATCTTCATCTCATACATTCCTTTAGTGTTGCAAGTATGTGCCTAATCGATGTTGTCATTGATGTCAACATATCTTTGTTGTCATTAGTGTCAACTATATCCTATTTTATTTCTTGTTTAGAAGCTTTACATGTTGAGGATATTGAGAATATTGTCCTTTTCTTCCATAAACAAGTGGGTTACAATAAAGTGCAGTATAGACAGTGGGTTGTATGCTGAAGAATAGTCTAGTAGATTGCTCCGCATTTCTTTATGTTTGAAAATCTTAGTCTATGGATTGGAAGTTATTTAAAGGAATGTCTGAGGATGCTAAATCCTAAATTTGAGCCTCTAGTGTGAAGAATTGAGAGAATTGCATTCACCAGAGTAAAACTTGCTTTTTCTAATTATGCATTGGTGATAGGGAGAAAGTATTTTGCTCCGCATTCATTCACATTAAAGTCTTTTGCTCTGAGGTTCTATAGGGAAGTCTGGGATGATGATAAGTGCCTACAACTCCAATGGTTCATGATTTGGTGGTCTGCAAGCTATCTTTCTTTTATGACAGTCAAAGACGGTGAAGTTCATATGCTCCGGTATGAAGAATCTCATGGATAAGGTGATTAGATTTTGTGCAGTTGCTCCTAATGATTACAACATTCTTGTCGATGTCCCCTGATCATGTTCCTTCTTTTGCATTGGTCTACAAGGAGTATTTTGGATTAAAGTTAAAGATTATTCCTAGACAAGGTAGCGTGTAACCAGTCTTAGCCGACTTGGTTAATTCTAGTGATTGCAAAGATCTCTTGATGATTGTAAAAGCATGTTGTGGTGTGGAAGATCATGTTTGAGTCCTAGCTAAGACATGGCATGATCCGTATACATCTTTTCTATACTTCTTGAGCTTAATCCTTGTATTAGGTCAAGAACTATTTTGTAAATGTCTGTAATGCCAACCTTGGAGATTGTTCCAATAGTTGATGAATGTAATGCCAACATTGATGTACATTCCAAGGTTGATGAATGATATATATACTTGTAATTGGTTGTGGAAAACATATTTGGGGTGAGAAGATGTGAACATAAGGAAAAGAGGTGAAAAAGGCATAGCAGAGCAGAGGAACTATTGTAGTTCAATGTATTAATCTCAGACATGAAGAAGATACTGATCTTGGTAGTGAACCTGGCAGTGAGCCACTAGTAGGGTTTAACAACCCTCATTGTAATCTTTCTAAGTTTAGGGTTGAGGCAGTGAGCCTGCTAGACCTAGCTGTACTTCATGGCAATTAGCCAACATGTTCTAGGCCTGTGCAATGACCAAGCCTGAACATCATTTTTCAAATATTGCAATATATTTTGAGAGATAATCCTATCCGTGGTTTTCCCCCATCTTGGGGTTTTCCACGTAAAAATTTGGTGTCTCTTGTGTTTGATCTTGCTATTGTCTTTAAGTTTTTGATTTCATGCTTTCATGTTTTAATCAAAATATCAGTGGGTAAATGATTAATGTTTAAAGTGTAGAAGTAGTTAAATTTTTAGGACAACTCATCAACCCCCTGTTTCAGTTGTCTGGTGCATTTCAACAATTGGTATCAGAGCTAAGTTCCTCAGAAGAAAGCTTAAATGCTTGAGGATGATCCATGATGTCATATAAAAAGGAAAGTTTGTGGTTCAATGGGATAAACTACTCCATCTGGAAAATTCACATGAAAACCCATCTCCTCTACCTGGGTTACTGTGTTTGGAAAATAACTAAAAACAAGTATGAAATTTCAAAGAATGGTTCACAGACTGAAGATGAAATCAAGCAATTTGAGTTGAACATAAAAGTCAAAGATGCCTTGGTGAGCACCCTATCCGATATTGAAGTAACAAGTGCTATGGAGCTGGAAATTGCTCATGAAATCTAGGACAAGTTGAAGAATCTATATGAAGGAGATGATTCTGTGAAGTGCGCCAAGTTACAGAGTCTGAAGGAAAAAATGTGAATGTTTGAAGATGACAACATAACATCCTTCATGCAAAATATTGATGAACTTGTATGCAGCATCAAAAGTGTGGGAGAAAAAATTGAGGACATTGAAATTATAAACAAAATTCTTAGATCTTTGCCTATAGCATATAGTCATAAAGTGGTTGCAATTGAGGAAATAATACAGTAACAATGATTACAAAAGATCAGCTGCTTGGGAAGTTGACAGCTTTTGAAATGAGAGAACTTGGTGATTCCCTTCCAAAGACAGAGACTACTTTCAAGGCTAGCACTTTAGAAAGAAACCCCAGATCTTACAAGTACAAGGTGGAACCAGATTATGAGCTTGAAGAACTTGAAGCCAACTTTGTTAAAAGTCTGCCTAGAGGCACTGGTAAGTACAAAGGCAAATTACCTTTTAAATGTTTCAGTTGTGGTAAAGTTGGTCATTATGCTTCTAGATGTCCCACAACAGTTCCTAGGGCAAGAATTGATAGACATAAGATTCCAAATAAATGTTACTATGTTGAATATCTTGATGCTAATGAAGGAGTATCAGATGGTGATCCAGATAATGCTAGTACTTCTGGTAATGAATGCTTGTTTATTTTTATTAAAGAAGAACATGTGTATACTAATCCTACTAGCTGTGTGAAGGAAGAAAAACCAGTGGAAAGTGCATTGGTTGTTCAAGTTGTTGAAGACAAAGATGAATGGGTTATTGATAGTGGATGCTCTCATCACATGACCGGTGACAAAAGTAAGTTTGTAAGTTTGGAAAGATATGATGGAGGACTATTTAGATTTAGAGATGACATAGCTGGTAAGATCTATGGAAAAGGATCTATTTCTTTTGATGGAAAGCATAACACTGAAGATGTATTGTATGTGAAAGGATTAAAACACAATCTTTTGAGTGTTGGTCAGATGTGCAACAAGGGTTATGACTTGAGAATCAAGGACAATGGATGCAAAATTATGGAAAGCTCTGGAACAATGATTGAAATTGGTAAGAAGACTAAAGGCAATATCTATCATCTGAAAAGAAATGATAACTTTGGCTTATTGGCTCAAGTTGATGAAAGCTAGCTATGGCTGTGATAAGTGAAATCAGAATAAAGATTAAAACTAATCTAATGCATAATAGAATGATTATACCTTCATGAAGACCTCACAAATCCATGCGGGAAGGAGATGCGCCTACGTAGCTCCTCAGATATTTCCTGTGATTAGAATGAGGATGTGGATTGCTCAATGCCTACAACACAATGTATATGAGTGATTTAGACTGAGATGGAGATGGAGATGAGGATGAGAGATAATTTTGGCAGAGGTTTGATAAGATGAGGAGATTGTGGAGAGATTCGGGTAGAGTTCTAATACATTAAGAGGTCTCCCTCAATGGCCTAGAGAGGGGTCCAATTTATAGAATTTTGGAGATGAGGATGGAGGGTGAGGATTTAGTTGATGAGATCAAGGGCTAGGAATAAAAGTGAATCTTTTATTCCTAGTGGATGAATTAAAAATTCCCATTTTGGGAAGAGTGGAGGAGTGGATGAATAAATAATTCATTTTTGGGGAGAGTGAAGGATAATGGGGGGCAACTAAATATTAAATTCAATTTAGTGGAGGATAGTGGGAGACATCTAAATTTTAAATTCAGTGAGTGGATGAGTGTGGGGGACAACTGAATTTTAAATTCAGTGAGTGGATGAGTGGGGGACAAGGTTAATTAAGTGGTATCTTAATTAATTTAAGTCTAGGTTAATTAGATAATCAGGATTTATCTTATTAATAGGGATTAGGGAAATGGATAAATCAACTAAATGAATATTATGAATATTCATTTAATTGATAGGATAGGGTTGTAAGGTTAAATGAATCAATTAGGTGAATTAATTGATCACCAGGGACATGCAGATTGTGGGAATGGATTAGTGCGAGGTACGGAAAATTGGTTTGCAGAGCAGTCCAATTTTAGGTGTCTACATTTGCCCCTCTTTGAGATGGTGTTGCGGCTAAGTAACATCATTTCAAAGAAGTTAGAACATAGAGATGGATTGGATTGAAAAAAGATTTTGGTTTGGAAGAATAGGGTAAGGTTTGGGGATAATTGGTAAGGGTGATGCCCCCTCGAGAGGATAGGCGAGTTGCGAGAACATGGTTGTGCTCTCAAAATGGATGGGACAGATTGGTTGAACTGGTCAGAGGATAAGTGGTGGGATGAAAGGATGATGATGTTGGGAGATGATTGGTGGATGATCATTGTGTTGAAACTGAATTTGAGCAATCCTAGGTTTGATATAGCAAAGTGGATATGTTCACCAAGGTATAGAAGACCAGGGTGATGATGTTTATCCAACATTTGCATGGACGAGACACGCAGACAAAGGGATGATCCCATGCATGCCCAAGGTAGTACAACCTTGTCTAGATGAGGGAAGGGGACTCATAGCAAAATCCCTTAGTACACAAAAGGTATGATGAACCTTAGATGCATAAGGAGATCAATATGCTAGAACCGACCCTATGATCGACAAGATATGAATACTAGCTTGGAGTAATGAGACCAACCCACAAGCACAGCATACAAAAGAAAGACTATGCCCCATTCTAGATGTTTTCGCCACATACCATGATATAATAAGATCAAGGTAGCTTTGATGTGATCTTCGAATAGGACAAAAAATAAAAATAAAAAACTAGAAGATGAACGAACCAAACAAGTAACCATTGTATCTTTTGCCAAGATAGATAATGATGTGATAGATTCTGCCTATCGTAGGAAAGATATATCCTAAGGCAGGGATTGATAGATGATGATGTTGTAAAATTGGCTCAAGATGTGATGGTGACAAGTTGTGATTGAGGCTGATTTGATAGTTAATGATTTTGATTAAGGACAATGCTTTGATAGGTGATGCGAAGCTTGGATCTCGTGTAATCTTATTGAGGATGATAGATGGGATGATGATAAATGTGATAATGATGAGAGTGTGATGGAGCAAGTTTTATTTGTGTGATGGATAGATTATTTTTGGAATTTTGTGTGTTTTCTATTGTTTTTGTATTTTTTGATATTTGTGATTTTTTTGGATTTTTGGATTTTGTGATTTTGTGATGTTTTTGAATTTTTTGATTTTGTGATGTTTTTGAATTTTTTGATTTTGTGATGTTTTTGAATTTTTTGATTTTGTGATGTTTTTGGATTTTGTGATTTTGTGATGTTTTTGGATTTTCTGATGTTGTGAAAAGGAATGGTTTATTATGAGATGGTTGCATTGGATTTCGTGTGGATAGCCTTTGTGCTAAATACCAATGACAAGGGAACACCAAGTCTAGAGGTGAAAGTGATGGGGTTGGATAGGGGGACTGGATAGCTGATTCATGATAGATGGATGGACAAGTGATAGGGATGTATGTTAGATAGATGGAAGTAGGGATGAGGATTTTCTCCAAGGGCTAGGTTGCAAGGAATCATATGCCCCAATGCCTAAAAAATTTTGCATGATGGGCTCATGTTTGAATGGGTGGACTTTGCATTAGATGGATGGAGGATATACTTTAAAAGGGAGTATGCCAAGAGTTTTCCAAAGCATGTTGTTGATATTTTGCCCCTTGTCTTTATCAAGAGCTAAGGTGGGAGATATAATGGATATAATGGATGGGGAATGATAGGATGAATAGGGGATAGGAATATGATAAGATTAGGATAAGATAGTGGATAAGATGTGCAAAGGATATGATGGATGTGGATGAAGGATACGGTTTTGCCCCCAAGTGTAGGGATACAAAATGGATGGAGAAGGGATTACACATGACGCCCACAAGGGGTTTTCATCAAGGTACTTGTCCAAGGCACCACAAGGAGTGGTTTTCACCATTGGACGGATTTTTTCTCTTTACTATTTTCTTGATTTTTTTGCTTTTTTGATGGAAGGGGGACTCTAGCGTCTGTTTCCATAGCAAGGAGAAGAGGGTCCCATGTTGGAGAGCATTATGGATGATGATTGCATGGATTGTTGGTAGATAGGAGAAGATGGAATGGATTATGGATAATGGATTATGGGGTGTATAATGTGGATTATGCAAAAGCATGGACCATAGGAATGTGATGGGGAAGATATGTAGGATAGTGAATGAAAGATGGAGAGATGGAGGTATGTGAGAATTGCAAGTGGTGGAGGGGAACCAAGACCAATGGTTGCACACATCGTGATGTATTTGGAAACTTGTACTTTGGATGTGGAGTTGGGAGTAATGGAGATTGGGATGGGGGATATTTGGATGGTTGATTTGGGGTTTTAGGGACCCAAATAGACTTAGGACTTATGGGATTTTTAGATGGGGAGTGGGATGTTTGGGATTTTGTGGTAGATTGGGATGTGGATGCCTCATTAGAGTTTGGTGCTTTTCTTTTAGGGACCCACACCATTTTTATTTTTGCTTTTTCTTGTGATGATGTGGAATTGGATAGCCTTTTTGATTTTGCATTTTGATTGGAAGGGATAATATCCTTAGGCTTTTGTGCTTTATGAGTTGAGGCATTCAAATTTTTGAATCCCATGGATTTGGGGGAAGCTTCATGTTTGAAAGATGTGTGCTTTTGTTGGTCTTGATTCTGGATTTTAGTGGACTTATGGATGGAGGGGTAAAAAGTGGATTTTTGGATAGGTGGATGAAGTGATTTGATGATTGGGATATTAGGAGTTGGGAGGATGGGAGGATAAGAGGATTTGTGGATAGGAATGGTGGGAGTTGGTAGGATAGGAGGTAGATTAGATTTGATAGGGATCTTTGGAGTTTGAAGTAGTGGAGGTAAAGTTGATGGAGGGAGATGGATGGTCACATGCTTTTGCAATTGGTAGGATGATGGAGGAGGGATGGCGACATATGTTTTGGAAGTGTGATGAGATGCACCATGTTTGGGATTGGGTGAATGGATTTTGGAAGGTGGGTGGATGGTATCGACATGTGTAGGTTGTTTTCCTTGGGATGTATAGCCGAGGCCATGTGAGGATGGATGGAATGTGGTGTGGATGGGCTCCAAGATGCCTTGTTTGTGAAGGCCTAAGCCTTTTCCTTGATAGTTCATAAGTTGGAGCATGCGACATGCAATGGGATGTTTGGTGCTTTGGAAACCAGATGCGAATCCATTATTTGTTGGAGATAGATAGGTCGTGGAAGGAAGTTGTTCGCCTCCTACAAGGGAGTCACCATGGATGAAAGTGCTTTTTCCAAGTGGATAAGGGGATGGATTTGGGATGGGATTGGTAGATGGAGGTGAAGGATTCATGTGGGATAGTAAAGGGGTGGTAGAAGATGGTGTGGGATCAATAAGGTGATCCATAGATGGGAGGGGATTGGGGATGGGGTTAGATGGGATGGTTAGATCTTGATTAGGAGAAGGGGTTGATGTTTCAACATGCTTTGAATTTGTTTCTTGACATAGCTCATGTGCTTGCATGGAAGTGGAAGTGACTTGGATAGATGTGATGGGTGCTTGGATTGATGTGATAGGTGTTTGACTTATGGGCTCTTGAACATGGCTATATGATGGTTCTTGAGTTATGATAGGAGATTGTTCAAGAGGTTTAGTGGATGTTGGATTGCATGAGGGTGTTTGATTCCTTGCTAATAGCCAATGGATGACATCCTTCATGAGTGTATGGGTGGAAGAACAATAATGGATGGATAATGATGGTGGTTGGTGTATAAATAAGATTGGGATTGGATAGGTGGGTGATAGGATTAGGTAGTGATGGTTCTTGGGTGGGTTCAAGGATAGGTGTGGGATTAGATGGTGGAGGGCACTCTAGATTGGTATCTCCCTTGTCAAAGGTTATTAGATCTTGCCTAGGATAACTTGGACTCATTTGATTTATGTACAAGGGACCACTTGGACTTGCAGGTGCGTCATGTTGCAAAGGTGGATTTGGGCTCACTAGTGCTTGTTGGGGAAGCCATTGATAGTCTTGGTAGCCTCATGGATGAGCTTGGTGGTATGTTGGAATGTGAGAATGAGAAATTGGATAATGTTGGGGTGAAGGTTGATTTGCTGATGTGGCATTGACATGATAGGTGGATGGATTAGGTTGGTATGAAGTTGAAGATGATGACATGTAAGGTTGTTGTGGAATTTGTTGAGGTTGGGATGGTGGTTGGACTTCTTGTTGTGATATGATTTGTTGGTGATGTTGGTAAATGTGTTGATGTGATGATGATGGAGGGGTTGCATAGGATAATGATTGTTGTGATATGGATTGATATAGATAAGGGTTGTGATAAGTTGATAAAGGGTTGATAGGACATGTGGATGAATTTGGTTGATATGAAGTGGGATAAGTTGATGTAGAATTGATTTGATGTGTAGATGGATATGATGGGATATGTGCTAGATATGATGGTTGTTGGACTTTGCAAGTGGCCAAGAGGTATTGGATTTTTGCCAAGAGGTATTGTATGTGTGACGATTGGCTTGTTCGACATGTTTGAATCAATTCTTGAATGCTTTGAAAGGTTCACTGCTCTAAAGGGGATTGGCTTGCATGCGTGTGGTGAAGCATATGAATGAGCTTTTGGAGGTCCTCTAAGGTTAACATGATGTCACACAAGTGGTTAAATCTTAAGTCCTTTTTGGCAAGTGCTTGGTTATGATTCGATGATGATGTGGATCATTTGGATGAAGTTGATTAGGATGAAGGTGACTAGGTCCTTAATCAAGGTTTAATTTGCAAAAGATGATCTTTGATTAAGGATTAGGAATTGGAAGGTTTGATTAGAGTTGACAATGGATGAGGGATGACTGATGTTGGATTTGGGATTTGATAAATGGGGGGATGGTTTAGCGGTGTTGGGAGGAAAACTGGGACCGGAAATTTTTTGAAAATGGGCTTATAAAATTGATGTTTTTGATGGGAAAATTTGATTTTTAGACATGGATGAAGAAGGTGCTAAAACAGATGGAAAATGGCGCTGAAATAGAGAGGAAATGGTACTAAATGATGTGAATGGTTGGATTGATGGATGAATTTGATTTGTCTTGGCAAGTAGACAAACAATCAAGCAAGAAAACACAATGGTTAAAGGTTTGATTTATGAAAAATGTGATAATCAAGCATGCACAACCTAAGGTGAAGCAAGGAAAATACTTGTTTGAACAAGTAGAGGGATTTGGGCCACTAAAACAAAGCTTCATAGTGGGGGAACATCCAGGGGATCGGCACCTTACGAGCATCCGATAAACCACTTAAGGTTTGACTAGCTCTACTAGGAGTTTAATATACCTCGAGGGTACTACTTCCTTTCAAGCTAGAATTGAATGGTAAGTGCTCATACAGATTAGACTTGGCTTTCGCCTTATCCTCAATTTACATATAGCAGACTAGATGAAAGTACCCCTTGGGGTCACTAATGAGTTCTCTGAATGGATGTGTCTCAAGGGCAGGCCCACGTCCTAAAAAAAAAATAGAATAGAACCATTTCTCTTCACCCAAGATCCTTTTGAAGGCAAGGGGAGAGGATACTTTGATTCTACCCTATGGGATAACACAAACATGCAAGTGCACAAGTCACGGCAAACAAGAGCTAATATTCATTTTAAGCCCAAATTGAAATGTGCCTAAAGTTGTTTTGTTGCAAGCAATGATTAATTTTAGTTGCACCAAAATTAAATGATCTTTACACTAAGGCACTCAAAGATTCTTTTTAGGTGCACCAAAATAAAATGTTTGATTGTAGATTGTTTGGAAGCAAGATTCGTTTTAGGTGCACCAAAGACAAATATTTTCTATGCTAAGAAATCCCTGCAAAAAAGATGTTAGTAACTCCTAGATTGTGCCCTGAGATGATTTGAAATATGCTGCAAAATAGAGACCAAACCTTGCACAGACCCCTAAGCTAGTACAGAAAAATAGTGCTAAAACAGAGGTAAGATAGCGCTAATACAGAAGATAGCGCTAATACAGAAAATAGCGCCAATAAAGATGCAAGATAGCACTAATACAGAAAATAGCTCCAATACAGATGCCAGATAGTGCTAATACAGACACAAGATAGCGTTAATACATACAATAGTGCCAATATAGAAGCAAGATAGCGCTAAACTGTGTTTCTGTCTTAGTTTTCAGTCTGTTGTGAGGAAGATAGCACCGAACTGGGTGATAGCGCTGATACGGCACCGAGTTTGGTCAATGGATGATTTTAGGAAAATTTTGCCATAGTTTCCCCTTGTTTATTCAAGATTCCTACAAAAATAGAGAGCAAAGAGACAAAAATAGTGGGAAGATTGTTAAGAAGAGATGTGTGAGACGTGTGAGTAGAAGTTAAAATAAAAAATGCTTCGTAGAAATGGTGCTAAAACAGTAGATGGCACTAAAACTCTCCAAGGAAAGCGCCACTACATGGGGTGGATGGCGATGCACCTGCAAAAACACGTCCTAAGCACAAAAAATCACACAAATAGATTAGATTTGGACCTTGTGGGTCCCACCGGGCATGCCAAATGTGATAAGTGCGATCAAAATGAAGATAAAAACTAATCTAATGCAAAAATACATGATTATATCTTCATGAAGACCTCACAAATCCATGCGGGAAGGAGTTGCACCCAAGAGTCTCCTTAGATTTTTCCCGTGATTAGAGTGTAGATGTATGTGGATTGCTCAAGTGCTCAACACAAGGTGAATGAGATTAGATGATGGATTGAGATGGAGATGGAGATGAGGATGAGAGATAATTTTGGCAGAGGTTTGATAAGATTAGGAGATTGGGGACTGATTTTGACAGAGTTCTGATGCATGAAGAGGTCCCTCTCAATGGCCTAGAGAGGGGTCCAATTTATAGAATTTTGGAGATGAGGATGGAGGGTGAGGATTTAGTTGATGAGATCAAGGGCTAGGAATAAAAGTGAATCTTTTATTCCTAGTGGATGAATTAAAAATTCCCATTTTGGGAAGAGTGGAGGAGTGGATGAATAAAAAATTCATTTTTGGGGAGAGTGAAGGATAATGGGGGACAACTGAATATTAAATTCAGTTTAGTGGAGGATAGTGGGAGACATCTGAATTTTAAATTCAGTGAGTGGATGAGTATGGGGGACAACTGAATTTTAAATTCAGTGAGTGGATGAGTGGGGGACAAGGTTAATTAAGTGGTATCTTAATTAACTTAAGTCTAGGTTAATTAGATAATCAGGATTTATCTTATTAATAGGGATTAGGGAAATGGATAAATCAACTAAATGAATATTATGAATATTCATTTAATTGATAGGAAAGGGTTGTAAGATTAAATGAATCAATTGATCACCAAGGACATGCAGATTGGGGGAATGGATTAGTGCGAGGTACGGAAAATTGGTTTGCAGAGCAGTTCAATTTTAGGTGTCTACAATGGCATAGAAGGATGTGTCACATCAATTTTGACAACATTGTGAAGATAAGTTCCACCCAGGCTGTAAGAGATTTGTCCAAACTTGTGAAGCCTGTTGATACATTGTGCAAGGAGTGCCAATTTGGAAAACAAACAAAACAAGCTTCAAGAGCAAGGACCAATCTATTGAAGGACTATTGATATTGGTGCATACAGATCTTTGTGGGCCTACTAGAGTAAGAAGTCTGCAAGGAGATAGGTATTTCATGTTGTTGATTGATGATTACTCTAGAATGACTTGGGTTACCTTCTTAAAGGAAAAATCAGAAGCCCTAAAAAAATTCAAAGCATTCAACACAACGGTTGAGAATGAGATAGATTTGAAAATCAAGTGCTTGAGGTCTAATAGAGGTGGAGAGTTTAGATCAAATGAGTTTAACTTCTTCTGTGAGGATCAAGGGATAGAAAGGCAACTATCTGCACCTAGGACTCCACAACAAAATGGAGTAGTGGAAAGGAAGAACAAGACAGTTCAAGAGGCTGCTAGAACAATGATGAAGGAGGCTGACGTACGAGAAGTATATTAGAGAGAGGCAATTCACACTATTGTATACATCCTAAATAGGGTTCAAGTCAAAGGTAATAGTTCAAAGACTCCTTATGAATTATGGCATGGTAAAGTTCCCACTGTGAAATACTTCAAAGTCTTTGGTAGTAAATGCTATATCAGAAGAGATGAAGATTTAGGAAAGTTTGATGCAAGATGTGATGAAGGTATCTTCCTTGGATACTTCAACAAGAGAAACGCCTACCGGTGCTACAATAACAGGTTGAAGAAAATCAATGAATGTGCAATTGTTAAAGTTGATGAAAGAAAGGAAAAGGGATCAAGTGGATATGAATCAGATGAACCAGAAGCTTCTGCAAGCAAAGAAATGATACAGCATGAAGATAGTTCAGATGAAGAGGAACAAGCTCTGGAAATTGTCACCAAGATACCAAGGTATGTAAAACTAAATTATTCTAAAGATCAAATCATAGGAGATAAGAGCAAAGGAATTATGACCAGAAGAAGAGTTGCAGAAGAGCAAGTAAATTTTTGTTTGATTTCTAAGATTGAACCTAATACTATAAATGAAGCTTGCAATGATGAGAATTGGGTAAAGGCTATGAAAGAAGAAATGATGTAGATAGAGAAGAATCAGACTTGGGATCTTGTCCCTAGACCAACAGACAAAATGGTAATTGGCACCAAATGGGTCTTCAGAAATAAGATGAATGAGAATGGTGAAGTGGTAAGAAATAAAGCAAGATTAGTATGCAAAGGATACTCTCAAGTTGAAGGAATAGACTTTGAGGAAACATTTGCGCCTATGACAAGAATTAAAGATATAAGAATGTTTTTAGGATTTGCAGCCTACAAAGATTTCAAAGTATATCAAATGGATGTAAAGTTTGCATTCTTGAATAGAGAATTGGAAGAAGAGGTCTACATTGAACAACCAAAATGATTCTAGTCATCTGATTAGAGTGACATGGTGTACAGATTAAAGAAAGCTTTGTATGGACTAAAACAAGCCCCCAATGCCTAGTATGCAAGATTGGATAAATATCTGATACAATTAGGGTTCAATAAGGGTACTGCCGATAGCAATCTCTATTTCAAGATTAAAAAAGAACAAATCCTAATTGTTGTAGTCTTTGTGGATGACATTATCTTTGGAGGCAATGAAGGTATGTGCACAATTTTTGCTGGGGAAATGCAAAATGAATTTGAAATGTCAATATTTTGTGAGATGAATTTCTTTTTAGGACTGCAAATTAATCAATCAGATAAAGGTATCTTCATTTCTCAATCTAAGTATGTGAAAGAGTTGTTAAAGAAGTTTAGGATGGAGGACTCTAAACCAGTAAGCACTCCCATGGTAACTGGTTGTAATTTGAGCAAAAATGATGACTCACCTATGGCAAATTAGAAAAGGTATAGATCTATGATTGGAGGATTACTTTATCTGACCCAAACCAGACTTGACATAATGCATGTAGTTTGTCTTGTGGCAAGATTTCAAGTAGAACCTAAAGAATCACATGTGATGGTAGTTAAGACAATACTGAGATATTTAAAAGGTACAATAGATTATGGATTGTGGTATCCAAAAGATAATGATTTCACTCTTAGTGCATACACAGATGCAGATTGGGTCGGAGATGTGGATGATAGGAAAAGTACAAGTGGAGGTTCATTCTTCTTGGGAAAAAGGCTAGTATCCTGGATAAGCAAGAAACATGACTCAATATCTCTATCTACTGTAGAAGAAGAATATATTGCAGTAGCATGCAGTTGCACTGAAGTGTTATGGATGAAGTAGACATTGAAGGACATCAGAGTTGTGTATGAAGATCCAATTGCAATATTTTGTGACAACACAAGTGTCATAAACATATCAAAGAATCTAGTAATGCATTCAAGAACAAAGCACATATCCATAATATATCACTTCCTGAAAGAAAAAGTGACATAGAATGAAGTCAAGTTGGAGTATGTATCTAAAAAAGATCAAATCGCAGAAATCTTTACTAAACCTCTGCCTAAGGATACTTTTGAGCATCTCAAAGAAAAATTAGGTGTTATTACCCCTCCTTCTCTAAACTAAGATACACAAGAGTGCATTAGTCCGGTGGTGCTCAGAGTTCTACATTCAGATCTAGATTGATGCTTGTATGGGCTACTTCTCAGGGGGAGTAGTCAGATGAAAAGAGTAGAGTGCAAGTATGTGCCATTTGCCATTGATGTCAAAGGGGGAGAGAAATCATGTGAAAAACTCATAGATAAAGAGTGCAGATGTGTAAAGAGATAGGTGGAGAATTTTGTCTTGATGGTTGTTGGTGTAGATGTGTAAAGAGATAGGGGAGAATCTTGTCTTGATGGTTGTTGTAGTTTTTCACATCATATGTTGCCATCAATGACAAAGGGGGAGATTGTTGCAAGTATGTGCCTAATCGGTGTTGTCATTGATGTCAAAATATCTTTGTTGTCATTAGTGTCAACTATATCCTATTTTATTTTTTGTTTAGAAGCTTTATACGTTAAGGATATTGAGAATATTGGCCTCTCTGGAAGAAACAAGTGAGATAAAATAAAGTGCAATATAGACAGTGGGTTGTATGCTGAAGAACTGTCTGGTAGATTTCTCTACATTTCTTTATGTTTGAAAATCTTAGTCTATAGATTGGAATTTATTTAAAGGAATGTCTAAAGATGATAAATCCTAAATTTGAGTCTCTACTGTGAAGAATTGAGAGAGTTGCATTCACTAGAGTAGAACTTACTTTTTTTGATTATGCGCTGGTGACAGGGAGAAAGTATTTTGCTCCGCATTCCTCCACATTAAAGTCTTTTGCTCTGCAGTTCTAGAGGGAAGTCTGCAATGATGGTAAGTGCCTACAACTCCAATGGTTTGTGATTTGGTGGTTCACAAGCTATCTTTCTTTTATGACAGTCAAAGACGGTGAAGTTCATATTCTCTAGTGTGAAGAATCTCATGGATAAGGTGATTAGAGTTTGTGTAGTTGCTCCTGATGATTACAATGTGCTTGTGGATGTCTCCTGATCATGTTCCTTCTTTTGTATTGGTCTATAATGAGTATTTTGGATCAAAGTTAAATATTGTTCCCAGACAAGGTAGCGTGTAACCAGTCTTAGCCGACTTGGTTAATTCCAGTAATTGTGAAGATCTCTTGATGATTGAAAAAGCATGTTGTGGCATGGAAGATCGTGTTAGAGTCCCAGCTAAGACATGGTGTGATCTACATACACCTTTGATATACTTTGTTCACTTAATCCTTGTATTAGGTCAGGACCTATTTTATAAATGTCTGTAATGCCGACCTTGGAGATTGTTCCAACGGTTAATGAATGTAATGTCGACCTTGATGTACATTCCAAGGTTGATGAATGATATATATGTTAGATTTAGGACAGACAACTGACAGGGGGGTGAATCCGTTGTCCAAAGCTTTCTTCCAATAAATCACTTAAATTCTTTTCTTAATCCAGCAGCATAATAATAAATCAATCATGAAAATATAATGCAACAATTCAAGAGCAGAAACACATTAACATAAATGACACCAAGATTTTGACGTGGAAAACCCAGTTAAGGGGAAAACCACGGGGTGACTAACCCAAGATTGTATTCTTTGTTAGAAGAATAGAAAGAACAAAATGGCACATGCCAATTAGGGCTCACTGCCCGAGCACACTGCTCACAAGAGGCCCACTACCTACAGGAGACACACTGTCTACAGAATAATAAGTATTACATACTTGAACTAAAAAATAGCATATTCACCATGCTTGAGTCAGTTCCATTTAAGCCCAATACTTCTGCTCTACCTTTCACTTTCCTCCTCTCTGTCACACTCTCATCTCCACAAGACACATTTGAAATGACTTTACAACTCCTTATTTATACAAGACATCGACTTAGGGATAATCATCCAAGTCAACAAACATTATAGATAAAATACAAAAATACAATATGATTAATTAGAAAAAGGCTTCACATGGATTAACACACTGTCGGCCACACAGATCTGAGACTTCAATCTTTCTTTAGGAACACGCCATTCTTCACAGAACATCTTCAAGATCATCCGCAAGATGTGTAACTCATCCGGTCAGCTAGACTTAGGAAGAATACCATCATCCAGAAGTAGTTCTTCAATTGCGAGCTCAATCTTCAATGCAGACCACCAACATGAAGTAGACACAATCCAAAGACCTCCACAAGATTGCCTGAATCACCAAGAACATCCACACTACTTCTGTTTACTAAAATCATTCTCTCCTTCATTTGGAACCTCAAGAACACAGTCTGTCATCACTGTCATATTGGAATAGATGCTTGCGGACCTCCAGACCATGAACCAATTGGATTTTCAATTCATATTGACTTCCTAAACACTCCACCAAATCCGTAGAACAAGATATTGCATTTCCGGATCTCACCAGACCTATCTGAGTCACTCTGTCACCTCTAAACACCTACCAAAACCAGTTTTACTCAAGAGGACATAACTTCTTTAAATCTTCATGCGGACCTCTAAAATCTTTACTGGATCATCTCAAGACACATATCTACAAACCCTTTGAAGCATGTCCTCTTATCTTCATCTTAGCTGGGATCTGTCTTCACTGTTCTTCTTTGTTCCTAATTAGGACTAATTTTCTCAATATCCTCAGCACATAGCTCATCCAATCCTTATCATCAATGCAACAGAAGTATGTTGACATCAATGACAACACCAGTTAGGCCCATACTTGCAACAATCTCCCCCTTTGTCATTGATGACAACATATGATGTGAAAAATGATTTTAACCATCAAGACAAGAACTTCTCCATACTGTCACAACTCCCCCTATCAACAACAACCACTCACATGTCTTCTCTTCCTTTACTGTTCCCCCTTTGATTAGCAACCACTTGTTTTTCACATGTCTTCTCTCCCCATTTGACATCAATGGAAAAGGGCACATGCTTGCATTAGTTCAGAATCATACCAGTTGCTCCCCCTGAGTAATAGCTTTCCAAACATCAATCCGGACCACACAATATGACTGTGAGATCCACCGAATTGATGCACATTAGTGCACCTTAATTCAGAATTGGAGGGGTAATAACCCCTAACTTCTCCCTGAGATACTCAAAAGAGTCCTTAGGTAGAGGTTTAGTAAAAATATCTGCAATTTGATCCTTGGAAGGCACAAACTCCAATCTGACTTCATTCTTGTTTACTTGCTCTATCAAAAAGTGAAACTTGATGGATATGTGTTTAGCCTTTGAATGCAACACCAGATTCTTTGATATGTTTATTGCACTTGAATTATCATAGAAGATTGTGATAGGTTCCTCATATTCCACTCTAATGTCTCTTAGCATTTGCTTCATCCATAATACTTGAGTGCAACTACCTATTGCTGCAATATATTCTTCTTCTGCAGTGGACAGAGATATTGCCTCTTGTTTCTTGCTCAGCCAAGAAACCAATCTCTTCCCTAAAAAGAATGCTCTGCCATTGGTACTCTTCTGGTCATCCACATCTCCTACCCAATCTGCATTTGTATATGCATGAAGAGAAAAATCATGATCTCTGGGATACCACAATCCATACTCAATTGTTCCTTTTAAATATCTAAAAATCCTCTTGATTGCCATGACATGAGATTCTCTAGGATCAGCTTAGAATCTAGCAGCAAGACCAACGACATTCATAATGTTAGGTCTAGTTTGAGTGAGATACAATAGTCCTCCAATCATTGACCTGTGCTTTTTCTGATCATCCTTAGGAGAGTCATCATCTTTGCTCAATTTACATCTAGTTGCCATGGGAGTATTCACTAGTTTTGAGTCTTCCATCCCAAATTTCTTCAACAATTCTTTCACATATTTGGTCTGAGAAATGAAGATTCCTTTCTTTGTTTGAGTGATTTGCAGACACAAGAAGAAATTCATTTCCCCAAACATGGACATCTCAAATTCACTTTTCATTTGATTTGCAAAGGTTTTGCATATACTATCTCTTCCTCCAAAAATGATATCATCAACAAACACTTCAACAATCAAGATATTTTCATGATCAATTTTAAAATACAAATTACTATCAGTAGTACCTTTGTTGAAACCAATCTTCAAAAGATGCTTATCCAATATTTCATACCAAGCTCTTGGAGCTTGATTAAGTCCATATAGTGCTTTCTTCAACTTGCAGACTATATCACCATGATCAAAGAATTGAAATCCATCCAGTTGCTCAATGTAAACTTCTTCCAAGTCACCATTCAGGAAGGCAAAAGAAAGAAATAATATGACTGCTTCAATTCTTGCCACCGGAGCAAAAGTTTCTTCAAAATCAACTCTTTCTACTTGGGAGTAACCCTTGTAGACCAATCTAGCTTTGTTTCTGACTACTTCACCATCTTCATTTAGTTTATTCTGGAAGACCCATTTAGTTCCAATCACATTCTTGTTTTTAGGTCTAGGAACAAGATCCCAAGTGTGATTTTTCTTAATTTGCATCAGCTCTTCCTTCATTACTTTAGTCCATTTTTCATCATTGCATGCTTCATTCACTGTCTTAGGTTCAATCTTTGAAATCAGACAATACTCTTCTGAATCTTGAGCAATCCTTCCTCTTGTTTGAACACCTTTACTTTTATCACCTATGATTTGGTCTTTAGAGTGATTTAGTTTTACATACCTGGGAACTTTGGGACTTACTTGCACTTCTATTTCTTGCATAAGTTCATTCAAACTTATCTCTTCTTCCTGATTCATCGGATCAGTTTGAATCTAAATTTTAGAAGGGGTTTGGACTCCTTAGATCAAAACATCATTCTGATCATCTTCATCAAATTCATAAAACCTTGAGGGTTTTTCAATACCTTCATCAACCTTCACATTTGGACTTTCTACAATCTTCCTCAATCTCTTGTTATAACACCGATATGCTCTGCTTTGAGTAGAATAACCCAAGAATATATGTTCATCACTTCTAGCATCAAATTTTACTAGATCTTCATCTCTTTTAATGTAACATTTACTACCAAAGACTCTGAAATACCTCATAGTGGGAGTGATGCCAAACCAAAGTTCATAAGGAGTCTTACTAGTATTGCTTCTGATTTGTACTCGATTGAGAGTATAGACTGCAGTACTTACAGCTTCTCTCCAATAGATCTAAGGAACATTTGCTTCCATCATCATGGTTCTAGATGCTTCCTAGATGGTCTGGTTCTTTCTCTCCACTACTCCATTTTGCTGTGGAGTCCTAGGAGCAGACAACTGTCTTTTTATGCCATGTTTCTCATAGAATTCTATGAACTCACCAGATGTGAATTCTCCACCTCTATCAGACCTCAGACATTTTAATTTTAATCTAGTTTCATTTTCTACCATAGCCTTGAATATTTTGAATTTCTCAAGAGCTTCTAATTTCTCTTTCAGAAAAGTCACCCACATCATCTAGGAATGATCATCAATCAATAACATGAAGTATCTATCACCTTGCACACTCCTGATTCTTGCCAGACCACATAGATCAGTGTGAACTAGGTCCAATAATCCGATAGAAGATTGTTCCTTGCTTTTGAATGAGATTCTTCTTGGTTTACCCAACTGGCATTCTTTGCACAAACTATTGGTAGGTTTTACCAATCTTGGAAGATCTTTTACAACCTGAGTGTTGCTTATCTTGATGATATTATCAAAATTCACATGACACATTCTCCTATGCCACAACCGGCTTTGATCAATTTGAACAAATAAGAAACTTTTACCAATACCAACCAAGTGGAAGATATTACCTTTAGTTTGAGTACCAGATGCAATCTCTATTCTGGAACGTTCAAAGATCTTGCATTTTCCATTTTTGAATCGAAGATCATAGCCTTTGTCTACCAGTTGTCCAACACTAAGAAGATTGTGCTTCAAGCCTTCAACATAAAGTACATTATTGGTTTTGTTCTTTCCATCAAAATAAATAGTTCCTCTTCCTCTAATTCTGCCAACAGAATTATCACCAAATTTTACCACTCCTCCTTCATACCTTTCCAAATCTATGAACTTATTTTTGTCATCTGTCATATGGTGAGAGCATCCACTGTCAATGACCCAATCATCCTTTTCTTCAACTTGGGCAGCCAAAGCTCTCTCTATAGTTTTATGATTGGTAGTTTCATAGGGCATTGGATCTTCTTCCTTGATGGCAATAAGCACCCAGTCACTTCTAGATTTGTTTCCTATTTCTGATTCATCATTTGTTACTCCTTCATCATCATCATCTTCATGAACATAGTAACATTTCTTTTGGAACCTTGATCTGTTAGGATTTGACCTTGAAAATCTTTCCAGACACCTTGAGGCAAAATGACCAATCTTATTGCAATTGAAACACTTAAAAGGCAATTTCCCTTCATACTTACCAGATCCTCTTGGAAGTCTTTTTACAATAAGGGCTTCAAGTTGAGCAGCTTCTGCTTCATCTTCTTCCAGGTCTTTTCTTGCTTTCTCATACCATGATAGTTTCTTTGAAGGGTTCTCTCCCAGATCAAGTTTTTGTTTTCCTTTAATAGAGGCACTAGCTTTGAATACAGATTCAGTCTTGGGGGGGCATTTCCAAACTCAGTCAATTCAAACGTAGCCAATTTACCAACCAATTGATCTCTTGTGATACTTGAAATACATCTAAATTTTTCAATAGCAGCAACCTTGTACTTGTAAGAATTAGGAAAGGATATGAGAACTTTGCCAACAATCTCATCTTCATCCAGGACTCCACCAGCACATCTAATGCCACAAACAAGCTCATTTACTCTTGGCATAAATGTAGTGATATTTTCATCTTATCTCATCTTCAGATTTTTGAATTTTCCTTTCAAACTCTGTAGCTTGGCACATTTAACATACTTGTCTCCTTCATGCAGAAGTTCCAATTTTTCCCAAATCTTGAAATCAATTTGTAGGTCAACAACATTTGTCAGCTCTGAATCAAACAAGGCACTTAAAAGAGCTTCTTTAGTCCGCAAATTGTTTTCAGCATCTTTGATTTCATCTACGGTTCTTTTACCATTCTGTGGAGGAGTATACTTCTTTGAAGCCATGATCCAATACTGCATTCCCATACATTGCAAGTGACATTCCATGTGACTTTTCCAAAGAGTGAAATTGGTTACATCAAACCTCGAACTATCCTTCTTGTAGGATGACATCCTGGGTCTCCTCAAGCGGTTAAGATCTTTTAGAGGAACTTAGCTCTGATACCAATTGTTAGATTTAGGATAGACAACTGAGAGGGGGGGTGAATCAGTTGTCCAAAATTTTCTTCCAATTAATCACTTAAATTATTTTCTTAATCTAGTAGCATAATAATAAGTCAATCATAAAAATATAATGCAACAATTCAAGAGCAGAAACACATTAACACAAATGACACCAAGATTTTGACATGGAAAACCTGGTTAAGGGAAAAACCATGGGGTGACTAAGCCACGATTGTATTCTTTGTTAGAAGAATAGAAAGAACAAAATGGCACATGCCAATTAGGGCTCACTGTCCAAGCACACTACTCACAAGAGGCCCACTACCTATAGGAGACACACTGTCTATAGAATAATAAGTATTACATACTTGAACTGAAGAATAGCATCTTCACCATGCTTGAGTCATTTCCATTTAAGGCCAATACTTCTACTCTGCCTTTCACTTTCCTCCTCTCTACCACACTCTCATCTCCACAAGACACATTTGAAATGACTTTACAACTCCTTATTTATAGAAGACATCGACTTAGATATAATCATCCAAGTCGACAAACATTACAGAGAAAATACAAAAATACAATATGATTAATTAGAAAAAGGCTTCATGCGGATCAACACACTGTCAGCCACACAGATCTAAGACTTCAATCTTTCTTTAGGAACATGCCATTCTTCATAAAACATCTTCAAGATCATCTGTAGGATGTGTAACTCATTCAATTGGCCAGACTTAGGAAGAACACCATCATCCAGAAGTAGTTCTTCAATTGTGAGCTTAATCTTCAATGCAAACCACCAACACGAACTGGACACAATCCAAAGAGCTCCACAAGCTTGCCTGAATCACCAAGAACATCCACACTACTTCTGTTTACTAAAATCATTCTCTCCTTCATTTGGAACCTCAAGAACATAGTCTGTCATCACTATCATATTGGAATAGATGCTTGCGGACCTCCAGACCACAAACCAATTGGATTGTCAATTCATATTGACTTCCTAAACACTCCACCAAATCTGCAGAACAAGATATTGCATTTCTGGATCTCACCAGACCTATTTGAGTCACTCTGTCACCTCTAAACACCTGCCAGAACTAGTTTTACTCAAGAGGACATAACTTCTTCAGATATTCATGCAAACCTCTGAAATCTTTACTAGAGCATCTCAAGACACATATCTACAAACCCTTTGAAGCTCATCCTCTTATCTTCATCTTAGCTGGGATCTGTCTTCACTGTTCTTCTCTGTTCCTGATTAGGACTAATTTTCTCAATATCCTCAGCACACAGCTCATCCAATCCTTATCATCAATGCAATAGGAGTATGTTGACATCAATGACAACACTGGTTAGGCCCATACTTGCAACAATATATACTTGTAAATTGGTTGTGGAAAACATATCCAGGGTGAGAAGATGCGAAGATAAGTAAAAGAGGTGAAAAAGGTAGAGCATAGCAAAGGAACTACTGTACTTCAATATATTAATTTTAGACATGAAGAAGATACTAATCTTGGTAGTGAGCCTAGCAATGAGCCACCAGTAGGGTTTAACAACCCTCATTGTAATCTTTCTAGGTTTAGGGTTGAGGCAGTGAGCTTGCTAAATGTAGCTATACTTCATGGCAGTGAGCCGGCATGTTCTAGGTCCATGGAGTGACCAAGCCTGAACATCATTTTTCAAGAGATTGCAATATATTTTGAGAGCTAATCCTCTCCATGGTTTTTCCCCATCTTGGGGTTTTCCATGTAAAAATCTAGTATCTCTTGTGTTTTATCTTGCTATTGTGTTTAAGTTTCTGATTTCATGCTTGCATGTTTTAATCATAATATCAGTGGGCAAGTGATTAATGTTTAAAGTGAAGAAGTAGTTAAAGTTTTGGGACAACTGATTCACTCCCCCTCTTAGTTGTCTGGTGCATTTTAACATTGAGGTATATCTATTCTTGAACTCTAACATTTCTCAAGCCCAATACCACCCTTCATCTTATGTGGTCTTTGATTGTTGATTATCTCATCAAGGATGTTTGTGCTTTTATTAAGTTTTAGACTCCTATCTATCTGCTCCTTTACTTTCTCTAGTTCCTTCCTTAGGGAGACAATTTTTTATTCAAATCTGGAGCATTCATCTGATTTATTATTGAGCTTAGCATTTAGGCACTCTGCAACTCTTTTACCTTCTTCAATTTCAACTTTCATGTTGTTAATTACTTCTTTGGATTATTTAAGCTTGACCTTATATTCTTTGTTCTCCTCCCTTACTGCTCTCAGATCATTTAGATCAGAAATGAGTTCTCCTTCAAGATCAACTTCACACTCTTCTTCATCAATGACTCTCATGTCTTCATTATCCTCCGCAGGGTTGTCTAAATTGTTCAAGACTTCCATAGCCATGAATAGGTCTTCTTATCCTTCATCTTTTGATGAGCAGTTGTCTGCTTCTTTGTTGAACATCAGTCGTCCTTAGAGTAAATGCTTTTCTTGTTGTTGTTGAAGTAAGATCTTTTGAAACCCTTGTTTCTATCTTCACTCTTTCTAAGAGGACATTTAATTGCTTAATGCCCAAATTCACCATAGTTGAAACACTTGAAAGGAAGGTTACCTTCGTACTTACCTGAACTCTTCTTTAGCTTTCTCACAAAGTTTTCTTCTTCTTCCTTAGAATCGCTATGAGGAGTAGATGTCTCTTCTTTCTTTACAGATTTGAAAGCAGCTTCCCTTTTGGATGTATCTTTGACTTTATTTCTCATCTCATAGATAGAGAGGGACCCAAATAGACCATCCATGATAAGTGTGTTCAAATCTTTGGCTTCCTTGATAGAAGAAAATTTTGAATCAAATCTGTGAGGGAGAGATCTCAGGACTTTCTTCACTGGCCACTGAGTTATTCACTTCTTTGCCTTGCCCTCTAATTGGACATTTACAACTTCATCCACTCGAAGCAAATAGTTAGCAATGGTTTCCTCTTCTTTCATTCTTAGATTCTCAAACATTGCTCTGTAATTTTATAATTTTGCTTGCTTTACTTTGTCATTTCCTTTGTAGAGATTTTTGAGTTTATCCCATATAGCCAAGTGGTCGTCTTGCACTGCATTACCTTGACAAAATATGAATTGGTTAGACCACTTAAGATAGAATTCTTAGCATTAGCATTATTTTCATGGGCCTTCTTATTAGCTGGATCTGTAAGAGGATGAGAAGGCTCAGTATAAGTATCCATTACAACTCTCCAAACATCATATCGTAGAGAGGTTACAAGATAGGCTTCCATCCTTACACTCCAAAAGGCGTAATTAGTTCCACCAAGCATAGGTGCTCTATTAGAAGAGGACCCTTCCTGAGCCATGTGTTCAAATCCAAGATCTACCTTTAGCTATTAGGTTGCACCAAGGAACCTTGCTCTGATACCAATTGTTGAACACATAGAAGTATTGAGAGGAGGGTGAATCAATACTTATTCAATTTATTTCCTTTAAATGCATTCAATCCAAACTAAACATTTAAACCAAAGGAATCATAAGATCACATACACACATAACACTAGATTTACATGGAAACCCAAGATGAGAAAAACCACGGTGAGCAAGCTACTTGGATCTACTATCCAAATCCATCCTCACAAATAAAAAATAGATTTATAATGAGTTTTATGGTTACCAACTTAAAGAAAGCACCAACTCCTTGATACAATGCTTTATGAGTACCAACTCAAAGGAAGCTCCAAATCCCTATACAAATTTTTATGGGCTCCAACCCAAAGGAAGCACTAGCTCCCTAAATACTATTTTATGGATATCAACCCAAAGGAAGCTACAACTCCCTGATACATTGCAACAAATGAGGCACCAACCTCTGCACTACTGTCTCACTACTTGATTAACACAAACCAAATAAGGCACTAACCTCTGCACTATTGATTCAAATGATTCTTCTTAATTTCATTCTATTGCTCCAACATTAGTCTTCTAGTAATCTCTACAAACTCTACATTGCTATCTTCTAGGCCATTTGACTGATTCTGATGGCTCTATCTCCTCCATAGAATCACAACAACTAGTTTAACTATTCTACAATATCAAATTTTCTTCAAACACCTCTGTGCTATCACAACAACTGATTTAACTACCTCAACAATTATCAAAACATCTTCAAACAACTCTGCAACAATCCTTACTAGATTACTAACCTTCACAACAATATCACCTTTGCACTTGCTTTAATTGAATTGATCTTTTGTGCACTTCATCATCATACTACCTCTAAAATCATCCTATTCACACATTATCATTTTTTACACACTACAGACATACTTCTTACCTTGCAACAATCTTGATCTTTCATTTATATGCTCTACAAGTCTTCAAAACATTATCTTCATCACCCTAAATGAAACATGCAATGACCTTGCTTGTCATCTCCCAAATCATTTGTGGTAGTGTAGGAGTGAAATCCCACTATGTGGTTCATGCCAAGAGATCTACTGGACCCAATTTACCTTTGCACACATTTCTATGTTGGAGTACACTTCCAAACACATGGCACAATCACCCAAGTATACCAAGTTAGCAATGCAAACAATTATCCTTTCATACTTTAGCTCCAGACCCAATGTGGTACTGGAGAAGAGATATCATCATGCGGATGAAGCCACTAACTCTATATGACCTGTAAAGCCTTCTCATACACTCCTCTTTCTAATTTATGCTTCTTTCTAGCACAAGCAATCAAACAGTGATACCAGTATCCCTTACATAGTTTGGTTATACTATCTCAACATAGAACTTTGAAAAACATACTAGTGGTACTCCACAACACTTGAAATCTAAACTAAGCATATATGCTGACCATATGAGCTTATCTTTCAAACAATAAAGCCAAACAATAAGGTGCATTGAAATGTGGTGGCTTTTTGTTCTACCTCTGATAACTTTATATACCAACATGACTTGTTCTTACTTAACTGACTCTAGAAACCATTGTGGTAACTTTTATCCTCTAAAACTAGGACCATGCATTCTTCTTATCTGTTTCTAGCTAACCTTCAAATCACAAAGTCATATCTTCAAGTGCAGAGAAATGTGGAACATTATTCTATATCTTTGAGACTGCAACAACATTGTATCACTGCTATCTTTACTCTGTTAATACTAGAATGCTTTGTTGTAGTCCTTATGCTCTCAAAATTGAATCACACATTCTCCATAGCTATCTATAGCTATCCCCAAAATTGCATGGTCATATCTTCATTTGTGGTCGAATGTAGTACATTCTCATGTGCCTCTGGCACTCTTGTCATCTCAAAACTTTTCACAAATAGTTTCCTTCAGCAACTCTTTTCACCGGAAGCCAACATGTATTATTTTGACATTTATGAAACATCAACTGAGATATGGCAATATGTGCAACACTCAAAACTCCATAATATAAGACATAACACTTTGACATACATATAACAACCTTCCTCTTAACATATGACTTCTACAAAACATTGGGGCACAAGCATAAGGAGTTAAAATAGTTCATCTCTCTTCTACAAAACATTGGGGCACAAACTAAACATGGCTTCTACCCAAGGAGGAGAGCCATACTATGGGGGTTCTTGCCTTTTGTTGTATATAGAAGGACCAACCAAGTTCAACCAAAACCAAACAAGTGAGCCAAGAGTATGATTAAACCACAAGATGATGAATAACAAGCTAATACAAACTACAAGAAATGAACCTTAGATATTAGCAAGTACAACAGAGGTGGTAGAGTAATTCATAACCTAGAAAATGTAGAAAAAATGCCTAGGACAGGGGTGCTTGAGCACCCTGGTCTTCTTTTAGGGTTAGGCAAAACTTTAAGTATTAGTAGATTTGTATCCATCTACACTGCCTTATTCCTAGAAACTAGCCTCTGAAACCTATTCTTCTTACTTGGACACATGAAAAGAGGGAAAAGGTTGTGTTGTTTTAAGGGTTTGCCTCAGTCAAACCCTATTTCGGTGTTCCCACCTCCACAACAGTGAATGATAAGATCCAAGAGTGTGTGCCCTAGGAGGGTAGAGGCTAGATATGCAATAATATGATAGATAATGATGAAAGATGATGATAATAAGCACGAGATATCCCACCTTAGTTGATGAAGACTTAACACCAACAAAGAAGAGTGATCAAGAATGATTCAAACTTCCTTCAAAGCTTGCAAACAACTTCAATAGCATTCACAAGTAGAAGACAATCCAAACATGAAGAATCCTTTAGCATAGAACATCACATGAGAGCAATTTCGCATTCATCCGGTTACATGTAAAATGAACTACAACACACACTTAAATATGAATTGCCACTCACCCTTGGCAAATAAAATATCTTTATGCTGACAAATACTAACTAAATAATTGTCCCAAGCTAACACCACAAAGTGGGGCTGAAAATCCCAAGTAGGACGAGGGTGCTTGGGCGCCCTGGACCTTTAGCCCACAAACTTCGTAAAGTATCATTTAATGCGAGCTTAGTCCAATCCTAAGTTGATTATGTTAGGTTTATTTGTTGGGATCAAGATATTCATCATTTAGAGCTTGAAGATATGTTAAAATAAGTCCTAATTAACAAAGACAACAAAATAGGTCCAACCTAGGAGCTAAACTAGGTGTAAAATGCTAGTTTACACATTTTATGATGCTACATTTAGCGCCCACTTTAGTGTGGGTACAAACTTCAATTAAAACTCATACTAAAGGGATGGACAAAGAATACAAACATAGAAGACCAAAGAATTCTACCAAGTCATGGACTACAAGTAGCCCCTAGACTTAGGATCCTAAGGTTGAAAATAAATAAGCAAAGGGAAAACACGCAAGACATTAATTCACACATACATGGAGTACTAGAAGCATACACAAGAATACACGTGGAAGACACATAATACATGAAGGTAATACATGCAAAACATAAAGCATACATGCTTAACATGAAGCATACACATAAGACATAATGAATACAGATAGAGAACACATAGAAGACATGAGAACATAAGTTAAAACATAACACATACACAAACATAAGAATATACATAGAACAAACACACAAGGCACATGACTCTGATACTAGATTTCTCTATCACTAGGGGTTATGTGGAAAGAATTGCCACTGTGGATCACATACTAGTAAAGACCACTGAGTTACTAGGTGACCACAACAAGTCACATGAAGTGCACGGGCTATCTAACTACATTGCACTAGGTGGCTCATGGACCAAAGAGGAAGCATCATGGGCTAGTGAGGACTACCAAATAACTAGGTGAGTTCCGTGCCAACAATAAAATATACAATCAAAAGAGAGCATAGAACAATGCATGCCCCCACCTTAAAGTGATTGCCAACTCCTATCAGGGAGTAATTTCTTTAAGGTAGAACTTGAGTCACAAAACAAGCATGAGAGCTTTCCGGAAGCATAGGCCCACAAGATATGCATTTACAAAGAACTACATTGCACCAAGGGGTTGCCCCCACAAAAGGCTAAATGAGGCCGATGCTACAGACATGATACACAATGGCTTGTGTAGTCATGGTATGATCATAAAATAACAATAAGTTATAAAAAGTAATAACACAAAGGGATCTACCTAGCTAGCATTAGTATATGTAAATATATGGAATTGTCATCATCTAGAAGGTAGTAGAACTAGGAAGATAAAGGGAGAAGTAACACATGAAATCAAAATAAACATCCCTTAGGTTAGTGAGGGAGAATACCAAAGCATTCTACACCTTGCATCATCCCCAAAGGACATAATAACAAAACAAGTTATGACATATAGAAGAATGATGATACAAATAGAGAGAATTTCACAACTGATTTCAGTCCCTTTGTATCCTTGCACGTACAAGGGTGTCAAGGGTCATCCAAAGAGAACTTAACAACACAAAAATAATAACATAAAATAGAAATAAAGCAGCAAGAAGCACATCATGGGGGGAACAAAATCACATACACATGTAACACAAAAAACAAGGTACCTCACGTGTGAGTTAACCTAAAGCAAGTCATCCTCCTCCCAATCTAGTTCTTTATCCATTTGAAAAGGAGGACAAGATGAAAGAGGAACTATATCACAAGATGTATAAGGTACAATAGAAATACATGTATTATCTTCAAAATCACTATTAGAATGTAGTAGAATAGGCTCCATAGTGACATGTGAAGCTTCTTTCTCTGCAAGAGACATCAGGGTAGTAGTTGTCTCTTTGGTGTTCGTCAGTGATAAAAACTTGTGAGGAGCGAGATTCTCCTCTTCTACGACAAGGTGAGCCATAACATGACGATGCTTCTTTATTTCTCATGCAATCTTATATATCTTAGATTTATTTGTGAAGTTCTTAAGGGGAACCATAGTATCTTCCAACATGGGTTCCTTTTCTTTCTTTGTTTTAGGAACATTAGAAGAAACAGGAGGAACTTCCAAAGGCTAGGAGACCATAGGAGATGGGTTCCTCAATGTGGGAAGCTCTTCCTTCTCAAATTTCAAGGTAGGCAAAAGTACATGAGCATCCTCAAGTGATTGAGAAACTGGGAAATAAAACTCATGCAATCAATTGATCACCACCAGTCTCCTTAAAGGCAGGTGGAACAAAAGTTATATTATTGTTATAGGAAGGTCTATTTTGTGCATGAAGGTTTCCTTGTTGTCCTTGAAGGGATGGCAGAGGGGGAACGTTGAGATATCTATCAGACACTTAGGAATGGGGAAGAACCTTAGATTTAGGCTTAGCTTCATTTGCTACATGTGGGACATGAGGAATTATAGCCATATCCTTAGAAGATCAAGGATGTTTAGGAACATCACCAGGGGGAATATTATTAAATGATAACTCATCTATCTCTTTTGCTTTAAATTTATGATATGACAAGAAGAATAAATCATCTCTCTTAAGAGACTCCTACTAGATGTGGCCAGAAGTACTCAAGTGAAAAGTGTCCATTTAGAGCAATGGGGTGATATTGACTATGATGTACAACATGCACCTGTCCCTCAAATGGGAACTTCAAGCACTTATGGAACATAAAGGGGATTGCCTTCATGGAGTAGAGCCATAGGTAGCCCAACTTCACATGAAATAGATCCGATGTAGGAATGATGACAAAATGAATGTCCAAGACTCTTGGCCCAACTTTAACTTCAAGCATTAAAGCACCAAGGATCGAATAGATAGACCATCATGTGCTCTAATAACCACCTCTAATACATCATTTGTATCTCAATGTAAACCATGCATGTAGAGAAAATCTTCAGTTACTATATTCACCATGCATATAGGATCTATCATATCACCCTGAATAGGTTTATCATTGATTCAAATAGTAATGTAGAGAAGCAGATTAGGAGCTTCGATAGTAGCATCATGTGGAGTGAAATATATAGCAAGTTCCAAATCCACTCACTCTTTATGAGGGCGAGCATCCACAATACAAATATCTTCATCATAATCTTTGTTGGGAGATATATTTGTCGTATTAGATTCACGATGAGGTAAAGGATTAGTATATATTTAAAGGTTTTGGTTAGGATCTACCACTGATTTATTCCCTTTATCATTAACACCAGTAACTTGGATGACATTGGCATTGATGAGGTCTTGAACTTCATGTTTATGATGCATACATCTTTCTGTGTTATGGCCAATGGAGCCGTGGAACTGACAAAAAGCCTTCGCATCAAAGGAATCTTGATGAGATTATTTTGTAATAGTTGTGTCAAGACATAATGAAGAGATTCAGATAATGGTGTAAAATTTCTTATTTTCGGTTTTAATTTATACGAGGTGGGAGCAGGAGATGACGCTGCCAACACATGCCTTCTAATGTTATCTACTAAAATTTTGTTTATCTTGATGAAATTCTTGTTCTGTCTCTTGAAACAATGATTATTAGAGGCTTCAAATTGACCAACTGGAGTTGATGAGGGATTATGCTCATACTAACTAAGTGAAAGTTGATAATCATGAAGAGCCATGCAAAGGTGAGCAAATGAATCATACCACATAAACAATATCTTGTCACAGATGTGAGGTTGTAATTTTCCTATGAATATTGTTTGCACATCAGCATCCAGAATAGAATATTGGATTTGTGAAAAGTGGGCTTAATAACGGCCCATGAAATCTCTTACTTTCTCTTTCATTCCTTATTTATAATGAACCAAGTCCATCAAAGAGGCTTGAGGTCCAATGTTTACTTGAAAGTGCTCAAGGAACTTATTAATTAATTGTGAAAATGTAGTTATAGAATTAGGAGAAAGCGTGCAAAACCAATCCAAGGCTGTGACCTAGGAAAAAGTTTTTCTATGATCACATCCTCAAAGTAAAAATCACCACATAGTAGTAAAATCTGCCACATGGTTGCTAGGGTCTCCCTTCCCATTATATTTCTCAAAGCGGGGAGTCTCAAAATTCTAAGGCATAGGAGTTCTTAGGATAGAATAGGACAAAGGGCTACAAAGGTAATGTGTTGTGATACTAGCTTTAGGTGCGCTATTACTCATGTTAGCCAATTTTTGTTGCATTGAGGTCATGTTCTTCAACAATTTGTTTATGACGGAGTCAGAAGTGGAATCGGGTAGAGATTGAAATGAAGGACTAGGTGACAGTGTATGAGTAGCCTTTTGAAATGTAATAGGTGGTTTAGATGTAGGTGGAGTGACATTAGGTGTAGATTTTGTGTAATTATAAGGAACAGAATGGTAATGGTAAACATGATTCCCAATAGATAACCCAACACATGTGGTAGCAGTATTACTCAGCTGTGTAGTAGTGGTAAGAATAGTAGATGAATAAGTAGGCATAGGGAGTAAGAGTATGGGTATCAACACTTGAATCCCCATTTGATTAGGAGAAGTCACATTGGTCATGATTTCAGCACAACTAGCTACCGACATAATTTTTTTATGCACTATGTGAGCTAGACCATACAATAATTCTACTCCCTCTTGTCCCTCAAGCAACAACCCTTATAAACGATAGGGAAAACCTCCTCGGCTATATGTTCCTTTCTCATAAATAGTTGAAAGTTAGCCAATTCCATCTCTAACTTTTGAATTTGGGCCTCAGGAACATGAGCAATAAGGTCATCAATATCGATGGATTCTTGAGCAATTGATGTTTCAGGGATAAGTGTAGTAGGAAGTTGTGTGACTTGATTAAGAATTTCAGATTCAGATGCATCAACATTAGAACTCATAATTTGAATACTTCTTCACACAAAGGTATTAGAATTGGGGCACCAGGTCACAAAGCTCATAAAGTGGCTACAAGCTTTAATGACACATAAAACTCCCAAATAGAAGAAATTGATGATATAGGAAAAGAAAGATTTGAGTTTTATTTTAAATGAAGCAATAGTATATCTTTAATTAAATTCAATTCAAATGAATAACAACAATGCTAACACCAAAACACAATTTTCAATGACTACTACGCAATTTTTAAATCTAGGATGCAATTTTTCTTTTTCAATTTTCAAATGCCACAATGCAAAATGCTTTTTGAACAACAATTAATGAAAGGTTTAGAAAAATGTAAATGGACTAATTAATGCAACAAGATCTACACAACCTTCAAAAACCCTAGGGTCAAAACTAGCATGATTTTCTATCAATGCAAAATTTTAACAAAACCTAGGTTGAAATTATGTAAAATTTAACAATGTATGAATGTAAAACAACTAAAAATCACACTCCCAATTAGATCTAGAGTGATGACCAACTCAGATCTGAAAGAAGAAGGAAGCAAAAGGTGCAAGAAATGACGGGTTCACCAAAATGTATTGTAGAAAAGAGATCATGATCGTAAGGAGTTAAACTAGTTCATCCCTCTTCTACAAAACATTGGGGCACAAACTGAGCATGGATTCTACCCAAGGAGGAGAGCCATACTATAAGGGTTTTTGCCCTTTTATTTTATATAGAAGAACCAACCAAGTTCAACCAAAACCAAACAAGCAAGCCAAGACTATGATTAAACCACAAAATGATGAATAACAAGCTAATACAGAGTACAAGAAATGAACCTCAGAGATCAACAAGTACAATAGAGGCTGCAATGTAATTTAGAACCTAGAAAATGTAGTAAAAATGCAAAGATAGGGGCACTCGAGTGCCCTGGTCATCTTTTAGGGTTAGGAAGAACTTTGAGTATTATCAGATCTGTATCTGTCTGCACTTCCTTCTTCTTGAAAACCAACGTCTGAAACCTATTCCTCTTACCAACACACATAGAAAGAGGGAAAATGTTGTGCTTTTTAAGGGATTTCCTCAGTCAGACCTCGTGTTGGTGTTCCCACCTCTACAAGAGTGAATGATAAGATCCAAGAGTGTGTGCCTTAGGAGGGGAGAGGCTAGATCTGCAATAATAAGATAGATAATGATGAATTATGATGATAATAACCATGAGATATCCAACCTTAGTTGATGAAGACCTAACACCAACAAAGGAGAGTGATGAAGGGGGCTTCAAACTTCCTTCAAAGCCTGCAAACAACTTCAATAGCATTCACAAGTAGAAGACAATCCAAACATGAAGAATCCTTTAGCATAGAACATCACATGAGAGCAATTTCACATTCATCTAGTTAGGTTTAAAATGCACTACAACACACACTTAAATATGCATTCTCACTCACCTTCGGCAAATAAAACAACTTTATGCTAACAAATACTAACTAAAGGAGTGTTCCAAGCTGACACCACAAAGTGGGGCTAAAAATCCCAAATGGGATGAGGGCACTTGGGTATCGTGGACCTTTAGCCCACAAACTCTAGAAAGTGTCATTTAATGCAAGCTTAGTCCAGTCCTAAGTTGATTATGTCAGGATCAGGATATTCATCATTTAGAGTTCAAAGATGTGTTAAAATAGGTCCAACCTAGGAGCTAAACTAGGTGTAAAATTCTAGTGTACACATTTTACAACACTACACTCTTTTCATCAGGGGATAGCATGTCAGAACTCCTTCATACAACTTAATATCTATGGAAACATAGGCAACAATCTTCATGATAATATCAATGACAACATCATATCAACTTCACTTTGTGATATCAACCAGCTTACAATTGACCAAAATACCATAACATATGAAACTTTGATATCAAAGACAACAATACTCCATCAGGTTGACATCAAGGACCACAGTAACACAAGAAATGATCTCGATCAAGTTAACATCAATGACAACAACAACCAATAATAGATTCCTTCACTGATGGTTTCTCCAGACATGATCAGGTCAAGATCAGAGAATAGGAACAACCAAAAACAATATTTGCATCAGAGTTTGGGTCATGTATGTATATAGTAATGCCTTTTGGATTGAAGAATGTACCTACAATATTTAGTAGGATAATGGAAAATGCTTTCAAAGAGTTCATTCATGAATTTTTAGAAGTATACCTAGATGATTGGACAATATATGGCCTGGTAAAAGACCATATTTAGGCACTAACAATTGCATCCAAACTTAGCAAAATTGAGCTCTATGGGTGCAAAGTGAAGTTTGAGAAAACCCTAAGTCTAGTTGAGAAGAAGGAAAAATGGCCACACCCACATTGATTGATATCACAGTGAAACCAAGGCCGATGTATAAAAAGTATCCATTCAAAGCAATGGAGGTGGACAAGGATGGATCCTTTTAGGGGTACCAGTAGAAGTGGTATATATAGAGGATATTTGAAAATACATTCATGAGACAATTTTGAAGATTGACCACATGAAATTTGAGGAACTACAAGATAAATTACTAGAAAAAGCAGGGTAATTGCTGCAATACCAAAGCATTGAGAAGAAAAACCTAGATCTGGAAAGGTTACCCTGACTTCTGTGACCAACATGAGGGGGTGAGAGTAATTTTGAGAATAATTGGAGGGGTACTAGCCATGAAAGCAATTAAAAATGATAAAGTGACATAGATCACATGGGCAACACCTGATGATCGTAGCCTAAACATCAAAGAAATTAAAGATCTAGGGGTAAGGTACATGACAATGGGGATCACTTTCAAAATATATTATGCTAATTAAGAAACGTCTACTACTGCCACCTCAATTCATACAGCATACCAAATGGTGATGGAGGGAAAATTTTTTGATCTATGTGAAGTGTTGCAAGAACAATTGATGGAGAATATGCAGAAAATAAAGGGTTCGAACTACAACTTCTAGTATGGAACCCTTATCATTTGTCTAGCATTTTACTTTTTGAATAAACTACTAGATTTTAAGGGAAAAGTATGGAAAACACACATACCAGTAGAGACACAAATAAAATACCATGTAAAACAACTCAAAGATACAAATTCCTACACAACCACATATTATGGGTTCTTCAGAGCCCTTCAAATAGAAATGCAAGCTATGGAATGAATTCCCTATGGCATAGTTAAATGATATACAAAAATATTACATTTATGGTGGATAAGGATTACACATACATGAAATTAGTAGAACCTAGGACATTCTAGATCCATAGGCTACCATAGGAGATCACCGCATAGGAAGTGGATGCTTATGCCAAAACTTTATTGATTAAGCCCAAAGATACTACTACAGAAAGATTTGATACATATCGTGATGTGATGGATAAGTAACATAAGAAGAATGTGGAAGAACATGTGGAGAAACATAAAGGAAAGTTACATGAAAAGTGGGGAATACCACAACAATCAAGCACATCCACACCACAATGCACCAAATTTGCTCCGTAAACTAGTGCGACAGCTCTGCAACCAACTATATTGGCTCCACAAGTAAGTACCACCACACAAACCCCAAGGAGGTCAGGGAGAAAGTAACTCCATAACAACTAGTACACAAACTATGGCACAACCAAATCCCTCTAATAAAATAGTGTCAACATAGTAGGAGGCATTAGAAACCCTAGTGCAGCTAAGTCCAAAGAAGAAAGGAGCAATGCAAAAGCAATGTACAAAAAGAAACATCGTACACATATATGCAGAAGAGATATTAGAAGAAGTGGAGAAATTAGAAAGATTATAGAGGAAAAAGAAAACAAAAACTGCCCCTACAGTAACTAGAGAACAAGAGTAGCTTGAACAAGCACAAATCAAAGAGGAACAATTAGATTTGAATGCATTAGTAAATGCTATTCAAAATAATGGAATGCTACAAAATATAGTTGACCTCTACAATGAGGTATCTCAGGGGAATAAACTAATAATACAAAAAGTAGTAATAAGATATATGCATAGAACAAATCAAACAACAGATAAACTAATGGAGGGGTTCCCAGGGGAACTAGTTGATGCTCTAAGAAAGAAAAGAGAAAAAGCATTAGAATTGGAGGAAGAACTAAACCAGGAAGCCATCAAAAAGATAGATCCAACTATATCTGAGCAAGAAAAGGATAAATTGTCTCAAATGCAATCCACAAAGCTTAGAACTAAAAAAATGGTAGACACCCTCATGAAAATGGCACAAGAAGATAGAGAAAGAATACAAAAGGAAAAAGAGGAAGTCACGAAGAAAGCATATGACATATTAAGGGGAGAAGACACAAATACACAAAATCAAGAAGTTAACTCCCCTCAAGATAAGCAACAAGAAAGCTAACATGAGGAGCAACAACACATGGGAAAATAACCAACAAACTACCCTCCACTTAATATAGAAGGAAGTTAGCAAGAGGAAGAACAGTAAGAATCTGGCAACCAAGAGGCATCCTCTACCTCTCATATCCAATCAATCAAGGACTTTTTGGTGCAGCAGAAGCAAATCCAACCTATGGTAATAACACAACTTTTGCAACTACCCCTAATTGGCACTCAAGTAAATTTGGCTGGAATATCATGTTTGCAAAAACTACAGTTGGGAGACATTTTTTACTCCACCACAAGGGAGGAAATTTTGCAGTGGCATGTGGAAAGTAGTGAATAGGTACATGAAGTGGTAGATATCATTCAGGGCCAACTTCTAGAAGTACAGAGGGATACAACATTGTCTCTCACACAACAATTAAAATAATTGGCCTAGAGTGTAAAAGAACATATAAGATATATGGAGGCCAAAGCCAAACAAGAGATAACATAGGAGATGAATAAAATGAGATTGGCGAAGGTAGCAAATAAATGTACAAAGGCACACACACAATTGGGTACACAAATAAGAAATATCTAACAAGCTATTGGAGAAGCCACAATTTTGTACCAATTTTGCTTACAGTGGCCCACTACCACCAAAGCCATGAAGGATCAAATGAATATCCTAGAGATGCAAATAGTAAAGTTTTGAGATATTCCTTCATGTACACACCAATGAATGGGGAATCATTTGTAACGCTCATGCAATGTCTCATTACTTCTAGGATAAAAAAAAGGGCACATTGATCATATTTTAATTTTTTTTATCTTTCACCTATTTGTATGATAATTTGTTCACATAGTATTACTGACAACTCTCTCTATAATCTACCCATTTGTTGATTTGTCTTGTCACAGAATCAATGTGAGAAACAATTGACTCTAGGGATGTATAAAGGGATATCTGGTGAGGATTGGTTGCATTTGGATTTTTTAGTATTTCAATTAAGCTTTCAAGTTATCTTTTGTTATCCTTAATTTACCCCAAAAAAATTTCTTGTGTCTCATGAGGATGTCGATGAATTCAAGGAGGAGTTTGGGGAGGGTTATTTTGTGCCCCCTCTTCAATTGGAATCTCATCGTCCACTCTATTTGGTGGATTAGGGCTTGGGGCTATTTCATGGGGTTTATTGGCTGAAAATTAAAAACAAAAATTAAATCAAAATATTGCAAAACAAATCCAATTCACTTTCAAAATTAGAAAAACATGGAAACCCTACCTTGTTCAACATGTTGACCTCATGGAGCTTGTGCATGATGTCCTGTAGTGTGGGAATGTCATGGAAGAATTTTTTTTGAGTGGCTTCTCCTTTAATTTCTCCAAAATGTAGTTGTGTAATAACCCTACTCACATTTTTGTCTCTTCAAGGGATGCTAGACTGAAATGAAAATGCGGACCTATTTTTTTATTTTATGCCAAGAAAGACAAAACGTTAGCGCATTATAATGTGCTCACATTTTACTAAGCCATAATGCACTCGCGTTGTCTTGTTTGGACCAAAAAGTGATTTTGGCCATTTTTTGGTCCCCCATCTTTTTGCATGTGCCCTGTAGTTCTTGTCTATAAAAAACCATGTAGGTGAAAAAATTCTCAACCTGTAGAAGTTTTGTTTGGAATTTCTTTTCTTTAAAACTTTTTTTATAATTTGTTGCCTTCAATAAAACCTTGTTTAAGCTTCATAAAATCACACATAGAACATAGATATCAAATTAAGATTTTAGAAAGTCATACCTAAATAAAATTAAGCGTCAATGATTCAATGTTGTAAAGCTTATTTCCTACTATTCCTTCTTATGCATACAAAATGAAAAATAAACATTAAAAATTAAACAATATAAATTTGATAGTTATCTTATCGACCCACACTAAATATCTCAAATTGAATATATAAAACCATATATATTTATAAATAGTCCTAAGACATTAGATCTCATCCAAAGAACATCTTGGAATCATTTGGAATACACATGACTTGCACATATACAAATTAGATACACAAAAGAGAATTTAAAGCAATTTCACTATATTACTTCAACATCCTTATGCAGTTTATTATTTCTTAACATGTCTACAAGTTTTGTACAAATCCTAAGAGGTTTGACTAGTAATGAGGAAATCCAAGGTTTTCCATTTATCGTAGAAAAAATCTCACTATGCTTGACAACAACACCATTTTTTGAGCAATGGCTATAGAAAGCATGAGCACATTTTAAAAAGTTTCTTTGATAATAAATAAGGCCATGTTATGTTGTAAATTGTGCTCTTGCTTGGATTAGCATAATTTCACTAAGTTTATCTCCTACCTTTTAGTGTCCCGTAACTCCTTTCATCATTGGACCTATCTAAACCTTGATTGACGTGTATCACTTCGATGAAATGTTGCATTTCAGAGTAATTACCAACAAAACCCAGAAAGAAACTATGGATACTAGGGATTTAGGCCACCCTTAAGCATAATCCAAATCTAAATTTGGGGGTTGGAGTTGGGCGCCCGCACCCTAGTCCTTCCCTAAATCATGGGATTACAAATTTAATTTTAGTGTTAGCTTTTACCATGTGCTTCGTGATTCTGAATTCAAAATTTCTTTCCCCTATTATGTCAGCCTTTTATTTCAATTTATTTCATTTCTAAGGTAAGATATTTAAAGAGAACTCAAAATCATTTTATCACACACAATTATGATGCAATCTTATTATGCCCAAACTCTACTACAAGTGCTATTGAAGGTCTGCAAAGTGTTGAAGCTCATTGAAGATTTGGATCTTTACTATCTTGGAGATATGTTGTGAAGATTAGGAATCAAGATATTGAGTCTATCTTGCTCTTCCTAGGGTTTGTGAATCCTTTTGTACAATCAGGAGAAGGGTTGAAGCCTCTGACTTGAGTTTTAGAATCCTCCATGGATATGGATACCTCACCTTCTTCTTCTACAAGTCTTCTTTGATATCATCTCCTTGAAGTGAAGTTGTTGTTTCCTTGAGTGATACATTGTGTGGATCTACTCTTTCATGCTTGAGTCATTTAGGATCTTGCATTTGTTTATGCTTACACTTATGGTTTATGAACACACACACACACACACACACACACACACACACACACACACACATCTGCATATTTTGACATTGGCTATTGTTGAGGTAGGAATATCGAAGATGGGGTTTGACTAAGGAAAACTCCTATATAGCCACAACATTCCTTCTCCTTCTTTCATTTGTGTAGGTTAGATTTGTGAAGATATAACAAAAAGGTGCAGAGAGGAAACATATATTATAGTCATAATTGCCATAGAAGTTACATATTTGTCTTTGGAAAAGTGCAAAGATGATTTCGAGGGCGCCCAAGTCTATTAGGACTTCAAATTTGGGATCTAGAATCTTTAGCAGAGGCTCAGACAACTGGTGCAAAATGTTTTGTGACAAGAAAACTTATAATATGATTTCAAGGGTGCCCAAGTCTTCTAGGTTCTCTAAATTTAGGTGCACAGGCTCTGATATTTCATGTCTGCATTTCTATACTCAATTGTTTTCTTCTTCTGGAACCTATTTGTTTGAACAAGTTTTATAATTAGGGTTTGGCTTGATCTAGCTTGTTAGGGTTTGCAAGAACCTAGTTCATATATCTTATCATATACATCAACAAAGGAATAGGATACCTGTAGCTTTACCCTTCCTTAGTGGTTAAGCTCGGTTCATATTCCTAATGTTAGTGTATGAAAAGGGAGGTTTGAGCTAGTTGATCATGTTAATCATTCTTCTCTTTTTTCACACTAAACATTTTGGTGAACCTGTATTTAAAGAATTTTTATCCTTAAACATTAGATCTAATTGCATTTTTTGTTCAAATCAAATTTACATTACAATTTCCTTTCATTCATAGTGTATGCATTGCATTTTGAAAGATCATTAAGAATTTGTTGTATCTTGACTCACATTAAGTCTTGGATACATTAGATCATGTGGAAATGTCTGATTTCTATTTACAAGACTTTAATGCATATGATGAGCCATTTAGTTGTGATGACTTCAATATGTTAGATGAAGCCTTAGATGACTTTATCTCTATTGAATATTCCACTACGACTCCTAAACTATTGTTCCTTCAAAGATTAGTAAACACAATGTATGTTCCAAGATCTCAAGAAGAACTTGTGAAACCCAAGATAGTGGCCAACATGTGTTTTGATGTGCCTCAAACACAAATGAAACTGGTTCTCACTATAAGAGGTTTTCTAAATTATTCTCAACCTCCTGATTGTATCTATAACTATGCTAAACAAATAACAAGTCAAGATGAATCACAAAATTCCAATCACAATGTGGTTGCTCACACATACAATACATGAAATAGTAAACAAAGTAAGAAACAATCAAACATTCCAATCTCTTTACCAACTTTTTAGCATATGCTTCCTCAACCACCTCATCTTACTCACAAAGTTGGTCAAGATTATGATCTTGTTGAGCAACCTTGTGCTACTCCCGCTAAGATCTCTCTCTAGGAACTCATAAAAACATTACCTACATACCATAGAATGCTCCAAGAACCTTTACAAAAGGTGATTGTACCACCCGTTGTTAAGCCTAATGATGTAGCAGCTCTATTAGTATGTATGCATGTGACAAAAAACATATATTCTATTTCAACAACATGAGTTACCATCAATGGAAGTTTAGAATCAACGTGATCCTCTTATAATTTTTGTCACAATAAACAAAAAGCTGATAAAGCAAGTTATGATTGACAATGGATTGACTCTTAATGTTTGTGGTGTTAATCTACTACATAAAATTAAGGTTGATACATATTTAATCAAACCGAATAAGATTCACATTCGTGGCTTTGATAACATTGGTAGACAATCCATTGGTACCATAACTTTATTCATAAAGGTTAGGCTCGTGACATTATCTACCCTTATCCATGTCATGCCTGGTGCACTTTCATATGATATGATTCTCAGTAGATTGTAGATTCATGTCATGGGAGCAATTCCATCTACCTTGCATCAATCAATAAAGTTTATTTATGCAAATAAAATTCAAACCATTGAAGCCAATCCGAATCTATAAAATTGTTTACAAATTGAAATGCAAAGATAAGATCTCAATCATAAGATTCTAAATAACTTACAAGTTGATTCATCAATACCTCTTTCCATAGATAATGTTGTACAAGATTCCAAACCATCATCAAATACATTTCTTGGTGATGATTGGGGTTCATTAGATTTTACTCCTACCTTTATAGGGGAATATAAACTCAAGAAGCCTGAAACATCAAAGATTGGATCGATCTCATGTAAACAATATGTGGAAACATCTAAAGAACCTAAAATTTCTTTAGTCACAAACACAGACAACACTCTTACTTACACTACAAAATATGAGGCCTATGAGGCTCCATCATCTCTTAAATAGATGGCATCCCTTTATGGTCGGGGATTTACAATCCTTAAAAAAAATTATGACTATGTAGGTAATGGTTGTGGCATAAATCAACAAGGAATCAGAGTACCTTTACAAGTTGTAGCAATTGACTATAAGGTTTGTATTGGATACCATTCTTTGAAGCCCAGGTGCCAAAGCTTACAAATGTCCTAATCTTAATGTAAAATGTTGGCAACAGACACTGCTTCGCATTGAAAGGTGTTGTCATCGATGGCAACTAAGATCATCCCAATCATCCGCATAACACAATTTGTTCACACCGGAAGTCAGAATTAGAATTTTCCTAAGTCCAGGGAATTAGGAATAGAGTAGGTGATAGGGTCCAGTATCTTGATCCAGATCTCTCCAGTAGAAAGGCATGGTTTGCTGTAGATCTAAGGTAGTTGTAAGCATTGTCAAGACACTCTAAATCTAGAGTTTTGTCTTCTGGTGATTAAGGATCCAAAAAATATTAGCTTCTTAGTATCGGGTTTCAATTTGATAGAACAGACAGAAAAAGAACAAGCCAATCTTGTGAATGATCTTAATTCTGGATGTATAGAAGCTGTTTATTGGGCAATTGGTGATGATCAGTAATGGTAGCTGACATGATTGATGATCTACGAATGCAATTTTTGGTCCGCATCTCATTTTATGTATGGATCTAGCCGATAGAGTAGAGTACTCAACAAAGTTCTAAATGTTCTTGAAGCCGACTAGTAAAATGATTGTAGATCATGTTACTGATATATATAGCCGATGGAATTGGATGATTTTGTGGGTATAATGTGCGTATAAGGTGTAAATGTGAGAAGAGTAGAAATCTAAGGTGCGAATGAAGGCAGAGCAGTAAGAAGAGTAGAGCAAAGATGAAATGTGTAAAATCAGTTTTTGCACTTAACCATAATTGAAACTCTTACATGGGTAGATGTTATTTACCAGTTCAAAATCTGTGCTATTCTCTTGTAATATTTCTATAGGCAGTGAACCTCCATTTGAGAAGTGAGATCTAGGTAGTGAGCCCAAATGTATGTGCATTCCCATTTGTAAAATACTTTTAACAAGGTATTAATTTTTGTGGGTTAACCCCCACCGTGGTTTTTCCCTTAACTAGGTTTCCACGTTAAAAATCTTGGTGTCAATTGTGTTTTTGTGTTACTACTCTTACACTTATGATTGTTGTTGTCATGGTTAAGTTATTGAATTGTTATTAAGTGGTAAAAGAAAGAATTAACTACAGTAAGTTACAAAGTTTTGAGACAACTGATTCACCCCCCCTCTTAGTTGTCTGTCCTATTTCCAACATTTGGTATCAGAGCAAGGTTCCTTTATGAAAATTTTAATAGCTTAAGGAAGATCTGGGAAGGTAGTAAAAATGGATGAATATAACCTTCAAGGGAAACTTAATCTCACCCTAAATGATCTTGAGCAGTCCAAGGAAGAAGTCCAAGAGCTACAAGAAAACCTCAAAAAGGTTGAAAACTTCATTGAGATTTTAAAAGAAAAATTGAGCAAATCTAATGCAAAAGGGAATGAGCAACCTCTTCAACAAGAAGACAAGGCCCTGAAAGAGAAGACAAATGAATGTGAAAAGTTAGCTGAAGAAGTTGTTGTCCTATAACATGAGATGGAAATTGGGGTGATGAAACTAACCAAGTAAATTGAAGATAGGAAGAAAACTGAAGAAGAAATGAAGCAAAATCTGAAAGAGAGAACTGAAGAATGCTGTAGATTGGATGGAATAGCTGGTCTCCTAGAATCTAATCTACAAGAAAGTAGAAACAATGAGAGAGAACTTGAGAGATAGATTATCACTCTCAGACATGACCTAGAAATTGCAAATGATTATAAGGAGAAGTACAAGATAAGCTCACCTAAACTTGAAGCACTAATTGAAGAACATAAAAAGGATGATGACAAACATAATCTTAGATATGAGAAAGGTGAAAGCTCTGGATCCGGACAAAGAAATTTCCAACCAAGGAATAAAAGAAATAGAACTAGAAAACCTCTGATAAGATAGCCTAATGCTCAAAGATATCCATCATTCAATGGAAATTGTTTCAATTGCAATAAATTTGGTCATAGAGCTACTCAATGTAGAAGTAGAGTAAATCAAAATGATCCATCCTTCTTTGGTCAATTCTTCAAGTGTAAGAGGTATGGTCATAGATCAAATGAATGCAGAAGTACGATAATGAATAATGCTAACAATAGAGGAATTAGCAGTTCTTTCAATGGTTACTATTTTGTTTGCAATGGGTTTGGACACATGGCTAATTAGTGCAGATCAAGAGGAAATCAAGTTTATAAGAAAAGAAATGTTGTGTGATTTAACTACAATAAATCTAGTCATATTGCAAGATTCTGCAGAAGTAATGGAAGAAGAGATCCAGTAAATAGAAAATTGGATGAGCAAAAACAAGACAAAGGCAAAAGAAAAATTGATGTGAATGAGATACAGAGTGAAATGAACAAGACTTGGGTAAAGAAAGATACAATAAACAATGGTGATGGGTCCGCACCGGAATCAAGTGCTGACAATTCCTCTGGGAATTAAGTCAGGAGCTCTAGCTCAGGGGGAGCTACATTGAACATCAAATTCCCCCAGTCAGTAAGTGGGTGCCTAAATCTAGCACAATAAAAGAGAATATTTTGAATTAGTTCAGAACCTTTGGAAGGATTTCCGGAAGAAAATATGTTGATATGAAAACTTGTGGAGTGATTCATGAAGAACTATCAAAAATAGACTAACCGGATATAGTTAGGGCAATGCATTTATTACAATGCCAAATTAGGTTTGTAAAAGATAAAAGGTCACTTGGTCACTCATTTAAATCACTTTGCATTTAGAGGAAACATGAAGAAGAGCATTCGAGCTGTAAATCCAGAGACTAAGGCACAAAGAGCGAATTTAGCCGACAATTGGTCAACCCTAACCCCGTGAAGGAAAAGGGTACCTCTCTATAAAGCTTTGAATCTAAAATTTGTTGAGATGGCTACTCCTCATGTTGTTGACATTACTGAAAGGCCTCAACCCAAATTTAAGAAGCATCCTCACAAATCAATAGAAGTTAACACATTAGGTGCTTTTTCAAGTGTTCTGTATGGTGTACTACATGTTGAATACATTAAGGTTTATATTCATGCAAACATAGATGAATTTGGAGATTCAAGGTATGTAGACTTGTTTGAGAAACAACTCAGGGATGAAAATCATGAACTTAAACCCGAGTATAAGGCACTACAGGATAAACACTTTATTCAGATTATGGGGTTTCTAACATTTGATAAGGATGAATGGGTCTGATATGTTTCAAGTCGGATGCATGATGAATTCATTTGGTTGTTAAAACCATTCAAGATCACCAAGAATGCTATCAAAATTGTAACTGGGTTAAACTTAATTAGAGGATTGCCCATGCTGAAAGCTGTGAAAAACTAGATAGTGACTGATGCTACTAGTGCCAAGTTTGACAGAAGGGCAATGACCATTAATGATATTATAGAACCAGATGTCAAATTCGCCTCCATGGTGATTGGGTAAAAGATTTACCACTCAAGCAGAGAAAATTCTGTTTCCGGAACAACCATATATGCTGCATACAAGATGCTGAAAGAAAATATTAATTATGACTTGTGTGAATTACTACATAATCTGTATACACCTAAAAATGACACGACTCTGTCCAAATAAATATTCTTAATATTTATTTAAGTCTAATTCCTCTATCAATAAATAAATAAACAAATTTATTTATTTGATTCATATTCTTCCAATAATTAAATAAAATCAATTTATTTAATTAAATCCCTAAATTCTTCCAATATCCTCCAACAAATTAAATAATACCAATTATTTAATTAGTTCTTCCAAAATCATTCTAAATTAAATAATAACAATTATTTGATAACTTCTTCCAATAATATCTTCTCTAAATTTAAATAAATCAAAATATTTATTTAAGTTGTCCATTTCTTCTAAATATTGAGTTATCTCTAAATATAATTCAATCCTTGTGCACATGCAATTGAATATTCCAAATATTTAATTGAGCTAAAATATCTTCTCATCCTCATGCAATATCCTTCCTCTAATTCTAATCAGTTAACTCTTCTATCTATTTTGTTAATTGATTAATCTCTTCAGTTAACTCATTCTTCTATTTCATTAATTCCTCTCATACAAAATAGAGCAAGACACATGTCCTCTTCCTATTTGCGCACATTCCTCAACCATTCTCAACTGTTGATCTTCTCATTCTTTCTATATTGTTGATCTTCTCTCTTTTAAGTCTATAAGTACAACCCTATTCCTCCATTTCATTTATCCAAGCTTTTAGTAAACTTATTCTATAGGAATTACAGTGTGCCTTTGGCACCAAACCATTCTATAGCTTGTGATACCCCTATTATCATTGCGATTGTGTTGAATAATCTCTTCATTACAAACCTATCACAACCATTCCCACTTGACATCTTGGAAAATAACAAGGAAGTGCACCTTCTGAGGGCCATATTCATACACAAGATCATTTGAGGTAGGCGACCAATGGAAGCCACGAAGTAAAGAGGTGTGCGAGGTTTTGAGTTCTTTGTTTGTTTGATCTTCTTTGTTTCTTATTTTATTGAGTTATTAGGTATTATTGATATTATTGATTATTCATTCCAATATTCCCTTAACATTTTTGGTGCCCACTGTGGGGCCCTACCCCAATTTAACCTCAAAACTGAGTTTTTGTGCGTTAGGTTCTGTACATAGGAGGATATTGTGCATTTGATCAATTCTAACATGCATCTATTGTCTGTTTTGGCACATCTGATATTTTGGCGCATATACTCTTTGTTTCCGCACTTTTGACCTATGTCTCAGCACTTTTGTAATCCTACACATTTGTTGTCTATTTCTGTGCATATGATCTTTGTTCCTGTGCATATGATTCTGACAGTGACTTTTTGAGTTTTCTTGTGATTTTGCTAACGCTTAACACTTTTTCGCAAGAATATTCTTTGATCTACTTGCAGGTTAGGGGCTGGTCTAGTCATATAGCTGCATTTATTAACTCATCTCTTGATCTAAAGGAAAGTAAATGGATGTTCATGCAAATCTCATTTAAATCTAACTAGGAGGATTGCAATTTGATCTTGTTGCATCAACAACTTGAATTTAGTCCCAATGCTAGGAGGCTAAAATTGAACCATTGCTATCTCACTCTCAAAGTTAACAAATTGTGTGTGTGCCCAAGTAGCTAACTCATTTAGTCTTTTTCATTTTAACTAGGGGAAAAGAACCATTGTCTTTCATATTTTTGGAATGATACTAGGCCTATGCTCTCCCCTATCTTGGGTGACCAAAATGCCAAACATATCATTTCACATGTTTTTCCTTTAGAGAGGCCTACCCTTGGATATCCTTCCATCCAAGTGGGAATGACCTTAAGTGGTAACAAGCTAAAGCCAAGCTCTACCAAGCCACTATAAATAAATTATGTTTGGAGCAAAAGCTTCAAACAACGAGTGTTGTTGTGTTATACCAACAGCCAACCTCCCCCAAAACCCTCCAAGGTGCAACCCTTGAAGGTTGGGAGACTCCATAATAGAGAGTAGCATTACCGCACATATAACCACTCGAACAGTTGCACTTACTAATCATCCTTTGTTTTTAGTATCCAAAAACCCCTATAAGTCAGTGCAGGGAAGGGCAATTATCACCTCCCAAAGATGCCTCAACTAGAAATAGTGAAAATTCAGTTTATATTGCCCCAGCCAGCCTAGGATTTGTACTTGTTTTTTTAGTCAAAAAGAGTCCAAAAATTACAAAAAAATCAAAAAAACCATGAAAATATTCTTTGTGTTTGCTGTGTCTTGCCATAATTGAAAAAAATTAGATCAAAAGATTAACTTGTAGCCAAGAAACTGAAAACACCAAAAAACGTGTGAAAATTTGCAAAAATAGTCAAGAAAAACTAGAGTTGCGCATTTACCCTGAAAGTTGCGCATCTGTGTTGACCTGCTACACATATACCTCAACTTTCTATGCATTTGTCACTTGTTACTATGCTTTTACCATTTACCAGAGCTGGGCATTTATATCAACATGTTGCGCATATACCTTCTGTTTTAGCGCATCTATTGCTACACATCCAAGACAGTGAGCTTTTCCACATCTTTTGAGAGAAAATTTTCAACATTTCTGGGTACCCATTTCAGCCTTGTTCCAATTTCTGTGATCAGAGTTACCATGTAGTCACTTCTCCCATCCGTTTCCATAGCAAACCCTCTCCTTCATCGGTCATCTCATCCACCTTTTACCAGGTCTTCCGATAAACAAGTCAAAGTATTCTATATCAGATTAGTGCAAGACCTTTTTCAGATCATTTCAGATTCAAGTAACCCTAGTAAGTCTCCACCATCAAGGATTGGACATCCTTTTCTCTCAGAACTTTGCTAGTGGTCTTGGTGCAAGACTAGTCTCTACACAGTAAACAAGTATCGACTACCCTTACTTGTGGCTATCATCTTGTATCAACCAACTTACTTGGAATCATTGATTAAAAGAGTCCCTTGTTTGAATCTCGTCAACACAAGTATCCTCTTCTCACCAACCTACACCAACACCTTACCAAAATCTCTAGTTTCACCCCACTTCTCCCCGAATCACCTTACATAGTCTTAACTAGATCCCAAACACAAAAACAACTTGAAATGGCCAGAATATCTGACCGGATTGTATCCCCTCATGACAGTGATGAGGAAATCTCTCATGAGGAGTATCAAGGAGCCCTCCAAGATCAAAAATTTCAATGCATGATGGACAAAGTGCTCAATGAGGACCCTCAAAAGTACTTTCTTCATCTTGCAAACCAAAGACTTAAACTCCCTGCCGACTTTGACATCAATGCATTAAAAGAACCAGGAGAGGAAAAAACTCACGTAAAGAGCACAAATGAGGAAAGCTTCCTTGACAAAGACAAAAGAAAGAAAACAATAGACCCCAACATACCTATAGACACACTGACGAAACAAATCCAAACTTTACAACAGCAATTCATGGACCTCCAAATAGGGACGTCCACTAAAACTTATTCATTGGAGGATATCTCGCCATATCCCTTTGACAAAAGATTGAACATGGTACCCTTCCCCTTTTGGTTGGAAGGTCCTAAGTTTGACAAATACAAAGGGAAATGAGACCCAAGAGATCACAATAGGGAATTTAGTGCCACGTGCCTAGAAGTAGCTCACAATGAAACTTGGTGCAGGAGCACCCGCACATGATTAGGATATAGGTCCGCATAATTTCACAAAGATCATGTGCTAGGTCTAGAAGATAAACTGTTAGATTTTGGTTTGGAGGTGATCCGGCCCGGTCGTCACATGATCTTTGTGAAATTATGCGGACCTATATCCTAATCATGTGCGGGTGCTCCTGCACCAAAACTTTCCTAATGAGACTATTCCCTAGATCTCTAGGTGGACAAGCCATGGAATGGTTCTCATGACTTCCCCCAGGTATCAAAATTTTTGATGAGTTAGTAAACATGTTCATCACACACTTCTCATATAACATTGAACATGAAGTTTCCATGCTTGACCTATGCAATACAAAGAAAAAGAGTGGTGAATCCTTCACTGCCTTCTTACAAAGGTGGAGACAACTCGCAAGCAAATGCTCATATCATGCACTTGAGAAGAAAATGACCGAGATGTTTGTCCACAACCTTAACCATGATCTAAGTTACCAAATCCAAATTCAATGCCCTACCTCATTCATGAAGGTCATTGAGATGGGATTATTCATCAAGAAAGCTATGATTGCCAAGGGGCAAATAAAGTTGTACAAGGACACCCCTAACTCTAACTACACCATGAACAAGTCAAAGTTTTGGACGGAGAACAAAAATATCGTCAATGATGGAGTAGTTGATGCCAAAGTAGTGGCTCCCAAACAACAACCAATCTTCACGCTCAAAGGAGAGGCAAGCAATCCTACACCAAACAAAACCTTCTCTCACGAGCTAAAACAATGGTTCACCTCCACTCCTAGATGAAAATTCACACAACTAGGGGAGTCCCAGGAGTCTACGTTAAGAAAGCTATTATCCAACAATGAGATCACTCTTCCTATCACTAGCGACTATGAACCTCAAGTAAAACCTCATTATTGGAAAGACACTGATTTCTGTGAGTATCATAGAGGAAGAGATGATAAGACTAACGACTGTATCTATCTGAAACATGTCATTCAAGACATACTTGACCAAAATCAGGCAGGCACTAAAGAACATACCTCTAACGAGACACATGTAGCATACAAGGATCCACTCCTCAACCACAACAGGCAGAATCAAAATAATGGACACAACAATGCTAACTATGTGAACATGCCATTCGATTATACCATCAATTATATATTGGACCACATCCCACAAATCAATGTGATGACATCCAACCAACAGTTAGGACCTAACAAAACTGATTGTAGCATCATCACCCATAGTGGTAAGGTCACATTGAACATGCTTCCTCCAAGGTCATCACCTTCTTCATCTAACTCCCATAAGTACAGTGTCATAGACCAGCTTTGGAAAACTCCTACCCACATATCTATCATAGAGTTATTGCATCTGTCTCCCTCCCACAAGGAAATTCTTGATAAAGCCCTAGTGGAAACAACTATACCCACAAACTTGGCCCAAGATAAAATTAAAGTCATGGTAGGAAATCTAACCTCCTCTAGCACCCTATCATTTACCAAACAAGATGACCTATCAATATCCTAGCCTCATAACACACCCCTACATATCATCACCTTCATTCATAAACACCGTATCAAAAGAGTTCTCATTGATGGAGGAGTCGGTTTAAATATTTGTACGCTCAAAATAGTCCTTACATTGGGGTTCTTGGAAGCTGTAGTGAATCGTAGGAAAAAGATCACCATTAAAGCCTATGATGAAGAAGAAACAACTACAAAAGGAACAGTGGTGTTACCCGTACAGATTGGACCAGCAATAAAGGACGTTGTTTTCCAAGTCCTAGACAGGGAGCTAGCCTATAATATCCTCCTAGGTAGACCTTGGATTCATGCCATGAAAGCTGCGCCTTCTACCTACCACCAATGCATCAAATTTCCTCATAACAGAAAATAGATCACCATACAAGGTGATCTGGATCCTTTTCAACATTGCAACTCTATCCACTCAAAGCCTAATTGCATCATTCCCAATAATAGATCTTCCACATCCCCCATCTCATAGTATGATTCTACCTCTGAAGTTTCCTCGTCCAAGCCCAAAGAGCAGAAAATCACAATCAAAGAAATAAGGGTAGGGGAATACTCCATCAAGCACAACCTCAACTTAGCCAAAATGCCTCTATCTCTAAGATCCTTTGGGCAACTTACACCTTTTCCAAAGCCATCTGCTCCTCCTGAACCTCCCACAGCTCCCTTTGTAAACTGGGGGACCCTATCAGACGAAACTGAGGAAAGAGATGTCTTGCAATGGCTCTACACAAAGGAAGATGACACACAACAAGAACCACCTAAGCTCCCAATAGAACTCTATGGGTGTGGTGAGTCTATCTTGCATAGAATGGGTTATGAAGGACAAGGTCCCATTGGTCTAAGAAAATAAGGAATAATAGAACCCATCCAACCCTCCTCATCCTCATTGGCAAGAAATACAAGAGGGCTAGGATACAAAGACAAAGGCAAAGCTAAAGCCAGTGCTTGTTTTGTGGAGTAGATCTGTGCCTTACAAGAAGACAGTGACACAGACTCCAATGAGTATGAGTGGGAGGAACTCACAAAGCACTCCTATGAGGACAAAGGAGTTGACATCGTTCAAACCTATAGCCCCTACCATGATGGACAAACACTAACACATAGACCATTAGAGTGTGATTCGCTAATTCCTGAGAGTATGACTTTCGAGGAAAGTCAGAGTTCCATTGCAATAAACAATTTGGAGGAAAGTACCATCCTGGATCCTATCCCTACCAATCCTACTTATGTGTCCATCCAAACAATCACACCCAACGAATCAGATCTATCTTCTGATACCCTCCCCCTTGTGCATCCTCAACTTATCGACTGGGATTTATGAGGAACCCCACAACTAGACATGTTCCAAAATGATGATGCCTATATTGACTACATGGAACTTAGGGACCACCTACCTAAGGGAGATCATAAAGATGGCTTCGCCATTGAACTCAACACCATGGCCTATTTTGGAGAGGGTGCCAAGCCTTCTAGTTGCAAAAACATCAAAATAAAAACTAGATCTGATGGTGAAAACCGCTCTGCGGCAGTATCAGATCCCAAAGTAGTAAAAGGAAAGGATGCATCAGATGGTGAAAACCTCTCTGAGGCACCAGATGATGGAAGGCTTGACACTCTCCCCATTGACATGTACCAGGAGAAGTCTTAGATTGTTGTGGAACCTACAGAACCTGTCAACATTAGAAAAGAGGAAAAAACTAAGATCATTCACTTTGCAAAGTCCCTATCTCCACCAGAAAAGATAAAATTTGTGCCATTCTTCAAGAAAAAGCAAGTCAACTTTGCTTGGTCATACATAGATATGCCTGGTTTAGATCCAGATTTGATCCTACATCATCTTCCACTAGATCCAAGAGTCAAACCAATCAAGCAGAAGCTCAGGAAGATGCATCCCCACATTGCATTACTAGTAAAAGAGGAACTTAAGAAATTACTGGATGTAGTGTTCATTAGGGCAATAGACTATCCAGAGTGGGTATCTAACATAGTACCAATATCCAAACCTAATGGCAGAGTCAAATTGTACAATGATTTCTGAGATCTAAACAAGGCTTGCCGCAAGGATGACTTTTCGTTGCCTAATATTGATATCATAGTCGACTTGACAAAATGACACACCATGCTTTCTCTAATAGATGGCTTCTCCAGGTATAATCAAATCATGATAGCACCAAAAGACCAACATAAAATGGCTTTCACTTGTCCATGGGGCACTTTCTGCTGGAATGTTATGCCATTTGGGTTAAAGAATGTCAGGGCAACATATCAACGCACTATGACCACTACCTTCCATGATATGATGCACGTCATAATGGAGGACTATATATATGACATCCTCACAAAGTCACTCACAAGAGAATCCCACCTAGATGTACTAGAGAAGGTCTTTTAGAGACTAGAACACTTCAAAGTCAGGTTGAATCCAAAGAAATGTGTGTTTGGAGTCACCTCCGGCAAGCTCTTAGGCTTCATTGTATCAGCAAATGGGATCGAAGTGGATCTTGCCAAGGTCAAGGCTATTATGGAAATGTCACTACCAAAGAACATCACTCAATTGCAGTCTCTACAGGGCAAGTTATAGGCAATCTGCTGGTTCATATCACAACTGGCAGACAAGTCCCAACCTTTTACTCACCTATTGCACAAAAACATACCATTCAGATGGGATGAAAAGTGTGAGGAACGATTTTGCAAACTGAAGGAATACCTCATTAACCCACCTATTCTCATGCCACCTATACAAGGTAAGCCACTGTATCTATATATATCTGCTAGGCCAACAACTCTTGGAGCCCTCCTAGCACAACAAGATTATGAAGACAAAGAAAGGGCTATCTACTACATCAGTCACACATTGGAGGGCTATGAACTGCAATATTCCCAAATAGAAAGATCATGTCTTGCTATGGTTTTTGCTTCCCAAAAAGTATGACATTACATGCTAGCACATTTAGTCAAGCTTATTGTAAAGATAGATCCATTAAAATACCTATTAAGCAAAGTAGCTCTGATAGGCCACCTAGCCAAGTGGGTAATGTTGTTAAGTGAATATGACATTGAGTATGTAGAAGGGAAGGCTATCAAAGGATAGATCATTGCTGATTAGTTAGCAGAAGCACCATTATAGGATACCACACCAATGGCATTTGAGTTCCCAGATGAATCCATTTTTAGTGTCACAGCATACTCATGGAAACTGTACTTTGATGGATCCTATACAAAACATGGATTAGGGGCAGGAATCTTGTTGGTCACTCCTCAAGGCAACACCATACCTAAGTCTTATCATCTGCTATTCCCATGCACAAACAATATAGAAGAGTATGAGGCCTTGGTCATTGGTCTCAAAATGACAGCAGAATGGAACATAAAGGAGCTACATGTCTATGGCGACTCCCAACTGGTAATCAACCAAGTCAACAACGACTATCAGACCAAAGATGACAAGTTAATACCATACAAGCATATGGTAGATGACTTAAAAAGTACTTTGTGATCATGTCCTTTGAACAGATACCTCACATTGAAAACAAAGCAGCAGATGCCATGGCAACCATTGCCTCGCTCCTCAAGATCCTAGAGACTGAGTCATGGTATGAGTTCTTGGTGGAGTCAGTTGGGTAACCAGCTTATGATCTTCCTGAAACAAACTCCATATGCCTATTAGTCAAATCTGATTTATCCTTGTATGGTAAGATTTACACTTACCTCAAGGATAACACCCTGTTGGTTATTTTCCCAGACTGGATGCTTATTCCCAGTAATCCCTACAAAATAGCCATCATTGATCAACAAGATTCCTGGGCCAGGGGCTAATAGTATAGGAGATAGACTCTATAAATATCTCCTCTTCTTTAGGCTCTACAGAACCAAGGGGGGTATTCCCTATTCAACATCTATAAAATGCATCTATGTATTTGCTGGGATGTTGACACAAAGCAGATAAATCCTCTATTAAGCAGACCAAAACTGTGAGATAAGTGCAAAGGGGTAGCTTTGGGCCTATGTTTAGTTGTAGATAGAGGATTTTGGATCCTAAAACTACTTCTAATGTCCTAAAAGGTTTGTTTATGAAGTTTGAGTTTGATTTATATTTGGATGCAAAACTAGGACATGGAGTGTAACATCAATGCAAGGCTAGATTGGTGCCTATCCAGGGCTAGGAGTTAGTAGACATACACATGTGAATGGTCAGCATAAACATATACCAAAGACTGGGTATCAAGGGGATTTTATTATATCTGCCTTACAGATATCTCCCAAAATAGAGTGTTTAGTCATTCATACTTAAAGGAATCACTGCTGCAACATATTTTCTTAATGATTAATCTAAAACATTTAATTTGTCCCTTGAACAAAGGTAGGAGATTAAACATTCAATACAGAAAACCCATATTCCTAAATCATAAATAACCCTTAGTTATTTAGACTCAAAAGGAAATAAAGCCACAACTTGGAGATAAATGATTAAACACATGCAATCAGTGCATTTCTCATATAAAACAACATGAAACCAATTAAATTATGCATGAAACACACAACATGAGACTCATAAACTCACAGAACTTTCAGGACAGGGCCACCAACTAAGTTGTATTATATCACAGAGCTAGAAGTTTATCCAGTTTTCAACAACCAACAAGTAACACAGTTTGGCTTTTTATACCAAGACTGTGTACCCAGAAAAATTTATTACAAGGCAAATCAAAAATCTGCTAGATTCAATGCATTAGGAATGGCGCTCAAAAACATTCAACCCTATGGGGAGACAGAGAGGAATGAGCAGATGGAATCAGGATCCGCGCCGCCGTTCAAGGACATTCATCTTCAAACGGGTTGTTGACCCGTCCATCATCGACCCATACCGCTGTAACTTTGCCATTAACGCTTTAGCTACCCACAGCCTCTATGAAATGTAGCAATGGCATACCACTGAGAATTTCTTGCTCAAAAACGATCGCACCCGCTCAGGAAAAATCCATTGTTGCAGGCTCAAAACAAGGTTGTTGATCAAAGAATTCATCGCTGGGATCAACGGTCACAAAACATGCATAAAGAGTCACCAGCCAATGATATCATGCCATGTAGGCACCTTAATTTTCTATCATTGACCCTTTGCTCTTTCCATTTTACCTTTTCGCCCTTGTATATGAAAAAACACATGCATATACAAACACCTTATATACAAGTCAGACCCCAAATTTGTTAGAACAAATTGAAATTCAATTCGGGTCCGGCTTGTATCCTTTTCTTGCATTCATTGCTTTGTATATTACGGAATATACAAGCGCAAAACATATACAGGGCAGACGCCAAGTACCCTTTCTGCTGGAATGGAACATCTCTTAGAATCCGCATTGTATCCCTCCATTGTACATTTGGTTGCATATTGACATGTATAAACAAATATACAACTCACGGACCCCAAATTTGTATATAGCAGCCTGAAACCTTCGTTGGGTCCGGAATGTATGTCCCTCATTGTATATCCACAATATACAATGCACACAAACATGTAAACCATGGAAATCAACCTTTTGTCTGCCACAATGCACTTCCATTTCCCGTCCGAGTTGCATGTATGAAATGTATATTTGATTGTATATCCAAATATACAATCCCAAAAATACAAGTGGTGGGCCCCCAGTTTCGCAACTTGCTTTGCATTTGTCCTTTTACACTTTTTTGCCTTTGTATATTACGGAATATACAAGATCATTTGTACATTGCACTGTTCCCTTTGTATGTCGCGGCAGACCATTGTACTGGAGCACATGCATATTTGACTTCCTTGTATGTATTTCATTGCATAAGACCCGATGTACATTGACATACATTCATTCCTGCACATACAAACATAGGATCTTCTACAGAATATTCCTGCAATGTATTATTTCCTTTGTATGTTCCACTTGCATATTCTATATACAAGCCCGATATACAAGTAGGGCCAATATACAAATTGCGACTATGCCCGAAATCTTACAAAAGATTCCCCCAATGTATATGCAACCCGATATACATCTAAAAAGCATATAACTTCATTTCTCACCACTTCTAGAAGCCGATTGGGATTTCATAAGCCTGCCAACATACAACTTGCATTTGCACATACAAGACTTAACTTTTTCATGAGTGCGACAGGAAAAGACGGTAAATCATGACATGCGGGTTGGTCAGCCAATGAAAACTAAAACATGAGGATGAGACTATAACCAAGAACCCACCACAGAAGGCCACCAACAAATCAGACAAAACAATGCAAGACCCCAAGATCCAGAAAATTTAGGATCTGAAAGAGAAAATCAGCACACATTCAAGCTTAAAACCCTAAACATAAATGATTACTAACATAGGCTTCGATTGGGGACGTGCAAGCGCAAGACTGCAGCGAGGACCAGATTCTTCCGGGGCAGACCAGACAAAACTCAAAACTCAAAACGTGATAGACTGTACAGGGCATGTACAAAATATTCACAACTAATTTACAAGGTACACCGGAGGTACTCATTTATGTGAAAAAAGTTTTAAGGAATTTACTGTGCACTGGCAATTCCATTAGTTCACCATTTAGGGCTTGGAGAAAAAATGAATCATCTCCATAGACATTGCTAATTTGATATGGGTCGATCCATAAGGGCTCAAATTTGCCATGTTTGCCCTTATCTTGACTCTTTGCATTCCACATAAGGACCAAGTCACCTATCTGAAACCTTCTCTCCATAGCCCTTTTATCAAACAGATACTTCACTCTTCGTTGTTTCTTGATGTTTATCTTCTGTGCTTCTCTTTTGATTTCATCTAGTTCAACTAGCTGATTTATTCTTTTATTCATTGGATCTCCAATCTCCTCCTCATTTCCTTGGATGAACTTATAAACTTGAAGGAGGTTATTCACAGGCAATCTAGCTACTGCACCATATACTAATTTATAAGGTGACTTTCCAGTTGCTTTTTTCACTGTCACCCTATCAGCCCATAATGCTAATTTCAGCTTTGAATCCCAAGATTTCTTATTTTTATCCACCATCCTTTTGATGATTTTCATGAGGCTCCTGTTGCTTGACTCTACTTGACCATTTCCTTGTGGATGGTATGGGGATGTATGAGACAAATTCATCCCATAATTGCTGCAAAAATCAATAAACTCACTAGACCTGAAGCACATAGCATTATCTGTAACTAATTTTATTGGCACTCCAAATCTGATAATGATATTTTCTAAAATAAAATCGATCACCACCTTACTTGTGGCCTTTTTAGTCAGAATGGCCTCAATCCATTTAGTGAAGTAATCAGTGGCAACCAGAATCCAACTGTGCCCTCCACTTGATTTTTTTGAGATTTCCCCTATGAAATCAATCCCCCATTGCTGAAATGGAGCTTCTACAACTATAGTCCTAAGGGGCAATGCACCTTCCTATCTTAATTTCCCTGAGAACCTTTGACAAGGATCACATTTTCTTATCATTTTGTGTGCATCTGAGAAGAGAGTTGGCCACCAGTATCTAGCTCTGAGGATTTTGTGGGCTGTTGTATAGGTAGCATAGTGTCCACCACACACTCCATTGTGCATGTCACTGAGAATATCTTTGGCCTGATTTTCATCAACACACTTGAGTAACACACCATCACGATTTCTCCAATACAGCTCTCCTTGAACAATGATGTACTTAATAGCTTGCAGCTTTAGGGTTTTTTTTGGATATCACTGAGATGGGAAGGACAGTTTAAATTCTGCAAATAGTATATTATGTCCTTATACCATTCAAATTCTGACATATTTATAACTTCATTATGCACTTCATTCACTTGGCATGCCTCTGGATTTGACTATGTCATTAGCTTTGCTAAACCCTATCCTCTCACCAGTTTTGTGATCTATACCTCTATGTTGAATTCCTGCAACTTGTTTATCCATCTGCATCTCCTTCTAGTTACCTCCTGCTGAGTAAATATATCTTTGACTGCTACATGAGGTACATAAGCAACTATGTGAGAGCCCACTAAATATGGCCTAAAGCTCTTGACTGCTCTAACCAATGTATATGTTCTTTTCTCCATGATGTTGTACTTTAATTCAGCAGCTTGCAATGACCTACTAAAGAAAGCTATAGGCTGTTCAAACCCTTCTTCATTTTTTTGCAATAGGCATGCAACAACAGTATGGAAAGAAGCAAATGAAAACAATTGAAATGGCCTAGAAAAATCTGGAGATTTTAAAATAGGAGCCATCTTTATTGCCTCATTTATGTCTTGAAATGATTTGGTTGCTTCATCTTCCCATTTGACAATTACATTCTTCTTCAACATTTTAGAGATCTCCTTGGTGGTCTCTGCAAAATTAGGAACAAATCTCCTAACAAAATTAATTTGTCCAAAGAAGGACTGAACACCTTTTACTATTTTTGAGATCTGAATTTTGTCAATCGCAGCCACCCTTTTAGGATTAATCCTGACTCCATCCTTGGAAACAATGTGTCCAAGCAATTTTCCTTCTACAACCCCAAAAGCACATTTCTTTGGGTTGAGTGAGATACCATATTCTAATGCTCTAATAAAAATTTGCTCCAGATGCATACAGTGTTGTTCTTCTTTCTTTGAAAAGGCAGTTAAATCATCTTGATACATAGCCAAGATTGAATCAATCAATCTTGTAAAAGCAACATCCATTGCCCTCTGAAATGTGGCACCTGCATTTGTCAGTCCAAATGGCATCCTAACATATACATATGTTCCCCATGGAGTAGTGAAAGCAGTCTTGAACTATTTTGATTCTTTCACTTTCACTTGATTGTATCCTGAGAATCCATCCATCATAGATAGAAGCTCACAGCCAGTCACCTTCTGCAACATGGCCTCCATGTTTGGCAATGGATAATTGTCTTTCAAAGAAGACACATTTAAATTTCTAAAATCCACACAAAGTCTGATGTCACCATTCTTTTTTCTGACTGGGACAAGGTTAGACACCCAAGTTGAATGCCTGATAGGCATGATTATTCCATCCTCCCTAAGCTTCATGAGTTCTTCCTGCATTTTAGGAGCTAAAGTTGGGTTGATAGGCCTTTTCTTTTGTCTAAATGGTTTAGCTTTAGGCTTCAATGGGATCTCATTTTGGAATAGATCCTCTCTATAAGCTTTCAGGTCCTCATATGACCAAGCAAACACATGCTTATATTTCCTAAGTAGTGCAACTAGCATACTTCTGATATGTGGTTTGAGCTATTTACCGATGTACACCTTTTTGGGAGCATGAGATGTTCCCAAGTTTATTTCCTCCAAATCATTCCTATTTGTTGGAGATGCCTTTGTAACAAATTGGTCCCTATTGTCAAAAGCTCTCTCTAAAGAAACTAGCCCTCTAGGGATTTTATTTGTCTTGAGCTGAATTACCTCCTTCCCTAAGAGAGTTTCTTTTCCATCTACAACTTCTACAAAATTTTGGAAATCCATTTCTTGGTTCTCATATTCATCAATACAATGCAGAAATCTTAGTAAATCCTTATCATCATCAAACACTTGCCAGCTACATACATTGTCTAGCACTGTAGGTCTAAGCTTGACCTCAACATTTGTTACATCTGACAAAGTTATATCATCTGGCCTTACAGCTACATTAGCAAGAAAATCTGCCCTGACATTTTTTGCTCTTTCTATCCAATTTATTGAGAAGGCATCAAATAATTCAATTGTATCCCAAACAGCATGCTTATATTGTTTTAACCTCTTATTCTTTGATGAGTACTTATCTCTAACTTGGGAAACAATAAGCTCTGAATCACCAAACACTTTGAGCATCTTAACTCCATGCTTCAAGGCAACATTCAATCCTAATAACAGAGCCTCATACTCTGCAATATTGTTTGTACAGGCAAACTTCAACAAGAAAGAGAATTTGAGAAGCTTACCAAGTGGAGACAGAAATATAATCCTGGCACTAGAGCCCTCCTTCAAACAGGCTCCATCAAAATACATGTTCCATAGACCCTGTTGGTCAAATTCTTGAATGCACATGTCTCTCCCTTTACCCTTTTTATCAACTGAGACAACTCTAAAATTATCACAGTCAGTGTTCACAAAACATATCTGTTCCTCTGATTCTTGATCCTCGACTGTTTCCAATGACCTTTCTTCTCTATCCAATTTAACATCCCTGCCATTCATAGGGATCATTGTGTATGACAAGTCTAATTGCATACTTCCACCAATTAGTGCTGCCCACCTTCTTGACAGCAACATGCCATACTGTGGCTTGATATCAACAACTATTATGTTTATTTTGTAGGTCTTTTCAGGATATGCTACCAGTCTAAAATCAACATCTTTCATGATTCCAATGACAGGTACCTCTCTAGCATCCATGGCATTGCATTTCCCACATGCCTTATCTATCTTTAACCCAGCTTGCTGCATGATGGCCAAAGGCATGGTGTTCGTTGATGCTCCTGAGTCAACCATACAGTTCTTAATTACTTTTCCATTTATGACAAGGGAGACATAAAATGGTTCCACTTGTGAAGGACATTTTGTCATGGTCATCCCCAAATATACCTTAGGAACTTCATCTTCATCAATATATAGGGCTTGTTTCTTACCCTGAGGTTGATCAATGTGCTTGGCTTAACATGGTGTTCTTGAGATCAAAGATACAGCCTTGTTTCTAAATTCTTTCACTTTCATCAGCTCCATCAATGGAATGGAGACTTTTATTTGAGACAAGACTTGAGTGATGTCAAATGGGGCATAATTTTGAATGATAGTTGTAGATTGCTCCATGGTTTTACTTCCATCCTGAGTTGATCTAGCTTTAGCTTTTACAGCTCCTTGACTGTCATCTTTGATCTGAAGATGTTTATTTTAATCCTCAGCCTGGGGAACTATATTCTCTTCTTTTTGAGAATCATAGCCTATTTTTTGCTTAAAACCTTGCTTATTATTGTTCCATTGTTTCTTATATGTTTCAGTCCCCTTATAATTATGCATTGGCTAGCTCACAAAAGTGTTCTCTGGTTGAGGTGTACCACTTACCTGAGCCTTACCTCTGAGATTGTAATTTCTCTTGACTTGAGCTACTGCTGCTACTATGAGGGCTCTAATCTCTTCATCTGAAGGTCTCCTCAAATTACTCAGGAAATTATGTGAATCCTGAGCATAGGCATAATTGTCCTCTTCATCCTCATCATATGGGAACTATTGGCAGAACTGAATTTCATTATCTACACTTGCATTAGCATCATGAAAAGAGTATCCTCTATTTGTAGACAGCATATTGACATTTATCATCCTCCATGCAATGCGGCTCATTGCACTCATCACAGGCAACATCATTATTGTATAAACACTGAGCAATCAGACATTGTGACTATGAGTGAGGCATTTGGCATATGATACACCATGGGGTGTCATCAACCATATTAACAACTTTCTTCAAAGGATCAGGTGTTTCCTTTGTATTTTGAGTCCTTTGACTTGAGTTGTTGTTTAGAAGAATAGGCTTCCCATTATGCCAATTGGTATGATATGGCATGTCATGTAATGATGGTCTTCTTTCTTGCCTTGGGTAAACCTGTCTGTCAGGACCTATTCCCTTTTCATTTTTGGCTATTCTATAGCCTAGGTCCTTGACAATAGTTGTCAATTTATCTAATTTATCTTCAGAAGTAGATGCACTACCTTGACTATTTTGAGATTTAGTATTTGGATTTTGTAGAATTTTCACATCATCTCTTCTGTTTGTCTTACCAGACGCTTTTATGTTATTTTCAATATTTGTTGCAATTTTGAAGGCATCTCTGAGGTTAGCAAAACTCTTGTCTCTCAATCCGTAAGCTGTCTTGGCATCAAAAGCATTTATGTACAACACTATGCACATAGGTTCATTAGGCCTCAAGTCCTATGGCAATTTATTCAATACCTTAGTGAACCTAGCATTGAAATCAGCAACCTGTTCATTTGATCCTTTAGTAATGCCAGTAAATTCATTAATGAAGAAACGAGGATCAGTTTTGTCACCATACTATTCTTTAAATATTCTCCTAAATTCATCCCATGATGAAATGCTTCTGTCAGGCAGACCTTTGTACCATTCCTTGGCTTCATCAACCAAGGCTTGCATAAATGATTTCATGAAAACATCCTCATGCTCAACCTCAAAGTTGTCCATGATATTCTGAAAAGCTTTTAAATGGTCTTCACCTGACACAGTATTGTTTCCTGAAAATTTAGGCCCTTGTAGCCTCACATGTTTCTCAATAGGATTTGGATAACCAGGAATGCCATTAAACACAAGTTGTCTAAATCTATCCAGCTGCATGGGTTGTCTACCAAATTGGTTAGCATTGGCATTTCTATTTGCATTCTAATTTCTTACGTTATTTAATAGTATTCTAGCATTATTTGCATTCTGTCTTTGATCATTATGCTGATCCTAGACCTCATTCCTTTATTGATTTCTCTACACATTTATATTTTCAAGGGTAGGAATTGAATCATTCTGAGCAACTCTCAAGGCTTGCACTTTCTGTCTCATGTCATCTCTGATTTTCACTACTTGCAGATATTCTAATTCTGCCCTTAAGCTCTTAATTTCATTGGCTAGTTCCTCCTCTCTAGGCATAGAAGAGGACGGTTTTATCACATTCTGATCATCATTATCATCATCCCTTAGGGATTTAGCTTCTTCAAATCTCTCAAGGGAGTCATGGAAAGGGCATTCTTGAAACACTTTTGACCTCATTCTCAATCCACCACCCTGCTGTCTCTCATACACATTCTGAATTTCAGCCTCAGTGTTTGAAAAAAAAGGATTGTCTGCTCTGAAGATCCTGGATTGTCCTGAATAAATTCATTTTTCCTGGGGCTAGGAGAACAATCTTGACTGGTTCGAACAGTCCCCTTTTTCCTATACATTATTTTTATGGGTAACTCTTCAAATAGAGTATTACGCTAGGATCTTCTCCCTTGCATACAAATTTTTACTTCACCGGTTGGGAGATTGGTTCGGATTCACCACCTATTACTAGGAATTATTTTCTTTTAAAATCAGGGTTCTTTCACTTCTCTTCCCCAGCGGAATCGCCAATTTCTGTTGGTTATTTTCCCAGACTGGATGCTTATTCCCAGTAATCCCTACAAAATAGCCATCATTGATCAACAGGATTCCTGGGCCAGGGGCCAACAGTATAGGAGATAGACTCTATAATTATCTCCTCTTCTTCTTTAGGCTCTGTAGAACCAAGGGGGATATTCCGTATTCAATATCTATAAAATCCATCTATGTATTTGTTGGGATGTTGACACAAAGCAGATAAATCCTCTATTAAGCAGACCAAAACTGTGAGATAAGTGCAAAGGGGCTAGCTTTGGGCCTATGTTCAGTTGTAGACAGAGGATTTTGGATCCTAAAACTACTTCTAATGTCCTAAAAGGTTTGTTTATGAAGTTTGAGTTTGATTTATATTTGGATGCAAAATTAGGACCTGGAGTGTAACCTCAATGCAAGGCTAGATTGGTGCCTATCTAGGGCTTAGAGTCAATAGACATACACATGTGAATGGTCAGCATAAACATATACCAAAGACTAGGTATCAAGGGGATTTTATTATATTTGCCTTACAGATATCTCCTAAAACAGAGTGTTTAGTCATTCATACTTAAAGGAATCCCTGCTGCAACATATTTTCTTAATGATTAATCTGAAACTTTTAATTTGTCCCTTGAGCAAAGGTAGGAAATTAAACATTCAATACAGAAAACCCATATTCCTAAATCATAAATAACCCTTAGTTATTTAGACTCAAAAGAAAAAACAGCCACAACTTGGAGATAAATGATTAAACACATGCAATCAGTGCATTTCTCATATAAAACAACATGAAACTAGTTAAATTATGCATGAAACACACAACATGAGACTCATAAACTCACAGAACTTTCAGGATAGGGCCACCAACTAAGTTGTATTGTATCACAGAGCTAGAAGTTTGTCCAGTTTTCAACAACCAACAAGTAACACAGTTTGGCTTTTTATACCAAGACTGTGTACCCGACAAAATTTATTACAAGGCAAATCAAAAATCCACCAGATTCAATGCATTAGGAATGGCACTCAAAAATATTCAACATTGTGGGGAGACAGAGAGGAACGAGTAGATGGAATCGGGATCCACGTCGCCGTTCAAGGACATTCATCTTCAAATGGGTTGTTGACCCATCCATCACCAACCCATACCGCTGCAACTTTGCCATTAATGCTTCAGCTACCCACAGCCTCTCTAAAATATAGCAATGGTGTACCACTAAGAATTTCCCGCTCAAAAATTGCTGCACCCGCTCAGGAAAAATCCATTGCTACAGGCTCAAAACAAGGTCGTCGATCAAAGAATTCATCGCTGGGATCAACGGTCGCAAAACATGCATAAAGAGTTGCCAACCAATGATATCGTGCCATGTAGGCACCTTAATTTTCTATCGCTGACCCTTCGCTCTTTCCATTTTACCTTTTCGCCCTTGTATATGCAAAAACACATGCATATACAAACACCTTATATACAAGTCGGACCCCAAATTTGTTAGAACAAATTGAAATTCAATTCGGGTCCGGCTTGTATCCCTTTCTTGCATTCATTACTTTGTATATTACGGAATATACAAGTGCAAAACATATACAAGGCGGACGCCAAGTACCCTTTCTACTGGAATGAAACATCTCTTAGAATCTGCATTGTATCCCTCCATTGTACATTTGGTTGCATATTGACATGTATAAACACATATACAACTCATGGACCCCAAATTTGTATATAGCAGCCTAAAACCTTCGTCGGGTCTGGAATGTATGTCCCTCATTGTATATCCACAATATACAATGCACACAAACATGCAAACTATGGAAATCAACCTTTTGTCTGCCACAATGCACTTTCATTTCGCGTCCAGGTTGCATGTATGAAATGTATATTTGATTGTATATCCAAATATACAATCCCAAAAATACAAGTGGTGGGCCCCCAGTTTCACAACTTGCTTTGCATTTGTCCTTTTGCACTTTTCTGCCTTTGTATATTACAGAATATACAAGATCATTTGTACATTGCACTATTCCCTTTGTATGTCGTGGCGGACCATTGTATTGGAGAACATGCATATTTGACTTCCTTGTATGTATTTCATTGCATAAGACCCGATGTACATTGACATACATTCATTCCTACACATACAAACATAGGATCTTCTATAGAATATTCCTGCAATGTATTATTTCCTTTGTATGTTCCACTTGCATATTCTATATACAAGCAGGGCCGATATACAAATGGCGAATATGCCTGAAATCTTACAAAAGATTCCCCCAATGTATATGCAACCCGATATACATCTAGAAAGCATATAACTTCATTTCTCACCACTTCTGGAAGCCGATTGGGATTTCATAAGCCTGCCAACATACAACTTGCATTTGCACATACAAGACTTAACTTTTTCATAAGTGCAACAGGAAAAGATGGTAAATCATTACATGCGGGCTGGTCAGCCAATGAAAAGTAAAACATGAGGATGAGACTATAACCAGGAACCCACCACAGAAGGCCACCAACAGATTAGACAAAACAATGCAAGACCCCAAGATCCAGAAAATTTAGGATCTAAAAGAGAAAATCAGCACACATTCAAGCTTAAAACCCTAAACATAAATGATTACCAACACACCCTACCACCTGACTTGTCTTCTAACCAATGCCGAACCTTCATTTGTCAAACCTCTCATTACACCATTATGGCTGATACCTTATACCGCTGAGGTCTAGATGGTACATTACTCTGATGTTTAGAACGTGAAGAATCTCAAACTGCCTTATGACACGTGCATGAAGGGATTTGCAGAACACACTCTAGCAATCCTTCTTTAGCTAAGAAACTCATGCGTTTGGGTTATTATTGGCCAAACATGGAAACTGATTCATATCAGTTTGTGAAGAAATGCAAGCAATGCCAGATACATGAAAACCTCATCCATGTACCAGCTCAAGAGCTCTGACCTTTAACGATGCCTTGGCCCTTTTGTCAATGGGGACTCGAGATTGTGGGCAAAATTCACCTGCCATCATCTAAAAGCCACAAGTTCATAATAACCGCCACTGAGTATTTTACCAAGTGGATTGAAGCCATTCCCCTCACCACCATTACAGGCAAATAGATCTCCTCATTCATCCTCAATTACCTCATTTGTAGATACAGAATTCCCTCATCCATAGTCACGGATAACGAAAAACCTTTCAAGAACTAGGATGTCCAAGAGCTTTGTTACAAATTCAAAATACAACACGTTTCTCCACCCCCTACTATCCACAAGGCAATCGCCAAGCAAAAGCATCCAACAAAACAATCCTAGAAATCCTCAAGAAAATTGTCAACGATGTTGGCCGTGATTGGCACATACAACTGAATCTCACTCTGTGGGCCTATCAAACCAGTATACGCACTCCCACAAGTGTTACCCCTTATGCCCTTGTCTATGGATTAGAAACCATTTTTCCCATCGAGGTTGAGTTACTATCTTTAAGGGTGTCGTTAAGAGGTCTTATCACTGATAAAGACTACAGAGTTTCTAGACTGCAAGAGTTAGAGCTGTTAGAAGAGAAGAGACAGAACACTTTTAATCACCTTAAAGCCTATCAACAAAGAATGTCATGAAGCTACAATCACAAGGTCCACCCAAGGGTCTTCAACGTTGGTGATCTAGTACTCAAGGAAAACCCCCGTAATCAGTAAGATTGGGAAAAGAAAGGTAAGTTTGAACCCAATTGGCTTGGTCCTTATGTAATCATTGCCAACTATGGATCAGGAGCATATCAATTAGCAACATTAGAAGGTGAGCTGTTTAATGACCCAATCAGTAGTATGCATCTTCATCGGTTCTTTATCTAAGAGAACCCCAATGTAAGGGGGGCAAAAAATCAAAAAATTAGAAAAAAGCATAAAAATCAAAAAATGGAAAAACAACAAAAAAATTGTCCTTTGGTTAAAACCTAGAAAACAAGTGCCTTGGATAGGTACCATGGTGAAAACCTCGCAAACAGGCATCATGTGTACTTTTAGCTTTCATGCAAATAAAAGCAAGTGGTGACAACCTGGTAAACAGGTGCTACTTGTGATAAACCACTTCCTCCATCTTTGGGAAACTGTTTGATGACCCAATCAGTAGTATGCATCTTCGCCGGTTCTATATCTAAGAGAACCCCAATGTAAGGGGGGCAAAAAATCAAAAAATTAGAAAAAAGCATAAAAATAAAAAAATGGAAAAACAAAAAAAAAATTGTCCTTTGGTGAAAACCTAGAAAACAAGTGCCTTGGATAGGTACCATGGTGAAAACCTCGCAAACAAGCATCATGTGTACTTTTAGCTTTCATGCAAATAAAAGCAAGTGGTGACAACCTGGTAAACAGGCGCTACTTGTGATAAACCACTTCCTCCATCTTTGGGAAACCAATCACGTTGTGTCCTTTCCTCCTACCATCGTTTCTCATCTGATCCCTATCTAGTCCACAATAAAAACCTAATGATAACCTATCATGGCTTGATACTCTATCTCTTTTGTCGCCTTGTCAACTAAGGTCTTATCTAGTATCCTATCCACAGTGTCAACCTAGCGTAGTGTCTGTCGTCAGTATCATAGGGTCAACCCTAAACCATGTTGCCTCTGTGTCATCACGTAGGCAAGGCCATTATCAATGCACCCCCTAGGCTTCCCATCCATCCCATATCTTGTCGTCTATCCTCTAGTCCATCCGCATCTATGGTCCAAGTCGCGAACTACGTTACCTCTACATTGTCACGTAGGCAAGGCCATTATAAATGTGCCCCCTAGGCACTAGGTCAGTCCCTTAGGGTCTATTTCCCCAATAAGGATTGTGGTATCTTTCACCAAGCATGCACGCGTAGCAGAACCTATTTCTAAACAGAAGTTTTGATGCAAGACATCAACCTATCCAATGAAAAACAAAAATAAAAGCAAAATGATCCAAATGATTCTTTCTAAATTATGGAAAGAAAGATACATCTAATGTAAGAATGTTTTGTTTCAATTAGTTGCATCTTAAAGTCTTCATTTTTGTTATCATGTTTCCTATGCTACTCAAGGATGCCAAAAGCTAGAGATGCTGTGATGGGGGCACGATTCTTTTCTTTGTTTGCTGCTTGTGGGTTTATCTTTCATAATGTGAAGCCTTGTCTAAGGACATGATCAACTCAAATGATCATCGACAACATTGGAGGACTAACATGAAATAGGCATAATCCTTGTTTATTGATAGACAAGAAATACTCAAGTCATTTTGGTTCAATTATACCTAGATGCTTGTATTAAGTTGCTAAATCAAAATCCATGTAAGAGATACTCAGGTCATCTTGGTTTAATTATACTGAGATGCTTGTATTTTCTTACAACATTTCAAAAACACACCAAAAAAAAAGCCCAATGATGAAATAAGCACTTCAAAATACTTGCAATATCAAGATGGCAAAACCATTCACATCCAAAAGCATCCACAAAACATCCATACCATATCTCATGCGATAAAAGATCCAAACTGTAGAGTATCAATGTTTGCAAGTGAAAAGCTTGTGATCCTTCCATCAGTCAGTCTTCTGTCTATCATTGTGTCATTTCTGCGTCGATTGCATACAGTTGGACATAACAAAAACATAGCATAAATTGCATGTCATATCACATGAGATAGTCATTTAACATGATTAAATCATTTGCATACATAATAGGTGCATTAGATCATCCATATCCATTTGCATCATACATGGCATAGTATCAACAGAAAAATTAAAAAAAACATAGGCAAAAGACATATAGATCATTGCATAAACTACATCATCATATAGCTAGTATCTCACATTTTGCATATCAGAACATCAAGTAAACACCTAATTCTGCATTAGATCATCATCGCATTAGGTCATCATAAACATCACATAGCATCATATAGACATAGTAAAAGCATGCATCACATGTATAATATCATAAGATAGATAGAATGCATCCATAATAGAAACACATATACAACTACATATAGAGAATCATATAGCTGTATCATCATATAAATATAACATAAACATGTCCAAATATATAATATATCAAGTATCTGTCCATCTCTCTGAGTCGAGTCAAAGTGTACAAAATACATACAACATGATAATGATGCAACATGTCTCAGGAACTATACAAAATGATATAAATATATACATATCGAGCTATCCATGAGCCATAAAAATGTGTATACATCGTAAAATATCGGTACAAGTGAAGTGGCTAGCCCTGCTACTGTGGGACACTATTCCCAACACTGTCCTCTCCACCTCCTCCTTTGTCAGCCCCTGACTACTGTGGGCCCCTCACTAAAGCTCTTGATCGTGAGCCACCCACTCTCTGAGAAACCACTGACTGAGTTTTGTATCTAGGTGCACGCTGGTCTGCTAGCACCACCCTATGATACAATCCTCTATAGTACTATGTATGAGCTTGTGCTCTAGCAAGCTCACCCTGTATCTATGCCATCTATGTCTACAACTGATGTACCTGGGCCTGGCCCTGCTGCACCTGTGTAACAAAAAATGTAGTAGCTCCATCAGTACCCAAGGCCACTAAGGAAGAGTCCCTCTCCAATCTAATAGCCCGCACCCTCGTCAGTGCAGTATCTCACTCTACAGTGAGCCCAGATATGATACCTGCATCTGACTCCCTCCGAGACTCTATTGCCCTAAGCTACTCCCTAAGCTATCTGATCTGACCCCTCAACATGGTAATGGTCTACTGCTGTAGGTTAAGCTGGGTAGGAACCTGTGGACCCTATACCTGTGCCTACACCTACTGCTAGGGCACCCACTGCTGAATGACCTACTGGGGCACCTGTTGTAGTGCTAGCATCTGTATCTTCTATGTAGCCTACTGCTATGCTACCTGCTTGTCGGGAGGATCCCTCCCCAACTCTCCTCCTCTATCTCTGTCTGCCACCATCTCCTCCATCTCCACCATCTCCTCCATCTCCTCTGTCACCTCCATCATACCTGTCTCCTCGTCCTCCCCTAGCCCTCCTCCATCTCCTCCTCCTACCTATCCCATCCTCGTCATCTAAATCCTCCTCATCTAGGCGAGGAACCAACTCCCCTGATCCTAAATATCTCAGGAAAGGATGAGTTACAAACCACTCCTCATACTCAGGAGTCATCCTTGTGTCCACCACCTCCCTCCGCATGGGCCAAGCCACATAAGGAATCTGCTAAAGCCTCATCATAGGATGTGACCGGGCCCCACCTCAGCCGCTCTACATGGGTCCTCGTGAACCAGGCCTGCCCCTGTGGCATACCTTGTACCCTACCAAACTGTCACTATACCTGGCTAACAATCTGCCTCTCTAGTATGTGTCATGTCTTCCCAATGAGCCACCGAGTTTGGAAGCAGTAGGGTAGCTCGTCATCCTCATCATCCCAGGGCTCACAGTCTAGATAGGGGTGCTAGATAACTGCATCTACATTATCCAACACATGCCTCTAATACTCAAGCTTTCCTAGAAATAAAACCTACGTATCCATAACTGTAAGGCTCACCTCTCTGCCTAGAAAAGATGCATATCAGCCAAGTAATAGCAATGTGCTCCCATAACCAAAACTATAGCAATGAGATGCTAGCAGACAAACTAGCTCCTCTATGGTAGACAACCTGGTGTATATCATGATACAAGTGTGCCAAAACATAGACACCCCATGCAAAGCGGGTGCCCTCTATGATCATCCTCTCCATAGTCCTACCCCAACCAATGGGGAACCCATGTGACCTCCTATCAGGGCATACAATGCTCCCAATCAACCCTACCACTATCCCTGGGAAGTATTCATAGTAGTCATGTATATCCTGCCATGAGATAACCTGACCCTCTAGCTCTGGATCATCAAAAACATGCCTGCACTCTGATAGTCTAGCATCACACTAGGCCTCGTACTCTACAAGCTCACCCTGGATTGGTAGATGCAGAATCCTATAGACATCCTCTAGAGTAATAGCCATCTCACTAGTAGGCAAGTGAAACATCTCGTCCTCACTGTGGAAACGCTCCACCGTGACAGTTAGCAAATCAAGGTTCACACGAACCTCGGGCATGAAGAAAACATAGTCTAATCCCATAGCCCTAAGAGCCTCTCAATCAATCTCTATGAGCATATATCACTACCACTTTGGCAAGGGAAACTGCTCTCGTGACATAAGAACATCACGAATGTCCTCCTGCAATCAAGCAAAGCAATGTGTCAACCAAAACTACAAACCTGCTCAAACTATCAAAACTATCCTATCACTTACTTAACATGTCAAAATTGATTAAAGAAGCATAAACATCTCTTGACTAGATTCCAGCAATCTTGGAGATAGCTTATTGATTGACACATCGATCAAAATGCCAATCGAGTCAATTTCGATAAGTAAATTGACTATCTAAAACACATGTGCCGAATTAGTAGGTAAATACGCCATTTCATAGAAAATGTGCCACTTCTGGCAAAAGTACTGAAACACTGAGCAAGTGCATAGTTTCATAACACATACGTAGCTTTACACACATGCACAACTAGACATCATAGAAGAGCAGTCTCATAACGAATGCACCATTTCATAACGTAGGCACAGTTTTCCATAACATATGCGCATAACTCTTGAATGCATTGTTTCATACCGTAAATGCGCCAGAATCCAACAAAAGCGTAGTTTCGCATGACAAATGCATCAAATTGCGAAATGGTGCATTCATTTACCTAAGTTTTCCCTTGCATTTATTGCTCTAATAAATGACCCTAGTCAATTTTTATCGAACTACATACTGGTGGTCCTACCTCAGCTGGCCACCTAAAGCATCAAACACGCTCAAAGCAATGCTCCTCTCCTGGAATATCCATATCTATACCAACTGCTCTAGCTCCTGTGCTCTCCTAAACTCTGAGGGACCTATCAACAAAAGCCAAGTGTGCTAATGACTAAGATTGTGGACCTAGCTCCTATATATAGCAGGTGAACCCTAACTGGTTGTGTGGTGATTGTGACTACTTCCCATGCCTATTTCTTCCCGTTTCTCCAAACCATAACCTGATTTCTTCAATCCTAACCTATTTTTAACCTTCTTCTTCGTGAGATTGTCCGTCTCACGCCCTCGAACCTCCTTCCCGTCCAATCTCCTGAGGGGGCATCCTATCATAGTTAAACCTGTACCAGGGGCAAACAGAGACATGTATCATTATCAAAAAATATATTCTTTGAAACAATGTGAGGAAACACATTGCATCAAAGAGGGGAAAAATGTATACACCTAAAAATGACACGACTTTGTCCAAATAAATATTCTTAATATTTATTTAAGTCTAATTCCTCTATCTATAAATAAATAAATTTATTTATTTATTTGATTCATAATCTTCCAACAATTAAATAAAATCAATTTATTTAATTAAATCCTTAAATTCTTCCAATACCTTCCAACAAATTAAATAATACCAATTATTTAATTGCTTCTTCCAATAATATCTTTTCTAAATTTAAATAAATCAAAATATTTATTTAAGTTGTCCATTTCTTCTAAAAATTGAGTTATCTCTAAATATAATTCAATCCTTGTGCACATGCAATTGAATAAACCAAATATTTAATTGAGCTAAAATATCTTCTCATCCTCATGCAATATCCATCCTCTAACTCTAGTCAGTTAACTCTTCTATCTATTTTGTTAATTGATTAATCTCTTCAGTTAACTCATTCTTCTATTTCATTAATTCCTCTCATGCAAAATAGAGCAAGACACATGTCCTCTTCCTATTCATGCACATTCCTCAACCATTGATCTTTTCATTCTTTCTATACTATTGATCTTCTCTCTCTCAAGTCTATAAGTACAACCCTATTCCTCCATTTCATTCATCCAACCTTTTAATAAACTTACTCTGCAGGAATTACAATGTGCCTTTGGCACCAAACTATTCCATAGCTTGCGATCACCCCTTTTATCATTGCGATTGTGTTGAAGAATATTTTCATTGCAAACCTATCACAACCATTCCCACTTGACATCTTGGAAAATAGCAAGGAAGCACACCTTCTGAGGGTCATATTCATACACAAGATCATTTGAGATAGGTGACCAATGAAAGCCACAAATTAAAGAGGTTTGCGAGGTTTTGAGTTCTTTGTTTGTTTGATCTTATTTGTTTCTTATTTCATTGAGTTATTGGGTATTATTGATATTATTGATTATTCATTCTAATTTTCCCTTAATAGAATCAACTGATTGAAAATTTAAACAAAATCAAGAAAGATAAGAAAAACACTTTCAAGTATGGTACATTGGTTCTATGTCTATTCTTTTACTTTATGAATGAGGTACCTGGGGTACAAGGTGTGCACTAGACTAAGCATGAGCCAGTTGCCATTCATATCAAAGATCATCTTCGCAACATTGGTGATTTCAAAGCTCAGAAAACTGCAATATGGGGTTACTTTAAGAATTTTTAGAGTATGATGCACTTAAGGGAAAGAATCCCTAAATCAATTGTTGAGAAGTACAAAAATGAAATATGCTTCATGGTTGATACTGATCAGTGTCTAAGGGAAGTAGTGGAACCTAGAACTGCTTGGATCATGCCCATGGGGTATGAACTAGATGGAAAAATCTTGAATATGTATGCTCAACATCTTCTAAGCAAGCCTAAAGACAGAACGATTGAAAGATTTGGAACTTATGAGGAGCTAAATTTAAAACTGCATACTAAGCTTAGAGAACCTGAAACCAATAGGAAAGTAAAAAAAGAAGTTGAGCAGTTAGCTAAAAATCTAGGCCTAACTAAGGAGTTTGTGAGGAAATTCAGAGAAAGAACTAAAAAGGCTGAGAAAGAGAAACAAGATAAGGAATAAACAGGTGCTCTGGTGGAACTCTCTTCCACTTCAAGAACTACTAGGAGCTCTGTTGCTGCTCCTGTTCCTTCCAAGACTGCAAAACTGGAAGCAAAATCATCTAGAAAATGAGAGAAAAGGAAGAAAACAAAAGCATCATAGACCTATGAAAGCATAAGAGAAGAAGAAGATATAGATTCTAACATTGAAATCAAGGAACTAAAGGCCACCGGAACAAAAGCTGCAAAAGTAATCAAAGAAAAGTTCTCTGAAAGCAAAAGGGCTAGTGAAAATCAAAAGACAAAAGCATGTGAGGAATATGTTGAGAAGCCCACACTTTCCCTGGAGGATGTGATAAAGTCAGTCATTGTAGATGGTAATCTAAAACCCATGATTGAATACGATGATGAATATAGTGATGTGGATACAAGGGTATTGGAGGAAGCAACTGTCAAATATCTCAACATCTACAACAAGGCACTAATTGAGATAACTTCTAAGTTGCCACAAAGTCTGGCAAATACTTTGGAGTTGAGAAAAGAAAATGCCAAGAGCAAGGACATGGAGATCAAGGAACATGAGCTAATAAATTTGTGTCCTCAGATTTCACCTAATCAAATAGATATGATATTCAAGGAAGTTAAAGATGAATTTAGAAGTAAAAAGAGAATGAACAAACTCATGCTTGGAGAAACAAGTGAAATTGTCAAAGAAACTCAATAAATTCTTTTGAAAGCATTAAAAAAGCACAATTTTCCCATAGTCACAGAAGAAGTTCTGGATGGTGAAGAAGAGAACATCATCGAGTAGCAATCTAAGTTGAGTGAAGCCTCTGTTCCAAAAGTGGAACAAGTAAATTAGGAGGATACAAAAATGATGGATAAAGTAGTTGATGCAGGAATAACTCCTCCACCTGATCATTTTGGAAAAGAAGAGGATATTGCTACTACACAGAACCCTCTAGATCAGGTAGCAAGTGGTGAACAAATAGGAAAGAGTTCATCTGCAAAGAACATAGAGAAAAGTAAAGCAGAGAAAGAGGAAGAAAAAGGAAAGAAAGATAAAGCAGAAGAAGATGGTGCAAATGTTGAAGCACCTGAAGAAGATACTGAGAAATCTTGTGAACAAAAGGATGGTTCATAAAATGTTGCAAGAGACACTACAGATGCAATAAAAAGTCTTCTTGAAAAAGAGATAATTGAGCTTGATGAACCTAAACTACTCCAAGGTCTAGCCAATCCAGATGCTCTCTCTCCAATTCAATTGATGAAAATAACATCATTCACCCAAGTAAAGGCTAGAGAAAAGATGTTAAAGTTCCACATGGAGGAGAATGAGCTACTGGGGCTTGCAATCGGGATTTTGGAAAAATTAAGGCCTTCCTACCAAAAGAGTCCATCTGATTCCCCCTCTAGACATCTAAAAAATCTTGTAAGTTCTGTAAATACTTATTTTGAGTCCTTTGAGAAGTTTGTGGAGGCAAAAGTTCAGAAAGAATTCTTGGATAAGAAATTTTGTGAAATAAAGAAACTGATAGGAAATGATAGAAGAATACTTGGTATTAGCATAAAGAGTATTTAGAATGCTCTAAATAATGGAAGTTATATGTACAAATTCTATCTATCATGGCCCAAAATTAATAAGGATATTGAGAAAAAGATAAAGGAGCAAGAACAAAAATTATCAAATCTTTCTCAAAATTTTGATCCTCAAACAGTTTCGCCTATAAGTTAAGAATGTCAAGTAATCAGCTTGACAGATGAGATAAAGAGGCTTGTTAAAGAAAAAGGTAACATTATGAAGAGAATGTGTGAGCTCTGGGGATTGATTGCCCCCAAGTTAGAAGCCATGTTTAATGCCCTATCAGAAGCTCAAACTGCACTTCAGACAAGTAATCCTCTGGATCTGACAAAGGCATAAGCATATGCATTTTTGTTGAGTGGACACATCTCAATTTTGGATGGAATGAAGGGAACTTGGGCCTCTAAACTTGTGCAATTGAAAAATAGTTTTGAAGACATTCTCAAGTTCATGTGAATAGAAGTTAATGACTACTTGTACATATGCGACATTATACACAGAATTTTTTGGAGGATTTTGGCTTACGGACCTCACCCTTTGCCATTGATGTCAAAGGGGGAGTGAAGAGCAGTGAAAAATGAGGAATCCAATAAAAGGGGAGCATTGGAAAGAAGCATGAACAATAGTATGGAGCACAAGCAAAGGAGGAGTTATTCTGACACTTAGTCATTTTTCACTAAGTGTTGCCATCAATGCCAAAGGGGGAGATTGTTGGCAAGAGACACTACTTCACATTGAAAGGTGTTGTCATTGATGGCAACTAAGATCATCCCAATCATCCACATAACACAATTTGTTCACACCAGAAGTTAGAATTAGAATTTGTCTAAGTCCAAGTAGTTAGGAATAGAGCATGTGACAGGGTCCGATATCTTGGTCGGGGTCTCTTCGGTGGAAAGGCATGGTTTGCTACGGATCTAATGTAATTGTAAGCATTTTCAAGACACTCTAAATCTAGAGTTTTGTCCTTCGATGATGAAGGATCCAAAAGATATTAGCTTCTGAGTATCGAGTTTCAGTTTGACAGAATAGATAGAAGAAGAACAAGCTGATCTTGTGAATGATCTTAATTCCAGATGTATAGAATTTGTTTATTGGGCAATTGGTGATGATCAGTGATGGTAGCTGATATGATTGATGATCTGTGAGTGTATTTTTTGGTCTGCATCTCATATTATGTATGGATCTAGTCAACAGAGCAGAGTACTCAACAAAGCTCTAAATGTTCTTGAAGCTGACTGGTAAAATGATTGTAGATCATGTTGCGGATATGTATAGCTGATGGAATTGGATGATTTTGTGGGTATGATGTGTGTATAAGTTGTAAATATGAGAAGAGCAGAAATCTAAGTTGCAAATGAAGGCAGAGCAGTAAGAAGAGTAGAGAAAAGATGAAATGTGGAAGATCAATTTTTGCACTTAACCGGAACTGAAACTCTTACATGGGTAGATGCTATTTATCATTTTAAAATCTGTGCTATTCTCTTGTAATCTTTCTGTAGGCAGTGAGCCTCCATTTGAGCAGTGAGCTCTAGGCAGTGAGCCTGAATCCATGTGCATTCCCATTTGTAAAATACTTTTAATAGGGTATTAATTTTTGTGGGTTTACCCCCACCGTGGTTTTTCCTTTAACTGGGTTTCCACGTTAAAAATCTTGGTGTCAAGTGTGTTTTTGTGTTACTACTCTTACACTTATGATTGTTATTTTCACGGTTAAGTTATTGAATTATTATTAAGTGGTAAAAGAAAGAATTAACTACAGTAAGTTCCCAAGTTTTGAGACAACTGATTCAGCCCCCCTCTCAGTTATCTATCCTATTTCTAACATAAACACTATATCAACACTTAATTTGATATATCCTGAGATGATAGACATAAATTGTCCACCAAGAGATATCCCATTGGATAATTTTTCAATAGATGAAGCATTAATTGGATTCATGGGAGCTTATGATAATTTTCCCCATTATCATCATAATCGTGGGTTTTCCTACTGTTTAAATACAAAATCATATTTTGAAAAGAATACTTGTTTGGAAAATGATATTCTAGCACCTAATGAAGCATCCACAAAATCACCACATTCATCTAGCCTCGTAGATCGCAGTGCTTTACTTAATGGAAAGACTATCGATGTCTTGATAGAGAAGGATAACCCTGAAAAAGTTATCCCTATAGGAGATTGTTTAAACAAAGAAGAAAAAGAAGAAATATCAAAACTTTTACCTGATTTTCCTGAATTATTTGCTTGAGATTATTCAGACATGTCTAGCATTGATCATGTTGGTGCCTGCTGCTGGTTCAGGTTTCAAGCTTTCATTCACAGGCATTCTTCAAAAAAATCCAAAAATTCTATCTTTCAGCCTTCCCAGTTGAAAATTGCAAAAAATTCAGTTGCACGCATGTATTTTTGTATATACATGTATGTTTGTATGTACAAGTGCATTGTGCATTGGAGGGCCCAAAGAGTGTTCAATCAGCTTTCAAAAAATGGAAAAAACTAGTTATATGCATTTCACAATGCATATCAGGTTTGTATATGCATTGGGGAATCTATCGTAGATTCTAGGAATATGTTGCGCTTGTATCTAAGGGATTGCATGTATATCGCATTGTATGTTTAGACATACATTGGCAACATACAAGCGAAACATACAAGGGTCAATGTACATTGAGACAGATGCAAAAGTGAATGTATGTCTGACATACATTGGAGATGTTTAGTGCAAATATGCAAAGGCCCGACATGCATTTGCTACAGTCCAAAGGTTCATCGCTAAGACAAAGTGCATCGGTAGCCCACTCCAAAGTTTCCCTGATGGCTGATGAATATACAATGAAAAGATACAAGGGGTCTTGTATGTTCGCCAACATACAAAGCAGGAGATACATTTGGTGGGGTCTACCTCACATACAAAGCGGAATGTATATGCAGTATACATTCGCTATATGCAAAGAAGAAATGTGCAAGGGTCGACATGCAAAGTCGAATGTATGTCCAATATATAAGAGGAAATATACAAATGAACAAGTGCAAGGTGGACGCAGCAAGATAGTTAATTGCATTTGTAAAGCAGGTGGTGTCCGCGCATTGTATGTTGGGTTTGTATGTTCCCAACATACAATTGAGACATGCAAAGGGAAAAGATACAAATAGTGGGACCCACCGATCGCACATACAAGCGGAACATGCATTCTAAAGATGCAAGCCGGACTCAACTTAAAAGTCAAATGTGGCAAATTCAGCATTGGCGTCCGCAGCTTGCATGTATATTGTGCATTGTATATGTCGATATACAATTTGAAGTACAATGAGTTAGATACAATCTAGACCCGATGGAGATTTCAAGCTACTTCATAAACATTTGGGGTTCGCAGCTTGCATGTATATGGCATTTGTATATGCCGATATAAAAAGGGATGAGATACAAGGCCCAAATCTGAAAACTGTCCTAATCTGTTTCATAAAATTTGAAATTCGTGGCATGTATATTGCATTATATGTATGCAATATACAAAATGGAAAGATGTAAAAGGTGATACAAGCTAGACCTCAGTAGAATTTTGATTTGTTCTATACAGATTTGGGGTCCACCTTGTATGTTAAATAGTTGTATGTATATGCATTGGCATATACAAAGGATTTGAAAGGAAGGAAAGCGGACAGTTGTATATGTATTTGAATATGCATATACAAGGTGAAAAGGGGCAAAAGTGGCAGACAAGGCAAAATGAGGGTCAGCGATGGGAAAATTTAGTGAAGCAAAAGGCATTTGCGTGGCATATTTCCATTGGTTGATGACTAGTCAAAATGATTTTGAGCCGCAGATCTTAGTGGAAGGAGGGAAAATTGACGGTCCTGATTTGAATTTTCAGTAGGGGTGGAATTTTTGTATGTTGTAGCCACATTTCAAGCAGAAGGACCTTTAGAATGCATGAACCAAGGTTGTAGGTGGGTTGGCATTAATGGCAAAATGCAGAGGTATGGATCGATGATTGACAATAACCTACCTGATTTGTAAGGAAAATCTCCAATCGGTGGCTCAGTTCCTAATCTCACCTACTCCCTTCCTTCTCTCTGCTTGGAACATTGAATGATTTGGGCACCATTCTTGGTGCATTGTATTATGGCAAAATTTTTGAAGTGCCATGTAATTATTGCTGCGTACATAGTCTTGCTATAAATGGCAAAACTGTGTTACTCATTTGGTTGTTGAAGACTTGGGCATTTTTGGGGGAAAAATAACGAAAGACAGAGCATTTTCTTGCTTGCTCTATCTCTTTTGGAGTTTATGTGTTGTATTTTGATTATAGGTTGCACATATGTTTAGTTTCATGTCATTTTATATGAAAAATGCATTATTGCATGTGCTTATTTGTCTATCTCCATTTGTTGTATGCATTTTCTTCTTTTGAACCTGGTTGCTAAGGGTTTCTTAGATTCTAGGATATAGATTTCTGTATCACATGCTTGATCTCTAACTTCCATTCAAGAAGTGGATTAAACTGTTCTAGTCAAGCATGGAGAAGGTTGTATGTCAGCAAGGATATTTGTAAGTAGAGACAGTTAAATACTTATCCTTGGGTGGTGTTTGTAAGGCAAATACTAATCCTAACCCCTTGAAACTCGAATACCAGTTGCAAACCATTCTCTTGTATATGTCTAGTTGACTCCTTACCCTGAGGTAGGCACCGATCTACCCTTGTGTAGTAGTTATGATCCAAAACCCCCTTGTATTGCATCCAAAACATAAAATCCATCATTCCATTTTTCCAACCTGTTAGTTTGTAGGAGTAGGATTAGGACCCCTACATACTCTCATCCATAACCAGTTAGATATGTCCAAGAGTGTTGCCAAACTTGTGATCTATCATTCAAATCTTGGTCCAAACATGAGAGTATTCTGCTTGTCATTGTAAAGCTAAATCTTTATGTCATTGGGCAAGTCAAGTTTAAACCTTTAGCTATAGGGATACCCCCCTTGGTGTGGCAAAACCAGAAGTGAAGGGGAGGTAGCTCACGTAACCTCCTGTATTAGTTGGTTGAATCTACCTATGCATTGGAACTGGCAAACCCTCTGCTGATTCAGAAAGAAAACCAACAAATCCTAAAATTGTAATACATAATGTAGTGTTACAAGTTGATGCTAAGATAGTTAAGAAAAAAATCAAACGATGAATCCTAAGGTAGCATTATTAGTCAAAGCTGAGATAGAAAAGCTTTTGTAAGCTAGTTTTATCCACCCTATTGATTATTCACCTTAGATTTCAAATATTGTGACTGTTTCTAAACCTCATAATCACATTCAAATGTGCACTGACTTTAGAGACTTAAATTTAGCATCTTTGAAAGATGATTTTCATCTTCCAAACATTGTGTTTAGGATGAAAAAATGAGGGGGATTTAGTTTAGGGTTAATCTTTCTAGTTTATGTAAATCCTCCTTTCTCCACTAAACATTCAAGGACTTTAGTCAAGTAGGAAGTCTACTATAGGCCTTCGGTCACTCAGAACATAGGGGAAGATTGGAATTGTGTGATTTATTTGTTCACTTAAGTCCAATTATGCTTAAAACCCTAATTATGCAAATTCGGAAGCAAATGGACAAGTCACAGAAAATACTCACACACAAAAATATCAAATGACAATCAAATGTGTACCAGATTTTGAAGTTCAAAAAATAGGAAAGTTGAGGACTAATAATTAGGCGCCCTAGTCTAGTGCCACAGTTTTTGTTGAGATTTGAGAATCTTGTCTGCAACTATTCCTGTTGTTTCAGAGATTTTCCTATTGCAGGATTTGGAGGACTAATGAGTGAGCGCCTGACTCCAGGTCCCTATTTTCTTCTCTGATCTACAATTCTGATAGTCTGTAATGCTCTCTTGCAACTCCACTTTTTCTGCCCCTACAACCTGTAACCTGCAATCACAAAAAAATGGGTTGGGGGTTGTGGTGTTTACAGGCTTGCCTCAGTCAAGCCTCAGAGAGACATTCAAGTCTTTTGAACACTATTGTCAGATAAAGAGTATGTATCCCTGTGAGATAGAGGCAAAATATAAATGATAAATGATAAAAAACACAATTGATATCACCTTGTAGTGAAGATCTCATGGAAGGAAGATACTCTTCATGTCATGAGGAGATGGATGCCAAATCTACAAAATACAAACATAAGAACAATGCTCTGCTCTATCACACAATGAATATTTTGAATGCTTCAAAATCACAAGTATGCCAAAATCATCTAATGCCCATCTAGTTTACAAATGAATCACTAATCATGCTTATATATGCAACTACAAACATTCTTGCTAAGAATTTTGTATTTCAAACTTACCATGTCAGCATAGGACCTAAATAGTGGTCATAAACCAACCCTTTGAAATTGGTCTTGACCTAAAATACTGTAGGACTAGGGCATGGGTGCCTAAGTCCTCCCCCTTATTTCAAGCAGGATTTATGTTAAGTGCATCCCCTGAGTCTTATTTTCCATGAAACTTTAGGGTTTTCTCATTGGGAGTCATTAAAATCATGCAAGATGCTCTAATGCATTCTAAAAGACTCAGGAGCTAAACCTTAAGAGTAAAAATCCCCCAAGGTTACTTTTTCTAACATAACATTTAGCTCCCACTTTAATATATGTATAAACACAAGGCCAATACATGCATTAAAGTACGGTCAACAAGCACAAAAAACATGCCAAGCACAGAGAAGACACTAATCACAAAGAAGACAGTAACAGGCACACAAAACATGGAGAAGACAACATTAGAGACATGAAAAACACAGTGAATGCAGTGAAGACAGTGATGATTTTCTTTTTCTTTTTCTTTTCACATATGAAATGCAGATGCAAGTACAAGGAAAGTAAACACACCACCCATAATGTAGGAGGGACTCATTGCCACTAGTCTTTAAGACTATGCTTGGGAACAAACATGCAATACACACACACTTGGAAGACATAGACAAAACACGATAGAAAAGTGATGGAGTGTTCCTATTTCTAGGTTCATTACCATCTCAAGCACATTACATGCACACACTGACAATTGGGCTTCACCACAACAATCACCGAAGACATGCTTAAGGATTGAGTTAGTCACAGAACCGTTCCCCGCCTCTGAAGAGGACTTTTTGAAAATGATAGGATATGCACTCTCCATAATAAATACACAATCTCGGCCTCTGCAAAGGGCTTAAGATAAAAAGGATATGTGTGATATCCCGCCTCCATAGAGGGCTTAAATGATTGTAATAGATTTCAAACAAATCTTAGAGTGTAGGAGGGACTCATCACCACCAGTCTTTAAGATTGCACCTGAGAACAAACACATTACTAACATCTAAAACTGACAGCTTACCTTATATATGCCCTCACCTTAAGGTGGTTAATATCAGGTATCGATATCAAGCATGTTAAGTTAGGAAGAAAACACACAAGGGAACAGGAGCTCTCACAAAGCCCATGCCCCCTGGAGGTGACATGTACTTTACGATTGCCAAATGTTCCCACAAACACATTCCTGCAAGAAAAGTGTTAGTGTTCATATAATCATGATAACCAACAATGCAAGATTCAAGATAGACAAAGTCCACAGAGTAGTAATATTGTTATGTTTTGTAAGTGTGATAAGACATCATCAATATCACATGAAGTGTTTCTACTAGCCAAGCATTAGATAATATATAACAACCCCATCGTCATATAGGAACTAAGTACAATTTTTGATTTCTCTCTAAAGGGACACTAGGTTCACATCAGTATAAAATGTTTTTCATCATCCGCCCGCTAGATAGAAACACTAGAGGAAGGGAAACAATAAATCAAGAGAGGAGGAACAAGTGCCTTAGGGATAGTCACATAGGAGGGTGCCCCCAAGTCACCAACCGCAATGCTATGTCCATAAGACACAACACACAACAATGAAAAATAGAGGAGAAGCAATATAGAAGAATGATAATACAAATAGAAGAAGAGTCACAACAGAGGTAGTCTCCTAGTATCTTGGACCTTACAAGAGAATCAAGGGTCATCCTAGGAGGCATAAACAACACATAAGATATCACGGGGGAAACACAACATAAGAGATAAAGGGTTAGAAATACTTACTTATTTCATCTCAATGTTAAGAGCATACATATCTAGGATATCTCTCATGTTGTTTTAGTCTTGTTGATATTGTATTAACATTAAGTTTAGGATGACAAGAGGCTTTAGTGGGCTTCAAATAATAGTATCCTATACCGGTTGTGTAATTAATTCCAACAACTTGTAAAGGTACTCTGATTCCTTGTTGATTTACACCACATCCATTACCTGCATAGTCATGATTTTTGTACAATATTTGAAATCCATGACCATAGAGAGAATCCATTTCTTTAGAAGAGGGTGAAGCCTCATAGGTCTCATAATTTGTAGTATAAGTATGAGTATTTTCTATGTTTTTTACCGGAGACTTTAGGTTTTGTAGGTGCTTCAAAATATTGCTTAGATGAGATCGATGCCACTTTGGACGTGTCAGGGTTATTAAGATTATATTCTCCATGAAAGGAAGGAGTAAAATCTAATGAACCCCAATCATCACCAAAAATTACATTTGATGGTGTAGAACCTTGTACATCATTCGTGGAAAGAGGCACTAATGAAGTAGCTTGTAAATTGTTTAAGCTCGTATGATTGTAAACTAGTTTTTGCATTTTGATATGTAAACAGTTATCTAGTTCAGGATCAGCATGAATAGTATGAAGTTTACCTTTGAATATAAATTTGATTGAACGATGTAAGGTGGAAGGAACCATCCCCAATGCATGAATCCAAGGTCTACTAAGAATCATGTTGTAAGATAAAGAACTAGGCGTGACATGAACTAGGGTAGATACAATTGTAAGACCCACCTATACAGGTAAGGTTATAGTACCTACTGATTGACTACCATGATTATCAAAGCCACGAATGCTAAGTTTATCCAGTTTGATTTGTGATGTGTCGGCCTTGATTTTGTGTAGTAGGTCAATGCTACAAACATTAAGATTTGATCCATGGTCAATCATAACTCATTTTACCAATGTTTTATTTATTGTGACAAAGATTATAAGTGGATCATATTAGTTTTGAACTTCAATTGATGGTAATTCATGTGGTTGAAAGAGAATATCCATTTTTATCTCATTCATACTATCTAATACAAGTGCTACATCATTAGGCTTAGCAGTAGGTGGGACAATCACCTTTTGTAAAGTTTCCTGGAGCATTCCATGGTATCTAGGTGAAGTTTATATTAAATCCCAAAGAGATATCTTAGTTGGAGTAGCGCAAAGCTGCTCGACAAGATCATATTCTTGACCGTTTTTATGAGTAAGATGAGGTGGTGGAGGGAGCATAGGTTGAGAACATGGAAGAGAGATAGGCACATGTGGTGCTTTCTTACTTTGCTTGTTATTATAGGTGTTGTATGTGTGAGAAATCACATTGTGGTGTGGTTGTTGTAACACATTTTGAACACCTTGACTTGGTTGAGAAATTTGTTGTGCATATTTGTAGATGTGATCAGGAGGTCTAGCTTGAACCGTAATCACTAGATTTAAGGAAGAGGGTGCACTAGGTGCCCCTTGGACAACCATCTTAAGAATATTGCTACAAATTCTATTAATTAAGATTGAATTAACATTTTTTTTCTCTTCATTATTCCCAACATCTATCACTAATGATTTAATGTGAGAGACCTTTTCTCATCCACTAATGCTACATCTTGGCCAGGGGGAGCATTGGGATGAGAGGAAGGTATGATGTTGTTAGGTAGGATAGAGCTATCCATAGTCTTCTCATCAAAGGTTCTTGAGTTTTCAATCAAAGGTGGAAGATCTGATGGATTATCCGTAGAGGTCTCATGCACCATATGATCATTAGGTGAATAGTCTTTTTCCATCCATGAAGAATCCTTCTTGAGAGGGAGCCCTTTATCCATTGGTGTTTCATTTTCCAAAGAGGGTAGGGTAGTGTTTAAGAATGTGTCAATGATTTCATCCTCTTTTGTTAGTATATCCTCATAGGAGGAATCCTTTTCTATGTCATCATCACATGTTTTAGCTATGAATTCCAACGCGTTAAGAGGAGTTTCACACTCATTATTCTCAATGTGTCTTGTTAAATCTTCTACCACCCAAGGGTATGTACTCATGAGAGATATGAAGTTGTCATAATCAGATACATAGTCAAGTATTTCAAATGAAGAGCATTTAAATATATCTTTGTGATACATAGCTTGTATATAAGTGAAAACATGAGGATTCATATTAAGAAATTTGTAGAAACTCTCGAAGTTTTTGATATATGCATGTAAAGATACCAAAGAATAATGAGATGGAGATGCCATGATGAAATGTCTTGTAACATCAATGTAAAATCAGATTTTAAAATATTTTCAACATTTATGCAAAAGACAAGTGCAAAATTATGTGTAAAAATGACCTAAAATGCTTTATTTTTTCAACTTTTTTTTAATGCAAACAAGTGAAAGAAAGGGTCTTGTAAGGAAATTGATCAAGTACAGATAATAATATGTCTTATATCAGTCCAATAAAGCAATAATATCATTCACAACATGCTTTTAATGCAAATCTAGGATGATGACAAGTCAAAACCTAGTGAAAATACACTAAAATATGTAATTTTTCACAAATTTTGAATACAACGACCCAATAAAAGAGGTGTTGTAAAGAATTTTAGGAGGTTTAGAAGATTATTGTAGTAATATTAGTCATCTAAAGCCATAAAATCCATCACAACACGCTTGAAGTGCAAATCTAGGTCAAACCCTAGGACAAATATAGTCAAAATCCACAATTTTTCACCAAATTTCAATGCAAAAGAGTATGAAAAAGGGTGATGTAAGGAAAATGATGATGGATGGAAAATTATAATAGTAATAACAGCCACCTAATGCCAAAAAATTTGTCACAACATGCTTATAGTGCCACTCAAGGTCAAACCCTAGGGAAAATATAGCCAAAATATGCAATTTTTCACCAAATTTCCACTGTAAGAGCCCAATAAAAATGTGTTGTAAAGAATTTTAGGAGGGACAAAACATAAACCCTGATAATATCCAATTAGTGTAGAAAAATCCCTTACATCATGCCTATGGTGCAAATCTAATGAAAAATCAAGGTTTTCAAACCCTAGGCATGAAATTTTGTAAGGAAATCACTATGATGCAACAATAAAATTAGAAATCTGTCCTAATGAGTGTTTTAAAATGGTATTAAAATCTGAAACAATATTTTGACTACAAACCCTAGCTAATGCAACACTAGGTTATATGTGAAAATGCACAATTTCAAGCAATTTTTTATCAATTTAAGCATGAAAATGCAATCTAAATGAACGATGAATGAAAAGTTTCTATATTTGAAATTAGATATGATTATAATGATAGAAATTTATTGAAATTGAATGCCAATTAATCTCAATTACTTTAAAATGCAAGCTAAAAATGCTAATTTTAAAAAAAAAATTCAATTTTTTTGTAATTTTTTGAATGCAATAAGATGAACAATGAAATGAATGTAAATATGAAGCACAACACTCAAAAAGGTGCCAATTCATTAAAAACATGGGTTCACCAAAATGTTTAGGATGAAAAAATGAGGGGGATTTAGTTTAGGGTTAATCTTGCTAGTTTGTGTAAATCCTCCTTTCTCCACTAAACATTCAAGGACTTCAGCCGAGTAGGAAGTCTACTACAAGCCTTTGGTCACTTAGAACATAGGGGAAGATTGGAATTGTGTGATTTATTTGTTCACTTAAGTCCAATTATGCTCAAAACCCTAACAAATTTAGAAGCAAATAGACAAGTCACGGAAAATAATCAGACACAGAGATATCAAATGACAATCAAATATGTAGCACATTTCAAAGTTTTGAAAATAGAAAATTCAAGGAGTAATGAGTGGGCACCCTAGTCCAGTGCCACAGTTTCTGTCGAGATCTGGGAATCTTGTTTGCAACCTATTTCTACTGTTCCAGAGATTTTCCTGTTGCGGGATCTAGAGGACTAATGAGCGGGCGCCCGATTCTAGGTCCCTATTTTCTTCTCTGATCTGTAATTCTGACAGTTTGTAATGCTCTCCTACAAATCCACTTTTTCTACTCCTGCAATCATGAAAAAATAGTTTGGGGTTTGTGGTGTTTAGAGGCTTGCCTCAGTTAAGCCCCAAAGAGATATTCAAGTCTTTCAAACACCGTTGTTAGATAAAGATTGTGTATCCATGTGGGATAGAGGCAAAATCCAAATGATAAATGGTAAAATACATAATTGATATCACCTTGTAGTGAAGATCTCAAGGAAGGAAGATGATCTTCATGCCATGAGGAGATGGATGCCAAATCTGCAAAATACAAACACAAGAACAATGGTCTACTCTGCCACAATAAATATTTTGAATGCTCCAAAATCACAAATATGCCAAAATCATCTAATGCCCATCTAGTTTACAAATTAATCACTAATCATGCTTATATATGCAACTACAAACATTCTCACTAAGAATTTCATAATTCAAACTTACCATGTCGACATAGGACCTAAATAACTGTCATAAACTAACACTTTAAAATTGGTTCTGACCTAAAATAGGGCTAGGCTAGGGCATGGGTGCCCAAGTCCTCCCCCCTATTTCAGGTAGGATTTATGTTAAGTGCATCCCCTAAGTCCTATTTGCCATGAAACTTTAGGGTTTTCTCATCGGGAGTCATAAAAATCATGCAAGATGCTCTAAATGCATTCTAAAGGACCTAGGGACTGAACCTTAAGAGGAAAAAGCCCCCAAGGTTACTTTTTCCAACATAACACATTGATATGATTGTCGACTCAATAGCTGGCCATGAATTACTTTCCTTCATGGATGGTTTTTCAATTAAAATCAAATTTTCATCAACCGTCAAGATCAATACAAGACAACTTTTATCACCCCGTGGGGAAAATTTTGTTGGGTGGTCATGCCTTTTGGATTAAAGAATGCCAGAGGAACTTACCAACATGCCATGGCACTTATTTTCCATGATTACATGCATAACATCTTAGAGGACTATGCTGATAACATTTTAGTGAAGTCTATTCATCTCCAGGGTCACTTCACAGTCCTCCATCAAATCTTTGAGTAGATACGAAAATACAACATGCGCTTAAATCCTCATAAATGCATCTTTGGCATAGATAGTGGTAAGTTGTTGGGATTTAAAGTTTCGCATCAAGGTATTGAAGTAGACACAGAGACAATTGATGTGATTGTTAAAATGCCACCTCCTCGAAACATATCTCAACTTCATAATTTACAAGAGAAGATATAGGCCATCCTTCAATTTATATTGAACAACTCACTTATAGGACTCACCCTTTCACTCAACTATAGAAGAAAGAATCAAAATTTCAATGTGGTGTAGTCACGATGTGAGGGTTTACAGAATGAACTATCCAGACCGTGCAACAAGAGTAAACATAATGGAAATAACTCAAAGAAATGGAAGAAATACAAAATCAGTCATTCAGTATATCATAGAATTCAAATAAAGATCAGCTAGCAACATGCGGGCTTACAATTTGGGTTCACAGGCCTGATTACATACATGCACAAGATAAATCTTTGAAGCTCCTTCACAAAAAATCTAAACTATCAGATCTTTCTTAAGTGAATAGCTACATTCCTAAGGATCTATTACATCAATATGTATCCTTTCTAGACCAATAGATTCCTCTACGTCAGCCAAAGAAGGTCACAAACTCCAATGAAGAGATGTAACGTGCAACACGGATAGGTTAGACTAAAATGCATAGAACCCTTTCAGAAACTAAATGAAATGAAGTACAGATCTCTAGGGAAGGTCAGCCATGAACCAAAGATCATAGAATGATGTGTCATTAGGCTCCAAAGATTAGGAAATGCTTCCATAGGTTTCTCCTTAACTAATTATGAGGAATTGTTAGAATGCTCTGCTTTGAGAAACAGTCAATCTTTTGATAGCAATTTCTTTCTGGTAACAATGTGCAAACCTCTGAATTCTGGATATGATGTTGATGAATGAATGTAGATGCTAAGTCTAGCTCTATAAGGTCTGAAATGAAACTGTGATAGAATGTCAGATCAAAATGTAGAAGTTGCTTCTGACTGAACTAGAAAAAATGAAAAGAAACAACTAAACTACAAACAAACTGAAATGCAAATGTTTTTGGTTGATGCAAGATTGCTCTTGAACCAAGGATTCTCCTACATTAGACATCTGAGGTTATTGAAAAAGTGAGTCCCTCGCTTTGTCGAGGCTAGGGGAGAATCAAGATGGTCCACCTCAGCCTGAGAAATTCATGATGAATCTTCTTCTGGTCTGCCTTTCCACTTCACAATATATTCTTTGTATTGTCGTCCTCTGGTGCTTCATCCAACTCTACTTTCCAAAATGTCTTCAATTTGTTTCGGTGCTTGTTGTGGTAACTGCTTTTTCAGGTCTTCTTCCATGTTGTCACTGAACTCTGCTTCATGATACTGATAAGGATCTGTAATGTTGAAAATAGGTGAAATACCCAATGTCTCCGGTAATTCCACTTCATATGCATTCCTTGAATCAAATTTCCTGAGTATCTTACAAGGTCCAAACTTCTTCATCTTTGACTTGTTAAATGTCCCAACTGGAAATCTTTCTTTTCTCAAGTACACCATCACTTCTTCTCCAACCTCAAATTCTTTATGTCTTCTCTTCTCATCTTCCTTTTCATTATACTTATTGTTCATATCCGCCAAATGTTTCTACACCTGATTATGCATTGTCTTCATATGATCTGAAAATTCTTCTACTTCTGCACTCCTCTTTTCTTCTATGCTAATATCTCTTAATTCTTCTACTCCTCGAGGATTCATTCCGGTCACAATCTCAAGAGGTTTTCTTTTGGTACTCCTATTCATTGAATTATTGTATGCAAACTCTGATTGTGAAAGAATCAAATCCCAACTTCCTGCCTTTTCTCCAATCAAGCATCTCAATAAGTTTCCCAAGCTCCTATTCACTACCTCTATCTGTCCATTGGTCTGTGGATGATAAGTTGAACTGAACTTCAAATCTGTCTTCATCTTCTTCCAAAGTTTCTTCCAAAAATATCCAACAAACTTTGTATCTTTGTCTGAAACTATACTCCTAAGTAATCCATGCAATCTCACAATCTCCTTGAAAAATAGGTTAGATACATGCACTACATCAGTTGTCTTCTTACTATTGGCAAGAGACCCTGTGTGGCTTCATAAGTGTTGTCATTGATGGAAACAAAGTCCTTCCCACACATCTGTAGTACATAATATGCCTATACCGGAAGACAGATTGAAGATTGTTTTGGTCCGGTGAACAAGAACAGAGTATGTAACAAGGTATGACAATCAGGTCTAGATCTCTTAGATGGTGTAACTCAGTAAGTTGCGGACTTGTACAAGTCAAGAGGGGTATCATGACTACTGTATTTTGGAGATTTAGCCTCCAGTGATAAAGCAAGAAAAAGATATGATCATCTGAGTGTTGGGCTCCAGTCAGGCAAAGTGGACAGAGGAAGAACTGACCGACAGAGTATCAGACTTCAATCCGGACGTGTAAAAGGTACTGATCAAGCAATTTGTGATATTATACATTGTTAGATGACATGATTTATGAATTATATGCCTATTTTTTTATGTGCATCACTAATCAAGTATGGATTTAGTTGACGGATCAATAACTTGCAAATACCTCAGGTGTTCTTGTTGCCGACTAAGAAGTTGTTTGAAATCCTTGATGTGGATATATATACTCAATGGATTCAAGCCTATAAGTGTGTGAAAGTGATAGTAGTATGGTTAAGTGTGAAGAAAAGTAGAGACAAGTGTGATGGCAGTAATTCAAGCCCAGAATGTGACAGGAAAGTAATATTGAGCAGAGGAAGAATGAAATGTGCCAGATCAGTATATTGTACCTAATCGGAACTGAAGTCCTGCATGCATATATGTTGTTCATCAGTTCAGACACCTTGGTATCATCTGTAAGCATTTGTAGACTGTAAGTCTCTTGTAGGTAGTGGGCCTTTTGTGAGTAGCATGCTCGGGTAGTGAGTCCTAATTGGCAAGTGCCAAATTTGTACTCTTTATTCTTTTAATAGAGAATACAATCTTGGGTTAGTCACCCTGTGGTTTTTCCCTTAATAGGGTTTCCATGTAAAAATCTTTGTGTTATGTGTTAATTTCTTTTTCATCTCTTATGATTGTCTTGCTTTGGTATAACATTAATGATAAGTTAACAAAAGAAAAGAAAAATAGAAAAGTTATAAGTTAATTGATTCACCCCCCCTCTCAGTTATCTACATTGTTTCCAACACTTACAAGTTATGAAATGAGCCATCTTTGAAAATTTGTCAATCACTACAAATATTGAATCATATCCTCTCTGTGTTTTAGGTAATCCCATTACAAAATCCATGCTTATGTCTTCCCAAGGTCTCTCCGGTATTGTCAAAGTTTTATACAATCCAGTGTTCTGACTACTCCCTTTTGTAACTTGACAAGTTCTACAACTCTACACAAATCTCCAAACATCCTTATGTATCTAAGGCCAAAAGTAGTTTTCACTTACCAAAGCCACTGTCTTATCAATGCCAAAATGTCCTACTAATCCACCACTATGTTTCTCCTTGATCAAATTATCTCTCATTGAACTTCTAGGTATGCACAACTGATTTCCTCTAAACAACATATCTTCTTGAATGAAATAGTCCAACCACTTACTCCTATCTGTCACAATAGGTTCCTTACATGCTTTCCAAGGTTCTGCAAAATCAATGTCTCCCTCATACATGTTCTTTAACTTGTCAAAACCCAACACTTCAACCCTCATCTCTGTCAGTAAATTTCTTCTTCTACTCAATGCATCAAAAACATTATTTGATTTTCCACTCCTATGCTTCAACACAAAAGTATAACTCTACATGAACTCTACCCATCTCATATGTCTTTGATTCAACTTACCTTGACTATTCAAATATTGTAAAGCTTGATGATCTGTATACAACACAAACTCCTTAGGCAACAAGTAATGTCTCCACTTCTTCAAGGATTGAATTATGGCATATAACTCTTGATCAGAAACTGAATATCTTCTCCTTGCATCATTCAACTTCTCATTGAAATATGCTACAGGTCTACCTTCTTGACTTAACATTGCTCTGATTGCATTGCCACTTGCATCACAATCTACTTGAAATACCTTATTGAAATCTGGTAATGCCAAAATAGGTTGTTCTGTCACCTTCTACTTCAACAACTCAAAACTTTTATCTACTCCTGATGTCTACTTGAAATCTTTTCTGTCATCTCTCATTGTCTTTGTCATAGGGTTGCAAACTGAACTAAAATTTCTAATGAACTTCTGGTAGAAACTACCCAAACCATGAAATGATCTAACCTCTCCAATGTTCTCCAGTGTAGGCCATTCAACAATTGCTTTCACTTTCTTAGGGTTCATCTTCAATCCTTTCACAGAAATCAAAAATCCCAAATATACCAACTCCTCCTTCATGAAACTACATTTCTTTATGTTTATCAGCAATTTCTCTTCTCTCAACCTCTATAAAACTTGTCTAATAAGCCACAAATGTTCCTCCTTTGTCTTACTGAAAATCAGAATATCATCCTAGTATACAATTACAAACTTACCCAAGAATTTCTTCAGAACTTCATTCATCAATCTCATGAAAGTACTTGGTGCATTTGTCAATCCAAAGGGCATCACTAACCATTCATACAATCCTTCATTTGTCTTAAAAGTAGTCTTCCATTCATCACCTTCTCTAATTCTAATCTGATGGTATCCACTCTTCAAGTTTATCTTTGTGAAATATCTTGCTCCACTTAAACAATCCATGATATCATCCATCTTAGGTAAAGGAAATCTATACTTAACTGTGATCTTTTTTATTGCTCTAGAGTTAGTACACATTCTCCATTCTCCATCTTTCTTAGATGCAAGTACTACATGTACTGCACAAGGACTCAAACTTTCTCTGATCAAACCTTTCCTCAACAACTCTTGTATCTGCCTATTCAATTCTTCATTCTCTGCTGGTGTCATTCTATGTGTTGCTTTGTTAGGCAAACTTGCTCCTGGTATAAGGTCCAGGTGATGACTGATACTCCTTATAGGTGGTAATCCTTTAGGTACATTATCTGATATGATGTCTTTATACTTTGTCAGTAACTCTTTTGACTCCTCCGGTTGTGATTCTTCAGTTTCTCTCTTCAATGCTTCAGGCTTCTTAGGAATCAAGGCACAACACATATTCTCATGTCTCAAACCATCCAGAAATTTTCTCCCATCTACCAAGCAGATTCTAGCATTCCCACATACTTCACTCTTAGGATCATCCTCCAAAGGAATCAAAGTAATTCTCTTTCCATTTTCTGTTATAGTATATGTATTCTTTCTCCCATCATGTATTGCTTTTCTATCATACTACTAAGGTCTACCCAACAAGATATGACAAACATCCATAGGCATAATATCACACAAGACTTCATCATGATATGATCTAATATGAAATTTCACAAAACATTGTTCACTCACTAGTACCTTATGATCATCTCAAATCCATGCTATCTGATAGGGCTTAGGGTGTTTCAATCTTTCCAACTTTAGCTTAGTCACCATCTCCTTTGAAACTAGATTATCTAAACTGCCACTATCAATCACAACTTTCCAACACTTACCTACTGATTTGCATCTATTTTTGAACATAATTTTCCTCTGTGATGGTTCCTCATTTGGCTCTATTTGGAATAGTGCTCTCCTCATCACCAATGATTCTCCTTTCTCCAGATTGCCAACTGAACAAGGTGATCCAACAGGTTATTCTTCAACATAGGCTGCTCTTCCAATGTTTTCTGTCTTATTACTTGTACTACCCTGATTCTACTCGAATGCTCTATGCCCTTCACCTCCACACTTGAAACAAGTACCTCTGAATGTTCTCTTATCAAATCCTTTTCCTTCTCTTATGTATCCTTCTTTCCGGTATGCACTAGGGTTTCCTCTCCATTAAAAAATTTTGTCATCTTTCTGGTAAGCATTGTTGTCTCTATCATCCTTCTTCAACGGGATGTCAAACTTGTTCTACTCCATAAATGGTCTATCATATCTATAAAATGTTCTTCCCCTCTGAAATTTACCTCCTCTACCTCTCTATCTCTGATTATGTTTCTTATTCAGCTTCTCTTCAACTTTCAAGGCAAATTGATATGCTTCCTCCAAAGATGTCATCCTTACCAGGCTTAGCTCTTCTTGAATGTTGAATCTTAATCCATTGATGTATCTAGCCACTTTCTCCTTGCTTTCTTCACTATGTCATATTCTTATGATCATTTTATGAAATTCTTTAGTGTGCTCCTTCATATATTTCTCCTTTTGCCTTAGGTTTTGTAATCTTTTCAACAGCTCCAACTCATAGCTAGCAGGTATGAACTAATTCTTCAACTTTGTCACCATCTGATCCCACTTTGTAATCTTTTATTTTCCTTTTCTATTTATTTCAAACTGAACTTCTTTCCACCATATAGCAGCATGTCCTTTCAACTTTGTCTTTGCAAATTTCACCTTCTCTAGATCTTCAATTTCCTCATACTCAAAGTATTCTTCCATGTCATTTATCTAGTCAATGAACTCTTCAAGATTCAAATTACAAATATAGTTCGGCACATAAAATCTAGGTCTTTTTCCAATCTTTGAAATATCTTGCAACATCTTTACTTGATCTAATTCTTCTTCTTCATCACCTCCTAGGGTTTTGCCAGTTTGTTCAACAGATTGAAATTCTTCTTCATCATCATTTTCAACATTAGGTCTCAACATTAATCCTCTTCACCTATCTTCTTCAACAACATCCAAACGAATTCAAAAGGTTTTCATCATCTCATCCATTCTACCATTCATTGTTCCAATAGCAACAACTCTCCTCGGCAGCATTCTTCCTAGGATAAAGTGTAAACTACCTCAGGTTTAGCGATCAGTCTACAAGGTGACAACTACCTCACAATCGGCAATTGATTGAAACACAAGTAACCTACCTTAATTTGGCAATCTATCCACAACAATATCTTATGGAATTCCCTCGCCAACTTTGCTTAATTCACTCCCAAAGATTTAAGCTTTCACTCTGATACCACTTGGTGTAGTCACAATGGGAGGGTTCACAGAATGAACTGTCTGGACCATGCAACAAGAGTAAACACAATAGAAACAACTCAAAAGAAATGGAACAAATGTAGACTCAGTCATTCACTATATCATAGAATTCAAATAGAGATCAGCCGGCAACATGCGGGCTTACAATTTGGGCTCACAAGCCTGATTACATACATGCGCAAGATAAAGCTTTGAATCTCTTTCGCACAAAATCTAAACTATCAGATCTTTCTTAAGTGAATAGATACATTTCGAAGGATCTATTACATCAATATATCCTTTCCGGACCAATAGATTCCTCCGCATCAGCCAAAGAAGGTCACAAACTCTAATGAAGAGATGTAATGTGCAAAACGGATAGGTCGGACCTAAATGCATAGAACCCTTTCGAAAACTGAATGAAATGAAGTGCGGATATCTAGGGAAGGTCAGCCACGAACCATAGATCATTGAATGATGTGTCATTAGGCTCCAAAGATCAGGAAATGCTTCCACAGGTTTCTCCTTAGCTAATTATCAGGAACTGTTAGAATGCTCTGCTCTGAGAAATAGTCAATCTTCTGATAGCGATATCTTTCCGGTAACAATGTATGGACCTCTAAATTCTAGATATGATGTTGATGAATGAATGTAGATGTTAAGTCTAGCTTCGCAAGGTCTGAAATGAAACTGTGATAGAATGCAGGATCAAAATGTAGAAGTTGCTTCTAACTGAACTGCCTGAACTGAACTCGAAAATGAAAAGAAACAACTAAACTGCAAACAAACTGAAATGCAAATATTTTTGGTTGATGCAAGATTGCTCTTGAACCAGTGATGCTCCTACATCACAATGGGATTTGAATTTCCAAAAGGATTTTGAAGACTTAAAAAAATACTTAGTTGAACCTCCTATGCTTCAGCATGCAACTGTAGAAAAACCTTTTCTTCTTTACACTTCAGCCTCTACTAATTCTCTTGCAACATTATTAGCACAACATGATGACGATGGTAAAGAATGTTCTATATATTATATTAGCCAAACTTTTCTTGATTATGAAGTTTGATATACTAGGGTCATCCCACAATAATGGGTTACACTTTTTGGCCAAACTTGACATTGAAATCAACATTTTGAACTAAATCTTCACTTTCTGACACCTATAGCCACTAAACCGTTAGGAATTTGAAGATGATGTGAACTAGTGATTTGTGAGATTTTGTTTGTAGATTCTAAATATATATTTTTAAAAAATTCGGAGTTAAATTGTAAAAAATTTTGTGTCTCCTTTGATAAATTGTTTTTAATAGTAAACAACATTTTTTTAAAGTGATGTGTATTCTGTACCACATAAATTTTTTTCTACAAAGGATAAAATTCTGATTCTTTTGAATTTAGATCGGTAACACTGATATATAGGCCATGCATTTGGTTTCATAATGTTTTGTTGAATATATTTTTTTTAAATTAAGTTTTGAAGTCAAACCAATTATAATTTAGACATAGGCGTATTCTGTAAAACATAATTTTTTCTGTATGTACAAAATTCAATTTTTTTTGTTGAAACAAGGACATCAATACCTAGGGCATAGATATTTTTTAGATTTTTTTCACTAATTTACTAATTTTCCATGTGTGTAGAATAAAGAACTTGATGTTCGGTGAAAAACCTACATTCACAGGAAATAAAAAATAAATATAATAATCAAATTAAATATATTTAAAATTATACTTTTTGGCAAGCTTATATCAAGGACTACATACTTACAAAAGATAAATTTTAAATGAATTCATTTGATCCCCCAAAAGGTAAATCAAAAGTGGTTTTTTATTAGCATTTTGATAGGTGTAGAGGAGACTCCATTATAGGTATGGTTTAAAATTAGTGGGATTCTATCCAAGGGGGTTTGATCAAACCCTCTTTAGTTAAAATCCTTTAAATTGAACCTTTCAAGGCTTAAATCATTATATTTTCTAAAAATATGTGATTTCAACAAAAATCAGGATGTGCCAGAAAGTGTAACCTATTATTGTGGTAGCACCCACTACCATAGAGAAAAAAATCTTATCTCTTGTCTTTACAATGCAAAAGTTAAGACACTATCTCCTAAATGCTGAGATTCATGTCATTGTAAAATTTGATCCTTTGAAGCACCTCTTCGCTAAAATGGATCTCTCAAGTCACCTAGCTAAATGGGTTATGTCGTTGTTAACAAAATTTGATCTCAAATTTATCTCTCAAAAAGTGATAAAAGGACAAGTATTAACTGATCATTTAGTTGAAGCACTTTCACCTTTTTCTACTCAAAATAATGAAGAATTTCTTGATGACCAAATATTAACTTTAGATAAAGATGATAAATGGGAGTTATATTTTGATGGTTCAAGACATAGAACTAGCTCCAGTGCCAGTATAATACTAGAACCTCCTTTCGGTAAGTCAATTCCTCTTTCTTACTATCTAAATTTCTCATGCATGAATAACATCACTGAGTACGAAGCTCTCATCATAGGACTTCACGCTGCTTTGTCCCTAAATATTAAAAATATCACTATTTATGGTGATTCACAGTTAATAATAAGACAAGTGACTGGATCTTATCAAGCAAAGCAAGATAAATTATCTCAATACCGTGATCTTGCCTTGTTGCTATTAAAATAGTTTTCATCTTTTACAATTGACACAATTCCAAGGAAAGGTAGTCAACGTGTAGATGCAATGGCAAGCACAACTTCCCTTATTTCCTATAAAGGTTGACCTGAAGATTATCACTTCATCATTCACAATCTTATATCACCAATAGTATTTGAGGTTGCACCTTTGAATACCAATCTTTGTTACAACACAAATTTAGATGAATGGTGCTCCCATATATTCCAATATCTACATTTAGTAAGGGCTGGCCTATTCTAAAACCTAAATGACTTATTAAACCTAAAACTAAAACCTAGAAGTCACTTTATTATGTTTAAATGCTTAATTTAAACATATCCATCTATATATAATATTTGTAAAGAGTTATGGCCACATGACAATCCCTCCATGAACTAGGGTTTGATAGAACTTCTAGGGTTTCTTTTATATAGGCTTAACAATAAACCTTTAGGAATGATATTTCAAAATTATTTGAAATTATCTATATAGACCTTGAACTAGTTATGCACTATAGGCTTATTCTTCTAGTCTTCGTGGATTTTAATATTCTTGATAAGTCTCATAGTCCTAATTTAACCATTTGTAAAACTCTTTTCTTGAAGCTAAAAACCTACAAATTAGACACAACATTACCCTAATATCTTTTTGTAGACCTAACCTGATGTAGGAGTATCCAGAGGTGTAAGGGCAATCTTGCATCACCCAAAAATAATGTGATTCAAAATTGATGACTTTCTTTTCATTTCTTTTCAAAATTTGTGTTTTTGGATACCCATTTGCTTGAATAATGATTTAGAACCTTCAAAATTTCCAACAGGGCTAAGGATGCCAGAATATACTAGAATTTACTATTTTTTGTAAGTCTTTATTAGAGAAGCGGTTGAGCCCAAAAATTTCCCAAAAGCTTTGGAATAGTCAAATAAGGATTCTTGGTAAATTTTAGCTCAAGATAATGGTTGGATTTCAAGATATTAAAGTTTCAATTTTGTGAGGTACCCTAAAAAGTTTTGAAACTTGATATGAGGCACTAAAATGTCCCATAACATCTTGAAAAGTTTACAAAAATCCATTTATGAATTTATAGTGTGATAGTTTACTTCATGAGGTTTCTGATGCTTCAAACTGTTCGTCAATCGAACACCCAGATCAAAAGTTATGCTTCCCGAAAGTTGACCTATTTTTGGAGGGAGATACAAATTTGGAAATTTGGCTATCGACCACCAAAAAGGGTTATTTATGACTATTTTTGGGAACCCTGGGTAGTAGTAGAGATAAGGGGGAAAGTGTAGAGTCAAGAAAAGGTGAGAAAATAGAAACCCTAGCTAATTTTAGGTTACAGAGGGTAGAAGATATGAAGTTGTAATGTGTTGCAATCTGTGGAGGAATGATTCCTCTGATTGTATTTGAGCTTCTGTAATGTAATGAGTTGTCCCAATCAATAAAAGAGCATTCTATTTTTTGTGTGTAATTTCTATTTTTGTGTGTTTTATGATTTATCCCCTTCATCATAACCTAAATGACTTATTAAACCTAAACCTAAAACCTAGAAGTCACTTTATTATGTTTAAATCTTTAATTTAAACATATCCATCTATCTATGACAACTTGAGGCTTAACAAAGGGGTAAAGGGGACAACAGCAATGGAAAAAAATTAAAATAATGTTGAGTTTACATAGGATGGCTTTAAAGATTGAATAAAATAAAACACTTTGGAAGGATAAACATGGATTAGGAACAAAATAGGAAATGGTAACATGGCTAGATGGAATGACATTTAGACTATACAATAAACTTTTAGGAATGATATTTGAAAAGATCATTTGAAGTTGTCTATATAGACCTTGAACTAGTTATACACTATAGGCCTAAATTCTTCTAGTCTTCATGACTTTCAATGTTCTTGATAAGTCTCATAGTCCTAATTTAACCATTTGTAAAACTCTTTTCATTCAAAGCTAAAAACCTACAAATTAGACATGACAGGACCCTGATATCTTTTTTTAGACCTAACCTAAATGACTTATTAAACCTAAACTTAGAACCTATCTAAGTCACTTTATTATGTTTAAATCTTTAATTAAAACATATCCATCTATCTGTGATAACTTGAGGCTTAACAAAGGGGACAACAACAATGGAAAAAATAAAATAATGTTGAGTACATGGGACATGAGTTCAAAGATTGAATAAAATAAAATATGGTTTAAGAAGGATAAACATGGATTAGAAACAAAATAGGAAATGGTAGCATGGCTAGATGTAATGATATTTAGGCTCTACAATAAACTTTTAGGAATTATATTTCAAAAGATCATTTGAAATTGTCTATATAGACCTTGAACTAGTTATACACTACATGCCTAAAATCTTCTAGTCTTCATGGCTGTCAATGTTCCTAATTAGTTGCATAGTCCTAATTTAACCATTTTTAAAACTCTTTTCATTCAAAGATAAAAAACTACAAATTAGACACAACAATACCCTAATATCTTTTTGTAGACCTAACCTAAATGACTTATTAAACCTAAACCTAAAACCTATCTAAGTCACTTCATTATGTTTAAATCTTTAATTAAACCATATCCATCTATCTATGATAACTTGAGGCTTAACAAAGGGGACAACAACAATGGAAAAAATAAAATAATGTTGAGTACATAGGACATGGGTTCAAAGATTGAATAAAATAAAACACAATTTAGGAACCTTGGACAAACATTGATTAGGAATAAAATAGGAAATGGTAACATGGCTAGATGGAATGACATTTAGGCTATACAATAAACTTTTAGGAATGATATTTCAAAATCATTTGAAATTGTCTATATAGACCTTGAACTAGTTATACACTAGAGGCCTAATTCTTCTAATGGATTTCAATGTTCTCGATGAGTCTCATAGTCCTAATTTAACCATTTGAAAAACCCAAGTTTCATTCAAAGCTAAAAACCTAAAAATTAGACACGATTGGACCCTAATATCTTTTTGTAGACCTAACCTAAATGAATTATTAAACCTAAACCTAAAACCTAGAAGTCACTTTATTATGTTTAAATCTTTAATTAAAACATATCCATCTATCTATGACAACTTGAGGCTTAACAAAGGGGAGAACAACAATGGAAAAAATAAAATAATGTTGAGTACATAGGATATGAGTTCAAAGATTGAAAAAAATAAAACACTTAGGAAGGATAAACATGGATTAGGAACACAATAGGAAATGGTGACATGGCTAGATGGAATGTCATTTAGGCTATGCTTTTTTGCAAAAGAAGTCAAAATGACATGTAAAGCACATGTTGATGGTGTTTTTGACACACAACAATGCAGGTGAAATACAAGGTATCTCACCTCTCTTGAAAAAGGTATCCTACCCTAGGTAAGACTACTCCAAGGATTTTATAGCTAGGTCTTAGCTAGAAAGAATAACTTAGTTGGTATGTCTAGTTGTGTCAACAAGGGGTCTTACATAAAAGATTAGATGTTTTCAGCAAAATGTGCAAAACACTTATAATAATTTTAGTTGATTTGCAACACAAATGCTGCTTGAATCCTAACTCTAACAATCTATTTGTAAAGAAAATGCAAAAGATGAAGGGTTAAGAGAGGAATCCTAAATGACATTCTCAATGTAAAGCTTATTGATGGTAGACAAACATTCTTAAGTTAACCACCTTCTATTTTACCAAGCTACAAGAATGCTACAGTGCTGTAGAAAATGATGTTATCTTCAATGGAGACTAAAGATTTTCAAATCACATTCATTTGTCAAATACCCAAATTATGGCACGATTTAACTTATGAAATGAAACTGAAGTAAGATTAGTTTAATGGTCTAGGTTAACTATACATAGTAACCTACAATCAACAAGATACTAATAGTATGGACCTGAATGTTCATCAAATACCTTCAACAAATCATTAACATTGCAAAAGCACAATTAACTAATTGCAGATCATGAAGTGAACCATGGGAACCAAATAGATAACACAATAGACAAATTCTTTGGAAAAATACATAGACTTTCTTTGTATTAACTTCAAATGGTAGAGTGTCAACAATTCGGCATCAATAATATGTTACAATGAGAGAAATGACAACTCTTTATATAGAGGAGGCTCCATACTAAAGTTTTGAATGAACAATGGAGATTAACTCAACACTGACGATCTAGATTACATGGCATTTAATGTGATATAACAACTAATTGCATTTTCACGTTAGCATTTTTATTGTAGGAAAAAGACAAAATACAGCTTCCAAATACATTGAATCTAGACAAATTGAATACCCATTAAGTTGTACATAGGGAAAAGTCAATTTCCAAGACATAATAAAGACAAAATAAGGTCACATGATCCTCAAAACATGGAATTAATTACAAATGATGGGATTCACATGTGACTTAAGTATTTTATTGTTCATCTTTATCCAAATGAATTTTATCTTCTACTTTCTTGTTGCTGTATGCTACTAATGTTGTCAAAGCTGGATTGATATTTGCTAGGTCTAGGTCTTTGACATAATTTGCCTTGAATCTCAAGCTGTCAATCTCTATGGAAAATTTGTACAGTCTCCCTTTATTTTCTACCCCTCATGAATGCCACAAAAGTAGCTCAGAGGTCATTGACTTTCTCTAGCTTTTTAATCATATTTAATGGCGAATCTCCATGAATGACTTGATATAGTCTATTTTTACATTGTTGTTCATCGATTGGAGCCTGGTCATTAAGACTAGTATTTATGCAGTCCCTCAATGTATCATTAATTTCATATATCACTTCCATTATGCTAGCCTGTGCTATTTCAAAAGAATCTTTCACCTTATCAAAAATGTCCTTTCTCAACTTCATCTGCTCATGCCATTCCTTAGGTTTTTTCAACCTATCTTTTGTCAAAATATTTTCTAAAAATAGAACCTCCTTGGATAGTCTCCTCATGGCTTGTATTCTTGGGAACATATGGGAATAATATTCTCTATATGGTTCACATTCATCATACAAATCTTTTGATTCTTCTTTCAAAATACGAAAATCTTTGTGCAATAGAGATGCAAAGGCTATCACCTCACAACGTTCATTGTACACCTTATTAAACCACTCTTGTGTAGATGCAACAGTTATTTTAATGTCATCAAATTTGGTCAATTCTTCTTTTGACAGAAGGGCAGGGGCTGCTCTTAGTTCTCCATTAGACTTTAATGGTTTCATCAGAAACTTTATGCATGACTGAAGCTCTTCATTTTACTATTTTAACTATTGCTTTGTCATTTCATCTTTATTTAATTGATATAAAATTGTAGATACTGTCCCCTTAAATTCATCTATCTTCTAACCTTTGGTGGCCAGTCCCAAATTGACAGTAGTAATGGTATAATCTTTAGCCCTCATATCACCTTTGTTTGCCTCTATAGGTGGAATAGCTATCTCTACAATTCTAGCCCCTATTGCATCCTTATGGATCCTTGACTAAATTTAAGCCCTTTTCTACTTCTTGGGTTTCTCCACTCTGGCCAAGAGTGCATCCAAGTCAAGTTTCATTATTTCAACTTGTGGGGCTTTATTTTCTAACCTCTACTGCAGCCAATTTGGTACTGAGGAGGAGGAATCCTTAGGAGCATCAATGTGACTGCCTCCTTTATTAAGTGGTTCATCATGAATTTCCAACTTATTTTCAATTGTTTTGTCTCTATCATCCCCTTCATCATGTAACTATTGCAGATTTTCTAATATATTCTGTTGAGTCATTCCCAAAACTATGTCTTGTTGGAATTAGGTTGGACAACTGAGAGGGGGGTGAATCAGTTGTCCCACAAAATTAACCTTGTCTACTTTTTAATCTTCTTTCACAACTTACAAATAGATTAATGATCTAAACATTAAAGCATGAAACAATAATACATGAGCAGAAGCACAATTAACACACTTGACACCAAGATTTTTAACGTGGAAACATGGTTAAGGGAAAATCACGGTGGGGGTTAACCCACAAGATTCATACCCTGTTAAAAGTACTTAAAAAATGAGAAGGCACTTGCCTTTAGGTGCACTGCCCAGAGCTCACTGCTCAAAGAGGCTCACTGCTTACAAAATTTAATGTTTTAATACAGAAAGAATTAACTGAGAAATAGCATCTTCTTCATGCTTGGTTCAGTCTCATTGAAAGCTCACAAAACTTCTGCTCTACCCCCAAACACTTCTTCACTATCTCTTCATCCTTTACTGCTCTTGTTCTTCTACTCTTCTTCTCTGCTCTATCTCTGTACCTTTCTTAGGATTTGATCATTTTCACACAACGATGATTTTCCACAACTCAACTACACGCCTTTATATGCTTCATCAACCTTAGAATAAACATCAAGGTTGGCAATACACACATATGACTTAATACGAATCACTATGATGTTGGCCAAACATAATTGGGACTCAAATCTTCCTCAATCAACATGCAACGCTCCATAGAAATGCTCTTAAATCATCCGCAATACGCATGAATCATCCAGTCGGCCAAGACTGGGAAGAACAACAACACCAAGGAAGAAGTCTTCAATAACGATCTCAATCTTTAATGTAGACCTTCAACACATCAGGCACACGATCTAGAGACCTCCACAAGCACATTGAATTCAACAATAACATCCACACTACTCCAAATGATCAGAATCACTTGCATCTTTATCCAGAACCTCAAGAACATTGTCTGCCATGACTGTTACACTAGAAAGATTGCTTGCGGACCTCCAAACCATGAACCACTTGAGTTGAGGATACACACTAACTTCTTAAACATGCCTATAGATCTGCAGATCATAGTTTTTCATTGCGGAGCAATCTGGACCAATTTCCTGTCACTCTATCTCTTCTAAACACTGCAAAACCTAGTTCTACTTAGATGGCCATATTTTCTTCAAATCTTTATGCAGACATCTCAAATATTAACTTGTGCTATCTCAGACAATCCTCTACACATCCATATGGTCCGTATACTTTGATCTTCATTCCTATAGATATGCAGAGCAATCTACTTTACTAATCTGTACTGTTTCACCTGTTTCTGACAAAGAGATATGTTAACATCAATGACAACACATCATAGGCACAAATTTGCAACAATCTCCCCCTTTGTCATTAATGGCAACATATGATGTGAAAAATTGGTTTAACCATCAAGACAAGGATTTCTCTCCCTTTCTCTTATCACTTCTGTAACCACTTTCTTCACTCTTCCCCCTTTCATTAGCAACTAGTTTTTCACATGACTTCTCTTCCCCTTTGACATCAATAGAAAAGGGCACATATTTGCAATCTTTACCCCCCCTTTTTGTTTCAGACTGATCTCCAAAATTTCCATGCTAACTACTCCCATTGAGTAGTATCTCCTTAACATCAATTCGGATCACAAGATATGACTGTGAATTCTACTGGACCGATGTACCCTAGTGCATCTTAGTTTTGATCAAGAGGGGTAATAACCCCTAACTTCTATCTCAGATACTCAAAAGTATCCTTGGGTAGAGGCTTATTGAAGATATCTAGAATCTGATCCTTTGAAGAAACAAACTCCAATCTGACTTTATTCTCATTAACTTTATCTCTCAAAAAATGAAACTTGATTGATATGTGCCTTGTCTTTGAATGCAACACCAGATTCTTTGACATGCTTATTGCACTTGAATTATCACAGAAGATTGTAAGAGGTTCCTCAAACACAATTCTAATGTTCTTCAACATTTTCTTCATCCACAGAATTTGAGTACAATTCTTGTTGCTGCTATATACTCTGCCTCTATAGTAGATAGAGATATTGCCTCCTGCTTTTTACTTAACCAAGAATCTAATCTTCTTCCCAAGAAGAATGCACCACCACTAGTACTTTTCCTATCATCCACGTCTCCTACCTAGTCAATATTTGTATATGCATGAAGAGTGAAGTCATTATCCTTAGGATACCATAACCCATAATTAGATGTTCCTTTTAGATATCTAAAAATTCTTTTGACTACTACAACATGGGATTCCCTAGGATCAGATTGAAATTTAGCAACAAGTCCAACTGCATTCATAATGTTAGGTCTGGTTTGAGTCAGATAGAGCAGTCCTCCAATCATTGATCTATATCTTTTCTGATCTACCTTAGGGGAGTCAACATATTTACTCAACTTGCATCCGGTTACCATAGGTGTACTCACTGGTTTTGAATCCTCCATTCCAAACTTTTTCAACAATTCTCTCACATTCTTAGACTGAGATATGAAGATGCCTTTATCTGACTAAGTGATTTGCAAACCTAAGAATAAATTCATTTCACCAAACATGGACATCTCAAATTCACTTTGCATTTGATCAACAAATACTTTACACATGCTCTCATTTCCACCAAAGATAATATCATCAACAAATACCTCAACAATCAAGATGTTTTCATGATCAATTTTGAGATAAAGATTACTGTCAGTAGAGCCTTTGTTAAATCCTAACTTTAGTAGGTACTTATCTAATCTTGCATACTAGGCTCTTGGGGCTTGTTTAATTCCATACAATGCTTTCTTCAATCTGTAGACCATATCTCCTTGATCAAACAATTGGAATCCTTCTTCTTGTTCAATGTAGACTTCTTCCTCTAACTCTCCATTCAGGATTGCTGACTTGACATCCATTTGATAAACTTTGAAATCTTTGAAAGTAGCAAATGTAAGAAACAATATGGCTGCTTCAATTCTTGCCACCGGAGCAAATGTTTCTTCAAAATCAATTCCCTCTACTTGAGAATATCCTTTACACACCAATCTTGCTTTGTTTCTCACAACTTCACCATCTTCATTTAGTTTTTTCTGGAAGACCCATTTAGTTCCAATTAAATTTTTATCTTTAGGTCTAGGAATAATATCCCAAGTATGATTCTTTTCAATTTGCATTAATTCTTCTTCCATTGCTTTTACCCAATTTTCATCATTACAAGCTTCATTCACTATTTTTGGTTCAATCTTTGAAATTAGACAGTACTCTTCTTGTACTTCAATAATTTTCCTCCTAGTTTGAACACCTTTATTCGTATCTCCTATGATCTGATCTTCAGAATGATTCAATCTTACATACCTGAGGGTCTTGGGATTTTCTTCAACTTCTGATTCTTGAACTTGTTTCTCAATATTGTCACTTACTTCCAGAGTAAACTAGACTTCAATTGGACTTTCATTTTGATCATCTGATTTATATCCACAAAACCTTGAAGGTCTCTACTTGCTTTCATCAACCTTGACATTAGAACTTTCAACAATCTTTTTCAATCTTTTGTTAAAGCACCAGTATGCCTTGCTTTGATTAGAGTATCCCAGAAATATTCCTTCATAACATCTTGCATCCAACTTGCCTAGATTTTCATCTCTTTTGATATAGCATTTACTACCAAAAACTCTTGTTAGTGCCTGAATTGACTGACAGTTTTTGAGCAATTTTCATGCAGGCACTTTCCCTAAGTATCCAAAAAATGTTCTAAGTGTTGGACCTCCTCAGCATTTTTCAGCTGCATCATCATATTTTCTTCGAAGAGGAAGTCATCATCATCATATTTTCTTCGATGGTGGTCAGCATCATCATGTTCTCTGTCGACCAGTTTCTCATCAGGATCATCATATTTCAATATCGGGTGATGTTTGGATATCATCCTGATCCTGCTGATGAGCTACAGTGTGCCCTGATTTGCTTGCGGGGGTGATTTTTCAAGTATCCGGTGATCTTCCAATTATCACCTTGCCCTTTTATGATGATGATGTCACCCCGATCTTCTGAGGGGGTTATTCTCTGAGTTGTTCAACCTGGCCTATTTTTTCTTAAGGGTCGTCATCATCATGATCATATTTCCAGTTATCGCCGTGTTGCTTGCGAGGGTCATCATATTTTCTTCCTGCATGATCTTTCGCAGGGTGATATTTTAACATCAGGTGATCTTTGTTAAGATCATCCTGATGATGTTGCTGTAAAGTTCTAAGTGTGACCCGATATTCACTGGGGTCATCATATTTTGAACGTCAGGATGATCTTAGTCAATATCATCCTGATGTTGTTGTATCACTTCATGTTCGTTGTTTTATCATCCTGATGATGCTGACGTCATTCTTACGTCAGGGTGATATCTATTTCTCTGCCTATCTGCATCATGATATTTCTGAAAGGAGATATCCGCCTGCCGGCTTCGTGCATTATCTAGTGGGGGGTGATCTTTTCAAATATCTGGCATATTCATCTATCACCCCGATCTTATAGTGGAGCTACAATGCAGCATGATATTTGTGCATCAGGATGATATTTCCAAATATCCGGTTATCTTCTGAATATCATCCTGATGTCGATATGATGATGACGTCATCAAGGTCCGGGGGGGGTCATATTTCTAGCACTGATCATCTTGTGGAGATCCCCCGATATTTGCAAACATGATGATGATGTCATCCGGATATGAAGAGGTGCACAGTAGGCAGATATGCTGATGACGTCAGCAGGATATGACAATGACATCATCAGGATGTTCATCAGCCAGACTTTTGGTATCGGCTAAGCAGGAGGATGTTCCTCCGATGGATCAGGTTGTGAGGATGAAGGCGATTATCATGCAGGTTATATTGCGATATGATGCTGACGTCAGGGTGATATTTCAAGCAACAGGATATCATGCTGTTGGAGGATGATGATGAAGTCTTATACTAGTGTCGTCAGGAGCAAAAGCACCGACATTATATATGCTCGTGGCCCAGTATATAAAGTGTTGAAAAGGTCGCCGCGGGGTGCATGTGGGATAATTGATATCCTGCATATTTTCAAATATCATGACGATGAATCTTGGCGGGAAATGGTTGCGATGCACAGTTGATGTTTTTCCCCAGGCCGCGGGTTGGTGCGCCATTAATGGCGAAGGTTGCAGAAGTATGGACGGATCTGGTACCTGATTGAAGGTGTACATCAACGGACAGTGGTGCGGGGCTCGAGATTTCTTCCTGTCTCCTCCCCTACCTGCTGCATTCATGTTTGGGCGCCAATCTGGTAATGCGTTGAGCGCCATTTTTCTGATACTGTGTATCTGGCGGGATTTTTGGTCAACCATGTAATTAATTGATGTGGTACACTACCTGGCTGTTATAAGCAGGAAGTGTTACTCATTTTTGGGTTGTTGAAAGTTGAAGATTTTTGGCTCTGTAATTCAAAACAAGCTGATCTGGTTGCTCTGTACAGCTTAACCTGTGAGTTTATGTATCTCTTGTTGTATGTTTTTGGCATGAACCCACTGATTTCATGATTAATCTTATATGAGAAATGCTATCTTAGCATGTGTTTCGTTAATTCTGTCTCCAGTATTGCATGTATTCTTCTTCTGAATCTGGATATTTGGGTAATGTTTAGATTCTAGAGCATAGAATTCCTATGTTGAATGTCTGATCTTTTAACTTCTGCTCAAGGGGTAGATTAAACTGTTTTCAGGTTGAACATTGGGAAGGGTATACTGCAGTAGGGATGCCATAAGTAGAGATAACTTAACACTCTGTATTGGGAGATATCTGTAAGGCAGGTATCACATATATCCCCCTGAAATCTAGTTTTAGCTGTTCATGTTGATCATTCACAGGTGTATGTCTACTGACTCCAGGCCCTGGATAGGCACCAATCTTGCTTTGTGTTTGTGTTACAACCATGTCCAGCTTTGCATCCAAACTTAAAATCCAAATCAAAATCTAAAACAACCATTAGGACATTAGAATTAGTTTTAGGATCCTCAGTCCTCTGTCTACAACTGCAAATAGGCCCAAAGCTAGCCCCTTTGCTCTTATCTTTCAGTTTTGGTCTACTTACAGGAGGACTTATCTGCTTTCTGTCAGCATCCCAGCCTTTGTATGCATATCCTCATGGATGTTGAGTAGGGAATACCCCCCTAGGTTTTGCAGAGCCTGAAGAAGAAGAGGAGATAAAATATAGAGTCTATCTCCTACACTGTTGGCCCCTGGCCCAGAGATCCTGTTGATCACTGATGGCTACCTTGTAGGGAAATCTGGGAATAAGCATCCAGTCTGGGAAAAAACCAATAGAAATTGGCGACTCTGCTGGGGAGAAAATTGATGAAAAAGTGTTATATCTTGTGGCCCATCTGAGTCACCAACAAAATGATGCTCTGCTGGTGGAATGAACCTGGAAAAGTAGCTTTCAGCTATTGAAAATTTTGTCCTCTCTGGAGAGGTGGCGACTCTGCAAAAAAGATCTGAATGCACATGAAAGATGGATGTATGTGATGTGACAAAAATGTGTTGTTCATTTTTCTGCATCTGTATGAGAAAAGGTACCTTGTTCCTTCCCCTTTATATTTGCTGTTTTGCTGCATAAGTTAGATGCCAGGGGAAGCCTTAGGTCTTAGATAGACAAAGGATGTCTAAGAGTAAGATTTTATGAATCCAAGTATGAATTATCCCATACTCAGTGGTGAAATGTTGAATAAAAGAATAGAAGAGATAAGAAATAGGTCGATATTCTTAGAGGCTGAGCAGGCCCAGTTAAAAAGCAGTAACCCTGTTGTGTCTGCCAGTCAGAAGGCTAAACCTCTTCTCAGCCCTTTTGATCCTTTGTATGACCAACTGGATTTGTCATGGGTGGATTATAAAGTAGAAACTATGCCTGCTAGGATATATTGTCAGATGCCTAGATTTAGTGGTCACAATGTTTGTGATGGGAATGCACATATCCAAACTTTTCACAGTTTTATGGGAAAATATTCATTCAGAGATGAGGATATGTGGATGAGGTTTTTTGTTAGGTCCTTTGATGCAAAAGCAAAAGACTAGTATTTGAGCTTTCCAAAGAAATCCTTTGCCTGTTGGGATGAGCTTGCTGACTATTTCAAGGAAGAATTTGCAAAAGAACCGGCTGATCTTGTTGCAGAATTGATGAGAATCAGAAAACAAGATGAAGAGCCATGTGTTGATTTCAATCATAGGTTTGCAATAGCCCTTTCACAGATCCCAGAAGTCTTCAGACCTGATATTTCAGCCTGTGTTGGCATATTCTTTGAAGCTTTTGAGGAGGGCTTTAGAGCAATACTGAGGGATTTCAAGGTGACAAGTATGCAGATGGCATACAGGTTCATAGAAAAGATAGAAAAAATCAGAAATGTGTACCTGCTGAAACCCCTGTCCCCAGGCCTTGGTGTGAGAAATGGTTATGAAGCTGCAAATGACCAAATGATTATGGCATCATGTGCAGATAAAAATGAAAATAAAAGCATAGAGGTTGAGACTGCTGTGTTTGAACATAATGCTAACAATACTGCTCAACTGGATTGTTCACCAGTTGAGGATGCCAGTGAAAGGACTAATGAGGACTCCCATTGCAATGATGAGGCAGCTGACCATGAAAACAATAATGAGGTTGTGGACAGCAATGAGCAATTTTTGGAATGGACCTGTGGAGACAATTGTGAGTATTGTACTCAAGACAGAGAAGATATAAGCAAACAGAGAAGCAGTCCTATGTGTGACCCATTGCCTACCTTTCAAACACATGGAGATCATGAAGAGCAATCAGAAATTGAAATAAGTGCTAATTCAGAGCATGATTGTTTTTCATTTGATGGCTGTTTTGCTTATGACACACAGGCTGATACTCCTCCACAGAGTGAATCCATTGGTGATGAAGAGGTGTGCTCTGCTGCCCATGAACAAATGGCATACTATGATGAAACTGATGCACCTGGGTCACCCATTTATGACACATATGGTGATGAGGATCTGTCTGAGTATGGTGAAGATCTAGACACTATTTTTGGCTTGGATTCTATTTCTCATCCTGATGAAAGAGGAAACAACATGCATCAGGTAAGTGACTGTGAAAATGTGCCTGATTTGAAAGAGATGCCAGAGCCTGATCTTTTCCAGCCTGGTGCTGCTGATTGTTGTGTACATGATGTGCACAATTGTGATTTTGAAAGCTTTTCTTTTGATGTGCCAGCATATAATACAATGAGCCCTGATCTTCCTAGTTGTGTGGTGGACTCTGAGTGTTTCCTATTTGCAGTCCAGCTAGGAGATCATGTTGCAATGCATGATGATGATACAGATGATAACCTGTGTTCTATACCATTTGAGTATGCATTGCCTGATATATTCTGCACCCACATGTCACATGATGTTGAAGGTTATCTGCACAGGGGTGATAATGACAAGCCAAATCAGAGGGTTGAATATGCAGATGACAAGATTTGTTTGTGGGTGGATCTTTGTAGTATCTCCAAGCTTGACCCAGTGCATGCAGATGAAAACAAGATTTTTGACAAAGGGAGATACATGTTTTTCTTTTCTTGGTGGCCTTAGGCCATCAAGTGTGTTTGGTGATGCAGGTCGGTGCAGTATTTGACTCTGTGCCCAATGGATAAGGGACTGGTCTGCATCCCAGAGATCAGGGGTTCTCGCTGTAGTCTTGCACCTGCACGTCCCCAGACAGAGCCAGTGTTAGTGCCTGAATTGACTGACAGTTTTTGAGCAATTTTCATGCAGGCACTTTCCCTAAGTATCCAAAAAATGTTCTAAGTGTTGGACCTCCTCAGCATTTTTCAGCTGCATCATCATATTTTCTTCGAAGAGGAAGTCATCATCATCATATTTTCTTCGATGGTGGTCAGCATCATCATGTTCTCTGTCGACCGGTTTCTCATCAGGATCATCATATTTCAATATCGGGTGATGTTTGGATATCATCCTGATCCTGCTGATGAGCTACAGTGTGCCCTGATTTGCTTGCGGGGGTGATTTTTCAAGTATCCGGTGATCTTCCAATTATCACCTTGCCCTTTTATGATGATGATGTCACCCTGATCTTCTGAGGGGGTTATTCTCTGAGTTGTTCAACCCGGCCTATTTTTTCTTAAGGGTCGTCATCATCATGATCATATTTCCAGTTATCGCTGTGTTGCTTGCGAGGGTCATCATATTTTCTGCCTGCATGATCTTTCGCGGGGTGATATTTTAACATCGGGTGATCTTTGTTAAGATCATCCTGATGATGTTGCTGTAAAGTTCTAAGTGTGACCCGATATTCACTGGGGTCATCATATTTTGAATGTCAGGATGATCTTAGTCAATATCATCCTGATGTTGTTGTATCACTTCATGTTCGTTGTTTTATCATCCTGATGATGCTGACGTCATTCTTACGTCAGGGTGATATCTATTTCTCTGCCTATCTGCATCATGATATTTCTGAAAGGAGATATCCACCTGCCGGCTTCGTGCATTATCTAGTGGGGGGTGATCTTTTCAAATATCTGGCATATTCATCTATCACCCCGATCTTATAGTGGAGCTACAGTGCAGCATGATATTTGTGCATCAGGATGATATTTCCAAATATCCGGTTATCTTCCGAATATCATCCTGATGTCGATATGATGATGACGTCATCAAGGTCCGGGGGGGTCATATTTCTAGCATTGATCATCTTGTGGAGATCCCCCGATATTTGCAAACATGATGATGACATCATCCGGATATGAAGAGGTGTGCAGTAGGCAGATATGCTGATGACGTCAGCAGGATATGACGGTGACGTCATCAGGATGTTCATCAGCCAGACTTTTGGTATCGGCTAAGCAGGAGGATGTTCCTCCGATGGATCAGGTTGTGCGGATGAAGGCAATTATCATGCAGGTTATATTGCGATATGATGCTGACGTCAGGGTGATATTTCAAGCAACAGGATATCATGCTGTTGGAGGATGATGATGAAGTCTTATACTAGTGTCGTCAGGAGCAAAAGCACCGACATTATATATGCTCGTGGCCCAGTATATAAAGTGTTGAAAAGGTCGCCGCGGGGTGCATGTGGGATAATTGATATTCTGCATATTTTCAAATATCATGACGATGAATCTTGGCGAGAAATGGTTGCGATGCACAGTTGATGTTTTTCCCCAGGCCGCGGGTTGGTGCGCCATTAATGGCGAAGGTTGCAGAAGTATGGACGGATCTGGTACCCGATTGAAGGTGTACATCAACGGACAGTGGCGCGGGGCTCAAGATTTCTTCCTGTCTCCTCCCCTACCTGCTGCATTCATGTTTGGGCGCCAATCTGGTAATGCGTTGAGCGTCATTTTTCTGATACTGTGTATCTGGCAGGATTTTTGGTCAACCATGTAATTAATTGCTGTGGTACACTACCTGGCTGTTATAAGCAGGAAATGTTACTCATTTTTGGGTTGTTGAAAGTTGAAGATTTTTGGCTCTGTAATTCAAAACAAGCTGATCTGGTTGCTCTGTACAGCTTAACCTGTGAGTTTATGTATCTCTTGTTGTATGTTTTTGGCATGAACCCACTGATTTCATGATAAATCTTATATGAGAAATGCTATCTTAGCATGTGTTTTGTTAATTCTGTCTCCAGTATTGCATGTATTCTTCTTCTGAATCTGGATATTTGGGTAATGTTTAGATTCTAGAGCATAGAATTCCTATGTTGAATGTCTGATCTTTTAACTTCTGCTCAAGGGGTAGATTAAACTGTTTTCAGGTTGAACATTGGGAAGGGTATACTGCAGTAGGGATGCCATAAGTAGAGATAACTTAACACTCTGTATTGGGAGATATCTGTAAGGCAGGTATCACATATATCCCCCTGAAATCTAGTTTTAGCTGTTCATGTTGATCATTCACAGGTGTATGTCTACTGACTCCAGGCCCTGGATAGGCACCAATCTTGCTTTGTGTTTGTGTTACAACCATGTCCAGCTTTGCATCCAAACTTAAAATCCAAATCAAAATCTAAAACAACCATTAAGACATTAGAATTAGTTTTAGGATCCTCAGTCCTCTATCTACAACTGCAAATAGGCCCAAAGCTAGCCCCTTTGCTCTTATCTTTCAGTTTTGGTCTACTTACAGGAGGACTTATCTGCTTTCTGTCAGCATCCCAGCCTTTGTATGCATATCCTCATGGATGTTGAGTAGGGAATACCCCCCTAGGTTTTGCAGAGCCTGAAGAAGAAGAGGAGATAAAATATAGAGTCTATCTCCTACACTGTTGGCCCCTGGCCCAGAGATCCTGTTGATCACTGATGGCTACCTTGTAGGGAAATCTGGGAATAAGCATCCAGTCTGGGAAAAAACCAACAACTCTAGAATATTTCACAGAAGGAGCACTACCAAACCACAGTTCATAGAGAGTTTTACCAGTATTACCTTTGATCTGCACCCAATTGAGAGTGTAGATAGCAGTACTCATAGCCTCTCTCCAATAGACATGTGGAACATTTGCCTCCATCATCATGGTTCTAGTAGCCTCTTGAATAGTCTGGTTCTTTCTTTCCACAACTCCATTCTATTGAGGAGTCCTAGGAGCAGACAACTATCTCTTTATCCCATGCTTCTCACAAAATGAATTAAACTCAGTGGAAGTGAATTCTCCACCTCTATCAGATCTCAGACATTTTATCTTTACACCAATCTAATTTTCCACCCTAGCCTTGAACACCTTGAATTTGTATAGAGCCTTTGATTTCTCTCTCACGAAAATGACCCACATCATCTGGAAGTAATCATCAATTAGCAACATAAAGTATCTGTCTCCTTGTAGACTCCTAACTTTGGCAGGACCACACAAATCAATGTACAAAAGATCTAGCAATCCACTTGAAAATTGTTCTTTGCTTTTGAATAAAGTTCTGCTCTGTTTGCCCAACTGACATTCCTTGCACATGCTATTAGCAGGTTTCACAATCTTTGGAAGATCTATTACAGCCTGAGTTGCACTTATCTTGACAATGTTGTCAAAGTTTACATGACACATTCTCCTATGCCATAACCAACTTTGATCAATCTGAGCAATCAAACAACTCTTACCAGTACCACTTAAATGAAAGATATTACCTCTATTCTGAGTACTAGATGCAATCTCAGTTTCAGAGCTTTCTAGAATTCTACATTTTCCATCCTTGAATTGGAGATCATATCCCTCGTCAACCAACTATCCAACTCTGAGAAGATTATGCTTCAACCCTTCTACATACAAGACATCATTAGTGTTGTGCTTACCATCAAAAGAGATGGATCCTATGCCATGGATTCTACCAGCTGAATTGTCTCCAAACTTCACATTTCCACCGTCATACCTCTCCATACTTACAAACTTATTCTTATCACATGTCATATGATGAGAGCATCCACTGTCCATCACCCATTCATCCTTTTCTTCAACTTGAGAAGCCAAGGCTCTTTCCACATTCACACAGCTAGCAGATTTAGTAGGCACTGGATCTTTTTCTTTGATAGTAATAAACACCCATTCATTTCCAAAGGTACTTCCATTATCAGATTCATCATCAATGACTCCTTCACTAGCTTCTTAGACATAGTAGCATTTCTTATGAACCCTAGGTCTGTTAGGGTTTGGCTTCGAAACCCTCTCTGGACATCTTGAGGCAAAATGACCAATCTTATTGCAAGAAAAACATTTGAAGGGCAACTTTCCTTCATACTTACCAGATCCTCTTGGTAGTCTTCTGGCAAAAAGAGCTTCAAGTTCTTCAAACTCTGACTCATCTTCATCAAGTTCCTTCTTTGCCCTCTCAAATCTAGTTAGTCTTCTTGAAGAGATTTCACCTAGATCAAATCATTTCTTTCTAAAAATATTGGCTTTAAATGTAGATTCAAACTTGGGAAGAGAATCACCAAACTCACTCATTTCAAATGCTGAGAGCTTACCAACCAACTGATCCCATGTAACAGTTGTCACAGTCCTGATTTCTTCAATGGCAGCAACTTTATGCTTGTATGCTAGAGGTAAAGATCTGAGCACTTTGGCAACAATTTTTGATTCTTCCAATTTTCCAATAGCACACTTGATACCACTCACAAGTTCATTCACTTTTAGCATGTAGGAGGTAATATTTTCATCTTCACTCATCCTTAAGCTTTCATATCTACCCTTCAAGCTTTGTAGCTTAGCACATTTGACATGTTCATCACATTCATACAGGGTTTCCGACTTCTCCCAGATTTCATGAGTAGTTTTCAATTCCAGTACATTTGTCATTTTTGTATCAGACAGGGCACTCAATAAGGCTTCTTTAGCTCAAATGTTGTTTTCAACATCTTTGAGTTCATCTGGAGTTGAAGGGCCTTTCTCTGGAATCTTGTACTCATCCTTAGTTATCAACCAATAAGCATTACCCATACATTGCAAATGACACTCCATGTGCATCTTCCAAAGAGTGTAATTTCTTCCATCAAATCTCAGACTGTCCTTGTAAGTCAACATCCTAGATCTCCTCAAGCCGTCAAGCTTCTTTCAGAGGAACTGGCTCTAATACCAATTGTTGGAATTAGGCTAGACAACTGACAGGGGGGTGAATCAGGTGTCCCACAAAATTAACCTTTTTTACTTTTTAATCTTCTTTCACAACTTACAAATAGATTAATGATGTAAACATTAAAGCATGAAACAATTACACATGAGCAGAAGCACAATTAACACATTTGACACCAAGATTTTTAATGTGGAAATCCAGTTAAGGGAAAACCACAGTGGGGATTAACCCACAAGATTCGTACCCTGTTAAAAGTACTTAAAAAATGAGAAGGCACTTGCCTTTAGGCACACTGCCCAGAGCTCACTGCTCAAAGAGGCTCACTACCTACAAAATTTAATGTTTTAATACAAAATGAACTAATTGAGAAATAGAATCTTCTTCATGCCTAGTTCAGTCTCATTGAAAGCTCACAAAAACTTTGCTCTACCCCCAAACACTTCTTCACTATATCTTCATCCTTTACTGCTCTTGTTCTTCTACTCCTCCTCTTCTCTACTGTGCCTCTGTACCTTTCTTAGGATTTGATCATTTTAACACAAGGGTGATTTTTCACAACTCAACTACATGCCTTTATATGCTTCATCAACCTTGGAATAAACATCAGGGTCAGCACTACAAACATCTAACTTAATGTGAATCACTATGCTATTAACTGGGACTCAAAAATTCCTTGATCAACACACCACTCTCCATATAAGTGCTCTTAGATCATCCACAACATGCTTGAATCATCCAGTCGGCCAAGACTGGGAAGAATAGAAACACCAAGGAAGAAATCTTCAATAATGATCTCAATCTTCAATGCGGACCTTCAATACAGTAGGCACATGGTCCAGAGACCTTCACAAGTACATTGAATTCAACAATAACATCCACACTACTCCAAATCATCAGAATCACTTGCATCTTTATCTAAAACCTCAAGAACACTATCTGTCATGACTATCACACTAGAAAGATTGCTTGCGGACCTCCAAACCACGAACCACTTGAGTTGACGATACACACTGACTTCTCAAACATGCCTATAGATCTGCAGATCATAGTTTTTCATTGCGGAGCAATCCGGACCAATTTCTTGTCACTTTGTCTCTTCTGAACACTGTAAAACCTAGTTCTACTCAGATGGCCCCATATTTTCTTCAAATCTTCATGCAGACCTCTCAAATCTTAACTGGAGCTACTTTAGACAATCCTCTACACATCCATATGGTCCACGTACTTTGATCTTCATTCCTCTAGATATGTGGAGCAATCTACTTCACTGATCTGCACTGTTTCACCTATTTCTAACAAAGAGATCTTCATTCCTCTGGATATGCAGAGCAATCTACTTCACTGATTTGCACTATTTCACTATGTTTCTGACAACACATCATAGACACATATTTGCAACAGTGTCTACTATGTCCTTTTTCACTGGACTATCCAACACCTCAACTATCTCAATATCTCTAGGGTTGGGAAGAGGATCTTCAGATACTTCTTTAATTACCTCTTACTCCTGTGACTCCAGTTCTGTACATATCTTCTCAATGCCTGGCATTGTGAAATAGCTAAAGGGGCAGACTCTAGGGAAATAACAATTGGACGTGCCAAATAATTATTTATTGTGGATAAGGAATGAGTGGCTATAGGAGGCAAATAAGGATGAGATAAATTAACAAAATGAAGCAAATCCTAGTGAGGGTTGTATGGAAGGGGTAGAAAACATGGAAGAAATAGTGACGGGTGAAGAAAGACTAAGTGATGGGAGAGAGAAGGAAGGTGTTAAGACTGTGGAAATGGGTGGTAATGAGATTTGAGTGGAGAGGGAAATAGATGAAACAGAAGGCAAGGACATGGTAGAAATAGAAGGTGATGAGGAAATTGGGGGAATGATGGTAGAAAAAGTGAGGAGGAGGTAATAGGTATGCTTACATTTGCTACTAATGAAGATGATGATGATGATGTGAATGAAGTAGAGGGAGTAGAAGATGTAGTATCTTGTGTAGCAAGGGAAATGGAGGTTGCACTTGTTGAGGATGGGGAAACTATAGGGGCAGCTGAGGTGTTGACAAAGGTGGTAGTGGATGAATCTGTTGCCTTGGCCTTCAACTTCTTAGCTTTCAAACTCTCTCCTTTTCCACTTGGTATATCTTTCCTTTTTGCTGCTTTGGTCCTCATAGTAGGAGGAGGATCTTTCTTTTGTGCCTTGGGAGCAATCTTCTTAGCTTTCCCTTTCTCTGCCAATGGCACATGCTCCTCACTGTCAGTATCCTTCACTACTTGTTCTTCTGCACTCATTACCTCTAGAGGTTAATCTTCTTCATTTTCTGACTCCTCTAAATCTTCCTCTGTATACATTAGTGTGACTCCTACTTGTGTCAACACTATAATTTGGCTTCTAACCAAAAATTTTGCTAAGTTTTATTGGGTTCCTCATTGCCTCATCTAATGAATTCTCCTTTACGTTGGCCCAATTTGGAGGAGGAAATGGCTGACCAAGTAATACTTACCATGGATCTCTTTGAACTACATTACCATCATCCACTATTCGGTCAGGGAATTGCATGATACAAAATATCTTTATGTGATCTAGGGATAGCCGAGAGTAATTTCCTATCAAAGTCATAGTCATCGACACAATTTGCTGAAAAGTCTTCAAGATGTTCCCAATGGAATAACTTCTTACTTACACATTTTTCCATAGTTTTGTGTGGATCAAAGTATTTCCTCCTTATATACAAGTGAAGATTTAGTCGCTGCAATTCTTTCTCTGAGTGTTCTATTTCTTCTAAGGTTGTGCAACAATAGTGGCCCTTACCTATTAGAATTGGAAACTTAATGTTAACCCTATGCAAATGTTTCAGCCTCTCTACAGATGTGAGGAGTTGCCTCATTAAATCAAGAAGAACCACCTTTTCTGTTGGATACTAAGGTAGTCTATATGGTTTACCTATAAATCCCTAGATTCTTAAGTAGGTGAACTTGTGAAATTGCAAGTACCATCTCCCATATTGTTGTACAACATTCATGGCTTTGGGAGTTATTCTTAGTCCAATGTTGTCTTGGAGAAGCCTAGTGATATGCACAATGAATGCATCATTTACTCTCTTATAATGAATCAATGATTAAGAGATTGTCAGTTGGGGATAGCATTCATAAACCTTCAATTGTTGATCTCTATTCCCAACATCCCCTATCTTAGACAATCCAGGATATTTTGTTCGTCTAGCCAAGGCATAGACAACATAGGAAGTCCACCTAAAAGTTTCCTTTGTCTTGAAGTTTACAAAGGCCTCATGCATGTTGTCATTGAGGATTTGGGCCCAGTGAAGTTTCTTATCTCCATGTATTATTTCCAAAATGAGAGCAAGCATCCATTCTTCAAAGGTGGAGGCAGCAAGGAGTCCATAAATTCTACTCAATAGTGTTACTAAGTCCCCAATTTCATCATGAAAATCACTCCTATACATTGTGTGAGGCAACTTAGTCAAAGTGGACCTTTTGTGCTTCATCTATCCTTCATAGATCTATTTCTTGCACTTCACCACATCTTTCTTGTACGTGTCTTCTGCATATTTCTTATCTGGGATGGAGAGCACTAGAAAGATAGGTATTCCAATTTTTTTTGCAAGGGACAGCGAGCTAAAATTTGTCAAAATTTGCCCATTTGAGGTCTAAATAGTTCTAGTCAATGGATCATACCTTTCTGCATATGCTACAATGAGCTCGGGGCACTATGCAGAAGTAGGAAAGGTAGCAACCTCTGCAATGCCAATGTCTCTGACCTTCCTAGCTAAAGGAGTGGGGTTTGGTCCAAACACCCTGAGCCTAAAATCCTCTTGGTCTATGTGCCCTAGGTCAGTATCTCCTATGTTCTTCCATGTAGTTGTGATCTTGGTCTCCAGAGGGATTCCTTTGAACTTGTACTTCATTATGTTAGCTTGGTCATACATCTATTCTACAGGACAGGACCTAATGAGCAAGGGTTGTAACATAGTTGCCCTAGATGTTCTTAGTTCTAAGTTTGAGTGAATGGTTACTATTTTGATTCCTTAGCCAAGTTTTTTCATAAAGTAACTACAATCCTCTCTAGAATGCATAAGTTCAAAATTTGCATGCTAACATACGCTATAACATTCATTACATAAGTTATGCAAAAGAAAGAGATGAAACACAACATTTTAAGATCCTATTTAACTCATGTAATAAATGCAAAATTTTCAAAAATTTACTCAAAACATGCAAATCATCTTCATTTTACCTTTGAATTGATTAACTTGATAAAATAGATCTTATCCCCTTGGAAATTTTTAAGAAAACACAATCTAAGGGCATTTTGTGCTAATTTGAGGGTTCACGGACTAAAGCGTTGATTCTAGCCTTTATCGACCTAGAGCGAATTTTGAAGTTCACTGACTGAAGTCAATGAGGATGATTTTCCATGCAGAATGTGTGAAGTGAACAACTATAAGTTTTAGCACTACTCTTAGTTGACACCGACTTGCGTGAATTTTGGGAGTTACCGACTAAAGTCAACTAGGTCAATTTTCAGCGCAAGTCAGAGGATAATAAATTTGGTGCAAGGGGGGATAAAGATGTGCTAGCAGTGTTTCGGTTCAGACTGACTTGACATGATTTTGGTAGTTGCTGGACAAAGTTGGTCAAGTTGATCATAGCACAAGTCAAAGAGCGACAAATTTAGCAAAAAGTTTTATGTGCAAAGGATAGCGAGGAATTTTGATTACACAGACTTTAGCAGGTTGTGCACAAAGTCAGTGAGACTACTTTTCAATGCAAGTCAGCGCAGGCCAGTTTTGGTGCTACGGTTTTCTAAGAGTAAACTTGATGATTTCAACCTGTATTGCTTGGCACGATTTTCAAAGGGCAATGCTTAAAAGGTAGTAAAGATTGATTTTAGTGCAAGGGCAACATGACTTCCTTTTAACACAATCTACTAGTTTTGGTTTTGACAAGGAAATTTAAATGAGTCTGTACAGAGCCAAAATGACCTTCCTAATTTAACTATGCATATTCAAAAAAAATTCTCATTTCCAGACTAGGGTTTATTTTGTTACGAATGTTTTTTTCTTGGGACGTCTTTCTTAATAATTGAAAACATTTTTAATGTAAAATAGCCCCAAAAATTACTATAAAATCAATTCCACTGAACCCTAGTTTTTAAAGACTCTACAAAGATCAAAAGATAAATAGTATTTGTGAAGGATCTTTCATAGGAAAATCAAAATTCATTCAAACCCTAGGCCTTACTAAAGGGAATAAAACACAATTTTAGCACCCTACCTAAATCTTGAAGAGCTGTAGAGATGGATGAGATTTGTTTGAAACACTCTCCCTGATCAAATTCCTCTTTGCTTCAATTTTGTCAACTGCTGCTTGTAGAGATCTCAAGAGTTTTATCGAATTCAAAATGAGCTTCAAATCAACCAAAAACCTTCATATACTTTCCCCAATTTTCAACATTAATGTAGAGTACCTTGTGACAAGTCGACGTGCACTTGGAGAGGTAAGGCTTAGGGTTTAGCATGGGTTTTGATCTCCACTGACTTGGTGGAGATTTTGGGATCAACCGACCTAGTACGAATTTTAGCATTCACTGACTTAGCGCTACTTCAAGTGTCTATGAACAAAAGGCAATGTAGCATAGGTTTTGTGCAAGTCAGTAGTGGTGAGTTCTAGCACAAGTCAACGAGTTCAATCATCAGTGCAAAGTCAGTGACTTAGATTTTTAGTGCTAAGGTAGTGATACATGTTTTTAGCACTAAATCAATAACTTGAGATTTTAGCGCTGAGTCAATGACATGAAGTTCTGGTACTGAGGTTTTTAGTGCAAATTTTTAGTACAAATGACCTATTGGACTTGAATTTGGTGACAAAAGAGCTCTTGACTTAACCATTAAAAAAACCTAAGTAACATAAATACTCCCATCAAGAAAAATATGACCCAGACTTTTAGATGGATTATTCCTAACAATGCAAGTAAAATATCTTAGGACCAACAAAAATTAAGCCAACACTCTAAGACAAAATAGAAGAAAGTGGGTCCCCATTCACTAAATGGGATGTGTGTGCAAGGCACAACAAATGGTGACTCTGTTGGGGAATGTTCTAGAGCATTTCAATGATAAACTTTAGTTTCAAACCCAGAATCTTTGTGTTTCCCACATGTTATACAAGAAAACATGATACCATATCATAGAATCATAAATCAATAGCATAGTGTAGCCATCTATATCTTGAAAGCCTTAGTCTGTGCAACTGCATTCATTTCCATTCCTTGGCCACTAAGATCACCAAGATCCTTCGCATTAAGCTATGTAAGTTGACACACATCTCATCCACCTTGACATTGCCCCACTGCCAGTTAGGGTTGTCTTGTAAACTCAACAGCTCAACTAAGTTGCAGCGCATGCCAGGTGAAATTAATCTTTTTTTTTAACCTTATTGCTGGTAGAGTACAATGCAGTATCCCTTACCCTTCCAATTTTGGTGACAAAATTCACAATGGTGGTAAAGATGACCCGCCTTTAGATTTTTCACTTAATACAATATCACCCAAAATCCTTTAGCTGCTTCAGCATCATTAAAAGTGTAAGAGATATATGGCTATAAAATACTTCAAGTGCACCAACTAGTGACTCATTTCCCACGAACAAGAATCATACCATCCCAGGACAACCATGGAACACACAGGAGAATCTAAGTGGAAATTTGCAGCTTCTCAAAGAAATATTCCAGATTACTTACCCAACAAAGGACAATTTATAGGTCTACAGAACTACCACCATGTTCAAGAAATGGAGATCACCAACAAAGCTAGTGCAAGAAGTGAAAGAAAAACTAGAAAAACAACTAACCTAAGCAAACAAAAACACCTAATAGCTACAGAAAGCAAAAGCAGAAAACAAAAACTAACCTGATAGCAACCTAATCTAACCAAAGCAAACAAACAACCTAACTATATACACTAAAAGAAGGAAAAGCTACCTCCTAGGCCTGGAAGTAGTGCTTTAGGAACTGCCCATTAACAGGAAATGTGAGTTCTTTACTAGTGAGGCTCTTCAGTCGGTAAGTGTTATCTTCAAGGATCTCATAAATCTGATAAGGACCTAGCCAAAGCTTGTCAAATTTACCATGTTCACCTTTCCTCTCATGGGCTTTGTCCCAATACAAGACTAAGTCTAAAATGTGGAAGGCCCTAATTTTAGCCCTCTTATCGAACCTTCATTTCACTATACTCTAGTGTTTGGTGAAGTTTTCAAGTGTAGTGTCTCATTTTTCTTCTAGGTGTAGTAATTGGGTCAAGCAGGATAGCATCTAATCATTTGGTTCAAGGTAGTCTTGTATGAATTGTAGCACAAGAATTCTTAGATGGATGGGAAAGATAGGCTCAATACCATAAACTAAGTGGTAAGGTGACGTTCCTAATGCAACCTTGTGTCTAACCCTATCTACCCATAAAGCAAACCTAAGCTGAGTATACCAGTCTCTGGTATTTTTATCAAGCAGTTTTTTGATGATCTCAAGCAAGTTTTTGTTCGTTGATTTAGCTACTTTGTTTCCTTGGGGATAATAATTAGATAAATTTTTTAAAATAATCCCATAATCAAATTCCCAATTTGAAAAGCATAAAGAAGAAAATGCAGGGCCGTTATCACATACCAAAGAAAAAGGATAGCCAAACCTTGTGATGTTGTGTTTTTCAATGAATTCAATCACTACCTTAGTGGTGCATTGCTTGCATGCAAGAGCCTCTAACCATCTTGTACAGTAGTCAATAGCAGTTAGAATGTACCTATGGCCCACAGAAGAGGGTGGGTTGATCATACCAATGAAGTCTAGCCCACATTGTGTAAATGACCATACTTCCATCACTAGTTGTAGTGACATAGGAGAATTTCATTCTCTTGTGTAAATGAATTCAATCACTACCTTAGTGGTGCATTTCTTGCATGCAAGAGCCTCTAACCATCTTGTACAGTAGTCAATAGCAGTTAGAATGTACCTATGGCCCACAGAAGAGGGTGGGTTGATCATACCAATGAAGTCTAGGCCACATTGTGTAAATGACCATACTTCCATCACTAGTTGTAGTGACATAGGAGCATTTCATTCTCTTGTTGCAATTGTCTGACATGTGTGATAGGTTATACCATGTGAGTATGCATCTTTGAATAATGTCAGCCAATAGTACCCTACTTGCAAAATCTGGTTGACAGTTGAAAGGGCTGACCCATGGCCTGTCCCAAACTTTTCATGGAAACTGGTCAACACCTGGGTTACTTCTATTCTATCAAGACACCTCAAATAGATTCCTTCATCGTTCCTCTTATATAAAAATGATCCCTTGATCATAAATTTGTTTCTCTTTAGTCTGAGTGCTCTTCTCTAGACTAAATTTAAGTGAGGTAGGCAGCACTGGTTGAGAAGATAAAAGATGATGTCTCCATACCACTTGTCTTTGGAAATATCTTCTAACATATACTGCTAAGAAACTAGGCCTGGATCAGTTTTAGCCATTGTTTTCGTTAGTGCTTGACCTCTTACCATCTTCATGAGTTGTATTTCTATATCAAACTCTTGCAAGGCTGTGACCTATTTTCCTCTCCATTCACCCAACTCACTTTGCATCAATAATGCCTTGATTGCTGCATCAGGCACAATTGCAATCACCTGGCTCCTTAAGATATAATGACGGAATTTCTTGATTGCCTTGACTAAGGCATATGCTTGTTTTTCCACATTCAAATATTTCAATTTTGTATCCTTTAGAGGGGTACTCATAAAAGCAATAGGCCTTTCATCATCAATAGCTCTCTTTTGTGTCAATATCACTGCACACATATGTTTGGAAGTGAAGGAATATATGCAAAATAGTAATGTATAATCAGGACTCACCAACATTGGGCATTACCTATTGCCTGTTTGATTTCTGCAAATGCAGCCTTAGCCTTTGGAGTCCACTCAATCTTAGCATCTTGTTTCAACATAGCATTCAATGGCCAAACAATCTCAGCAAACCCCATGATGAACTTGCAAATAAAATTGATCTTACCAAAATATGAGTTCAATTCATTCTTACTGGCTAGGGCCTGGATCTTTAGAATCACTTGGACATGATTAGGGTTAATTGATATACCTTGCTCAGAAATTACATGTCCAAGTGACTTTCCTTCGGTCACTCCAAAGATACATTTCTTGGGATTAAGTGAAATCCCATAGTCCTTGCATCACTACAGGATTTTCCTTAAGTCTGCAAAATGATCTTCCCTTTTCTTTCAAAATATAGTGAGATCGTCCATGTATATAATGATACATTTTCTAACCAATCCTTTAAAAGCTATTTCCATCACGTGTCAGAATGTAGCACCTGCATTAATTAATCTAACAGGCATCCTGCGGTATGCATAGATTCCCCATTTGCATGTGAAATATGTCTTCAATTTGTCTTCATATTCTACCATTACTTGGTTATAACCTGAATAACCATCTAAAAATGACATCATTTGTGACCCATTGACTATTTTTAACACTTCGTCTAGGGATGGTAGTAGGTAATTGTCTTTTTCTGAGGCCCTATTCAAATTTCTGAAGTCGACGCAAAGTCTGATCTCCCTATTTTCTTGTGCACTGGTACTAGATTTGGTACCCAGGTAGAATGCCTTACAAGAAATATAATTCTAGTGGAAAACATTTCTGTACTTCTTTTAAAATTAAAGGTTCTAGCAGATCATTAACTGGTCGTTGTCTTTGCCTAAAAGGTTTCGCTCTTGTCTTAAGATGTATTGTATGAGTTATGATTGAGGTGTCATACATCTTAAGATCTTCATAACTCCAAGCTATGACTTCATGATAGTCCCTCAATGCACGGATAATTCCTGTCCTTTGCTCAACAGAGCTAGCTTTCCTAATGAAAACATTTTTAATATCCTCAGGAGTCCCCAAATTGTAAGGTTCACACTGTGCACTAGGGGATTCTCCCTATTTCTTCTGGATTCCAAACTAGTTTGAATCAAATAATTGTTCTAACTCTATCATCCCTTAAGGAATAGTGTTCATTTTCAAGTTGAGAACTCCTTCTAAATCCATTTCAACAAGCTCCAACTCCTCGTCTATTATCTGAGAAATAAAAATGTCTGATGAAGTGAGAAAATTAATTAAGTGTATATCATCTTCGAAAACCTAAAAAATTTTAATGTTATCTGGTACAAAAGGAGTCAAGACCAGTTCTACAATAAATTTCTTCAACTCTGCCATGGATAGCAATTCTAGAGAGCTTGCTGCTTGAGCCAAGGTATCGGCAACATGGAAAAATCCTTCGAGGAATTAATTGGATGTTAAAACCATCAAAACATTCAATCAAATCCCACACATGATTCTGACACCTATTCAATCTCTTATTGTTGCATGAATACTGCCTTCTCACCTATTTGACAACTAATTCAGAAACACCAAATACCTGAACAACCTTAACCTTTTTCTGAAGTGCCATTAGCAATCCATGCACCAAAGATTCATATTCAGTCATGTTGTTTGTGCAAGGGAATTGCAATCGGTATGCTGCCAAGTATGAATCTCCTGTGGGACTAATCAACTTGAAACCTACACCAGATCCTTGTTTACACCTAGATCCATCAAATCTTAATGTCAAGATTCGAGATTCATTGCTCTTAACACCATCTATTATTCATTGTTTTTACCTGACTAAGATTCCTGACTAATCATATCTAGAGTAGCCTGACTTTCCTTTGGGGCTGCTGGAATCTTCAAATGCTTTTGCACTTGTTTTACTACCTCCTGACAGAGAGAACATGTGAATTCAGAGTGAGAGACATCATGAATATGACACCAATTGGGAAACAACAACTCATAAACATGTATCTTCATTCCCAAAGTCAATTGATCACTCTTGAACTTGGCCACAAAATTTCTAAATCCCTCAAATATGCCTGGTTCTTCATCATCTGAGGAAGATCCACAATTAGAGTAAACACATGCCGCTGTTCTTTGATTTTCCTTGGTAAGTGGTGGATCATCATTCCGAGAGTCGCCAAGCATGAGAAATTCATCTACTTGGTTTATTTGCGGCAAGTAAACTCCCAAGTCAACTTCCAAATATAATATTTCATTTGTCTGATTATACTCTATGATCATATGTTTCATCTTGGGTTCTCTTTCAATCTGAATCTAATTAGCCAATCCTTTCCACAGGAGCCACATATGAGAGAAATCAGTGGCCATACAACCATTCAATGTTTTAGACCAATCCCTCCTTAGAGCCATGTCATATTGGTCAAGGATATCAACTACTTGGATATCTATGTAATTTTGCACTCTAGGCTCTGATGCAAGTTGTATGTGGATGTGATTCAGTTCTCCCATAACATTCACTTCTATTTTTTCTAAGTATCTTTTTTGGAGGATTTAACAGGGGTTAGACCCAGAGCTTTGTAGACAGATAAAGGCATGACATTGGTGGAAGCTCCAGAGTCTACTAGACAGTTATGAAGGTTTTTCCCAAATATCCTAAGGGTCAGGAGGAAAGGAGGAGACTCTCTCTTTTCTTTGTATAGAGTTACCTTTTGCTTGGTGTCTGTGATGCGAACTCTTTCTTTCCCTTTATCTGTATTATCCTTTGAAGGGATCTCTTTTGAGGATGAGTCGATCCTAACATTTGCTCCAATGCCATGGAGGAAGGCTATCCTAACCTCTGGAATCTTCATCAATTCAAATATTGATAGACTAACCTTCATCTTCTTGAGCTCATCTACCACATACTTCCCTATCTTTGCTACTTCAGACCTCTAAGAAGTTTCAATTGTTTGACCCTGATTTACAACTTGGGGTGTCACCTTAGGAGGATTAGGATTATTAGAGGCCTTAGGGTTAGGTGGGATTTGGTAATTATTTGGAGGAATGGAAGTGATGAAAGGACCCTTCAGCTTATTACTTCTGAGATTGTATAGGGTTTTGTTATACTGCTAAAATGCATGCACTTAATCATACTCTTCTTCTTCAGGCTGATTCTCATTTTGAAAATGGAAAAACATAACTATCCAACACTGGGGCAGTATCATACATTTGAGTGGGCACCAATTCATACCTCGTGGGTGGAGTCTCTTGTGCTTCTACATTTTGAACCTCCCTTTGAAACATGTTGGATGCAACTTGAAATTCGTGACAATCTAATTCAAAATGTGCATTCATGTTATGGAGCTTGCACCATGAGGATAATGCTGCTTTAGCCAACATTACTCAACCAGGTGGATGGTTTTTAGTGCCCTGATTTTCCAATGGTGAGGGAACCTCACCATTATTTGGTCTAGTATTCTAGGTTTGATTTTACCGCTGGAAATTATGATTCTGATATTGACTCTGATTCTAATTCCTTTGCTACAAATAAACATTCTAATTTCTCAAATAAGTGACTTTAGCAATAAGTTTCTTCATCTATTATGCCAACTCGTTGATGTCATCTTTATCATCCTTGGCTTTGGCAACTTTAGCTGATTGGAGGAATGGCATTTGAGCAGGAGGTAGTTCTACAATTGGAGCTCCAAGATGAACAACTAGGGCTTGTGTTCTTGTAGGGACTGGAATAGAGTTCATGACTAGGGTGTGATTTGCTAGGGCCTGACTGATCATAGGTATCTAATTTGGCATAGCAGCAAGACCGATGTGGTTTAGTGGACCTGTTGTTGTATGTCCTAACTGTATATTCACCATGACATCTTTAGTATATGCCTCAGCTAGAGTAGTTGGGGCAAGATTAGCTCTTCTAACAAACATGGAAGTAATCATGTCTAGGGCTGCATAATAAATGGGTAGGGCTGCTGGCTGAGCAAGGGCATAAGGGGCTTGTAGATGAATATATGCCTTCAAAAATTGATTATTGAAAGAGCTTATTAATTCTCCTTTAGATCTATGAATTTACACAAAGGACCTGTAAAGGTCTACAGGGGTAGTGGACATCTTGAAGCTATCCAGAAATGCATTTTTCAAAGTCAACCATGAATTTATGAAATTTGAAGGGAGATTAGCAAACCAGTACTAGGTTTCATCCTATAGTGAGTAGGGAAATAATCGGAAGAACACATCCTCATGTTGTACCTGAAGCATGAACATACTACTCTCAAAGATCCTATTGTACTCATTAGCAGTTTTGTTAGGGTCATTGGTTTGAAACTTTGAGTAGAACTTATCAGGGTTTTTGGGCATGTCATGGTAAACATTGAAATTGAGTGAGGACTGGTTATTAGCAACAAAAAAGGCCATGGTAGGGGGATTGACTAGGACTGCAGCTGGGGTTCGTGGAGTGGACTGGGCCCTTGGAGTTCTAGGCAGTCCTTGATCTCTCTTGGTTCTTCTAAATTGAGTCAGAGACAATAGTTCCTCCCTAGTTGAGTTGGACCTTGTATGTCTTTTCTTGGTCCCCAGACTTGTTGATTCTATGAAGAGAGTCTTATGTTGTTGGCCCTTCGTCTAGCGCCAGTTCTGTTGATGGTGTTTTTGACACACAACAATGCAGGTGAAATACAATGTATCCTACCCTAGGTAAGACTACTCCAAGGATTTTATAGCTAGGTCTTAGCTAGAAGGAATAACTTAGTTGGTATGTCTAGTTGTGCCAACAAGGGATCTTACATAAAAGATCAGAAATTTTCAGCAAAATGTGCAAAACCTTAGAATACTTTTAGCTAATTTGTAACATAGATGCCGCTTGAATCCTACCTCTAACAATCTATGTGTAAAGAAGATGCAAAAAGATGAAGGGTTAAGAGAGGAATCCTAAATGACATTCACAATGCAAAGCTTATTGATGGTAGACATGTTGCAAGTATGTGCCTAACCCATGTTGTCATTGATGTCAACATATCAGTGTTGTCATTGGTGTCAACTATGCTCTTGTTTTGATGCTTGCTTGTAATGAGTTAGATGCTTTGTATTTTCCTATGTAAGTGTTGGAAATCCTAATATTGAGGATATTGAGAAATTTGCTCCTCTAGAAGAAACAATATGTTGCAGAATATCATTGTCTACAGAAGAATAGTCAAACAGATTGCTCCGCATTTTCTGTAAAATAAATATCTCTATATGCGGATTAGAAGATATTTAGAGGCATATCTAAAGATGCTATGTTCCAAGTTTGAGCATCCAGTATAAAGATTTCAGTGAGTTATGTTCACCAGAGTGGAAACAACTTTTTCTACGTATTTGGTAGTGATAGGGAGAATGTATTATGCTCTGCATTCCTCTGCATTAAAGTATTTTGATTTGTGGTTCTAGAGTTAAGTCTAAAATGATGTTTTGTGCCTTCAAATTGAATGGTTCATGATTTGGTGGTCCGCAAGTGATCTTTTCCTTATGATAGTAGCTGGCAGTGTTGTTTATGTGCTCCCATTTGAAGAATCTTCTTGACAACATGGTTAGAGATTGTGTAGTTGTTCCTAATGCTTTCAATGTGCTTGTGGATGTCACTTGATCATGTTCCTACCTTTAGCTTGGTTTGCAAGGAGAAACTTGGATTGTAGATGAAGACTGTATTGAAAGTCTTATTGTAAACACCAGTCTTGGATGACCTGGTTGCTTTCACTATTTGCAGAGATGTATTGAAGATTGTAGTAGCGTATTATGGCATGGAAGATTGTATGAGTCCTAGCTAAGGTGTAGTGTGATTTGCATACATCTTTACATCTTTCCCTTAGCAAATTTTTGTATTAGGTTTAGACCTATTTATATGTTTGAAATGCCAACCTTGGAGTTTGTTCCAATGGTTGATGAATGTAATGCCGACCTTGATGTGCATTCCAAGGTTGATGGTTTGTATAAAGACATGAAATGTAATTGCAAAAAAGATATCCGTGTGCAAAAATGTGAAGATCAGTGAGAAGTGTAAGAGTAGAGCAGAGAGAAAGTATTGCACTTCAATGGAACTGAACTCAGGTATGGAGTGGATGGTATCAAATCAGTTCACAAAACCCTGGTAGTGAGCCACTCCTTGGCAGTGAGCTAACCTTTGCAGCGAGCATCTTTGGGCAGTGAGCTCGTAGGTAATAAGCGTCTATTTTTTGGTATTGTTATAACATATATATTCTGTGGGCTAATATAGACTGTGATTTTTCCCTTATAGGGTGTCTCATATGTTGAATATGTTATTTTGTTAAACTTCATGTTTCATGCTTTCATAGTTAAATCTTAAAATAGTGATTGATCATTTGAAGTATTGATAAGCAATTTCTGAAGGGTGAAATGTGGATTAATCAATAACAATAACAAACCCAATACATCATTGAAATGTGAAGGAAAAGAGGATTTAAATAATAATAACAAGATACTTACAACCTTTACCTTTCGTCTTCCATTGTTTGCCTATCTGTTCTTGATCTTGATAATAATGAAGCCCTTAGAAGCATATGCTCCCTTGCTTGTTGAAGATGACAAGAATAGAATGGATTTGATACTTTGTGTGATTGAAGATGAGCTTCAACACACTAATAAAATGGATGATAATGGAGTGCTATGGAGATGGGTGCCAATGGCACACTATATTTCCTGCAGAATAAGTTTACTCAAATGATGGATATCAAATGAAGAAGAAGAGGGTTGTATTTATAGAGTTGTGTGGGAGAAAATCAATGGTTGAGAAGAACTGAGAAGATCAATGGAGTAGAATGGTTGAGGAACGTGCAACCAATAGAAGGACATGTGTCATTCAAAAAGAAGTTATGTTGAGTTAACTTCTTTGTTGATGAGGATGAGTTTTTGTTTTTCTTAAATTAGAATATATTTTTCTAATTTAAGAGCACAGTTGCTTTAACTCAGCTTTTGCTTTTTGTATGACAAGAAGAATATATTTTTAGAAGATATTGAAGATTTTTAGAAGATAAGAAGGCATAATTAAATAAATGAGTTTATTTAATTACTTGTAGATAATTTGGAGGAATAAATAAAATATTAAATATATTTTATTTTTGTGGAGATTTAAGATTTTATTTAAATTTGGAAGAATAAAAGATTTTAATTAAATAATTAAAATAATTATTTAATTATTTTAGAAGAATGAACTTGATGTAGATGAATTTAATTAATTAAATAAATGTAATTTATTTAATAATATGAGAGGAGATGAATCAAATAAATAAATAAATTTATTTATTTATTGATAGAGGAATTTGAAGATGAAATAAATATTTAAAATATTTATTTAAGTAGAGTCATGCCATTTTTAGGTGTATACATTTTGCCCCTCTTTGATGCAATATGTTTTATCACGTTGTTTCATAGAATAAGAATTTTTGACAGTAATACATGCCCCAATTTGCCCCTGGTACAAGTTTAATGACAGGATGCCCCCTCGAGAGATTAGATGGGAAGAAGGTAGGAGGCGGGAGATGGACAATCTCATGAAGAAGAAGGCAAACAATAGGTTAGGATGGACAAAAATGGGATCTGGTTCAGAGAAATAGACATGGGAAGTAGTCACGGTTGTCACACAATCAGCTATGGTTCACTTGCTATAAATAGGAGCTGGGTCCACAAGTTCTATTCATTTGTACACTTGTCCTTAGTTGATTGGTCTTTTGAGAGCTTAGGATTGCATGGCAACCAGAGAGATGGATATTCCACGCGGGGAGTACCAGTTCGAGCGAGTCCGATGGTTCGATCGGCCAGCGGAGGCAGGACCTCCGGTATGTAGTTCGTCAAAACTTGCTAAAAGTCATTTATTAGGCGCATTAATGGCTAGGGAAAAATACTAGGATAGATGCGCCGAACTGTCATTCAGCGCATATACACTCTGAAATGGCACACATGTCATTACGTGGTGCATTTGATACATCTTACGGTGCATATACTAGTTGAGCGCATACAAGCTATGAATTGGCACATCTATGTTGAAATGACGCATGTGACATAATAAGTGGCGCATGTGCCCGAAAAACGCATACACCGTAGAGGATAGTGCATTCATGGTGAAGAGGTGCATATGATATGGATCAGTGCATTTGCCACCTAGATCGGTGCATTTGCACTAGGAAAATCAGTTGACTTAATGAAATTAACCCAATTGGCACCTTGATTGATGCGTCAATTGATAAGCGATCTCTGAGATTGCTGAGAATCTGGTCAAGAGATGATATGTTGTTTTGATTAGTTTGATATGTTTAGCCAATGATAGGATAGTTTGATCAATTTGAGTAGGCTTGCTTGGATATGGATTTCTCTAACATTATGCTTGGTTTAGTTGCAAGAGGATATTCAGGATACCCTTATGTCACGAGAGCAGTTTCCGTTGCCGTTGTTGCAGTGGTACATGCTAACTAAGATTGACCATGAGGCACTTAGTGTGATGGGTTTGCATTATGTTTGCTTCATGCCTGAGGTTCGCACGAACCAGGCTATGTTGATTGCAGCGGTGGAGCGATTCCACAGCGAGGATGTTACATTCCATCTTCCGATGGGGGAGATGGCTATCACTCTTAAGGATGTATATCAGATTTTGCACCTCCCTATTCAGGGAGAGTTGGTCAAGTATGAGTCATAGCGGGATGTTGGATTAGCTGAGTGTAGACGGGTATTCGATGACCCAGAGTTGGTGGAGTAGGTGATTTCGTAGCAGGACATTCATGACTGCTATGACTACTTCCTAGGCATAGTGGCAGGATTGATCGGTGGCATAGTATGCCCTAATAGGAGGTCACACAGCTTCCTGATTGGCTGGGGGAGGGTGTTATAGAGCATGATTATGGACGGGACCCAGTATGCATGGGGTGTGTGCATGCTTGTACACTTATACAGAGATATGCACCAAGTGGCGTACCATAGAGGAGCCAGTTTGTCAGCAGGTGTGTCTCTCTTGCAGTTTTGGTTGTGGGAGCACATAGCTATCACACGGCTGGAATTTCTATTTCATAGGCAGAGGGGTGAGCCCTACAGTTATGGTTATGTAGGTGTGATTTCCCAGCACAAGCTGGGGAAGCTGGAGTATTGGAGGCACGAGTTTGATAATGTAGATCTAGTTGTCTGGCATCCATACTTAGACTACGAGGTATGGGATGATCAGGTAGACGAGCTTCTATACTATTTCAAGACTCAGTGGCTCATTGGCAGGACAAGATACATATTAGAGCAAGAGATTGTGAGTCAAGTGCAGAGACAGTTTGGCCGAGTACAGGGCAGACCACAGGGACATGCACATTTTGCTAGGACTCATGCAAAGAGGTTCAGGTGGGGTCCTGTGGCATCATACGAGGAGGCCTTGACAAATTTTTAGTAGATTCCTCATGCAACTTGGTACATGAGGAGGGACATAGTGGATACTGGCATGATGCCAGAATATGAGAAGTGGTTTACGGGGCATCCATTCCCCAGATACTCAGGGCCTAGAGAGTTAGCTCCTCGTATAGACGAGGATGATTCAGATGATGAGGGTGCAGCTGGCAGGAGGAGGGGAGGATGGAGGAGGAGAGGGGGTTAGGGGGATGATGGAGGAGGAGGAGGAGACAGAGGGGGAGGTGGCCAACCTAGCCAGAGGAGGAGGTTTGGGGAGGGTCCTTCGGATCAGCCGGTAGTTGTACAGCAACAAGTTGGGGGACAGGTGCAGGCACAAGGGCTAGTACAACCGGTAGCAGCACAGTAGGTGGCACCGCAGCAGGTACAGGGGCAGGTACTAGCATAGCAGGCTTTGCATCTTGATATACAGTAGCAGGCCATTGCGACACTACAGGGTTAGATTAGGCAGCTGAGGGCTCATCTGAGAGAAAAAGACTCTTAGAGAGATGCAAACGCAAGACATATATCAGAGATATCCAGAGAGAGACGCATCTTTGGCTAGTGCAAGGGCAATGAGGGCGGAGAGAGATGAAACAATGATAGCTATGGGTATAGATGGTACCTCTATCTTTTTGGTATCATAGGTGTAGTAGGCATAGACACAGTTAGCCCAAGTTTAGAGTGAGCTTGCCAGAGCGCAGGCTCAGGCTCAGTATTACAGAGGTCTATATCATGGGGCAGTGTCAGTGGATTTGCATGCACCCAGCTTTAGGAGCTAGTCTGTGGCATCCCAGAGGGTAGGTGGATCTCGATCTATGGGATCAGTGAGGGATCCCTAGCAGTTAGGGGGAGACAGAGGAGAGGGCAGCATAGGGAGTAGTGCTCCACAGTAGCAGGGTTAGGCAAACTTGGATACTTGTATCATTTTGATTTGATGTACACATTTTTGATGGCTGAGATAGCCTGTATATGTACTATTTTTTCCCTGAGACATGTATCATCATCTTATTGTACTTTGTATACATTTTTATGATATGATTCTAAGAGATGGACAGAAATTTTGATATGTTGTACATTTGGACATGTTTTTACACTCTATACGATGATGTAGTTATGGATGTTCTATATGCTCATGTTTTCTATGTTTATATGCTATGGATGCAATCTATCTTATGATGTTTTGTATATGTGATGCATACTAGATGGATTTGGGATGATTTGATATGTGAGTACAAATGTGACATGTTATAGATGTGATTATGTAGCTCTATATGTATTTTGCCTATGTTTTTTTATTTTAGATGAGATATATGGATGCACATGTATGTGGATGACCTAATGCACTTTATTATGTATGCAAATGATGTAATCATGTGAATGACTATCTCATGTGATATGATGTGTTGCCTATACTATGTTTTTGATATGTCCAAATGTACTCAATCGACACAGAGATGAGATAGATAGGAGGAAGAAGAGATGAAGAAATACTGACTTTTATTTGATATACTACAGGATTTTCTTATTGCATGGTTGATATGGATTGCTGGATATGGGATGGATGCAGATTGTCATCTTGATATTATGCAAGTCTTTTGCTTTCATCATTGGGCACTTTTTGTTTCTTCTCTCTTTTTGAAATGTTGTAAGAAAATACAAGCATCTAGGTATAATTAAACCGAAATGACCTGAGTATTTGTTACATGGATTTTGATATAGCAAGTTGATACAAGCATCTAGTCAAACTTGAATCTAGATGACCTGAGTACTTCTTGCGTTTCAATAGACAAGGATTGCCCTTTTTCATGTTTAGAACTCAGAGTCCTCGATGATCTTTTGTTGATCATGTCATTAGACAAAAGTCGTTACATTACTAAAGTGTAATCCACAAGCAGCAGACAGAAAACTGATTATGCTCCAATCATAGCATCTCTAGCTTTTGGCATCCTTGAGTAGCATAGGAAGACATAATGACAAAAATCCAAGACTTTGTAAGTTAACTTGTTTACAAAATATTCTTGCATTAGATGTGTCTTTTTTCCATAATTGATGTAGAATTAGTTTTTGAGTGTTTCGGTATGGTGCTCTGCTTTGGACAGGTTGATATTTTTGTGCCAAGAATTTTTTCTTTGGGTAGCTTGTTGTTGCTATGCTTGCTTGTCTAGTGAAAGGTATCATCATCCTTTATTGGTATCCTCTTAGAAAAATGTGGCATTCAAGAATCCAAATCCATAACTAGGTCAAGGAGTTGCCCCTAGTTTAGACGAGGACTGACTTATTATGGGTGAGACGATAGACAAACATGAAGAGACAGACCCTAAGGGACTGACCTAGTGCCTCAGGGGCTCATTGCTAAATGGCCTTGCCTACGTGACAACACAGAGGCAACATAGTTCGGGGTGAACTTTATGGACCTAAGACCTAGGCGATGGCAAAGATGCAGAAATGGTATGGGCAGACATCAGGACAGACGACACTAGAAGGATACGGAGGGGAGAGAAGTGGAGTGGAGCCTCGGGGGCACATTGAGAATGGCCTTGCCTACGTGATAACTCAGAGCAGACGTAGTTCGACAATGGTTGAAAGGACTGGTTTGAGATGAATGATATGATGGACACAAGAGATAAGAGGACAGAACAGATGGAGGAAGTGGTTTGTTGCAGATAGTGCCTATTTACTAGGTTTTCACCACTTGCTTTTATTTGCACGAAAGCTAAGAGTACACATGATGCCTATTTGCCAGGTTTTCAATATGGTACCTATCCAAGGCACCTGTTTGCCAGGTTTTCACCAGAGGATGATTTTTTTGTTATTTTTCCATTTTTTTGATTTTTTTGTTCTATTTTTTTCACTTTTCAATTTTTTTTTATTTTTTCAAGACTCCCTTGCATTGGGGTTTTCAGGTATAGAACTTATGAAGATGCATGTTGTTGATAGGATCATCGAACAATTCACCTTCAGATGTAGCCAATTGATATGCCCCTGATCCATTACTTGTAATGATGACATAGGGACCCAGCTAGTTAGGTTTGAACTTGCCTTTCTTTTCTCTATCTTGCTGATTTCTGGGATTTTCTCTGAGGACTAGGTCACCAACTTAGAATACTCGGGGTTTTACCCTATGGTTATAGCTTCTAGACATCTGTTGCTGATATGCTTTTAGGTGGTTAAAGGCTTGTTACCTTCTCTCTTCGAGAAGCTCTAACTCTTAAAGTCTAGACACTATATATTCTTCATCAGATATGAGGCCTTTTAATGAAACTCACAAGGATGGGATCTTGACTTCAATGGGCAAGATAGCTTCAGATCTATAGACTAGGGAGTATGGTGGTGCACCTATGGGTGTGCAGATGCTTGTGTGGTAGGCCCATAGTGCGGGGTTCAGTTGGACATGCCAATCTCAGCCGGCATCATTGACAGTCTTCTTTAGGATTTTTAAGATAGTTTTATTTGATGCCTCCACTTGGCCGTTTCCTTGGGGATAATAGGGGGTTGAAAAGTGGTGCTAGATATGGAATTTCTCGCATAGTTCCCTGACATATTGATTTATGAAAGGTCATCCATTATCCGTGACAATAGACAAAGGGATACCATAGCAACAAATGATATAGTTCAAGATAAACGAGGCAATCTGCTTGCCTATGATATTGGCTAGAGGCACAGCTTCAATCCACTTCGTGAAGTACTCGGTGGCGGTGATTATGAATTTATGGCCACTGGATGAAGAAGGGTGAATCTTGCCCACTAATTCGAGTCCCCACTAACAGAAAGGCTAAGGAGTCATTAATAGTTGTAGCTCCTGTGCTGGTGCATGTATCAGATTCCCATGGATTTGGCACTTTTTGCACTTCTTTGCCAAATGATAGGAATCTTGTTCCATAGTTGGCCAGTAGTATCCCATGCGTATGGGTTTTTTGGCTAGGGTAGGGCCACTAGAGTGGGTCATGCATATACCATCATGTACTTCACTCAAGGAAGTTTGATATTCCTCACTATCGAGACATCTAAGGAGAGTACCATTGAGACCTTTGCGATATAGGGTATTGGTGACAATGGCATACTGGGATGCCTGATGAATGAAGGTTCACTTTTGGTTACTGGAGAGATCAGGTTGGAGGGTATTCTCTTTAAGATAGGCAAATATTTTTCCATAGAGGGGGGAACCGGCTCCAACAATGTGGCAAATGATATGGGATTTAGGGGTGTCATATGCAGGGAAGGACACTAGCTCTACCAAGAACTCATAACATGATTGATTGTCTAGAATATCGAGGAGAGATGTAATTGTGGCCATGGCATCTGTAGCTTTGTTCTCAATCCTTGGTATCTGTTCAAAAGAGATCTTGACGAAGTATTCTTTGAAGTCATCCACCATTCATTTGTAAGGGATTAATTTCTCATCTTTTGTCTGGTAGTCGTCATTTACTTGATTTATGACCAGATGTGAGTCACCACATACCTGAAGTTCTTGGATATTCCATTCAACTGCTAGCTTGATACCAATGATGAGGGCTTCATACTCTGCCACATTGTTAGTGTAGGGAAAGAGTAATCTGTCTGACTTAGGAATGGTGTCACCACTAGGTGTGATCAACAAGATACCTACCCCTGATCCATGCTGAGTGTATGATCCATCAAAGTACATTTTCTAGATTGTTGTGGATATGTGAAAGATAATTCATCTAGAAATTCAAAGCTCAAAGGGTTGCTATCTGTTAAAGGTGCATCTGCCAGTTGATCTGCAAGTACTTGGCCTTTTATTGCTTTCCTATCTACATATTTGATATCGAACTCACTAAGAAGCATGACCCATTAGGACAATCTACCTATTATGGCTGCCTTGTGGAGTAATTATTTGAGTGGATCAATCTTTGCTACTAGTTTGATAGAATGTGACAACATGTAATGTCTCCACTTTTGTGAGGCGAAGACCACAGTGAGACATGCTCTTTCAATTGGTGTGTACTACAGTTCATATCCAACAAGTGTTCGATTGATATAGTATATTGCTTGTTCTTTCCCGTCATAGTTTTGCTATGCGAGGAGAGCTCCCAGAGCTGTTGGTGTGGCCGAGATATATAGTAGCAGAGGTTTACCCAGAATTGGTGGCATCAATACAGGTGGCTTCATGAGATACTCTTTTAACTGCTGAAATGCTTGCTCACATGAATCATTCCATTTGAAAGGAACATTCTTATGTAGAAGTGAGAAAATGGGTGGCACTTGTCTACCAATTGAGAAATGAACCTTTTGATAGATTGAAGTTTTCCCTGTAGGGATCTTAGCTGAGTGAGATTCTTAGGAGGTGGCATTTCCATGATGGCCTTCACTTTAGCTGGGTCGACTTTGATTCCATTTGCAGACACTATGTATCCCAATAGTTTACCTAAGGTATCTCCAAATACGCACTTCTTTGGATTGAAGCACACATTAAACTTTCCTAGTCTATTAAATATTTTGTCCAGTACTGCTAGGTGTCCTTCTCTTGTGAGTGATTTTGCCAGAATATCATCAACATAGTCTTCCATTTTAGTGTGCATCATGTTGTGGAAGATTGTGGTCATAGCTCTCTGATATGTTGTGCCGGCATTTTTCAAACCAAATGGCATGACACACCAACAGTAGGTGCCCCAAGGACATGTGAATACAGTCTTTTGTTGGTCTTCAGGTGTAATTTTTATTTGGTTGTATCTAGAAAAACCATCCATTAGTGATAGCATGGTGTGTCCTGCCATGAGATCTACAATCATGTCAATGTTTGGTAGGGGGAAATCATCTTTAGGACATGCTTTGTTCAGGTCCCTAAAGTCATTACATATTCAGACTCTACCATCTAGTTTGGCAACCGGTACTATGTTTGAAACCCACTCAGGATAGTCTATTGGTCTGATGAATCTGACATCCAATAGTTTCTTTAGTTCCTCTTTTACCATGAGGGCCACATGTGGGTGCATCTTTCTGAGTTTTTTCTTGACTGGTTTAGCTCCTAGAGCTAGAGATAAATGATGCATTATAAGATTCAGATCTAGCCCTGGCATGTCTGCATATGTCCAAGCAAAGTTGATTTGCTTTCTTTTGAAGAAGTCGGTAAATGCTAGTTTTTCTTGTTTTGTTAAAACCTTTGCCATGTGGATCATTCTGGGATCATCACCTATGCTGACATTGATTGGTTTTGCTGGTTCTATCAAGATTGAAGATCTCTCCTAATGTGTAAGATTGGGTAGAGGGTCAATCCTTCCATCCTTCAACACCTTAGAGAGGTTTTCACCGTTGGATACGTCTTTATTTTTACTATTTTCATGATCTAATACTGCTGCGGAATGGTTTTCACCATTAGATCTTTCCTTCATTTTGATATTTTTGAGACTGAAAGGCTTGGCACTCTCTCCAAAATAGGCCTTCTCATTGAGTTCTATAGCATAGCTAGTTCTATGGTCCTCTGTGGGTATATGATCTCTAAGCTCAAGATAGTCTCTGATGGTTTCATTGTTCTCAAATGTATCGAGCTCAGGGGTAGTGCCTTGTAGGTCCCAATCTATGAGTTCAGGGTGTATTAGAGGCAAGGGATCATTGGGTTGGTCAGGTTCGATGGTTTTGATAGTTAGGATAGAGTTGTTAAAAGCAGAGATGAAGTCTATGATGGTACTCTTTGTTAGTGGATCTATCAAGGGAGATATCATTCTTTCCTCACGATTTTCCCTATCGTTATTACGCGGGTCGAACTCTAGCGGCCTAGCCCTTGGACCTTGTGGCTCATTTGCATGGGTTCGGTCATACTCATGGACAACTTCAATGCCTTTATCATCACATGATAGTTTAGAGAGGTTCTCCCATTCATATTAATTGGAATCTGTCTCAATACCTAGTTGCAGTTGCTGAATTTGATCAACCAGATTACTAGTGGATGTTTCTAGTTGTTTACCTTTATTCCTCTTTGCTCTGTTGGTTCTTGATGTGCCATTGTAACCTAGCCCTGTAGTGTCTCAGGCTATCAAAGTACGAGGTTGGATGGGTTCAGTGATACCATCTTTTCTTGAACTGAGTGGACCATGTCCTTCATACCCCATTCTTTGTAGCATTTGGAATCCTTGACCATACTATTCAGTTGGTATAGTGTGATGGTGTTGTGTTGATGAACTGCCTTCATCCTTGTATAACCACTACAGGATATCTTTCTCATTACTCTCATCTTCAAGGCTGCCTCATTTGACAAATGGTCCTTTGGTAGGTTTGTCTGCTTTGGGTTTGCTCAGAGTAGGTCTTCCATATGATCTTGGAGATAGGGGGAGTTGTGCCAAGCAGAGGGATTGGGAGATTGTGTACTCACCCAAGCCTTTATCCTTGAGTTTGAGGTTGGGTTGGATGTCTTTGAAGAGGAAGCAAGTGTAGTTGGGTCAATACGAGATGAAGATGAAGTAGAAGCACAGTTGTTAGGAATTACCACTTCAAGTTTAGGATGAATGGAGTTACAATACTGAAATGGATTGGGGTCACCTTGGATGGTGATCTCTTGACCTTCGTAAGGGAACTTGATACACTGATGGTAAGTTGAAGGTATTAATTTCAAAGCATGTATCCATGGTCTCCCAAGAAGAATGTTGTATGCTAGCTCCATATAGAGAACTTGGCAAGCCACATCTTTTACTATAGGTCCCACTTTGATTGGTAAAATAACAATTCCCTTGGAAGTTCTCTCCTCCTCATCATAGGCTTTGATAGTGATTTTCTTCTTTGGATCTATAGCCTTCTCTGAAAACCCAATGTAAGGAATTGTTGGCAAGAGACACTATATGGATTCATGGTTGTTGTCATTGATGGCAACAAAGGTCATCCCACATATCCGCAAGTCATGGTGTGTCTCTACTGGAAGTCAAGATGAAGATTGTTGTGGTCCGGTGAACAAGAACAGAGCATATGGCAAGGTCCGACAGAGTGGTCCGGATCTCTCAGAGGAAGTGTCTTGGTGCAGTGCGGATTTGGGGAAGTCAAGAGGACTACCTTGAGTAGTATATTCCAAGGATTTAGCCTCCGGTGATGAACAAAGAAAAAGATATGAATAGTTGAGTACCGGATTCCTGAGAGACAAAGAGAACAGAGGAAGAACTGACTGACAGAGTATCAGACTATTTTCCGGATGTGTTACTGTTGATGGTAAAGGTTGTGAAGGCATGAATCATGTTTGGCCGACATGATTAATGATATCTACAAGTATATGCTTGATCCGCATTGCTTGGTAAGCAAGGATTCAGCCGACAGAACAGAGTTTGTAAGAAACTAGACTGTTCCGGATGCCGACTAGAAAGGTGATGAAATTACTAATGCGGATATATATAGAGGATGGATTTAGTTGTGAAGAGTGTGATTGTGTGATGGTGTATGTGAATAAGTGCAGAACAAAGCAGAAATAGTAACAAAGATCCGGTATGTGAAAGGATAGCAGAATAAAGAACAGAGGAAAGATGAAGTGCAGCAGATCAGTGTACTGAGCCTAACCGGAACTGAACTCCAGCATATGTAGATGCTTTCAATGAGTTCAAGACTATGATTCTTATCACTTTGTAGATAGTGTGTCTCCTTGTAGGCAGTGGGCCTCTTTGTGAGCAGTGTGCTCGGGCAGTGAGCCCTAATTGGCAAGTGCCATTTTTGTAATTCCTTATTCTTCTAACAGAGAATAATCTTTGGGTTAATCACCCCGTGGTTTTCTCCCTTAACAGGGTTTCCACGTCAAAAATACTGTGTCATGTGTTTTCTTATTTCATGGTAATGTTTTTATGTTTGATTCAATGCTGCATTAATTAATAAGAAAGTTCAAAAGGAAAATAATTAGGATAACTGATTCACCCCCCCTCTCAGTTATCAACATTAGCTTCAAGGTACAAATATTCAAACTAGCTCCTCCATCGATTAGGACTCTCTTTATCTTGTGTTTGTGAATGAAGGCTTTGATATGAAGAGAGGCGTTATGGGGTTGGGTGATTGATATATCATCCTTTTCAGTGAATGATAGGGAATGAGGTGAGGTAATGTGACCTACCATGGTTTGGAATTGTTCTTCAGTGAGGTTTGTAGGGACAGAGGCTTTCGCTAAAGCTTTGTCAAGAATGGCCCTATGAGACGGGGATAGACATAGAAGTTCTAGGATGGAGATATGTGCATGTGTCTTCTGTAGCTGATCCAAGATACTATACTGATTAGCCGGAGTGGCGGGGGCTCCTCTAAGAGTGACTCTATTACTGCGGGTGGTGACATTGCAATCCAAATCTTTGTTTATAGTGATCACATTGATGTGTGAGTCACTTTCTGAGATGTGGTTAACAACATAGTCAAAAGTGACATTTGTGTAATTGGTGTTGTTATTTCCACCATTGTTTCAGTTGGAAGGCCCTCCCATTTGTAGTTGGGAAGAGGATCCTTGAATGCCTAGTGATCATTGTTAGAGGTATGCCCATTAAGTGATATTTTGTTTCTCTCAATCAGATCTTGGATAGTGTGCTTGAGCGCAATACAATCGTTGGTTTTGTGCCCCCTGTTTCGGTGGTATTCACAGAAATCATTGTCATTCCACCAATGGGGTTTGACTTTGGGTTCATACTCTCATGCTGAGGGAAGTGTTATGTTCTTGTTCATGATTAACTTCTGTAGGGCAGTTTCTAATGATTCTCCCAAAGGTGTGAATTTTCTCCTAGGCTGAAAGTTGGTAAACCTTGATTCAGTATTTCTTGGTTTGTTTTGTGGGGGGTTGTTTTGCAGAGTTGATAAGTTGAAAATTGGTTGTTTAGGTGCCATATTCTTGGCATCCACCACCCCATCATTCACAATGTTTTTGTTCTTCGTCCAGAATCTCGGTTTGTTTGTGTTGGTGTTGGTACTAGGAGTGTCCTTATAGAGCTTTATTTGACCCTTGGCAATTAGAGCTTTTTCAATGATGAGACCTATCTCAATGACCTTGCTAAAGGAAGTAGGACATTGAACTTGTATCTGATAGCTCAGGTTGGTTTGTAAGTTGTGTACAAACATTTCCAGCATTTGTTTTTTACTCATTTGGTGCGGACACTTACTTGCTAACTGTCTCCATCTTTGTAGGAAGGCAGTGAAAGATTCCCCACCTTTTTGTTTGGTGTTACAAAGATCCAATATTGAGGTGTTGTGTTCAATATTGTAAGAGAAGTGGATGACAAATTTGTCTACAAGTTCATTGAATGTTTTAATGCCAGGTGGTAGTCTAGAAAACCACTCCATGGCTTGTCCTCCCAAGCTTCTTGGAAACAGTCGTATAAGGTAAGTGTCATTATGTGCGACCTCAAGGCATGCAGCATTGAATTCCCTAATGTGGTCCCTTGAATCACCCTTTCCTCGATATTTATCAAATTTTGGCACCTCAAATTTAGAGGGGAAAGGTATCATGATTAGGGTCCTATCAAAAGGATATGGTGAAATATCCTCTAGGGTGTAATGTTTAGTCAATGCTCTTGTTTGCATGTCCATGAATTGTTGTTGTAATGCTTGGATTTGTTGGTTCACTAGACTTAGGGCATCTATAGCATCAGTGGTTGTTTTCCTTTTGTCTGAAGGTGTTCCTTCTTCATGTCTAATTCCCTCAAGGTTTCTTTCATCCTTAGTTTCTTTTAGAGCCTCTACATCAAAATCTTTAGGGAGCTTGACTCTTAGATGAGCTAGGTGTAAAAAGAATTTGGTAGGGTCTTGGGCAAGTACCTTTTCTAATAGGCATTGAAACTTTGGTTCATGTTGCGTTTGAAGGATCTCTTCCATAGAAATTTCTTCATCACTTTCATGAGCATTTGGAATAATTTTCTCAGCCATTTCAATCTATTTTTGTTTTTGTAATCTTGTTAAAACCATGCAAGTGGCGACTAGAGATGGGATGAAGTGAATTTTGAGCAAGGTGCTAGAATGCGACAAGATTTTAGCAAGGTTCTTCTTAGATCTAGTAGGTGTCAAACAAAGTTGGGTGTGCAAAATGACAATCGAAGTAAGGATGATAGAAATCCATTTACTTAATGTTGACTAGTCTAGCACAATCCACTAGTGGAGTTCCAATAGAGAAGGATAAGTGATCCTTGATAGTGGAGACTCACTAGGTTTGTTTGAGATGTGATGTGATCAAGAAGAGCTTGGTTCTAACCTTGTTGGATTTTTGGAAGAATTTTGTGAGATGTAGAATAGTTATGGTAGGGAAGAAGAGGGAAATGTTTGATTTGCATGATCTTAGTCAGATTTTGGAAAACTGAGACAAGTTTAAAAATGGCTTTCAAAAAGTTGAAATTTTTTCTTTTGAAAGGTATGGATTTGTTCTCTGGGTTGGATGCGCAGCAGTAAATGCGCCACAGCAAAGTGTAAATGCGCTACAAGTCAAATCAAATGCGCAGCTCTAGTAATGTTTCAAATGCACTGGAACAGAGATTAAAAGTGCTGCAAGTCTTAGCAAATGCACCGCTAGTTGGGGCAAATGCACAATTCTAGTTTTTTTTTCTTGGTTTTTCAAAGTTTTTGGAACGTTTTTCAAGATTTTTCTATTTTTGGTTTGAAAACTCAGTGTTGTTGAGAATTGATTTTCAATTATGGTAAAGACACAGCAAACACATAGAAGTTTTCATGATTTTTATTTTTTGTTAATTTTTTGTATTTTTGGACTATTTTGACTCAAAAACAAGTACACCCTAGGCTGGATAGGACAATATTCATTGAATCCTCTAGCTGTGCATACTCAAAGTGTGTAGCTCCAGGATCTGGTAGCACCGGCTCCCCTCCATAACACTCACTTCTCACGCATACCAGATCCGAGTTTCCTTAGGCTCGTACCCCCACCGAACCTTAGGATTGTCCCTGCTACCTCTACTAAGAGTCACATGAATCGAGGCCACTTCAAAGGCTCTGCCCTTTGCATCAACAAATAGGGGTTTTTGGAATACTAAATAATTGGTTCGTAGTCAAGGCAACCATTCGAGTGGTTACACGTGCGGCAACACTACTCTCCATTATGGAGTCTCCCAGCCTCTAAGGTTTACACCTTAGAGGGTTTTGGGGGAGGTTGGTTGTCAGTGTAACACAGTAGCACTCGTTGTAGGAGGTTTTCACCTCAAGCATAATTTATTTTAAGTGGATTGGTAGGGCTTGGCTTTAGCTTGTTACCACTCAGGGTCGTTCCCACTTGGATAGGCATGCATCCAAGGGCAAGCCCCTCTAAAGGTTATACTGATGGAATAACAAGTTTGGTGTTCTAGTCACCCAGTTAAGGGGAGAGCACAAGCCTATTGTTATTCAATAAACATAGAAGACATTGATTTATCCAAACCTAGTTAAAAAGAAAACAACTAAATGGGCTATCTACTAGTGTACTCACACAATTGTTAACTTTGAAGTGTTTTTAAAGATAGCAATGTTTATTTTCTTGTTCATAAGATAGCAATGATCTAACTAGGAAAAGAAATCAACAATGCAAAGATAACAATGGTTCAGTTACTCTCCTTCCTAGTTAAAGACTGTGGAATTTGCATGCATGCATCTTTTTTTGTTACTTTTTCCCCTGATTAATCTAAATGCACTAATCAATGCAGCTAAATGATCTAATCCAGTCTCTAACCCTTCAAGACAAATGTTAGTTCAAACATAAAAATTAGACAAAACCCTAAAACCACAGTGCAGAACAGAAGCGCCGCTATGCAATCTGAATGCGCAGAAATAGAGGTTGCATGCATCATTTTACAGAAGCACTAAAACAGGTGTCAAAAACACTGTAACAAGAGGCATATGTGCTATTCTAACAAATGCATCATTATACAGTATAAAAGTGTCATAGAACAGCGTATATGCACCATAAATACAAAAGCGCTAGAACATGGAGTATAAGCACCATAATAGAGTATGTATGTGCCATCTCTTTAAAAGCACCAGAGTAGAAGGTAAAAGCGTCGGTTCAAAGATTGAATGCGCCGGACTGCTGCATGCGTCAAGACAAGAGGTATATGCGTCACAGGATTACTCAGATGCACCAGATCAACCTGTCAAAAGTTTGTACGAAACCTGTACGGAACCTGCATCTCAAAAACTTAGATTTTTGATTAGATAAAGGGGCAAGGGGCCCCATGGTGGGTGCCAAAATGTGAAGGGTGAAATGTGGATTAATCAATAATAATAACAAACCCAATACATCAATGAAATGTGAAGGAAAAGAGGATTTAAATAATAATAACAAGATACTTACAACCTTTACCTTTCATCTTCCATTATTCGCCTATTTGTTCTTGATCTTGATAATAATGAATCCCTCAAAAGCGTATGCTCCCTTGCTTGTTGAAGATGACAAGAATAGAATGGCTATGATATTTTGTGTGATTGAAGATGAGCTTCAACACACTAATGAAATGGATGATAATGGAGTGCTATGGAGATGGGTGCCAATGGCATGCTATATTTCCTGTAGCATAAGTTTACTCGAATGATGGATATCAAATGAAGAAGAAGAGGGTTGTATTTATAGAGTTGTGTGGGAGAAGATCAATGGTTGAGAAGAACTGAGAAGATCAATGGAGTAGAATGGTTGAGGAACGTGCAACCAATAGAAGAAGGACATGTGTCATTCAAAAAGAAGTTATGTTGAGTTAACTGCATTGTTGATGAGGATGAGTTTTTATTTTTCTTAAATTAGAATTTAATTTTCTAATTTAAGAGCACAGTTGCTTTAAAGTTGCTTTAACTCAGCTTTTACTTTTTGTATGACAAGAAGAATATATTTTTAGAAGATATTGAAGATTTTTAGAAGATAAGAAGGCATAATTAAATAAATGAGTTTATTTAATTACTTGTAGATAATTTGAAGGAATAAATAAAATATTAAATATATTTTATTTTTGTGGAGATTTAAGATTTTATTTAAATAAAATTGCATTTTATTTAAATTTGGAAGAATAAAAGATTTTAATTAAATAATTAAAATAATTATTAATTATTTTAGAAGAATGAAGTTGATGTAGATGAATTTAATTAATTAAATAAATGTAATTTATTTAATAATATGAGAGGAGATGAATCAAATAAATAAATAAATTTATTTATTTATTGATAGAGCAATGTGAAGATGAAATAAATATTTAAAATATTTATTTAAGTAGAGTCATGCCATTTTTAAGTGTATATACAATTAAAGCTTTGTGACAACTGATTCACCCCCCTTCTCAGTTGTCTTGTGCATATTAACAATTGGTATTAGAGCCAGGTTCCTTGAAAGAAATCCTAACAGCTTCAGGAAGATCTAGGATATCTTTTAAGAAGGAAGCTCCTTAGTTTGATGGGACAAATTATGCTGTATGGAAGGTACGAATTAAAAGCCATCTCCTTTGTCTTGGTTATAAAGTATGGAAAGCTGCAGAGACAAAATATACCATGCCTCAAAATGGTTTGACAACTAAAGATTAAATCAAAGAATATGAGTTGAATATAAAAGATAGAGATGCTCTATTAAGGGCCTTGACTGATAGTGAGTTGATAAACATCATGGATCTAGAATTTGTAAATGAAGTTTGGGAAAAGTTGAAAAATCTGTATGAAGGAGATGACTTTGTAAAAGAAGCCAAGTTTCAAGGAATGAAAGCAAAATATGAGGGTTTAAAGATGAATGAAGATGAAAACATAACAGCCTTTATGCAAAAGGTTGATGAACTTGTCAATGGAATAAAAGGTATGTGAGGAACTATTTGTGAGAAGGAAGTTGTGATGAAAATTCTTAGGTCATTACCCAAATCCTACAATAACAAAGTAGCTGCAATTGAAGAAGTAATTCTTGGCAAGAGACAATGTTATGATGAATGTTGAATGTTGTCATTGATGGAAACAAAGAAAGGAGATTCCTCTAGCATGGCAAAGAGACTTTACTCTGGAAGGATAAATGGATAAGTATGGGTAGTATAAATTATATAGTGTAAATGACAGTGTTTGTGTCAGTACGCCTCCATAATTGAAGATAATTATATGCAGTTTAGGTATGTTATTCATAGATACTTTGTGATCATTTTCTCCAGTTTTCAATTCTTGACTTCCTTCAGAAGTCATATTGCAAAATATCTAAGTCCGGGTGAACAGAGCTAAGTCAACAACAATGTACAATACCAGAATAAAAGGGTCTGCATTCCTCCACTATTGCATATTTTGTCTTGCAGTTTTGAGGTAGCGAATATACATACCATGACTACCTAAATCTAGATTTATAGCTTCTAAAGCTCAACAAATCATTTTCTACAAGTTCCCTAGTATCGGCTTCTAGTCTAATAGTTTTCCACTATGACAGAGTGACATTTCCAAGATCTGCATTTTGCTATAAAGGTCTATGATGTCGTGTGATTCTAGAGGTATGCTAAGAGGTCAATGATGGATGTTGGATATGATTTGAGAGTCACATGTAGTCCGCAGTGGAAGTTATGATATGACATTTGAATTGGTCAAGTGTGTTCTTAAGGGATAAAGCTGACAGACTTGATAGATCTTTATGTGGAGAAGATATATTGTTTGTGTAGACACCCAAAATTGACTCATTATCACTACCATTCAAACATCGCATTACATACCACTTGCATTTGTCTAACACACTTGAGCATATCCCTAACACATATGTTTCTTCTATTAATTAAATAAATTTTATTTATTTAATTAATTTATCTTATCATTTATCTCATGAGCCGACATGTGTGCCCCTTTCATTTAAAAAGATAAGTGGTACTACATCCTTTTATTTAATATCTTTCACATGTAGTACTTTTTTCACACATAAGCCCTATCTTCTCTCCACTTGTCATCTTCACATTCACCTATGCCTATCCTTCAATCTTAGCCATTCACATAGTCACCGAATCTCCACCGTTGATTGATTTTGGTTGAGTTCTATATAAACACCCTCTCATTTCATACCTCACAGGATCCAGCATTCATATAGCATCTACATTATCATCCTGAGCATACTGAGTATTTGAGCATTCATAGCATCCATTAAGCTTTCATCATTATCATTCATCCATCATGGCAGCTTTTATCTTCATAATTGTTCATTGTTGAAGAAGCAATCCACATCATAAACAAGGAATCACACAATCTAGGTGGCGTGCTTGAATTGCATACTTTTTGGTTTCATTTGGATTAGATTCTTTGATGATGGTAGGGTTAGGTTTTCATGGCTATGCTTGACCTTATTAGCCTAATTTTTTGCCTATCACATTTTGGCATGCCTGGTGGGACTCACGTCCTTGATTAACTTTGCTGTTTGAAGTTGTTTTTATGAAGATTAGATTTTTTGAGCGCTTACGGCAAGTTCCAGTCACTTTTGAGCAAAAAACCACCGCTGCCCACACATTCGCATCACTTCTGCACTGAAATCTGCCGCCTGTAGCATTTTTAGGATCGCTTTTATACTAATAGTGATCAATTTTTGTTTATTCTGGATCACTTTTATCCTAACAGTGGTCGCTTTTGTATTTAATTAAATCACCTTTGATCCGACAGTGATCACTTTTAGTTGACTGCATTGCTTAATGTAGAACTAGGGTTTTCAATGTATATTGTTTCTTTCGTAGATCCAGGTCGCTTATGAGCCAAAACCAACTGCTTCATGATTTTTTGCATTGCTTCTGAGCCTAAACAATTCACATTTGGCGCTTCCAGCATCGCTTATGATTTGCAAGATTTCACCTATGACAGAATAGAGATCGCTTTTGAGAGATAGTGACTCACCTCTCGTAATCTGTGTCACTTTCAGTCTATATAATTTGTAGTTTGTTTTCTTGGCTACTAATTGGGTATTTTTGTAGCATCTTATCGATTTGTCCAAGAAAAGGAGGTTATCAAACCACTAACATATCTATTGCAGCTCTGATTGGTCCAAGACTTGTGGTTTTCACTAAATTAGGAACATTTTGGCTTCGTGCTTAAAATGAACCATTGCTTGTTCCGTGCTTGATTTATCATTTTTGATTGCTTGTGTGTGATTGATTGTAACCCAAATCTAATAACAAAAGTATCCTCTCCCCTTGCCTATCAAATGGATCTTGGGTGTATGAGAACTTGTTATTATCTTTAGAGGGCCTGCCTTCCCGGTGTGAGAAGGGATACAACCCAAGCGGTAACGGGCTAAAGCCAAATCCTTCCAAACCACTATATAAGAAAAGTGTTTGTGTCGAAAGCCACAAACAATGGGTGTTGTTGCGTTATACCGATAGCCAACCTCCCCCAAAACCCTCCAAGGCATAACCCTTGAAGGTTGGGAGACTCCACAATGGAGAGTAGCGCTGCTGCATGTATAGCCACTTGAACGGATGCCCTTATTAGCAACTTTGTCTAGTAGCCAAAAACCCTCTATTTGTTGATGCAAAAGGTGGGACCATTGAAGCCGCCCTGATTCACATGGTTCTTAGAAGAGATAGTAGGGACAATCCTAAGGTTTGGTGAGGGACATGCCTTACAAGAAACTTGGATCTTGGTATGCGTGAGAAGTGTGTGTTGTGGAGGGGTGCCAGTGCTACCAAGATCCTGAAGCTATCCGCTTTGAATAAGCACGACTAGGGGACTCAACAAATACAGTCCTTTCCTAGCCTAGGTTGTACAAGTTTGTGATTATTGTGAGTGTGAGTGACTGCAATTACTATTTTCTTGTCAAAAATCACAAATCAGACATCTTTCCTGACAGACATAGTCACTTTTAAGCCTAAACTGCCCGCATACAGAGAACAGAATCACTTTTGAACCGCAGTTAGCCACTTTTTGCCTAAACAAAGTCACATCTAAACAATAGTCAATCACCTCTTATCTGAATTAGGTCACCTTTAAACAATAGTCTGTCACCTTTAGCCTAATCTGAATCACTTCCAATCAATAGTAAAGTGCTTTTGAGCCAACAATTATCCCCTGTGAACAATTAGATCGCATTTGGTTAACATTCTAACCTACTGTCAGAACCTAAACCAGTCACCTTTAGTCTTTTCTGAGTCATATATGAGCTATCACTTGTCACCTATGGTCTAATACCAGCAAATCTTAGTGACTCAGCTGAATAAGCCACAAATATAGCTTGCTCAACTTTAGCATTAGCTTTCAGACTTGTCTCTGATCATTAGCAGATACCTGGACTTTGTCTCCTATTTTGAGCTTACCAATCAATCACATTTCATGAGCTTTTCATCCTTTTGAGATCCCAAACTAGCAAACCAAACATCAAATCAATCATTTTTATCCATCAACAAAACATCAGCTTTAGCTTCAGCAAACATGAGCAACATAGCAACCTTTAGCAAACAACTTTTCCCTTGAGTGTGTGAGCTATTCTCTAGGGAAAATTAACCAAAGAAAACTAACCAAACAAATCAGTGGCCAAGAAAAACAACCCATCAACCAAAGCAAACCAACCAAACAAATCAACAACCAAGCAAACCAACAAAGCAACCAGCCAACCGATCAGTAAACTATCATCTTTTGGGTCTCAAATCTTTGACAAGCTAAACTTTAGTTTTCAACATCAACGTCATGCCTCAAACTAGGAGTCAATATAGAGCTGAAATGGAAGCCAAATATAGAGATGAAATGGAAGCCAAATTGCAAGCTGAGATGCAACAACTTAGATCAACACCTCTTAAGGACGCAACTCAATTCACAACTGGTATGCCTCCGCATATGTTTACGCCTCATGGGTATACCATTGGAGAGTCATCTTCATAACAAGTGCAACCTCCAACAGCTTTTGAGACTTTTGAAGAACAATCCCAAGAAGACTTATCAGAATTTCAGGACACCCATTTGTGGGATCAAGTTGAGAGACTTGTTTTATGTGAGCCTAATCACTACTTCTTGCAACTTGCTCACATGGGCACTAAATTACCAAGAGATTTTGACATATCTACTATTAGAGAGAATGATCCAAATACTCCTGCTATTGTTGTAAAGGGACCATCCACTATAGTCACACCATCCCCCACCATATCACAAGCTCCATCTTCTACCACATCTCTTTCATTGCCTATTGTTACTTCATTTGATCTACCATGCTCGGAGCACACTTTAGAACCTTTGATAATGCCAACCAATGTGCTCCCTCTCATGTCACAAAATTTGAACTTTCCACCTTTCCATGTTCCTCAACGTACACCTCCTCCTACCATGACCATTTCCATGCCTCAAGTAACACAAGCTATCCATGTGGCCCAAGCGCAAATGCTCCAAACATCACAAGCTATCCCCATATCCCATAGTGTGCAAGTCTCCCAAATTATACCAACAACACCAATAGTCCAAGCTTCACGACCATCACAACCTACCATATCCCATATGAATACCATATCCCATATACCAACTGCTAATACGCTTTCCACCATCTCTACTAATCCATCCATTACACCATATAATCCCAATGTTAGTCTTATTGATATGAGTGGCCCTCCTAGCATTTCTCAAGCCAATCCTAGCTCTACGGTCACTTATGTTGAACAACTTACATCCATTCCATCATATTCCTCCAATCCTTCACACACCATCAATCCATCTTATGCTAAACAAGGCTTGCCTATTATCACCCAACACATGACACATACCAATCCTCATGTTGTCCAAAATACAAACCCAAGTGTCCATCCTTCTTTCGCATCTACCAATCCTTCCATCCCTTATCATGTTACAAATCCAACTCCAACTTCCCAACCATTAACTATCGTCAATCCAACTTCCACTTCACATGTGATGCAAAATCTTGGTGCCCATTCGTTACAATATACCCAACCACTGCTTATGCCTCAAGGATAGAAATTCTCAACCACATATGTGTCACACCCCAATCTTTTGACATACATTGTGAGTACACAACCTCAACAAATGGTCATGGCTCCATATATCCCACAACAACAACCCCAATATACATCATACCATGTTTCACCCCCTTTGCAACAACAACAACTATCTTCAGCGGATGTTCAACAAATGATTAACCAAGCGGTAGGACAAGGCAAGAAGACATTTTCTCTAGAAAACATATGCACTTATCCCTTTGACAAGTCTCTTCATATGACACCTTTTCTGCCACACTTTGAAATCCCACAATTTGACAAGTACAAAGGAAAAGGAAATCTGGAAGACCATCTTAGAGCATTCTTTATGGCATGTCTCGATGTTGCTTATGACAATAAATATCTTTTGAGACTATTTCCTTGAAGCTTAGCAGGACAAGCTCTTGAATGGTTTTCTCATTTACCTCCGGGAATTAAGTCTTTTTCGAAGTTAGCCAATAAGATTCGATCACACTTCACTTTTAACATTGACCATAAGATAAACATGAACAACCTTGTCAACAATAAACAACGCAATGGTGAAGCCTTTTCTTCATTTACTCAATGATGGCATAATATGGCTAGCAAATTATCATGAGAAATTCCTGAGAAGCAACAACTCAATATCTTTATTCAAAATCTGCATCCTAAGCTGTCATTCCAATTACAATTGCAAAGTGCTAGCACCTTTGATGAACTTGTTTCCAAAGGAACCATCATTGAACGAGTTTTAATTGCTAAAGGAACTATCAAGATCTTTCGCAATAACAAAGACTATCCTCAAAACTCGAATGATAAGTGTCACTTTTGGAACAAAATAAGAATGTTGTCAATGATGGTGTTGTGGACGCAAAGAACATCCAAACTATGAAATCTCCCATCAACATTCAAGCTGCTTCTACAACAACACAACCTTTTCAACGAATGCGACAACACCAAACTTCCAATCTGCGTCAACAATTTACACCATTAGCGGAACCTATGGAAGTTGTCTTTCAAAAGCTTCTCCAAGCGGGCAATATTATCTTACCAAATGCACCACCCAATGGTGAACCACTCTTCAAAGCTCCTTGGTACAAAGAAAATGAGTATTACGATTTCCATAGAGTTAAAGGACATAAAACAAATGGTTGTATGCGCTTAAAACATGTCATCCAAGATTGCATCAATCAAGGATTAATCAAAGTTACACCTTCAACAACTCAACCTGCACAATAATCAACATCAAACTATGATCTAGAGACTTTAAATAATCCACTTCCATCTCATGACAAAACAAGTAACCCTCATGCTGGGAATGCAATTCAGTACAACTATGAATTGTCTACCATTAGCCGCATTGACCATGCTCGCATTTCTACCATTACTATCCAAGGTAAAGCACCTGATTGCACTATAACCACTTGCAGAGGTTGAGTCACTATTCAAGGAGCACCTGTTCATCCTCCTCAACCATTCCCTAACTATAATATCTTGGATCACCTTGGCAAAACACCCACGCACATATCCATTCTTGAGTTGCTTCACATATCCCCTACTCACAAAGCTATCCTTGACAAAGCTTTACAAGAATCTTCGATGCCCAATGATATTGATATCACACAATTCCAATCTATGGTCACTAGCATTTCAGCCCCTTGTCATTTAATATTTTTTGACAAAGATCTTCGACCCTCCATCCATCCTTCCCAGAATGAAGCCCTCCACATTAAAGTGTTTGTTAAACAACACCGTATCAAACGAATCTTGGTAGATGGTGGAGCTAGTCTTAATATATGTTCTTTGAAGTTAATAAAACAATTGGGATATTCTAAGAAGGATGTTGACACCTCCAAGGTTATTACTATCAGAGCTTATGATGATGCCGAGCGAGATACTGAAGGGATTGTTTTCTTACCTATCCAAGTTGGGCTGATCAGTAAGAAACCTGTTATCAGGTTCTTGATATTGGCCTTCTTTATAACATCATCCTTGGTCGTCCATGGATACATGCCCTCAAGGCAGTTCCTTCCACATACCATCAATGTCTTAAATTTCCACACAACGGTGTTGAAGTTACTATCCAAGCTGATCCCAATCCATTTGAATTTTGTCGTGCCTTTCAAGCTAAATATCAGAGTCCAAACCATATTCCTATCAACACCAAGGCATATCTATCTTCATCCTATGTAGACCCCTCCGATCTACTCAAGCCATCATCTAGCAAAGCCGCTTCCAACCTCCGTATCAAGTACACCGAACATGGCCCTAGTGAATACACACTGCAAGACTCTTGTTGTGTGGGCACCCTTCCATTATCCCCTAAATCTTATGGTAAACCTTCTACATCCAAACCAACTTCAACCCCCTCTATCATCAAAGCTCCACCTACAGTATTCCTTAAAGGCAGATTCCTAGATGATGAAGACATTGATGATATAGACTCTTGGATATTCTTTGACGAAAATGACCAAGTTCAACTGGAAGTAGAGAGATACAACAATGGATTCCGCATCATAAAGAACATGGGCTACAAAGGACATGGTGGATTGGGATCACAGGAACAAGGACCTATTGAACCCATTATTGTCTCTAAAAAATTTAATAAACAAGGCCTTGGTTATCAGCTGGAGGTACTGCGACTCAAGGACATTAAGTGTATTTCCACTACTGACACTAGACCTTTTTTGGTAGGAGAGACTTCTAATTCAGATACTATCAATGACTCCCCCTTTCATATTACCAACCTGTTCCAAGAAAACTCCATCTTCATGATTTCTACAACCTCCTCTAGCCATAATCATTCCTCCATTTCTCTTTCACTCGTATATCCTAACCTTGTCGATTGGGACCAACAGGGGGCACCGATATTAGATACATTTGAAAATGATGAAGTGATTGCAAAATTCATGGGCTTGCGACAAGGCATTCCATTAGGTGATCACAAAGCAGGTTTCATGATGGACTTACCTAAACTAGTATATTTTGGCAAAAGTATCAAATCCTTTAGTCGTAAAAGTGAAATAAACAAAATTAAACAAAATAGGTCACTAGGTGAAACTAAAAGATGCCTTTTGACTATGAAAAAGTAAAAATAAAGGATGTATCTGAAGGTGAAAACCTCTACGAGGTGCTTGAGGATGGGGGATTTGATCTTCCTGTTGCCACTGATTATCATGAGAAATCAACAATGCTAGTTGAAAAATCACAAGACATGAACTTGGGTACAGAGTAGAATCCAAAGATCACTTTTTTGGCAGCATCACTATCAGAGTAAGAAAAAAGAAACTTCACAACATTTTTTCTGAGAAGAGCTATAAATTTTGCATGGACTTATGCTGACATGCTGGGTCTAGATCCATCACTTGTGGTACATCATCTAGCAGTATCTCCTAATGCAAAACCTATCAAACAAAAATTGTGTAAAATGCATCCATAGGTAGCTTTATTGAGGCAGAGATTCAAAAACTATTAGAAGGAAAGTTCATAAAGCCTATTGATTATCCAGAATGGGTTTCAAATTTAGTACCTATAGCAAAACCTAATAGATGGGTTCGATGTTGCACAGACTTTAGAGATCTTAACAAAGCACGTCCTAAGGATGACTTTCCGTTACCAAGCATAGACAACATTGTAGATCTTACAGCCAGACATGAAATGCTATCTTCGATGGATGGATTTTTAGGGTATAATCAAATTAGAATAGCAAAAGAAGATCAAGATAAAACATCTTTTATTTGTCAATGGGGCACATACTGCTGGGTTGTAATGCCTTTTGGTCTCAAGAATGCTAGAGCTACTTATCAACGAGCCATGACAGTTATCTTTCATGACCTTTTTCATAATATCATGGAGGATTATGTTGATGACATCTTGGGAAAATCTAAGACAAGAGAAGGACATCTATAGGTATTAGCACAAATCTTTGATCAATTAGAAAAGTATCAAGTCAGACTGAACCCAAAGAAATGTGTATTTGGTGTAACATCCAGAAAACTATTGGGATACATTGTGTCTCAATGAAGAATAGAAGTGTACCCAGCGAAGGTAAAAGATATCATGGAAATGCCTCTGCCAACAAATCTCAAGCAGCTCTGTAGTCTACAAGGCAGGTTACAGTCCATCCGCTAATTTATCTCACAACTAGCAAATAAATGTCACCCTTTTCAGCATCTTCTTCGTAAGGGTGAACCTTTTAAGTGGGATGAAAAGTGTCAACAGGCTTTTGATAAAATAAAGGAATATCTGGAAACACCTCCTATGTTAGTGCCTCCTGTGCTTGACCACCCATTATTGCTCTACATATCATCAACAACAGTGGCATTGGGTGCCCTTCTAGCTCAACGTGATGATTCAGGAAAAGAACAAGCCATCTATTACATTAGCAGAACTCTTGTGGGGTATGAACTGAATTATTCATCTATGGAAAAAGCATGTTTAGCATTAGTGTTTGCTTCCCAAAATTTGTGACACTATATGCTCAACCACACAACCAAACTCATATCTAATGTTGATCCACTCAAATATCTTCTTTCCAAAGCCATTCTCATGGGAAGATTAGCAAAATGGGTCATGATCTTAAGTGAATTTGACATACAATATGTGGATCGAAAATCCATCAAAGGACAAGTCATCACTGATCAATTAGCTACAGCACCAATCACAAATATTCATCTAATGTATCCAGAATTCCTTGATGAAGGATTGTTCAATTTAACTTCTCCAACATGGTGGCAACTATCTTTTGATGGATCATATACACAACATGGATCAGGAGCAGGCATCTTGTTTGTTACCCCTCAAGGAGATTGTATACCCAAATCATACAGAATTGCATTTCCATGTACCAATAACATAGAAGAGTATGAAGCTTTAATCACAAGATTGCGCATGGCAGTACAATGGGCTATCAAATAGTTACAAGTCTTTGGTGATTCTCAACTGATATCAAATAGGTCTTAGATGAATATCAAACAAAAGATGAGAAGCTTCTTCCATACAAGCTAATGGTTGATGATTTTAAAAAGTATTTTGACAATATCACTTTTGAACAAATCCCAAGACTATAGAACAGAGTACCAGATGCCATGGCCATGATTGGGTCTCTCCTAGACATGCCATCTAATACACATAAATGTGAGTTTTTGGTCGAGCAACTTTTGATTCCAACATTTGAAGTTCCACAGTCTGAGCTTATATGTGACATTGTTGGTCCCAATTTGCCATGGTATGAGGATTTATACGAGTATCTCCATAATCAAACCTTTCCACTTCAACTATCTAACAACCAACATAAAACCTTTATCTATCGAGCCTCTCGTTACACTATTTTGGGAGACACCCTTTATCGTCAGAGTCTTGATGGTATCCTTCTTAGGTGTCTTGACTCTGAGGAAGCAAAAGTGGCCTTATGTGATGTACATGAAGGTGTCTGCGGTTCGCATTCCACTAGCCCTGGCCTTGTTAAGAAACTTCTATGAGTAGGATACTATTGGCCAACCATGGAAAAAGATGCACAACAATTTGCAAAGAGATGTCTACAATGTCAGAAACATGGAGATTTAATACATGCACCATTACACGAGCTTTAGTCTATCACTACACCATGCCCTTTTTCGCAGTGGGGACTTGATCTCATAGGTAAAATCCATCCTACTTCATCAAATGGTCATAAGTTCATTATCACCGCCACTGAATATTTCACAAAGTGGGTGGAAGCCATACCAATGACTTATATCACAAGCAAGCAAATATCTAAGTTTATCCTACACTATATCATTTGCCATTATGGAGTTCCTCAAGCTATTGTCACAGATAATGGTCATCCCTTCAAGAATCAAGAGGTTAGAGATCTTTGCAACAAATTTCATATCCAACATAGATTCTCTACTCCGTACTATCCTCAGAGCAATGGCCAAGATGAGGCTTCTAATAAAACAATCATCAAAATTCTCAAAAAGATGGTCAATGAAGCTGGTCAGGATTAGCATCTACAACTCCATCCTACATTATGGGCATATAGAACAAGTGTGAGAACTCCCACTGGAGCCACACCTTATGCTCTTGTGTATGGCACTAAGGCTATTTTACCTATTGAGGTTGCGATCCCCTCACTGTGAATATCCTTACAACATATCATCTCAGAGGAAGCATATCGAGTATCCAGACTCCATGATCTTGAGCTTCTAGATGAACGGTGTCTTACAGCACTCAACCATCTCCAAGTCTATCAAAACCATATATGCCACAGCTACAACAAAAAAATCAGAGAATGCTGATTTCAAGTTGGAGACCTTGTCCTTAAAGAAAATCAAAAGAATCAGCAACACCGGGAGAAACAGGGCAAGTTTGAACCAAATTGGCTTGGTCCTTTCATCATCACAGTAGTTTATGGATCAGGTGCATACACTCTTTCAACACCTAAAGGCATTCCCTTGGATGAACCGGTCAACAATGTTCATCTCAAGAAGTTTTATCCTTAAAGCTCAGCTATCCCATAAAAAAATCCATCCAATAGTGAAAACCACTTTGTGGCACTTTGGATAACAAAAAAATAATAGTCTAAGATAAATAATCCGTTCTCTGGTGAAAACCTGGTAAATAGGTGCCTTGGATAAGTACCATAGTGAAAACCTGGCAAATAGATGCTATGTGTAGTGACTAGCTTCCATCGTCTCTTGGCTTTGTTTGATCATCACTCTTCCTACCATATTTTGCCATCCTATCCTACATAGTCCATATCATAATCCACATATCATTGCAATAAACAGCCTTTCTGTCTTCGTCTTTGTCAATGCTAGCTATCATACTTGAGACATTATCATGATAACTATATCTTTTGGTACCTTAGCATCTTGATCACACACCTTCTTCATCGTTGCTCCTTCATAATAAACCTCATCCTACACTAGGGGCATTTTGTTGAGTCTTCTTTAGAAGTGGATACCTCTATCTCTAGCTAATAACACATCAAACCCTTTAGCTCACAACACAACAAATTTTCAACTTCAACCATAGCGTTCATCCAACAACAAACATGGAAAAACAAGTTGTAACCAGGCTTCATATCTTTGCAACTAGTTCGCACTCATCTGACATCCAATAATCATAAGACATCACTCATGTAAACATTCAAGCAATCATGTTAGTCTTTCAACATCACTCACCAGCGTAATAAGCAAGAACTACATCTCACCTCTATCGTTAAAGCTTTGATCCTGTGGATACAGGGTATGTAGGCAATCTGAGATGCAAAGGAAGCACTCTGATTCAGGCTAAGATGATATCCCCTTCTTTTCATCATCCATCTTTCCTCTTTCTTCTAATCATCCCCCAATCTTTCATGTCACATTCTTCTATCTTTTATCACATACATCACCAATAAAACCTAGAACTACATATTCATCATGTCTCATCTTCATCATAAACGTGCTTTGATCCTGTGGATACAGGATATATAGGTAGTCTGGAATATGAAGGAAGTTTCTAGTACTCAAGGATAGATGATCCACCCCATCTTCTTCATCTTCTTTCATCTTCCATCTTCTTCTCTTTGATCAGCTTAGGAAGCAAACTATGAGTATTCTGAAATCTCAAGCACTTCAACCAATTAAGAATGAGCCAAAAGCTATTTGTCCGCATGTCTTAAGCCAACATTTGCTATAGCATTTTATCAACATCTTTAGCCTTCAATAGGATGCAGCTTTCCTCTCAACAAGGCGTAGCTTAAATCCATCTAAGAGCACCTAAATTTGGCAAGAGAACGTGATGACAGTATCTTTTGTTTTAACTTTTGATTTATCTTTTGTCCCTTTTCTATGCCTAATCAAGACTGCCTTGATCTATCTATATCTTGGTATGTTGCGATGAAGTAAGGAATGGGGCATGGTCATATTGCTTTCGTATGCTATGTTTACAGGATGATCTTATTCTCTTCCTAAGTGTATTGGTATCTTGTACATGTCAGGATTAGTATCTTACATATCAATATCTCTAGCATCTGAGAAGCTAAACAGTCTCTTATGCACTTGAGACTATTCTATGTTAAGACTAGCTCCATACATATAACCAGCAAGCTATCACTATGTGTAGTGGAGATAAGCTCAAACCATTGCTTGTAGTGTCAAAGTCCATCTCACAACACTAGCAATTATTCATATCTTGTACATGTGGGCTCAACATCTTGACCTCATGTGTTCAGACAAGATTGTAGCATGCTAGTTTCGCATTGGATATCTCAACACCTTGGTCTTCTATACCCTAGTCATAACATCCACATGCTATATCAAACATAAGAATTGCATTTCTTTTCATTTTGACCAATTACTTAAAAATCTTCCCATCATCCCATCTATTCATCCTATTAATCACCTATATAGTCCCCAACCAAGATCAATCATTTCCATCGTCCTTTGTCCATATCTTGTATCCTCCAAAACAAGTGTGTTAGACATACATAATTCTATCATATATCATCTCATTACCATCTATCTATATGCATAAGTCCATCCATACAATAACCATTTACATATTTGTATTATCATACCATTTCCATTCATATTATAATACATCCATACATAATCCATGAAAATACAAATACAACATGCATAACCATCATAATACTCACAGTACATCCACTACATCATATAAATCAGAAATACTCCATCATATATATATATATATGTGTGTGTGTGTGTGTGTCAATATACAAGTGTCTACATATACAAGCTAAGCCATCAAAAATGTATGTACAATCGGCTCTAGGCCTCATCATGATACAATATACACATGGTAGCCCTAGTGACTACTAGCAACTCCCTCGCCCTGACCACCACCACTAGGTCCTGTACCTGGTCCCCTATCTCTCGATGGCCCCATCACTAAGGCTACTAATCGAGATCCACCTGATCTCCATGAACCTGAAGCCCCTGACCTACTCCTGAAGTGAGGCTGCCTCTGCTCTGCTCGTACAACCCATAGTATAAGCCTTTATAGTACTCAACCTCACCCTATACTCTCTGTAGCTCTACCAGTACCTATGTCAATTGTGTGGCCAAGTACATCGCATCCCCATTAGTAGCCAATGCAGTCACTGCTCTATCTCGCTCACTAGTCATCCCCTGTAGCTAGTGCATAGCCATATCCCTCTTTGCCCACAGACCATCTCTCTCTACTCTCATAGTCTGCACCTGTTGTACCACCATATCTCGCTCTAACCTCATCATCTTCTCACTCTATCTCACTGCATCTCTCTCCCTTATCACCCTCGCAAGTGCACCATCATCTTGTCCATCCCTAGATTGTACTCTCAACTGTAACTGAGCCTGGTATGTCTGAGCCTGAGCTCTTGCATGCTGCAAGCCAATCACTGCCTGGTGTCTATCTATCTCCACCCTCCTCAATCTCATTGTTGTGCCTTGCACACATGCCCCATTTTGCCAAATGGAGACCCCCTCTTTTGCTTTGGCTTGGAGTCTAGACCTCTCTTGCTTATGATGATGAGAAGGTGGATTTGTGCTTAGAGTGCATGATTTGCTTCAAATTTCAGTATTTTGCATGTTTGGAGTCATTTGATATTTTTCATGATTGATTTGGAAGTGTCTTGAGTGGTCTTGTGCTTAAAAAATAGCCATTTGTTGCCTTCTGCATTGGGATTAGGTGTTATTGTACTTTGCTCTAAAAACCTGTCACTGGATGTTGGCCTTGAAAGTGCTTCTTCAGGATGTTTCATGTTGAAATTCATAGTTTCCAGATCTTATAGTTGCAAAATCACGTCAAATTCCATTAGATTTCACCAAGGGGTCCATAAGCTTTCACCCTGATACATGTTCGTGAAGCCCTGATTTGGCTAAGTCTGAAATCCTGAAAATCCTGAAAAATGGCTAAGTCTGAAATTTGGTAGAACCTCAAAATTCTAGAATCTGCATATGAAATCCTATGGATCTGGAACCTATCTCAAACATCCTGAAAGTATATTTAAAAATATTTAAAGTATAAGAAATTCCATATCTAAACTTATACTTAAATATATTTTTAAATATACTTTCACCCTGACCAATTCAAAATCTGGCGCTAAAAACACCTCCTACTATAAAAAGCGCTAAAACAGCCTCCAACCGACCTTTGCGCTAAATTTGCCTCCGACCGACCTCCCTCCAAGCCACTGCTAAGTTAGTCGGACCAAAAATCCCCGCCGAGACAATTTTGAAGAAAAGCGCTAAAAATGCACCTGACGGACAACCCCAAAATCCGCACTAAGGTCGGATGAACCCAAAATCCGCGCTAAGGTCAGATGAACCCAAAATCCGCGCTAAGGTCGGACAACCCAAAATCCGCGCTAAGGTTGGACAACCCCAAAATCCGCGCTAAGGTCGGATGGACCCAAAATCCGCGCTAAGGTCGGATGGACCCAAAATCCGCGCTAAGGTCGGACAACCCCAAAAATCCCGCTTTTTGCAGAAAATGCTAGAAAAACATGAAATTAAAGTCTGCAAATGGATCCTAATGACTGCAAAAACTTCCTAGATCAATATATTGGCCAAATGGGTACTCAAAAATGATGAAAAATGCAGAAAATCATGCAAAAATTACTAGATTTAAGAGGTTGTTTACAAGAAGGTGACATTGACAATGAGTTGTTTCTGACTGATTCATGACTGCAAATGGACATGTTTTGATCCAAATTGATGAAAAATGACTTGTTAAGATGAAATTGATGCTTTGTATTGTGAATTGTAGGTCTTGGAGAGCACAAAGGAGCCAACTGGAGCCGTCCTGGAAGGATGTACACACAGATATGCAGTACTGATCCAGAGATGCAAAATCGACATTCTATCAACCAAATTGCTGCTGCACATGCAAAAGGAAGTCAGTATAATGTCCAAGATGATAAAGATGAGTCTCAGGAGCTTAAAGACATAGAAGATCATGCCAAATCACTATTGTTCCTACAGATCCAGTCCAATGTCCTAGTGATCCAGTCTGAGGGTCATAACTCCTAGCTATTTTATCAGAATTTAAACTTCTTGGACTCGTTGGAAAGATAAACCGGTTGTCTAGTTTGAACTGCCTGGCTACTTAGGCTTAATGCCAGGCTGTCGACAGGTTTCAAGCCCCCATTCCGCTCTGAAGGCCTCCAAAAATGCAATTACTACGATGTAGAAAATACCAAAAATTATATTTTTGATATTTTCTCCAAAATGCCACTCAAATGACCTTGGATCGGATCACCAAGACATGCATACAGCTATCCCAGTAGGCCAGTCATCAAGAATCAGTCCAGAAAGCATCCAATTGGATATATCTTCACTAATAAAGTGCCAAATACTCCTTTTTGATCCACTCAGCACTTGGAATCCCGTGGATCCACATCAGCTCAAGTTTTCAAGTGTCATGTGACTCTATTTTGGCTTTATTAGGCCTTGAAAATTGACTTTTCATCATGTATAACCAAATGGGTATCTATTTTGTCCAGATTCAATATATTTGCAACCTATATTTTGTCTTTTTCCTACAAGACAAAGGCAAATCTGAAAATGTAACAAACTGATGTATCTTATTAAATGCCATGTAATCTGGACCGTCGGTGTTGAGTTAATCTCCACCGTTCATTAGAAGGCTAGGGTAAGCTGCTTTCTATATAAAGGGCTGCCATTTCCACTTTTTGTAAGAGAGATTTTGATGCCAAATTGTTGACTCTGTACCATTTGAATTAAATACAAAGCAAGTTTCTGCAGTATTTCTGAGAATTTGCATCTTGTTTTGATTCATTGTGGTCTTCATGGTTTGCTTCTTGCTCTCCTATAGTTAGATTAGTTGTGCTTTTATGATGTTAATGGTTTATTGCAGTATTTGATGAATGTTCCAAGTCCATACTTTTAGTTATTTGCTGATGGTAAATAACTGTGTAAAGTTAGCCTGGGCTTATTATTTGTGTTAAAGTTCAACTTCATTTTATGAGTTAAGTTGCGCCATTTATTGGGTATTTAACGAATGAATGTGGTCTGAAAATCTTTTGACTTCCATTGAAGATAGCACCGTTCTCTGCAGCACTGTAACATTTCAGTTTGGTAACTCAGAAAACTGGTTTAAAGTCTAGAATATTTATCTACTAAAGATAACCCTTGCATTGTGAATGTCACTTAGGATTCCTTTTAAACCCTAGATCTTTCGCATTTTCTTTAAAACCACTGCTTGGTTGTCAGAATAGAAAGTTTCAACAGCATCTCACCTTGTCTATCAGCTGAAAATCATAATAGGGTTTATGTGTATTTGTTGTCTCAACCTTGAAGATTTGCAGACTGCATGTAAGACCCCTTGTAGGTACAGCTAGAACATAACCATTGAGAAATTCTAAGCAAGCTAAGACCTAGCTGTATTATCCTTGGAGTAGTCTTGCCTAGGGTGAGATACTTTTCAAGAGAGGTGTGAAACCAGCAATCACACCTACGTTGTTGCGTGCTAAAAACACCATCAACACTCATCTGTGCTCACTGCCTCCATCTCCTCTCCTCTCTAATCCACCTCCACAGCTATTGAATCCCAACATCATCACCCACCAATATCTACCCCTGAGGCTGTGCAAGTATCTGAGGCTATCCTGGCACCTATCCCTGCATCTGTATCCCTGGCACTATTGGTACAACAGCCTGCGCTGGTGGAGCCCATCGTCACCTCCTCCTAACTAGTCTCTCCATCCCTATCTCCCCAATCTCTCCAACCCGCATCAGCCATGTCAGCCTGGCTGTCACCCAGTATGCATCATAGTTTGGTAGTGTCCTTGGATCTACAGGACCTTGTCCCCACTACCATATAATTGGCTGTAGCCTATCTATCTCCGCCAAAGCCGTCTCAACCACAACCTCTAGCCCCCAATCAAAAACCTCCTGTCTAGTCCTCCCAAAAACAACATCACCAACTAGTATTGCCTGTGGCAACCTGAACTGTCTCAAAACCCTCTCTGGCAAATAGCGCTCTATAATGTATATGTCGCGTCCAAAAATATATCTCGCCTACCTAGCATAGACAAGCTCAGCATCTTCCTAATCCCATCTCTCGCATCCCAGCCATGGCCTCCATACAAAGCTATCCACCTCATCCAATCTCCTCCACTAGTACACTACTCCTCAACACTGTCGGTATGTCAGAGCTCCTCTATACATCCTAGCATATGGCTCTCCTGTAGCTCTAGCCACCCATCCCTCTGGTCTCGTCACTGGAATATGCTCATAAGCCCACACATGCAAAACTGTAACTCCTCCAGACATACTCACTCCGAACATATATGCGCAATCATGCAAGTAATGATAAAGCTATCCCAGTACACACTCCGCCCATGCATATCTCATACCATAGGAGAACATCCCCTCCATCATTGTCCCCCATCCTATTGGAAAGCCTCTCGCTCATCTATCTCCCACTAGCCATCTGATGATAGCCACTACAACTCACTGCAACCTGTCACATAGCTCCTCCATCCTCTCCATCAGGATCTCTGAGCCCTCTACTCCAATGTCTGGTGTCCCAAATAATCTCTTGAATGTAGTTGGACCCATATCAAGATCATAATCAACTCGGTCCCCATCTATAGGAATCCACAGAATCCAAAACACATCCTCCAACGTGATCATAGCCTCTCATGTAGGCAACAAGAAAGAACTATGCTCACTCATCCATCGCTCCACCATAACCACCATCAGTCCTCGATGTGCCTTCATTGGCTCCAATCTCGACACATGCTCTAATCCGAGGATCTCTAACACTAGCCACTCCTCTGCATCCAGTAATCTCACCAATTGCAAATCCCTAGGATGTGGCTCCCATGATAGCAAAGGCAGTAGTATATCTTGCATCATGTCAATCCCTTGTGCTACTTAAATGCTATAAAAATTTGACCGTTTATTGCTCTCCTAGCTTCTATCTACCATAAGGGGTTCATTTTTTCATATGCGCCTATCTGTTGATCAAACGCGACCTCTTTTACCATATGTGCTTCTATCTTGCTCATGTACGATCTATTCTACATATGCGATCACTATTGGACTACATGCGAGCCAAACTTTACATGCACTTATCTTTTGCCCATACATGAGCTACATACCCTAAGTGAGCACTTATCCTTTCTAAGTGAGTTGAACTCCTCTATGCACCTATTGTTTGCCCATAAGCGACTTATTTATATCCATATGCGCATTTTACCTCTATATTGCCTAGCCAACTAAAAGTGACCTAGTTTTTCTATATGTGATCTAGCTGCGCCTAAAAGTAACCTAAACTACTGTAAGCGACCAGTTTTCCTACACAAGCGACCTGAACTGCCTATCCTACAACCTAGTCGCTTATGGTGATGTGTACATTTATTGTGCTTCTAGCCTATCAAAATCATGTTTTTACCAAAAGTTTTGATACATACTGGTACATCTGATCCCTCTGGTCACCCATGTGTCCTCACTCGCTCAGCATGATGATCTCTATGTGGAATCACCATCCTGATAGCTCTCCAACTCTGGTCGTACATTAACTCTAAGGAGCCCTGGATTTCTATAGTTTTCTGAGCACAAATGAACCTATTTGCCATTGTTGAACCTATTTATAGCCCTATCCAAACCCTAATTATTCTATGCCAAAGCCTATTCTCATCTGTATCATCCCATTTTGTTCCCTCCCAACCCCTATTTTCTTCGTGTCAACCTTGCATCCTAGCTTTTCTTCTATCGCGATCCAACCCAACCCTTCCTAGTCTGCATGGATTACCTCTTGAGGGGGCATTACCTCCCAATTACACTGGGGCATAACCTTGTTTTTTTTTTAATGCATATCGTATCTTCTTTGACACAACGCTCTATCGAACATTGTATCAAAGAGGGGTAAAATGTAGACACCCAAAATTGACTCATTATCACTACCATTCAAACATCGCATTACATACCACTTGCATTTGTCTAACACACTTGAGAAGTATCCCTAACACATATATTTCTTCTATTAATTAATTAAATTTATATTTATTTAATTAATTCATTAACTATTTCTTCTAAACAATAATTAAACAATCTTCAATTATTTAATTATCTTCATTCTATCTATTTTTAATTAAATAAATCTTATTTATTTAATTAAAAATTACTTTCATAAGCCCACTTTCTAATTAATTAAATAAATTTTATTTATTTAATTAATTTATCTTATCATTTATCTCATGAGTCGACATGTGTGCCCCTTTCATTTAAAAAGATAAGTGGTACTACATCCTTTTATTTAATATCTTTCACATGTAGTACTTTTTTCACACATAAGCCCTATCTTCTCTCCACTTGTCATCTTCACATTCACCTATGCTTATCCTTCAATCTTAGCCATTCACATAGCCACCGAATCTCCACCGTTGATTGATTTTGGTTGAGTTCTATATAAACACCCTCTCATTTCATACCTCATAGGATCCAGCATTCATATAGCATCTACATTATCATCCTGAGCATACTAAGCATTTGAGCATTCATAGCATCCATTGAGCTTTCATCATTATCATTCATCCATCATGGCAGATTTAATCTTCATAATTGTTCATTGTTGAAGAAGCAATCCACATCATAAACAAGGAATCACACAATCTAGGTGACGTTGTGCTTGAATTGCATACTTTTTGGTTTCATTTGGATTAGATTCTTTGATGATGGTAGGGTTAGGTTTTCATGGCTATGCTTGATCTTATTAACCTAATTTTTTACCTATCACAGTTTGTATAATCAATCTAAGTGGTTGAATGATTTGTGCCGAGCTATATGAAGATTATTGAATGATTGTTTGGGTCCGCATTGCAGATTGTACACAAGTTCAAGCTGATAGATATAACTTTTGTATGCATGGTTCATGATTGGCTTGCCAACCTAATTATGAGGTAAATCTTGTAGCAGATAATATACTCAATGGATTTTAGTGTTGAAGGTGTGATAGATGATGTGTTCTATGTGAATTCAATATATGTGCGATCTATAACAGAATTGTGACTGGAAAAAGATAGTAAGGGTAGAAGAGCAGAGTAGAAAAAGTAGAGCTGACATTATGAAGACATTTGAGTCTGTATACTGAGTTGTAAATGAAACTGCACCCCAGCTCATTCTATAGATGCATTTGTAGTAGTCATTTCCTCGCAGTGAGCCAATCCTTCTTCTATCTTATTTTCATTTTCTTGGCAGTGAGTACTTCTTGGATAGTGACTCCCAGTGCAGTGAGCCCTACGGTAGTGAGCCTTCATGTAATTCGGTATTGTTATCATAATATATTGTGAGCTAACATTCACTGTGGTTTTTCCCTTTTTGGGTTTTCACGTAAAATCTTGGTGTCTATGTGTTATGAATTTGTGGCTGCTCTTCTCATGTTTACTTTCATGTTATTGAATTTGGTAAATGGATAAGTGAATGTGTAAATAAAAAGGTTTTAAGAATATTGATTCTCCCCCCTCTTAGTATTCTCTGTACTCAACAATTGGTATCAGAGTAAGGTTCCTTGGAAGAAGTCTAACAACTTGAGGAAGATCTGGGGAAAATTACTCATGGAAGTCAATAGGTATCATGCTTCAAGTAATGACACAATTGAACAAGAATTAAAAACTGCTCTTGAGGATCTTGATAGGTATGAAGCAAAGATTTAGGAATTGAAAGAAATTATCAAATATGCATATGAATACATCCTAAAGCTAAGAGAGCAAGTCAATAGATCAAAGGACAAGAATAATGAGCTAAATGAACAATTGGTTGAAGCAAATGAAATCCTAAATAACTTATCAAGATTGGTTGAAGAGAAACAAAAAGATGAGAATCATTTGAATCAAATGTTGAAAGATAAGTTTGAGGAATGTGAAAAGTTGGGAAAAGATATGTTACTTCTAAAATTTGATCTGGAAGCAACTAATAACTATAAAGAAAAATTCAGAATAAACTCTGCAAAACTTGAGGAGTTGATTGAGAGTCAGAAGAGTTCAGATGACAAGAAAGGATTGGGATTTGAAAAGGGAGAAAGCTCAAAATTAGGACAAGCAAACATTTAGTTTAAGAAAAATAAAGGCAACCTATTCTGGAATCAATGAAGAAGACCTAGAAGACCTTCGGTCAGACAACCAAATGCTTAAAGGTACCCATCTTTCAATGGCTATTATTTTAAATGCAACAAGTATGGTCATAGGGCTACTCAGTGTAGGAGTAGAATAAATCAAAATGTTTCATCCTTCTTCGATCAGTGTTTTAATTGCAAGAAATTTGGTCATAAAGAAAATGAATGTAGAAGTATGATAAGGAATGGTCCCAACAACACAAGAAATATTCAATCTTTCCATGGGAATTACTTTTCATACAATAGTTTTAGACACATGTGTTAGTTTCAGGGCACACGAATGAGAGAGGGGAGTGAATCAGTTGTCTTAAAAACTTTTCTTTTATTACCCACTTAAATCCTTCTTGTAATTCAGCACATAACAATAAATCAACCATGGAAACACAATGTAATAATTCAAGAGAAGAAACACATTAACACATATGACACCAAGATTTTAACGTGGAAAACTTGGTTAAGGGAAAAACCACAGGGTGACTAACCCAAGATTGTATTCTCTATTAAAAGAATAAGAAGAACAAATGGCACATGCTAATTAGGGCTCATTGCTCACAAGAGGCCCACTACCTACAAGAGACACACTATCTACAGAATGATAAATATTACATACTTGAACTGAAGAATAGCATCTTCACCATGCTTGAGTCAGTTCCATTTAAGCCCAACACTTATGCTCTACCTTTCACTTCTCTCCTCTCACCATACTCTCATCTCTGCCAAGATGCATTTGAAATGACTTCACAACTCTTATTTATACAAGGCATCGACTTTGGGATAATAATCAAAGTCGGCAAACTTTACAGAGCAAATACACAAATACAACTTGATTTATTACAAAAGACTTCATGTGAATCACCACACTGTCACCCACACAGATCTGGGACTTCAATCTTCTTTGAGGAACATGCCATGCTTCGCAGAATATCTTCAAGATCATCCACAAGATGTGTAACTCATCCAGTTGGCCAAGTTTAGGAAGAACATCATCATCTGGAAGTAGTTCTTCAATTACGAGCTCAGTCTTTAATGCAGACCACCAACACAAACTAGACACAATCCAGAGACCTCCACAAGCTTCCTTAATCACCAAGAACATCCATACTACTTCTGCTTACTGGAATCATTCTTTCCTTCATCCAGAATTTCAAGAACATAGTTTGTCATCACTGTCATATTGGAATAGATGCTTGCAGACCTTCAAACCATGAACCAATTGAGTTGTCAATTCAAATTGACTTCCTAAACACTCCACTAAATCCGCAGAAAAAGATATTGTATTTCTGGATCTCACCAAACTTATTAGTGTCACTCTGTCATCTCTAAACATCTGCCAGAACCGGTTTTACTCATATAGCCATAACTTCTTCAAATTTTCATGCAAACCTCTCAAATATTTACTGGATCACCTTTAGACACATACCTACAAACCATTTGATGTGTATCCTCTGATTTTCATCTTAGCTGGGATCTTCACTTCAATGTCTTCACTATTCTTCTCTATTCATGATAGGACTAATTTTCTCAATATCCTCAGCATACAACTCATCCAATCCTTGTCATCAATGCAACAAGAGTTTGTTGACATCAATGACAACACCGGTTAGGCCCATACTTGCAACAATCTCCTCCTTTGTCATTGATGGCAACATATGATGTGAAAAACTGTTTTAACCATCAAGACAAGAACTTCTCCTTACTAACCGACATAACTCCCCCTATCAATAACAACCATTCACATGTCTTCTCTTCCTTTACTACTCCCCCTTTGATCAACAACCACTTTTTTGTTTTTCACATGTCTTCTCTCCCCCTTTGAAATCAATGGCAAAGGGCACATACTTGCATTACTCAGAATCATACCAACTGTTCCCCTTGAGTAGCAGCTTCCCATCATCAATCCAGACCACAAGATATGACTGTGATATCCACCGAACTGATGCACATCAGTGCACCTTAGTTCAGAATTGGAGGGGTAATAACCCCCAACTTCTCCTTGAGATACTCAAAAGAGTCCTTAGGTAGAGGTTTGATAAAAATGTCTACAATCTGATCCTTGGAGGGCACAAACTCCAATCTGACTTCATTCTTGTTCACTTTCTCTCTCAAAAAGTGAAACTTGATGGATATGTGTTTTGTCTTTGAATGCAACACCGGATGTTTTGATATATTTATTGCACTTGAATTATCATAGAAGATTGTGATAGGTTCCTCATACTCCACTCTGATGTCTCTTAGCATTTGTTTCATCCATAATACTTGAGTGCAACTACCTGCTGCTGCAATATATTCTACTTTTGCATTGGACAGAGATATTGCCTCTTATTTCTTGCTTAGCCAAGAAACCAATCTTTTCCTTAAAAAGAATGCTCCACCACTGGTACTCTTCCGGTCATCCACATCTCCTGCCCAATCCACATCTGTATATACATGAAGAGAGAAATCATGATCTCTAGGATACCATAAACCATACTCAACTGTCCCTTTTAGATATTTGAGAATCCTCTTGATTGCCATGACATGAGATTCTCTAGGATCATCTTGGAATCTAGCAACAAGACCAACAACATTCATAATGTCAAGTCTAGTTTGAGTGAGATACAATAGTCCTCCAATCATTGATCTGTACTTTTTCTGATTAGCCTTAGAAGAATCATCATCTTTGCTCAATTTACATCCATTTTGCCATGGGAGTATTCATTGGTTTTGAGTCTTCCATCCCAAATTTCTTCAACAATTCTTTCACATATTTGGTCTATGAAATGAAGATTCCTTTCTTTTTTTGAATGATTTATAGACCCAAGAAGAAATTCATTTCCCCCAACATGGACATCTCAAATTCAATTTTCATTTGATTTGCAAAAGTTTTGCACATACTATCTCTTCCTCCAAAAATGATATCATCAACAAATACTTCAACAATCAAGATATTTTCATGATCAATTTTGAAGTACAAGTTACTATCAGTAGTACCTTTGTTGAAACCAATCTTCAAAAGATACTTATCCAGTCTCTCATACCAGGCTCTTGGGGCTTGTTTGAGTCCATATAGTGCTTTCTTCAACTTGCAGACCATATCACTATGATCAGACAATTGAAATCCATCTGGTTGCTCAATATATACTTCTTCTTCCAAGTCACCATTCAGGAAGGCAGACTTGACATCCATCTGATATACTTTGAAGTCCTTGAAGGCAGAAAAGGTAAGAAATAATCTGACTGCTTCAATTCTTGACACTGGAGCAAAAGTTTCTTCAAAATCAACTCCTTCTACTTGAGAATAACCCTTGCAGACCAATCTGGCTTTGTTTCTGACTACTTCACCATCTTCATTCAGTTTATTTTGGAAGACCCATTTCGTTCCAACCACATTCTTGTTTCTAGGTCTGGGAACAAGATCCCAACTGTGATTTTTTTTAATTTGCATTAGCTCTTCCTCCATGGCTTTAGTCTAGCTTTCATCATTGCACACTTCACTCACTATCTTTGGTTCAATCTTTGAAATCAGACAATACTTTTCTGATTCTTGACCAATTTTTCTTCTTGTTTGAACACCTTTGCTTTTACCACCTATGATCTAATCTTTAGAGTGATTTAGTCTTACATACCTGGGAGTTTTGGGAATTCCTTGCACTTCTATTTCTTGAACAGGTTCATTCAAACTTATCTCTTCTTCCTGATTCTCTAGATCAATCTGGATCTAAATTTCAGAAGGGGCTTGGACTTTTTGGACCAAAATGTCATTCTGATCATCTTCATCGTATTCATAAAACCTTGAGGGTTTTTCAATACCTTCATCAACCTTCACATTTGTACTTTCTATAATCTTTCTCAATCTCTTGTTATAACACCGGTATGCTTTACTTTGAGTAGAATAACCCAAGAATATTTTTTCATCACTTGTAGCATCAAATTTGCCAAGGTCTTCATCTCTTTTAATGTAACATTTGCTACCAAAGACTCTAAAATACTTCATAGTGGGAGTGATGCCAAACCAGAGTTCATGAGGGGTCTTACCAATCTTGCTCTTGATTTGTACTCTACTAAAAGTATAGACAACAGTGCTTACAGATTCTTTTCAGTAGATTTGAGGAACATTTACTTCCATCATCATGGTTCTAGATGCTTCCTAGATGGTTTGATTCTTTCTCTCCACTACTCCATTCTGCTATGGAGTCCTTGGAGAAGATAACTATCTTTTATCCCATGTTTCTCATAGAATTCTATCAACTCTCTGGATGTGAATTCTCCACCTCTATCAGACCTAAGACATTTTATGTTTAATCTGGTTTCATTCTCTACCATAGCTTTGAATATTTTGAATTTCTCAAGAGCCTCAGATTTCTCTTTCAGCAAAGTCACCCACATCATCTGGGAGTGGTCATCAGTTAATAACATGAAGTATCTATCACCTTGCAAACTCCTGATTCTTGTCGGACCACATAGATCATGTACTGAGTCCAACAATCTGGTAGAAGATTGTTCCTTACTTTCGAATGTGACTTTACTCTGCTTACCCAACTGACATTCTTTGTACAAACTATTAGTAGGTTTCACCAGCCTTGGAAGATCTCTTACAGCCTGAGTGTTGCTTATCTTGATGATATTATCAAAATTCACATGACACATTCTCCTATGCCACAACCAACTTTGATCAATTTGAACAAATAAGCAACTTTTTCCAATACCAACCAAGTGGAAGATGTTACCTTTTGTTTGAGTATTGGATGCAATCTCTGTTCTGGAACTTTCAAAGATCTTACATTTTCCATTTTTGAATCGGAGATCATAGCCTTTGTCCACCAACTATCCAACACTGAGAAGATTGTGCTTCATACCTTCAAAATACAGTACATTACTAGTTTTGTTCTTTCCATCAAAAGAAATAGTTCCTCTACCTCTGATTCTGCTAGCAGAATTATCACCAAAATTTACAACTCCTCCTTCATATCTTTCCAAATCTATAAACTTGTTTTTGTCACTTGTCATATGGTTGGAGCATCCACTGTCAATGACCCAATCATCCTTTTCTTCAACTTGGGCAGCTAGAGCTCTTTCTATCATTTTATGATTGACAGATTCATAGGGCATTGGATCTTCTTCCTTGATGGCAATAAACACCCACTCACTTTTGGATTTGTTTCTTGTCTCTAATTCATCATCTATTACTCCATCATCATCATCTTCATGAACATAGTAACACTTCTTTTGAAATCTTGATCTATTGGGGTTTGGCCTAGAAAATCTTTCTGGACACCTTGAGGCAAAATGACCAATCTTATTGCAATTAAAACACTTGAAAGGCAATTTTCCTTCATACTTACCGGATCCTCTTGGCAGTCTTTTTGCAATGAGAGCCTCAAGTTGTTCAGCTTCTAATTCATCCTCTTCTAGATCTTTTCTTGCTTTCTCATACCAAGATGATTTTCTTGAGGAACTTTCTCCTAGATCATATCTTTGTTCGCCTTTTGTAGACACACTAGCTTTGAATGTAGATTCTGTCTTGGGAAGTGCATCACCAAACTTAGCTAATTCGAATGCAGATATCTTACCAACCAATTGATCCCTTGTGATAGTTGTTAAGGATCAGATTCCCTCAATAGCAGCAACTTTGTGTTTATAAGCAGGAGGTAAGGATCTGAGAACCTTAGCAATAATTTCATCTTCATCCAGAACTCCACCAGCACATCTGATGCCACAATCAAGCTCATTTACTTTTGTCATGTAAGAAGTGATATTCTCATCTTCACTCATCTTTAAGTTTTCAAACTTTCCTTTCAGACTTTGTCGCTTGGCACACTTAACATATTTGTCTCCATAAAGATTTTCAAGATTTGTCCAAATTTCATAAGCAGTCTTCAAACCCATAACATTTGTCAGCTCTGAATTAAACAAGGCACTCAGTAGGGCTTCTTTAGCTCGAAGATTATTTTTTGCATCTCTGATTTCATTTAGAGTTGTAGGGCCATTTGTTGGGGGAACATATTTAATTGAGGTTATGTTCCAATACTGATATCCCATGCATTGTATGTGACATTCCATGCGTCTTTTCTAGGTAGTGAAGTTTGAACCACCAAACCTTGGACTGTCCTTCTTGTAGGTCAACATTCTGGATCTCCTCAAGTGGTTAAGCTTCTTCTAGAGGAACTTAGCTCTGATACCAATTGTTAGTTTCAGGACACACAACTAAGAGTGGGGGTGAATCAGTTGTCTTAAAAACTTTTCTTTTATTACCCACTTAAATCCTTCTTGTAATTCAGCAGCATAACAATAAATCAACCATGGAAACACAATGCAATAATTCAAGAGCAGAAACACATTAACAAATATGACACCAAGATTTTAACGTGGAAAACCTGGTTAAGGGAAAAACCATGGGGTGACTAACCCAAGATTGTATTCTCTGTTAAAAGAATAATAAGAAAAAATGGCACATGCTAATTAGGGCTCACTGTCCGAGCACACTACTTACAAGAGGCCCACTGCCTACAAGAGACACACTGTCTACAAAATGATAAATATTATATACTTGAACTGAAGAATAACATCGTCACCATGCTTGAGTCAGTTCCATTTAAGCCCAACACTTCTACTCTACCTTTCACTTTTCTCCTCTCACCACACTCTCATCTCCACCAAGATGCATTTGAAATGACTTCACAACTCTTATTTATACAAGACATCAACTTTGGGATAATCATCAAAGTCAGCAAACTTTACAAAGCAAATACACAAATACAACTTGATTTATTACAAAAGACTTCATGAAAATCACCACACTGTCAGCCACACAGATCTAGGACATCAATCTTCTTTGGGGAACATGCCATGCTTCGCAGAATATCTTCAAGATCATCCACAAGATGTGTAACTCATCCAGTTGGCCAAGTTTAGAAAGAACATCATCATTCGGAAGTAGTTCTTCAATTACAAGCTCAATCTTCAATGAAGACCACCAACATGAATTGGACACAATCCAGAGACATCCACACTACTTCTTTTTACTAAAATCATTCTTTCCTTCATCTGAAACCTCAAGAACATAGTCAATCATCACTGTTATATTAGAATAGATGCTTGCAGACCTCCAGACCATGAACCAATTGAGTTGTTAATTCACATTGACTTCCTAAACACTCCACAAAATCCACAGAACAAGATATTGCATTTCCAGATCTCACTGGACCTATTTATGTCACTTTGTCACCTCTAAACATCTGCCGGAACTGGTTTTACTCATATAGCCATAACTTCTTCAAATATTCATGCGGACCTCTCAAATCTTTACTAGATCACCTGTAGACACATACCTACAAACCCTTTGATGCACATCGTTTGATCTTCATCTTAGCTAGGATCTTCACTTCATTGTCTTCACTGTTCTTCTCTATTCTTGATAGGACTAATTTTCTCAATATCCTCAGCATACAACTCATCCAATCCTTGTCATCAATGCAACAGGAGTATGTTGACATCAATGACAACACTAGCTAGGCCCATAATTGCAACAACATGGCTAACCAATGCAGATCAAGAGTAAATCAAAGAAATCAAGGACTATGCTACAATCGCAATAAGTTAGGACATATTGGAAGATTCTGCAGAAGCAAAAAATATGAAAAGGACTAGCTTTCCAAGAAGGAACAATATAGAATAGAGGAATGATAAGGGAAAATAAAAGATTGATCTGGTTGAAACCAAGAAAGAGATGGGAAAAATCTACATAAAGAAAGATGTGATTAATGTCAAGGATGAATCCGCAATAGCCTCTAGTATAAATACTTCATCCGGGAAGTAAATGGGGAGTTCTAGCTCAGGGGAATAGTATTGAAAATCCAAATCCCCTAGCTTGATAGTTAGTGCTAGGATCTGACATGAAGATATGTTGAAAAGACGCATATGATAGATCATTTGAAAGAAATTCTGGTGAAAAAGCTTCTAGTGCAAAGCATTATGGAGCAATCCTAATAGACTACATTCTACAGAGATGTGTTTGACATCTTTTTCAATAGGAACATTTATGGCGATTAGGTCAAGACAGATAAAGGATTAAAAGTGGCTCATCTGATGAAAAATTGATTTTGCATTCAAACTTACAAGTGTCTAAGTAAACTGAAGTGAAATTCCAAGTGACTACAGTGATTTCCAAAGCAAAATGAAGACAAGATCAAGCAAAACCCTAATTTGGCGAAAAGAGGTATTTTTCATATTCGAAACCCTACTGTGAATTTATTTGAATCTTTGCAAAAATGGCAACACCACATGTGATTGATATAACTAAAAGAGCCTGGCCAAAATTCAAGAAGCATCCAGTCAAATCAATAGAGGTCGATCCAAATGGTACATTTTTAGGGATTTCATTCGGTGTGATGCATGCAAAAGATGTTAGGGCTTATATTCATGTTGCCCTAGAGGAACACAGAGGTAGTCAACTCATAGACCTCTATCTAAAACATCTAAGTGGTGAAACATTTGACCTAAAAGAAGAATACAAGGCTTTGGAGGAGAAGAACCTCATTCAGTATATAGATTTTCTAGTTTTTACAGAAGATGAATGGGTCTGGTATGTCTTAAGCTAAATTCATGATGAATTTATGTGGCTCAAATCTACATTCAAGATCACCAAAGATGCCATAAGTGTTGTCACAGGACTAAACTCTACCGGTATAGTGCCTGTATTGAAGGCTATGAAAAATATACAGTGATGAAAGCCACTGGAGCAAAGTTTGATAAAAGGGCATTGACAATCAATGACATTGAAGATCATGTAGTTAGATTTTCATCCATCACAATTGGCTATAAGGTCTACTTCACAAACTAGGAAAACTCTATCTCTGGTACTGCCATATACACTGCCTATCAAATGGTCAAGCAAAATGTAGTGTATGACCTATGTGAACTACTCCATCAGCAGTTAATGGAGAACTTGAAGAAAAGAAAAGAAATGCCCTTTCAAATTTAGTACGTTGATTTTGTTCTTATTTTTCTACTTTATTCAAGAGTTACCAGGCATGAAGAATCTTTTTTAGACTGGAGACAAACCTATTCCAGTACAGATTAGGAAACATTGATGCACAAACTACATCCCTATGGGGCTATTTCAAGAACTTCCAACAGGTAATGCAAACTAGAGAAAGGATCCCTAAGACACTTGTGGACAAATACAAAGATGATATATGCTTTATTGTAGACAAGGATCAATGTACGATGGAGGTCGTGGAGCCCAAAACTATCTAGATCTTACCAATGGGATATAAAGTTGATGGAAAAATATTGTCCAAAACTATGCCCAACATATATGCTAAGCAAACCAAGAGACCCTAAAGAAGAAAGATTTGGAACCTATGAGGAGTTGTCAACAAAAGTCTTTGTTGAGCAAAGAAGGCCAAAAATTTCAAAGAAGGCCCAAAAAATGGTAGAAGAATATGCACAAAGCAAAGGTTTCACCAAAGAACAAATATCAGCTACAAGAGCTAGAGTTGAGGTAGAAAAAGTAGCTAAAGAAAAGGAGAAGGCAAGAAAAGTAAGCAAATAAAGCTCCAGAAGTTCAAAAGACACAACAAGAGGCACCTGTTGCACCAAAAGGAAGAATAAGAAGTGTTGTTTCCTCTAGAAAAACATCTAAATCCTTCGATATTGCTTCCACAACAACTACAGAAGAGCAAATAGGCAAGAGGAAAAAGAGAAAAGGTCAGAGAGTGTATGTCAGTGTTGATCCAATTGATGATGAGGAAACTAAGACCGATGAACAAGTGAAGAAAATCAAGGCACAGAGTGCACCTCCCTTCATTTCTTAGCAAGGCAAACCCTCTGGTATAACAAAAGGGAAGACATCCAGTAAGAGTAAAGAAAGAAAGAAAGCTAAGACTATAGTACCTGGAGAAGACCAGGCTACAATGAGCTTAGAGGAAGTTTTAAGGGTTATTACAATTGATGGCAATCTCACACACATTGATGAATTCTATGATGAATACAATGATGCAAATAAAAGAATCATTGAAGATGCTATTGTCAAATACTTGTGCATTTACAATAAGGCCCTCATTGAGATCATTATTGATCTTCCTAACTCCTTGGGCAGTATCATGTCTGCAAGGAAAGAAGTTGCTATGACAAAGGATATCAAACTCAAAGAACACATACTAATAATGTTATGTCTAGAGATCACTCCATACGACAAAACAAAAATTCAAAAGTGCTTAGAAAGGAGTTCAGAACTAAGAAAAGAATGAATTTTTTTATGTCAGATGACATTGAGAAAGTAGTAAAGGAAACTAAGGAAATCACATTGAGAGTACTAAAGGAACATCATTTTCTAACTATACATTATAGAGAAGAAACAAATATTGGAGATGATTCATCTATTCCTGATGTGCACAGATCAACGTGGTGAAGAGCTAAAGGAGAAAGAAGATTCAGTTCCTATTACAAGTCTAGAGACTACTGTTGAGAATAAATCTAAGACTGAGGAATAGAGAAAAGTATATGAATAAGCTAAGATGAGCCCTACTTCAGAGAAAAAAGATGATGAAAATAAAGATATGGACTTAGATCCTCTGGAACAAAACCAAGATGAAGTCTCTGGTATAGCAAGAGACATTGTGGAGTCTATCAAGGAATTCCTGGAAAGAGAAAAACAAGTCCTGGATGAGCCTGAATTTTTGCAGGGACCAATAAACCTAGACTCAATGTCTCCTATACAAAAAATTAAGTTGGTATCAATTGTGCAAGCAAAGGAACAAGAAGAAATTCTGAAATCACACATATAAGATAATGAATTGATTGGTGAGGCATCCAACATTTTGGAGAAGTTGAAGTCTATAGAAACAATAGTTAAGAAAGAGTTTGATGAGAGAAGATTAGCTGAGTTGAAGTCCATGTTAGCAGATGATAAAACTTTGTTGGACATTGGAATAAAAAATATATAGAGTACCATCAAAGAAGCCTGTTATTTATACAAATTTTGGGTATCATGGCCAGAAGCCACATAAGAGTTAGGAGAAAAGATCAAGGATTTGGAATTGCAATTGACAAATATCTCTAAGTCATTTGACCCAGCAATGGAGTCAATAAGTTGCAAAGAGATGCAAGTCATCAAAATTCACAATAATCTAAGTGCTTTAATGACTAAGAGGGACCAAATGAAAAATAGACTATGTCAATTGAGAGGATTGATAAGTCCCCAAATAGATTCAATGAATAATCTTGTAGAAGAAGCATTGAAAGCAAAAGCATTAATTGATACACCTCCAGACGTGCAAAAGGTAGAAAAATCAGTCTTTCTGATAAATGGTCACATTCAAATTTTGGAAAGAGCTAAGAAATGATGGGATGAAGAGATTACACAATTAAAGATTATGTACAAGGATATTCTTTCACCTACAACTAATTAAGTTAAATATTGTATGTGTACATATGTGGCAGAGTATGACAGTCTTTGTAGTTTTGACACAATTTTGACTCTTGTACATACACCTTTCCCATTGATGTCAAAGGGGGAGAAGAAGACCAGTGAAAAATGGGCAAACACCTAAGGGGGAGAAGAAAAATAGAGTGTATATAGTAAGGGGGAGCAGATGATCATTTTTCACTAAGTGTTGCCATCAATGCCAAAGGGGGAGATTGTTGGCAAGAGACACTACTCTGAATAATGTTGAATGTTGTCATTGATGATAACAAAGAAAGGAGATCTCTCCAGCATGGAAAAATGACTTTACTCTAGAAGGATAAATGGCTAAGTATGGGCAGTATACATTATATAGTGTAAATGATAGTGTTTGTGTCAGTACGCCTCCGCAGTTGAAGATAATTATATACAGTTTAGGTATGTTATTCATAGATACTTGGTGATCATTTTCTCTAGTGTTCAAGTCTTGACTTCCTCTAGAAGTCATATTGCAAAATATCTAAGTCTGGGTGAACAGAGTTAAGCCAGAAACAATGTACAGTACTAGAGGCAACGAATATACATACCATGACTATTTTGTCTTGCAATTCTGAGGCAATGAATTTACATACCATGACTACCTAAATCCAGATTTATAGGTTCTGAAGCTCAACAAATCATTTTCTACAAGTTCCCCAGTATCGGCTTCTAGTCTAACAATTTTCCACTATGATAGAGTGATAGTTCCAAGATCTGCATTTTCCTGTTAAGGTCTATGATGTCCTACAGTTCTGAAGGTATGCTAAGAGGTCAATGATGGATATTGGATATGATTTTTGGAGTCTCATGTGGTCCATAGTGGAAGTTATGATATGACAGTTGAATTGGTCAAGTGTGTTCTTAAGGGATAAAGCCGACAGGCTTGATAGATTGTTATGTGGAGAATATATATTGTTTGTAAAATCAATCTAAGTGGTTGAAAGATTTGTGCCGACCTATATGAAGACTATTGAATGATTGTTTGGGTCTGCATTGCAGATTGTACACAAGTTCAAGCCGATAAGATATAACTTTTGTATACATGGTTCATGATTGTCTTGCCAACCTCATTATGAGATAATTCTTATAGCAGATATATATACTTGATGGATTTTGATGTTGAAGGTGTGATAGACAATATGGCGTGTGTGTGTGAATTAAATATATGTGTGATCTATAGGAGAATTGTGACCAGAAAAAGATAGTAAGGGCAGAAGAGCAGAATTCATGTAAAGTAGAGTAGAAAAGGCAAAGCTAACATTATGAAGACATTTGAGTCTGTATTCTGAGCTATAAATAAAACTACACCCTAGAATTCTAAGATGCATTTGTAGTAGTCATTTCCTGGTAGTGAGCCAATCCTTCTATCTTCTTTTCATTTTCTTGGCAATGAGCCTATTGCAGTGAGCACTTCTTGGATAGTGAGTCCTAGGGAAGTGAGCCCTAAGATAGTGAGCCTTCATGTAATTCAGTATTGTTATCATAACATATTGTGAGATAACACTCACCGTAGTTTTTCCCTTTTATGGTTTTCCATGTAAAATCCTAGTGTCTATGTGTTATGAATTTGTGGCTGCTCTTCTCATGTTTACTTTACTTTCATGTTATTGAATTTGGTAAATGGATAAGTGAATGTGTAAATAAAAAGGTTTTAAGAATACTGATTCACCCCCCCTCTCAATATTCTCTACACTCAAGTGTAATGACAGTGAAACAGGTCACCAAGGATCAGCTGCTAGGAAAGCTAACAACCTTTGAGATGAGAGAACTTGGTGATGCTTTGTCGAAGAGTGAAACTACATTCAGAGCTACTAACTAAGCAAAGATCTCTAGGCCTAAAAAGTATAAGGTGGAGTCTAATGATGAGTTTGATGAAATTGAAGCAAACTTTGTTGATAGACTATAAAGAGGTTCTAGTAAGCTCAAAGAGAAATTACCCTTCAAATGTTTTTCATGTCATAAGGTTGGTCACTATGCTTCTAGATGTCCTGAGAGAATTAAAAGGAATAGAAAAAGATTTGAGAATAGACCTAGGGTTCCAAAGAAATGCTACTATGATAGAGATCTTGATGATGAAGGTGTGATAGATGATGAATCTGATGATGCTAGTACTAGTGCAAATGAGTGCTTGTTCATTGCAATTAAAGAAGAACTTGTGTCTACTAATCCTACTAGATGTGTGAAGGAAGAAAAACTAGTGGAAGAAAGTGCTTGGCTGTTCAGATTTAGAAAGATAAGGATGAATCGATTATTGATAGTGGATGCTCACATCACATGACCAGTGACAAAAGTAAGTTTGTGAATTTGGAAAGGTTTGATGGAGGACTAGTTAGGTTTGGAGATAATGCAGCCTGTAAGATTTGTGGAAAAGGATCTATTTCTTTTGATGGAAAGTAAAACACTAATAATGTTCTATATGTGAAGGGTTTGAAGCATAATCTTTTGAGTGTTGGTCACATGTGTGACAAAGGTTATGATCTAAGATTCAAAGACAATGGGTACAAGATCATGGAAATCTCTGGAACAATGATTGCTACCGGTAAGAAGACCAGAGGTAACATTTACCAATTAAGAGGAACTAATAATTATTGTTTATTGACTCAGATAGATGAGAGTTGGCTATGGCATAGAAGGATGGGTTATATCAAATTTGACAACTTGGTAAAGATAAGTTATGTTCAAGATGTAAGGGATTTGCCTAAGCTTGTGAAGCCTGTTAACACCATTTGCAAAGAATGTCAATTTAGGAAACAAACAAGAACAAGTTTCAAAAGAAAAGAACAATTCTCTGCTGGATTGTTGGAGCTAGTTCATATAGATCTGTGTGGTCCTACAAGAACAAGAAGTTTGCAAGGGGAGAGGTATTTTATGGTACTTATTAATGATTACTCCAGGATGATTTGGGTCACTTTTCTAAAAGATAAATCAGAAGCCCTAGACAAGTTCAAAGCTTTCAAGGAAATGGTTGAGAATGAGTTAGACTTGAACATCAAGTGCTCGAGGTCTGATAGAGGAGGTGAGTTCACATCAAATGAATTCAATATCTTCTATGAAGAATAAGGGATAAAGAGATAGTTGTCTACACCTAGGACTCCCCAGCAGAATGGAGTTGTTGAAAGAAAGAATAGGATAGTTCAAGAAGCTTCTAGGACTATGTTGAAGGAAGCTAACCTACCAGAAGTATACTGGAGAGAACCCATACACACTGAAGTGTACATCTTAAATAGGGTTCAAGTAAAAGGTAACAGTACTAAAACTCCTTATGAATTGTAGTATGGCAGAGCTCCCATAGTGAGATATTTCAAATTTTTTGATAGAAAATGTTATATCAAGAGAGAAGAAGATCTAGGCAAGTTTTATGCTAGGTGTGATGAAGGAATGTTCCTTGGTTATTCTACCAAGAGTAAGGCCTACCAGTGCTACAATAAGAGATTGAAGAAAGTCATTGAGAGTGCTAATGTGAAGGTTAATGAAGACAAAGGAAGAATTTCATATCTGAGTATCTATGAAACAGATGAGCCTATTGCTATAACAAATGAAGAAAAAGTTGCTCAAGAAGATAGTCAAGATGAAGAAGAAAAGGCTCCGGAAAGCACTACTAAGACTCCCAAGTATGTAAGAATTAATCATTCCGAAGATCAAATTATAGGAGACAAAAACAAAGGGGTTTTGACAAGGAAAAGAGTTGCTAAAGAATAGGTGAATTACTGTTTGCTTTCAAAAGTTGAACCTAAAACTATGAATGAAGCCTATAATGATGAAAATTGGGTAAAAGCCATGGAAGAGGAGTTGATGCAGATAGAAAAGAATCAAACTTGGGAACTAGTTCCTAGACCCGTTGATAAGAATGTGATTCACACCAAATGGGTTTTCAAAAACAAGATGAATGAAAATGGAGAAGTAGTAAGAAACAAAGCAAGATTGGTATGCAAAGGATACTCTCAAGTTGAAGGATTAGATTTTGAAGAGACCTATGCTCTAGTAGTAAAAATTGAAGCAATTAGAATGTTTTTGGAATTTGCAACATTCAAAGACTTCAAAGTGTATCAGATGGATGTTAAGTCTGCATTCTTGAATGGTGAATTGGAAGAAGAGGTCTACATTGAGCAACTAGAAGGATTTCAATTATCAAAACAAGGTGATATGGTGTGCAAATTGAAGAAGGCCTTGTTTGGACTGAAACAAGTCCCCGGAGCCTAGTATGCATGGTTAGACAAATATTTGTTTCAATTAGGGTTCAGTAAAGGCATTGCTGACAACAATCTATATTTCAAAATCAATTATAATTAGATCCTGATTGTTGTAGTCTTTGTTGATGACATTATCTTTGGAGGCAATGAAAGTATGTGCATGAAGTTTACAGGTGAAATGCAAAATGAGTTTGAGATGTATATGTTTGGTGAAATGAATTTCTTTCTTGGTCTGTAAATTAATCAAATAGATAAAGGAATCTTCATGTCTTAGTCTAAGTATGTGAAAGAGATGTTGAAGAAGTTTGGGATGGAAGACTCTAAACTGATATGTACTCCCATGATGACTGGTTGCAAGTTGAGAAAAAATGATGAATCACCCAAGATTGATCAGAAAAAGTACAGATCCATGATTGCAAGATTTCTTTATCTAACTCAAACCAGACCTGATATTATGCATGCAGTTTGTCTTGTTGCAATATTTCAAGAAGATCCAAGACAGTCACATGTGATGGTAGTAAAGAGAATCTTAAGGTATTTAAAGGGCACACTGGATCATGGCTTATGGTATCCAAAGGATAATGATTTCACTCTCAGTGCTTATACAGATGTTGATAGGGGTGGAGATGTTGATGACAGAAAGAGTACAAGTTGAGGTGCTTTCTTTTTGGGTAATAGATTGGTTTCATGGCTGAGCAAGAAGCAAGATTTAATCTCTTTGTCAATTGCAGAAGTAGAGTATATTGTAGAAGCATGTTGTTGTACTGAAGTGTTATGGATGAAGTATACTTTGAAGGACATAAGAGTTGTGTATAAAGATCCAGTTGCAATCTTCTGTGACAATACAAGTGCTATAAACATTTCAAAGAATCTGGTGACACACTCAAGAACAAAGCATATATCTATAAGATATCACTTTTTGAGACAAAAAGTGACAAAGAATGAAGTCAAGATGGAATGTTTGTCTACCAAGGATCAAATTGCAGACATTTTACTAAGCCTCTGCCTAAGGATACCTTTGAGTATCTTAGGGAAAGTTAGGGGTTATTACCCCTCCTACTCTAAACTAAGATGCATGAGAATGGATCAATCCAGAGGTGGTTAAAGTCTCATTCTTTGATCTGAATTGATGTTTTTAGAGCTACTTCTCAAGGGGAGTAGCTAGATGTTACCAGTATAAGTTCCTGATAAAGAAAGTATTGATAGCAGAAAAAGTTTAGTTGGATTAGAGCAACAGAATGCAAGTATGTGCCCTTTTCCATTAATGTCAAAGGGGGAAAGAAATCATGTGAAAAACTTAGAGAAGAAAGAGTGTAGATGTGTAAAGAGAAAGGGGGAGATTCTTATCTTGGTGGTCCTTACAATTTTTCACATCATATGTTGCCATCAATGACAAAGGGGGAGATTGTTGCAAGTATGTTCCTAACAAGTGTTGTCATTGATGTCAACATATCAGTGTTGTCATTGGTGTCAACTATTCTCTTGTTTTGATGCTTTCTTGTAATGAGTTAGATTCTTTGTATTTACCCATGTAAGTGTTGGAAATCTTCATATTGAGGATATTGAGAAAATTTGGTCCTCCAAAAGAAACAATATGTTGCAGAATATCGTTGTTTACAGAAGAATAGTCAAACAGATTACTCCGCATTTTTTGTAGAATAAATATATTTATATGTGGATTGGAATATATTTAGAGGCATACCTGAAGATGCTATGTTCCAAGTTTGAGCCTCCGGTATGAAGATTTGAGTGAGTTATGTTCACCAGAGTGGAAATAGCTTTTTGTGCATATTTGGTTTTGATATGGAGAATGTATTATGCTCCTCAATCTTTTGCATTAAAGTATTTTAATTTGTGGTTCTAGAGTTAAGTCTAAAATGATGTTATGTGCTTTCAACTTGAATGGTTCCTGATTTGGCGGTCTACAAGTGATCTTTTCCTTATGACAGTAGCTGGCAGTGTTGTTTATGGGCTCCTATTTGAAGAATCTTCTTGATAGCATGGTTAGAGGTTGTGTAGTTGTTCTTGATGATTTCAATGTGCTTGTGGATTTCACTTGATCATGTTCCTACCTTTGGATCAGTTTGCAAAGAGAAATTTGGATCGTAGATGAAGACTGTACTTGAAAGTCTTATTGTAAACACAAGTCTTGGCCAACCTGGTTGCTTTCACTATTTGTGGAGATACATTGAAGATTGTAGTAGTGTATTGTGGCATGGAAGATTGTATTTGAGTCCTAGCTAAGGCCTAGTGTGATCCGCATAAATCTTTACATCTTTCCCTTAGCAAATTTTTGTATTAGGTTCAGACCTATTTCTATGTTTGAAATGCCGACCTTGGAATTTGTTCCAATGATTGATGAATGTAATGCTGACCTTGATGTGCATTCTAAGGTTGATGATTTGTATAAAGACATGAAATGTAATTGCAAAAAAGATATCCATGTGCAAAAATGCGAAGATAAGTGAGAAGTGTAAGAAGAGTAGAGCAGAGAGAAAGTATTGTGCTTTAATGGAACTAAACTCAGGCATGGAGTAGATGCTATTAAATCAATTCCCAAAACCCTAGTAGTGAGCCACCCCTTGGTAGCGAGTTGACCTTTGCAGTGAGCATCTTTGGGTAGTGAGACCGTAGGTATAGTGAGCTTCTATTTTTCCATATTGTTATAACATATATTTCTGTGGGATAACACCTAGTGTGGTTTTTCCCTTATAGGGTTTTCCACATAAAAATATGGTGTCTCGTATGTTGAGTATGTTATTGTGTTAAACTTCATGTTTCATGCTTTCATAGTTAAATCTTAAAACAATGATTGATCATTTGAAGTATTGATAACCGATTAAATCTTTGTGAAAAATGATTCACCCCCCCTCTCAGTTATCCTGTGCATATTAACAAGACAAATATTCTTAAGTTAACCACCTTCTATTTTACCAAGCTACAAGAATGCTATAGTGTTGCAGAAAATGATGCTATCTTCAATAGAAACTAAAGATTTTCATATCACATTCATTTGTCAAATACCCAAATTATGGCATGATTTAACATATGAAATGCAATTGAACTAAACTCAGTTTAATGGTCCAGGCCAACTATACACAGTAACCTACAATCAACAAGATACTAATAGTATGGACCTGAATGTTCATCAAATGCCTTCAACAAACCATTAACATTGAAAAAGCACAATTAACTAATTGTAGATTATGAAGTGAACCATGGGAACCAAATAGATAATACAATAGACAAATTCTCAAGAAAAGTATAGAAATTCATTTTGTATCAACTTCAAATAGAAGAGTGTCAACAATTCAGCATCAATAATATGTTACAATGAGAGAAATGGCAGCTCTTTATATAAAGGAGGCTCCATACTAAGTTTTTGAATGAATGGTAGAGATTAACTCAACACCGATGGTCCAAATTACATGGCATTTAATGTGATATAGCAGCGAATTGAATTTTTGTGTTAGCATTTGTCTTGTAGGAAAAAGACAAAACACAGCTTCCAAATACATTGAATCTAGACAAATTGAATACCCATTAAGCTGTACATAGGGAAAAGTCAATTTCTAAGACATAATAAAGACAAAATAAGGTCACATGATCCTCAAAACATGGAATTAAGTACAAATGATGGGATTCACATGTGACTTAAGTATTTTATTGTTCATATTCATCCAAATTGATTTTGTCTTCTTCTGCTTTCTTGTTACTGTATGCTACTAATGTTGTCAAAGCCAGATTGATATCTACAGGGTCTGTGTCTTTGACGTAATCTACCCTAAATCTCAAGCTATCAATCTATGTGGAAAATTTGTAGTATATAGCCTCCCTTGATTTTCTACCACTCATGAATGCAACAAAATCATCCCAAAGGTCACTGACTTTCTCCATCTTTCTAATCATATTTAATGGTGAATCTCCATGAATGACTTGATATAGTCTATCTTTACACTGGTGTTCATCGATTGGAGCTAGGTCATTAAGATGAGTATTTATGCAGTCCCTCAATGTATCATTAATTTCATATAGCACTTCCATTATGCTGGCCCTTGTTGTTTCAAAAGAATCTTTCACCTTATCAAAACTGTCCTTTCTCAACTTCATTTGCTCATGCCATTCCTCAGGTTTTTTCAGCCTATCTTTTGTCAAAATATTTTCTACCAATAGAACCTCCTTGGGCAGTCTCCTCATGGCCTATATTCTTAGGAACATATGGGAATAATATTATTCATATGGTTCACATTCATCATGCAAATCTTCCCATTCTTCTTTCAAAATATGAAAATCTTTGTGCAATAGAGATGCAAAGGCTATCACCTCACAACCTTCACTATACACCATATTAAACCACACTTGCATAGCTACAATAGTTGTTTTAATGTCATCAAATTTGGTCAATTCTTCTTTTGACAGTAGAGCAGGGGTTGCTCTCAGTTATCCATCAGAATTTAATAGTTTCATCAGAAAATTTATGCATGCCTGAAGCTCTTTGTTTTGTTCTTTTAACTGTTGCTTTGTCATTTCATCTTTATTTAATTGAGCCAAAATTGTAGATATTGTCTCCTTAAATTCATCTATCTTTTGACCTATAGTGGTCGGTCCCAGATTGACAATAGTAATTGTATAATCTTCACCCCTCACATCACCTTTTTCTACCTCTATAGCTAGGATAGCTATCTCTGCAATTCTAGCCCTTGTTGCATCCTTATGGATCCTTGACTAAATTTTAGCCCTTTTCCGCTTCTTGGGTTTCTCTACTCTCCAAGAGTGCATCCAAGTCAAGTTTCATTATTTCAAATTGTGGGGCCTTATTTTCTAGTGTTTGCTACAACCAATCTGGTACTGAGGAGGAGGAATCCTTAGGAGCATCAATGTGACTTCCTCCTTTATTTAGTGGTTCATCATGAATTTCCAACTCATTTTTTATTGTTTTGTCTCTATCATCCCCTTCATCATCTGATTGCTCAATGTTTTACAGATTTTCTAATATATTTTGTTGAGTCATTCCCAAAACTATGTCTGTTGTGCTCTTTTCCACTAGACTATCCAACACCTCAACTATCTCAATCTCTCCAAGGTTGGGAAGAGGATCTTCAGATACTTCTTTAATTGCCTCTTGCTCCTGTGACTCCAGTTCAGCACATATCTTCTCAATACCTGGAAATTGTAGAATAGCTAAAGGGGCAGACTCTAAGGAAAAAACAATTGGAAGTGCCAAAGAATTATTTATTGTGGATAAGGAATGAGTGGATACAAGAGGTAAATAAGCATTAGATAAATTAACAAATGAAGCAAATCCTAGTGAGGGTGGTATGGAAGGGGTAGAAAACATGGAAGAAATAGTGATGGGTAAAGAAAGACTATGTGATGGGAGAGATAAGGAAGGCATTAAGACTGTGGAAATGGGTGGTAATGAGATTTGAGTGGAGAGGGAAATAGATGAAATAGAAGGCAAGGACATGGTAGAAATAGAAGGTGATGAGGAAATTGGAGGAATGATGGTAGAAAAAGCAACTAAGGAGGAGGTACTAGGTATGCTTACATTTGGTACTAATGAAGATGATGATGTTGTTGTGACTGAAGTAGAGGAAGTAGAAGATGTAGTATCATATGTAGCAAGGGAAATGAAGGTTGCACTTGCTGAGGATGGGGAAACTACAGGGGCAACTAAGGTGTTGGCAGAGGTGGTAGTGGATGCATCTGCTGCCTTGGCCTTCAGCTTCTTATCTTTCAAACTCCCTCCTTTTCCACTTTGTATATCTTTCCTTTTTTCTACTCTAGTCATTGTAGCAGGAGGAGGATCTTTCTTTTGTTCCTTCAGATTAATCTTCTTAGCTTTCCCTTTCTTTGCTAATGGCACATGCTCCTCACTATCAGTGTCCTTCACTACTTCTTGTTATTGTGCACTCATTACCTCCAAAGATTGATCTTCTTTATTTTTCGAATCCTTCTCTGAATCTTCCTTTGTATACGTTAGTGTGACTCATGCTTGTGTCAACACTACAAATTAGCTTCTGACCCAAATTTTGCTATGTTTTATTAGGTTCTTCATTTCCTCATCTAATGAACTCTCCTTTGCGTTGGCCCAATTTGGAGGAGGAATTGGCTGACCAAGTAATGCTTCCCATAGCCCCCTTTGAACTGCATTACCATCATCCACTATTTGATCAGGGACTTGCATGATACAAAATCTCTTTATGTGATCCAGGGACAGTCCAGAGTAATTTCTTCCTATCACTTCATAGTCATCGACACGGTTTGCTCAAAAGTCTTCAAGATGTTCCTGATGGAATAACTTCTTACTTACATATTTTTCCATAGTCCTGTGTGGATCAAAGTGTTTCCTCCTTATATACAAATGAAGATTTAGCAAATGTAATTCTTTCTCTGAGTGTTCAACTGGTCCTAAGGTTGTGTAGCAATAGTGGCCCTTACTTAGTAAAATTGAAAACTTAATGTTAACCTTGTGCAAATGTTTCAGCCTCTTCGCACATGTGAGGACTTGCCTTGTTATCTCAAGAAGCACCACCTTGTCTATTGTATACCGAGGTAGACTATATGGTATACCTGTAAAACCCTGGATTCTTAAGTAGGTGAACTTGTGAAATTGCAAGTACCATCTCCCATAGTATTATACAACATTCATGGCTTCAGGATTTATTCTCAATCCAATGTTGTCTTGGAGAAGCCTGGTGATATGCATAGTGAATGCATCATTTACTCTCTTAAAATGAATCAATGATTGAGAGATTGTCAGTTGGGGATAGCATTCGTAAACCTTCAATTGTTGATCTCCATTCCCAACTTCCCCTATCTTAGATAGTCCAAGATATTCTGTTCATCTAGCCAAGGCATAGACAACATAGGAAGTCCACCTAAAAGTTTCCTTTGTCTTGAAGTTCATATTTAAGGCCTCATGCAATATTTCACTGAGGATTTGTGCCCAATGAAGTTCCTTAGCTCCATGTATTATTTCCTCAATAAAAGAAAACATCCATTCTTGATAGGTGGAGGTAGTGGGGAGTTCATAAATTTTGCTCAAAAGTGTTACTAAGTCCCCAATTTCATCATGAAAATCACTCCTATACAGTGTGTGAGGTAGCTTAGTCAAATTGGACCTTTTGTGCTTCATCTAGCCTTCATTGATTTGTTTCTTGCACTTCTCCACATCTTTCTTGTACGTGTTTTCTACATCTTTCTTATCTAGGATGGAGAGCACTGGAAAGATAGGTATTCCAAAAATTTCTGGAAGGATAGCAAGCTCAAATCTGCCAAAATTTGCCCATTTGAGGTCTAAATAGTTCTTGTCAATGGATCATACCTTCCTGCACATGCTACAATGAGTCAGAGCACTATGTAGAATAGGAAAGGTAGCAGCCTCTGTAATGCCATTGTCTATGACCTTCCTAACTAGAGGAGTTGGGTTTGGTCCAAACACCATGAGCCTGAAATCTTCTAGGTCTATATGCCCTAGGTTGGTATCTCCTATGTTCTTCCATACAGTTGTGATCTTGGTCTCCAGAGGGATTCCTTTGAACTTGTACTTCATTGTGTTAGCTAGGGCATACATCTATCCTGTAGGACAAGACCTAATGAGCAAGGGTTGTAACAGAGTTGCCCTAGATGTTCTTAGTTCTAAGTTTGAGTGAATGGTTACTATTTTGATTCCTTAGCCAAGTTTTCTCATAAAGTACCTACAATCCTCTCTAGAATGCATAAGTCTGAAATTTGCATGCTAACTTACTCTATAACATTCATTATATAAGTTATGCAAAAGAAAGAGATGAAACACAACATTTTAAGATCATATTTAACTCATGTAATAAATGCAAAATTTTAAAAAATTTACTCAAAACATGCAAATCATCTTCATTTTACCTTTGAATTGATTAACTTGATAAAACAGATCTTATCCCCTTGGAAATTTTCAAGAAAACACAATCTAAGGGCATCTTGCGCTAATTTGAGGGTTCACAGACTAAAGCACTGATTCTAGCCTCTACTGACCTAGTGCAGGTTTTGAAGTTCACCGACTTAAGTCAGTGAGGATGATTTTCTATGCAGGATGCATGAAGTGAACAACTATAAGTTTTAGTGCTACTCTTGGTTGACACCGACTTGCGTGAATTTTGGGAGTTACTGACTAAAGTCAGCTAGGTCAATTTTTAGTGCAAGTTAGAGGATAATAAATCTGGTGCAAGGGGGGATAAAGATGTGCTAGCTATGTTTCGATTCAGACATACTTGGTGTGATTTTGGCAGTTGCTGGACAAAGTCAGTCAAAGTTGATCTTAGTGTAAGTCAAAGAGCGACGGATTTAGTGCAAAGGTTTATGTGCAGAGGATAGCAGGGAATTTCAATTGCACAAATTTTAGCAGGTTGTGCACAAAGTCAGTGAGACTACTTTTCAACACAAGTCAGTGCAAGCTAGTTTTGGCACTCGGGTTTTCTAAGAGTAAACTTGGTGATTTCAACCTATATTGTTTGGCACGGGTTTCGAAGGGAAATGCTTAAAAGGTAGTAAAGAATGATTTTAGCGCAAGGCCAACATGACTTCCTTTTAATGCAATCTATTAGTTTTGGTTTTGAGAAGGAAATTTAAATGAGTCTATATGGAGCCAAAATGACCTTCCTGATTTTACTACGCGTATTCAAAAAAAATTCTCATTTGTAGACTAGGGTTTATTTTATTATGGATTTTTTTCTTGGGACATTTTTTCTAATAATCAAAAACATTTTTAAGTAAAATAGCCCCAAAAATTACTCAAAAATCAATTCCATAGAACTGCAGTTTTTAAAGACTCTACAAAGATCAAAAGATAAAGAGTATTTGTGAAGGATCTTTCACAAGAAAATTAAAATTTGTTCAAACCCTAGGCCATACTAAAGGGAATAAAACATAATTTTAGCACCCTACATGAATCTTGAAGATCTGTAGAGATGGACAAGATTTGTCTGAAACATGCTCCCTAATCGAATTCCTCTTCACTTCAAATTTGTCAATTCCTACTTGCCGAGCTCTCAAGAGTTTTATCAAATGCAAAATAAGATTGAAATCAACCAAAAACCTTCATATTCTTTCCTCATTTTTTTCCATTAATGCAAAGTACCTTGTGACAAGTCAGCATGCATTGGGCAAGGTGAGGCTTAGGGTTTAGAGTGGGTTTTGACCTCCACCAACCTGGTGGGGATTTCGAGATCGACCGACCTAGTGCCACTTTTGGTACCTACCGACCTAGCGCAAATTTTAGCGTTCACTGACATAGCACTACTTCAGGTGTCTATGAACAAAAGGCAGTGCAGCACAGGTTTAGTGCAAGTTGGAAGCGGTGAGTTCTAGCACAAGTTAGCGAGTTCAATCATTAGCACAAAGTCAGTGACTTAGAATTTTAGCACTAAGGTAGTGATACATATTTATAGCTCTAAATCAATAACTTGAGATTTTAGCGTTGAGTCAATGACATGAAGTTCTAGTGCTGAGGTTTGTAGTGCAAGTTTTTAGCACTAATGACCTGTTGGACTTGAATTTGATGACAAAAGAGCACTTGACTTAACCATTAAAAAAACCTAAGTAACATAAACACTCCCATCAAGAAAAATATGACCCAGACTTTTAGATGGATTATTCTTGACAACGCGAGTAAAACATCTTAGGACCAACAGAAACTAAGCCAACACTCTAAGACAAAATAGAAGAAAGGGGGTCCCCAATCACTAAATGGGGCGTGTGTGCAAGGCACAATAGCACACACAAGGGAAAAGGGATAAAATGGAAACAAAAGTTTAGTAATGATATATGTAAATTAAAAAGTATATTATACTTACATGTAGATGATCAATTTAGTGATACATTAATTGATAGAGCTAAAAAATTGTTTGATTCATGTCATGATTCTTAAACATAAATTTTGATTTACATTTTTCTAACTTTTAATTTTTTCTTGGAAAAGGTCACTTGGTTGAAATGTATATGTTAAATTATTTAAAATTAAATGTTTTAATGTATTGTTTAAACCATGCAAATTTATATATTTCCAAGTTTCCAATTTATATGTATATATATTTAAATATATGTTGTACATGTAATTTAATATATATTTTCAATTCCTAATTCAATTCCTAATTATTTTTTGTAATTGCAGTTGTACTTCTAGACCTTGTTTGTATACATGGCTAATCCAGCCTAGGATCCCCCACCCCAACCCCCCACCACCACCAGGTGCACCACTACCACCACCACCACCTAATGAGGCTCAAAACTATAAGAAACAATTGATGAAAATATACAAACATTGCAAGGAAAAATCAATTTATTGCAAAACCAAATCCAAACCCCACCACACATTTCACAGTTTGAATCTACGTTGCAAACTATTATTGATTTAGTGAGAGCTATTCACACCAATCTAGACACATTCTGCTCATGGCGGGAAGATAGGAGGTGGTTTTATGAGGATGGTCTCTCGTATAAAGAGATCAATGATTTACATATTACCAAAAATATAATTGCCCCATATTTCATTGATCCCTCCACAGGCCAACAAATACCAACAAATAAAAAGAGAATTTCAATAAGATGGTGCACATATTAGTAGATAGCTAATAAGTTTTGGGAGTAGTGGTGGATGGTCTTTGACCATCCACCTCATGCTAATTTTGAGGTTCCCTTTTATTTTTTGAAAAAATTATGGGCAGAGTTTGAGATGGGCTTAAAGTCCAATTATTTTGATATGAGATCATTTTAGGGCATGGGTGGTGGAATGCCATAGCATAGACCAAGGGTACGTGTTGATCCAAATCGATGTTTTCCCCTACACCTGTTGTCCCTTCTCCATCTTATGTTCATGTGCCCTTTCACTAGTGGACGATCGTCTCGACACTTAGAGTGTTATCATCGCTCTCAGGAAACTTAATTGACCAAGCTACTCACTTGGCAGATGAAGTCAATCCTGCAGAACCTAGAGGAGCATCTAGTGTTGGTCCTAATACATCACAGCTATTGACACCATTGTAGTCCCCACTGCATTTTTGTTACAATTGTAACCATCCATGTTTTATTCCTACATCTGCTTCAGAGGAGTCCTTTTTGGCTACATTATTCACTCCTATGGACTTGATATATATGACACATTTAGTAAAATTAAATTTAATAGAAATTAATATAGATCTAATTATCAATTATCAATTATCAATATTTTTAATAAATTTTAAATATATTAAACATGTTGATTGGTACAGATGACTCCATCAGCTACTGTCACTTCATCATGGTTGGACCATTTAGTGTCAATGACGGTAGAGATGGGTAGACCTTATATGGTCAAGGTATAAAAATTAGGACCTCTAGAGATTATTTAATTGGATATATCTATTTTAATAATATAGAATAATATGCAAATGTGACGAACCTTTTTTTTAATTTAAAGGAGATGGGAGGTCCTGGCACTTTTGTGTCAAACCAACCAAGTCATCTAGGACCAATGGCACCATCATCTATGCAGGAGCCTGCTTCATATTCCATGGTTTGTATCTTAAAATTGTACATTTTTAGTTTAAATTTAAATTTCTAGTATAATTTCATGATTTTAAATTCTTCTTTCAAGTTGAATTTATATATACATGTACACATATATATGAAGGATGAGATTAGTATAGGTGCAGGCTCAATTAATCCTATCATTGCTGAGCCTACACAGATGCACAAGTTATCTCTCATATTTTAGATCCTATAGTTAAATCCTATGTCATTTCAAAGTCTTTTATATCATTCAACCTTGCATTTTGTATCTATACTCTAGCCCAATTCATGTGTTTTATTAAAATATAGAAATTGGTGACACATACATTTACTCTACCAGAATCAGTACCATCTAATGATAGGAGAGATGATGAGCCCGTTGTGGTATGCTTAGACATTTTCAAGTTTAGATTTAAAAATTTATTTTGATGGTTTCATTTTAAATATTTGATTTAAATAATGTGGATGCAGTTTTGACATTAAAATTGATTTGAAGCTTCTTTTTTCTTGTACACAACATGAGCCGCCCTCTGAGTCATGTGGGACCAAAAGGTGACATGAAATGGATGATGATCAAATTTAGGGCACACATGTGTATTAGATTGTTTATTTCATGAGGATTTTATGACTATTTTAGTATTGACTAGACATATACTGTGACTATTTCACTATTTTTACATCAACTATTATTATGTCAGTATTTATATCTCATAGACTATTTCATCTAGACTAGATTTTACTATATATTGAATGTCCACTATATGCATCTATAGTCAAACTTTGATTTCATCTCATAGTTAACACTTCAAATTATCATGTGTTTAATTGTAAAATTGTAAACTACTAATTCTAATTAGATAAGAGGAAATTTTCAATTGATTTAATTTATTAAATATTTATTAGATATAGACTAGGTTGGATATTTATATAGACTAGATATCATACAAGCGCATGTAATTACTAGTAAATTTTGGTATATCTCTATGCTTTAACTAGGTTTAATATTTGCTTGCTTAATATGTTCTTGACATGTTAGGTTAGGAGTACTTTTCATAATTTATATTTGGACATTGTAGGGGCTTTATAGAAAAATGTATTGAAATACCTACCCTTTAAATTTATAAAATAAAATGAAAATTAACTTTTTTAAGCTAGAATGAATATAAATAATTGGAAAGTCTATGAAGGCAATTGATCATGGGCACTAAATCTTCAAAATATTTATTTATTGAAAGATAGGTTATTCTAGTAATTTCTATGGTTCTGTTTAGATTTACATGAGTCAAATGTTGGGACTTGTTAAATAATTGAGTTAAATCTTTAGGTAAATTTTATTGATTAGATTTGTTAAGAGTAACCATGTTTAATCAATTTATTTAATCTATTAAACATTCCATCTATCAATACCTACATTATAAATTTATAAAAAGAAAAAGAAAATTAGAGAAATTTAGGTTTACCCTAAATTATATCAAAAGAAAAATAGAGAAATACCTAACCTAAATATCAAAAGAAAAATAGACCAATACCTACTCTAAATTGTTATATATAAATTTGATAAAGAATACTTGGTTCTATCTACTAAAACTTTTGAGATTTGCTTCTAATTTTGAAAAAAACTAAAAATTATAATTTCTAAAAACTATAATAAAATTAGCATTTTGTATGTAATTTCATCAAGAGCACCAAATAATAACAACTTAATCAATGCATTAATTGGTTTTCCATAACTTCTTTGTACAAGAAAAAGAGCTTCCCTTAGCTTCAAGAAATACTGACAAGGCCAACCACGTGAAGGTGGAAGCTCATGTGACCTCATCTATGACCTAAGGCACATGTATTCTAGTAGATGTAGGACACCTAAGACACCTATTGTATAGTATGTATCTAGATTTTATAGACATAGTAGACCTAAGACACCTAGTCTTTATACCTTATCGTAGTCTAGATCTAAGTCACCTAGACACCTATTATAGTTCTACCTAAGACACCTCTAGACACCTATTATGGTAGACCTAGTTGACATATAGTATCTACCTAAGAAACCTAGATTAAATTATACCTTATTCTAGTCTCTAGACCTAGTTGATATATAGTATCTACCTAAGACACCTAGATTAGATTATACCTTTTTTCTAGTCTCTAGACCTAGTTGACGTACAGTATACCTAAGACACAAGTAGAGACACCTATTATAGTTATAATTCAAGACACCTAGAGACACCTATATTTTATACATTATTTCTAGGTCTAGATCTAAGATTTTATACTTGACATCTAGAAGTTGAAGACTCTAGATATCTCATGTGTAGATATCACACCTGTGCAACAAGAAACAATAGCTTGAAATCCTTTCAACACTACATGTGATTGAAAAAAAAATCTAGAGGTTAGGCCATGATGAAATGTAAATAAAAATTTAGAACCTAGAGATCATTTTATTTAAAGATAAAATTTGTTAAGAAGTTCCATTGAAATTATAATGAAAGGAAAGAACTATTGAAGCATAAATTAAAATAATTAATAATATAGGTCTAGTGAATTCCTGATATAAAGTGTAAGTGAAATTTAAATAATAATTAACACATTCTATGTTTCCAGCCTTTGTTATGACTACAAAAACATCTCCTGCACCATGTAATGAAATGTAAAAAAGTTAGAATGTGTCATGATCTAGGAGAATCAGGAATATTATTATAAAGGATTAAGGGGAGTTAAGAGGATGGCTTAAGGGGATATGCACACTAGTAAATCAATTACCTATAAATATATTTAATCCAAAACTCACATTCTAAGAACTACCTAATTAAACTAAATCGTACTTACCTAACTTATGAAACATAGCTAGGGGATGGCTTAAGGGGAGTTAAGAGGATGGATTAAGGGGAGATGGAATCAACTCTAGTATTTTGGTAAGGGTACATGCACTAACTTATATCATTTAACTTTATTGAAGTTATTTTAAACTAAATCCTAAATTTACCTAACTTATCGAACATAGCTAGGGGATGGCTTAAGGGGAGTTAAGAGGATGTCTTAAAGGAATATGGAATCAACTCTAGAATTTTGGTAAGGGTGTGCTAAGTTATATCAATTAACTATATTGAGGTTATTAAACTGAATCCTATGTTTACCTAACTTATGGAACATAGCTAGGGAATGGCTTAAGGGGAGTCAAGAGGATGCTTAAGGGGAGATGCAATCAATTAACTATCAATCATATTAATCCTAAACTCACATCCTAGAAAAAGATTAAAAGTTTAAAAATTTATACATACCTATTAAGCATTTAAAAATTTACTCCGTTGTACCATCTGTATCCTCTCTTTTTTGTAATGCATCCGTGATTGTCTACAGATCTCCCTTTATATCTCACTAATTGTATATTTGTTTCCACAACAAGATGCGAGTAGTGCAAAATTTTCTTATGTCTTTCATAATATTCAAATGCAAGTATATCATTCCTCCTTATTAGATATTTACATAGCCGAGTGCCAACAACAACCACAGAACCTGTTGGATACTCGAAGTTATTATCATCTACTCTAGGTTGTAACAACTATTATTTTTCTTCAACATACCGAGACAACCAATACTTTATTTCCTCTTCATTATCCTCAGGTGCAACAATAGCATACACGTGTTGCAAATTTTTTTTGAATTCAATAAGTCACAAAAATATACATGCATACATACACAATTAAATATAGATTACAAAAAAATGTATCGAAAAGAAATATTGAATTAATGTACCTTCTTGTATAAGGTCTAAAATACGATCATAGTTATCTGATGCTTGCAAATGATTATCCTCCTCAAATGTTATCTCATTTTGATCATGTGTTTGTAGAGGTGTTAGGGATCTTTATTGCCATTCTTCAACCCAATCTATATTTTCACATGCTTCCCACTCACCTACAATACAAAACTGACAAAAACACATGAGATCCCTAGTCCATATAGTCCATGTGCTTGCATTTGAACTCTTAAATGAATGTCATTTTGTTGATCCACTAATTGTATCACAATCATATCATGGGGGAATGTTTTCTTCTTCAACCAACCAAAAAAATTGTTGAACTTTAGAGTTTTCACTTGATCCTGTAGTCAATTTTGCATTACACCAATCCACAATTGCACACGCATCTTGAAACTTTGCTGCATTATGAAATTTTAGTTTCCCCCTAGAAAGAGATCTTTTCACGCATGCTCTAGCTCTATCATGTTCTCCTTTACCATGTCCAGCTTCAAAGAAACTCCACATATATTGGATATTGTTTTCTTTATGGGCCTTACTTAACCAATAAAACATTCAAGCATTTTTTAATTGTCCTGTACAATTGTCTAACCATATGATATGTTATGTCATCTAAATTGGTATTTCTTTTAAGTTTTCATTAAATACTTTGAAATAATACTACACAAACTCTGATGAATGTAACTGATTATCACTCGCATAGAAATGGTATTCCCTCAAAATTTTCCTGTCATCTTCTCTACTGTCCACTACATGTCTGTATACAATATGAACAAAGATGGCCACCTATACTGAGTTATAATATTGTGACTAAATCCCCTCTTGTGGATCAAGGGTATAGTTTTCTACAAAGTCAACCGTTGAAAGTATAGTTCAAATTGGAAATGTGTTCTTACATCTGCAAGATTGTTCATCAAGCCACCGAGCATATTTAGAGTGTTTCACATATTTATACACAATCTTATTCTTGAACTCTATGATGAATGCATGTACACTACTTTGTTTTGTGACTAACAACGCTTTCTAGTTTTTCCATCCTTTAAAAGATATTGAACATTGGTGAGCCTCTTCACATCCACTTGTCCAAAATCATGTGAACTACTTGCATGCATGCATTCTCCTAATAATGAAAGGTTACCACATCTATTACATTATCCAAAAATACATGGTTTTGAAAAAAAGAATTGCCCATCAATTATATTTCACAAAGTAAACTTGTTATAAAATCCTTAATTGTTGGTGTCATATTAATACCACATTCCTTCATAATTTGGTTAGTATGCAAAGTACAACGTATATATCAAAAAACATCATAATAATAATGAAATTACACATGAGTTTTGCAACAACAAGAGATTTGTTGCTTATTAATCTTGACATACCAAGGTTTACATTTCTCAAATGATCTTTGACTTATGTTAAAATTTTCTATAACTGAATCATTTAAAAAATTTCTATATAATTCTATTTGAGTCATGTCTAAAAGATGTTTTGGATGAGGATCATGAGTTTTTGACCCTACCCTTAATTTCAAAACATCTCTAGCATTTGATGAAACCCTTGTATTATAATGCCAATATTTCCAATCAAAGACCTAATTTCATTATTTAATTTCATGTCAAACCTTAGGAGTCTACCACTAAAAGTCTAACATTGGTTGATTGGATCCTCTTCAATACTTACTCTTCTCTAAATGTTGCTCTTCTTAAAGTTACAACATGCAGATTTAAATATCCACTTGTCTTGCTTATCATTCTCTTGCTCAAAACTAATTTATTAACTAAAATAGTTGTTATTGCTCGACGTGTTGCATTCTTATCCTTAGATCGACTATTTTTTTCAATAGAACCAATAGCATTAGCAACACTAGATATAACTCATTCCGTTGATTCATCCCCTTTTTTGGGTTTTGCAAATATGCCTAATTTTTTAATTACTTTTCTCATTTTTGACATTCTCATCCATTGTAATACAAGTTGGCATTGAAAACCAAGAGTTTTTCTATAAAAAAATTGTTTGTACAATCTATTTGTATGGGTTTGAATTTGTCTCCAAGATATCATACCACAAAGATCCTTCAAAACATTACTTTGAATTTAAAAAAACATTTTCATTTTCACAAATACAAGGGTTTTCATTTTTTATTGTCTTGTTTTTAGTAGAAACATTTATCTCAACAATGGTATATCTAGGTTTCTTTAAATCATTAATCTCATTATCATTCAAGGGATTTGAAGACATACCTAGATTCATTCTTATATTTGCATTTTCCATGTTCTTGACCTCTTCCAAATTTGCATACTTTACATTCACTTCATCCATATTGGGCTCTTCAATGTTCTCCTCTTCAATAGTCATTGAACTGGATGCTACATCATTCTTCATCTTTTTAATCCTTTCTTTCCTATCTCTTTGTTGTTTTGCCTCTTTCTCTCAATGTGCTTCAATTTATTCAACTGTCATAATCTTCCTCTTCTTTTTTTGTTGATGTTTATTTGATCCCATGATTACCAAAATGTTTTGATAAAAACAACAAATAATATTGTATTATACTTATAGTTGGATCCCTTCTTACAAAATTTATGAAATACAAGTAGATGTAGATCCTTTGTTCACTATGATATTTTCTTGATATTTGTTTGATCTCTCCAAGAAATTGAATCCTTGTAAAAAATGGATCTTCTACTTCATTCCATCTGAAAATTCTCCTTATGATTAAATCCCTATAAAAATTGGATAAAATGTGTCCTGTTGAGAGCTCGAATTGACACTTTGCATATAAAAAAGTTGCAAAATTCATCATTGTCGGCCGCACTGGTAAAAAGGAATGTTGTATAGTATCTATTATACTATGAATTTATGAAAAAAAAATGACTAAATAAGAAATGGGTACCCATTTTAAAATGGGTACCCGTTTGTAACAGGCACTTGTTTACAAACAAGTACTCATTTCTAATTATTTTAAAATTAAAACCTAACAATTTGCATTGGTTTTAGGCTTGGTAAAGGCTTGGAAACCCAATCCTAAGCCTTGGACTTGCAACTAACCTACAACTAAGAGACCATGAAAACAATGAGAGAAAAAACTAATTTCACCACTATGGCTGATGATTTTTTTTTAGAATATTTTAATGAAATTAAAACCCATTGTAGATCTAAAAGTCTAGTTTTCAAATATGTAATTTTTCTACTATTAAACAATTTATTTATTTATTAATTATTTTCTAAACAAACTAACTCATAAACTTGAAATAACATATGTTACTATTTCTTTAATAACTTTTGATTTTGCAAGTTTCTTGAAAAAAAATTATGTCTGACTAATCTAGATATCATTCTCTACATGATGAAAAAAAAAATTAGTGAATTGATTAGTTTAGCTCAAATTATGTTGGCCATACACAAGGGGTTTTAAAAAACACTAATTAGGGCCATTAAAAAATTAATAAAAAAACTATTTATCAAAAAATTACAAAAAATATCTTGACAAAAATTCAACATCTTGTGCATCTTTCCATAAAAGTAATTAGAAAAATACCTTAATTTAGGTTAAAATATGTTGGTGCTACACGTGCATGTTTTGGCAAAAAATAGGGGACTTTTAAAAAGCCACTTTTTGTACATATAATAAAAAACCAACTTGCATCATCTGGGTATTAGAAAAAAATACATATTTTAAAACTAGAAACAAAATCCTACATTTCTTATTTTTACATCATCTTAATATTTTATGTGCAAGTGCTTCAAATTTTCACTCCATGTATGCCAAAGTTTAAAAAAATAGGAAAAACACTTCCATTTTTTGGCCAAAAATTGTACTCATCTTCTTATACTTACCCACCATCAATACCAAGAGATTTACCTAATTGGAAGGAATTAATGGCATTGATAATTTCTTTTGTAGAGATCTTCTTTCTGACCATTTCAATATCTTATTCCTCCAGTTTCTTTGGAATGACACTCTTGTAGAAGGTTCTAGCAACAAAAAATTTGTCATAGTCTTCAGAGGAGAATAGGTTCTTATAAAAGTTTAGAAATTCTTTGCCTAGCTCTTTTTCTCATTACTTAACTTATCACCTAAATAGGGCCTATATTTTCCCTAGCATGTTTGGCTTTTAAGATATTAAAGAAATGTGTGGATCCCTTGTCACCCTGCTTCAACCAATTAAGTTTGGCTCTGACTTTAGTACCTTGAATTTTAAAATTTTGAACACATCTTAAGTGGTATCTAGTATCTTTCAGTTCTTTAAACACTTCCTTGTCATCCACATTATTCTGTAATTTAAGTTCAAGCTCAAATAGTTTCATTTCTATCTTATTTTCTACAAACCTCCTATCAAGGGCTCTTTTTTCCCACAATTTTCATAATTTCTCAAGCCAAGTATTGATCATCTTATCCCACATAGCAATAGAAGACTCATTATAAATACTCTTATTAATCATTCTCAATCTACAAATACTAGCCATATAGTCTTTATCTTTGAGCAAGGAAGTATTAAGCTTAAAAACCAACTTCCTACTAATTCTTCTTTCTTGTATACTATCCTTGATCCTGGTCCAAGCCTCAATAGGGGAGTGATCAGACATGGTAGAAGGAATCACCTAAACATCTCATTCCTCTAGGTCATGGTCAAACATAAAAAAATCTTTATCAACATAACATCTATCTATCCTTGAATACACTCTTTTTCCTATGTCTTGATTATTGCACCATGTGAACTAGATTTTTTTTCTTGCTATTTCTATTATTTTCTATAGGATCCCATAGGTTAAGCATTCTTTTCATTGTGGTCTAGAAAAATAATTCATTACCTTTCCACAGATTTTCCTTACCATGTTGTTTGTCATTCTTGTGCTCAATCATATTGAAATCGCCAACAACGATCCACATGACATTTTGCAAATTTTGTACCATCCAATTTCACATAACACTTCTTTCTTTGTAATAATTTGGAGCATAAACAGAACGAATACCAAATTTGCAATCTTCTTTTTCAAGAATAATCCACACAATTATATTACATAGGGAGGAACCATTATCAATAACCCAAGAAGCCCATTCATTTTGAAGAAAAATGGCAGCCCCATCTCTGCCCCTATTACATGTTTTTTAATGACTAAGATGTATTAATTACACATTCTTAACAAATACACACATATTTACTTACACTAATTTTTTTTGGATAATTGAAGTAACAGGTAAGGACCAGGCTCTTTCTTTTATTGATATTGAAAAAATATACATTTAAAGTCATGACATAAGTGTGGCCAAATAAATTTAACCATACATAATGACATGATGGAAGGAAATGTGATTGATTACATTACATGACAATTTTATAACAAAATATGATAATGAGAGACAATAGCATGACCCAACTCTTCTAATAGAGTATGAAGAGAAATAGTTTAAACATTTATAAAAACCATACCATAGGTCATGTATTCCTTCTTTAGTAGATCCACCCTTCACTATAGAAATTTCATAGATTTAGTTGCCTTGGCTAGGTTGAACAAATCCTACAGTGGGGATGACTTCTTGGGTGGATAGAGCTCAAGTACATCAAAAGAAAGGTTGTGAAATCTAGCCATACCTTTGAGATAACCTTGAATATCAACCACTTTTTCATCAACACCATCAACCTCAACTAAATACCATGTTGTTTACATCTTTTAAACATATTGCATAAATCAACTAAGGAAGCCATAAATCTGAAAGATATCTTACAAATCATGAACTAAACATGTGTAGGTTGAAAACACAATGTGTATTTCAACCTACAATTTTATATAAAAAATCAAATTATAACACAACAAATCAAATGTAATAATTTCTATACAACTCTACAAAACATAAATATAGGCAGCCACTTTAATTGGGGCTACATTGGCATAAAGGACATTGAAATCTCATAGTCCTATCTAACATATTGTGTAAGCCACAAATTATATCAAATTGTTACCTATCTCATTTAAAGTTTAAACTACTTTCTTTATAAATTTGTAATGATGGATGATACAAATAGAGATGAAAGATAGGAATGGTCACTATAAGATAAAAGATATGAATGCTAGCTATACAACTGTTGATGTATAAAATTGCGCAGGTTCTATCACCAACATGGGAAGTTTCAAGAATGTGGAACTTGCTACTTGAAACAAACTCTAGATTTTAAAGATAATGTCTCTTCTCTATTTAAAATGGGTTTTGAGTAAAGGGTAAGAAGTTAACAAGATTACAGATCCAATTAAGCAAATCTAACTATGACGATACGCCTGAGTAAAAGTATTCCCTTAAAATTAAGCATAGTGAAACTATTCTCAAGATTCAGTTATATTAAAGAGCAGATACTGCATGATTAACATAAACAGATGTAATGAATATAATCAAAGGCTCACAACTAGACACTTTGCAATGACACAGATAATATCAACCAAGGCATAGAACAGAGTTCTTCTCATTAATTTTCTAGTAACATAAAAGGCACAAATACATTAACTTTCTTATCAAGAACAACAAAATAAAGGCAAAATGACATCAACTAGTCAAAGCAAAGTATCCAACTTCTCTTTTAGATTCTGACTACAAACTTATAAAAAGTATATCTCTATTTCTGTCTCTGTGTGTGTCGATCTATTACAAATACTACATATTTATAATCATAGATCTGACTCTAGATTGTCTGTAACAACCGAATCCCAATGACCCAATAGAACTGAAGATAACTAGAAGTCCCTGGTGGTTACAATCCTCTGGATCTATAACGGCCATCCCCTATTGCAAGCTCTTTGGTTGGGGCAAAATATATGTGGCACACCTCCTTTACTGAGACACATAAACATGGCGAGACCCATGCACTTTGAAACTTGAAACATTACTGTGATAGATGACAGCGTCTGCATCAACCCAGAAACTCCTTTGCTTTTAGGAATGAACAGGAAAATGACACTTGTCGCGTTCCATAGCTTTCAAGACCTGATACGTGTCCTTTTCCGCAAAGCCCTTAAAGCTATGTCTTTAAGCTCAGGTGACCTCCTCTGTTGACATCTATCGCAAGCCACATCATTTAATATGAGACACATTAAAAGATGGGACCCACAACCTTGGCACTCACTAGCCTTCAAAGGGAGAAAACTCAAACATATGGCAGCTTCCACTCACACACTAACTAACACGTGGCGACACCCGCAACACTGCTTGAAACTGATAAAAATTTTGAAACTTTTTGTGGAAGCTAACACTTGGCACAACCTGCATAAAACTGTAGAAGATTTAAGTTTCTCGCTGAAAAGGGTCATAAAAAAAACAACTCTATCTCCATGACCACCACGTGGCGACCTCCGCAGGAAACATTACTGTGGCTCACCATCCTTCATACTAGCATCAACATGATATGGAAAGAAACAAGCTGCAACATCCGTAGCAAAATAAAAAGACACGCGGTGCCCTCCACACAAAGCATTAGAAACTTTAGGGGCTACCTCCGCAAGCTACACGTTGCGATACCCACATCATTGCTGAAACTTGAAACATATTGAAACTATCTGCTACATGGCACACTCCACACAAAACTTAATATTTGAAACATTACTACAGCCTTAACTATGGATTGACACTTGGTGGATTCTGCACAAAGCATAAGAAACCCGCGTAGCGATACCTTTGAAACTCGCACAAAAACAAAAAGAGACCTACGTAGCAAGATTTGAAACCCGCAGACTAAGCTATGACTAAAACAAATGTAGTCTCTGACACTGTACAATTCTTAGCGATCAACAGGACTTCTGAGCCTGCTCTGAAAGAACCCAAAACTGGCAAAAAGATATGTATTGAAAATACAACTTAAAGTCATAAATTTTGCAATGTTGTCTGATAAACAGACCATTCTAAATTGGAGAGTCCTTGCCTACTCTACAAATCTTGAAAAGAAAAATCAAGATTAATTATAGCCTTATGAGAAAAAGTTTGCAAAATTTGTACCACAACCTTTAATTAAAACTCTAGCTGGGCCATAGGTATCAACACAGCTTCAACTTCCTTGACTGATGATGAATCACTTAAACCTTGGAAAATTGTCTAATCATTTTGCTTGGTCAAGAGCAAGGATTTGATGTCATCAATCATTAACTCTGTGTTACTATCTGGGAATGGTGAAGGAAGCCCCATTTGCACCAAATCCTCTATATGTTTCTTCACATTTTTTACAACTTTCACTGTATCCAGGAGCTCTTGACAATTTGTAGCTATAGAGTTGCAACTCAAAACCTCATTGAACTTTTTAGTAGTGACCATTATGTCATTGATACTAGCTGCCGATAGAGTCTCATATGTTGTGTCATACAATTTCTTCAATAAAAGTTGAGAGTCAGAAACCCTTAATGAAACAGTAGACAAAGTGGCCTGCACCGAAGTTTCAACCTTCTCACACAGCTGCTGAGCATTTAACAAAAATGTTAAAGATGGCTTTAGCTGGATAATCTTCCTAGATTTTCTCTTCCATATTGAAACATATAGCTCTTTCACCAAATTAAGAACTCTAGCATTCCGTGGCCTATTGGCTAACTCAATTGTCAGCTGCTTTGTTCTTTGTTGCTCAGCCAGGAGTTGTGCCTGAATTGCACCATTAGCATTCTACTCACTTAAATAACTTTTGTTGTAGTTGTGTGGCCTGTTGCAACTTCTCTTGATATTTCTTCTCCAAAGTGGCTTTCTCCTATCTCAAAATGGTCACTGCAACCTTTTCTTGTGCTAGCTTAGACTTAAGAGAAGCATTCTAGGCTTGTGTAGTGTAATGTATCTGGAAATAAACAGTATTTTGCAACTATTTGTTCAGACTCTCAATCTCATTCTTCATAGATTGAACTTCCCCAGAAAGGTTGCTACTATTCACCTTCTCTTGAGCTAAATCATTTTCTACTTTCTGCAACTTCTTGGACACTTTCAGATAGTCTGTTGCTACAGCAGATGTAGTCTCATTTAGTAGCTTGACCCTATCCTGTGGCCTAAAAAGAGACATATCCATAGCCATAGCATTTATAGCATAATCCTGGGGCTGCATTTGTTGATTAGGTTTCACCACATTTGGAGACAAATGTGTGACTGTTAGTGATTGTTGAATGGGGTCAAAAAGTGACCTAATGTGTGCCACAACAGGGCTCTTGTTTTCCTTCTTCCTCTTTTTGTCCATTCTAGCCTCTCTAGCCCTTTTTGTTGTGTCTGCTTGGGCTTGGAATGTAGGAGGGGATGCAATGTATCCTCCAGCAAAGGGATGACCTTGAGGCAGGCCATAGGGAATAGCTAATAATTGCTGGCTAGCAGAAACTTGAGGAGGGGTTCTTTTTGGCACAGATGGAGAAAATAATGGTAATGAAGTGGCTTGTGAAGACATGGCCTATGAACTGGCAATTGTGGCAAGGGTTGATGTAAGCACAGTAGAAGTGGCAGGGGTTATGAATGTTTGGCTACTTGGGATTGCCACTCCTATAGTAGAAGAAAGAGATACAGGAGAAAAGGGAGAATAAACACTTACTTGAGTGACAGAACAGGTGACTGGTAGTTGTTGTTGCTATGGTTCTATCTCTTCCTCCTCTTCTGCTTGCAGGTGCAACTTCCTATGTTTTCTAGGCCTCTCACATGTTTCCTCTGTTTCTTTCTCTTCAACATTTACCACCACTAGTGGTCGTAAAGGAACAAATCTGGAACCCCTAGATGCTGAAGTTGTTTAGGTCCCTATAGTCACCACACCTTTTTTCTTCTCTAAGGTGCTGAGGGATTGGGGCCATGAAGATGCAGGGGCAACAAATGAGGCCTGTCCTGTTTCTTGCAAAATTTGGACCGACTCTGTTTCCTCCTCTGTCTCCTCACCCTTCTTCTGAATTCTACTTGTATTTGGACTTGAGACTAGGGAAGGATGCCACTCATCCCAGATTGATTCACATTTTTCATCACTATCAACATTCCCAAATGAATTTGTGAACTCTAAAATTTCTTGCGTATATTTCCAATAGGCTTCAATATTTTATGTCCTCCAATCTTGGGCCTTTAAAACTTTTCTCAAACCAGCAGTCATTTTCACCTTAGGGTCATATTCCCTCTCTTGCACATAAAAGTTTCCCCATGGCCTAGGCCCCTCATAGGGCAAATCAGATAATTCTACATATAGGTCTAGGTTATCCTCTTTCATATTCCTTCTATCCTCCCAGAATGGATGACCCTCATGCACCATCTTGACACGAACCTTGTTATTCATAATCAAGGAGGCTAGAAAATTGTTTGGGTCATAATTCCATTTATCTTCAATGATAATGAAACCCAGGGCAGCTAACTTTCTTAACAAGAGGTTCTCTGCACCTCTAACTTCAAGTGTCATATTTTTCCTGACCCATGGGATATCATACATCTTCTTCTTTCTTTTCTTGTGGTAGAAGTCATTATCAACCACAGATACCTGTCAGGTCACCTCTAAGAATATGACCCTAGGGGTCAATACTTTAGGTAATAGCATAGGCTCCTCATTGAAACCGTGGACTCTGATTATTGTATTATGTGCCCCAAAGAAATAATCACAGGGAATTGGGCAGTTGGTCATAAAACCCCTTATACTCTATGTCAATCTATATTCTATAGGCTCAGGGCTTAATTGGAAAAAGGCAAGGGTGACAAAATGTTCCCAAAACTCATAAGGATCAAAGACTTCAGATAACACATGTGTCCATGCGGACATAGGGATGGTTTTATTTTGACCAAAATCTAGATCATACATATTTAAATGCATATACTGTGAGAAAAGACTATGGTTTTGATACAACATAAGATGGAATAGGAAAGTAGAATACCTGAAAACTCACCTTGACTTGAAATTTGAGAGTTGATCAATCACGGCATTAGCAATTTGTTCCAAAAAATCTAGCCGGTACTCTTGTGATTTGTCCACAGTTTTCAATCTGAAAATGATTGCCAACTACCAGTCATGGACTGTGTTATCTTCCCTCATTCCAAAAATGAAAGCTATCATTGAAAGTGCCTCCTAAGCATTTTGACTAAATTGTGCCCGCCCAGTGGGTAGTATGCGCATATGAGTATTATCATCTCCCAACTGCATCTCTAAATTTAGGAGCTTTACTTTGTTAATTATATTTGCCCATGTGTTTTGCATTTTGGTAACAATTGGAAATGTGGCTATTCTATCATGCTATAAGGCCAGCATGTCTCTTATGGCCTTGGGTGTAATATGCACTATAAAAGGGCCCTGTTGTATAGTATTTGATGGTGCATGAAATAGTTCTACACATAACTCGATTAGCTCGGGACACAAGTGGACATTAGGAACTAGGAACTGTGCCAATCGTGAGGTCCATATCGTTATACCAAAAATCTCGGATTGCCCTTTGTTTGCTCGGAGAATACACCTTTGATGTGCCCCCTCCCGGAGAGCCTTGGTGTTCTTTTGAAGGGTCATGTCGTATATACCATCTGCATAATCCTTCACCTATTCCGGGTTGACAGAATACCCCACTTCAGGAACCCTTGTTCTTGGATAAGTTTTCCTTGGTTGCGCGAGCACTGAAGCATATGATTTGTTGTTTAACAATTTGTTGATTGAGTCATGAATTCCAAGTCCCTCCTAAGGAGACTGTGTCTCAGACATATCTGTATCTTTGTGTAGAGAATGTGGGAAGTTTTGACATAGAAAAGAATGAAATTATTTAACTAGGGTGATACTTAGCTGAAAGGCACTCGTGAGGGAAGGAATTTGGATGCAACAGTGATCAGAAGCAGAAGGGATAGCAGCAAATGAGGGCTACATTTAGGATTTAACACTAACTTATTGGGGCTTTATGGAGATAATCAATGACACATCTTATCTTATTAATGGCGTTAATGCCTAGAAATAGCTAGTGTATCTTTTTGAAATCCGCATGGGACAGAGTGTCAGATATGTTACGGGAGTGGCTATCTTTTTGAAAAAGCGTGTACTTCTAGGGAATTTTAGGGATTGCCAAACAACCTTAATAAATGCTAGACCAAAAGAGAAGGGGCTTTGCGCTGCTAACACATGTTCACTAGACACTTATTGAAAGGGAAAGCGGGAAAAGAAAGCAGGAAAATAGGAAAGTGGGGAAAAGAAAGAAAACTAACTATGATACATTAAGAGCCCCTCCTTAATTGAAATGTTTTAGAAAGATCCCATTTACCAGAATCTCTTTAGGTTCTCCATCCATGGTCTCCAGCTCAAATAAATTTTGTTGCTTGTAGGAATGAATTTATAAGGACCCGTCCATAATGATTCAAATTTGATGTGTCAACCTGGCTTAGCAGCTCTTTCATCCCATTTCAATACTAGAGAACCAACCTCAAAAAAGGGATTTGAAGTCTTCTTATCAAACTAGTCTTTAACCATTTTCTAATGTTTCATTAGTGACTCATGTGCCTTTTCTCCTTTCTCCTAAACTTCCAATAGTTCAGCAAGTTTGACTTGCATGGGGCCATTCTCTTCAATTTCTATCTGTTTTAACAATTGCAAAGTAGGGATCTCTAAGCTTAGTGGCATTACTACAAGTTTACCATAAACCAATTCATAGGGAGACATTTTGGTCACTTGCTTTAGTGTGATCATGTCAGCCCATAGTGTTGTATTAAGTAGTTTATGCCACTCTCTGTGATAATTGGTCCCTATCCTTTTTATGAGTCTGATAAGATTCTTGTTAGTGGACTTTGCTAGACAATTTTCTTAAGGGTAATAATTTGAAGAAGTTTTTAAATAAATCCCATTCCTTAATGCAAACTCAGATAATCTTGCTCCCAAAAATGCTTTAGCATTATCTAATATAATGGTATGAGGAGGACCAAACCGAGCAATTATGCCTTCTAGAAACTCTAATATGACATTTTATGTTGCCTCTTTGAGTGGTACTACTTCACTCCATTTGGTAAAGTAATCTATTACTGTGAGAATCTATTTGTGTCCCATACTTGACACTGGGTTGATCATACCAATAAAATCTAGACCCCATTGATCAAAGGGTTCATCTACAACTATGGGGCTTAGAGGCATTGTTGCATTTCTCCTTTTGCCTATATAAAACTGACAAGCCTGGCATCCTTTAACCAGCTGATAGCAATCTGTAAACAGAGTGGGCCAGAAATATCCTGCTTGAGTTACTTTGATTGTAGTGGTCCTTGCTGAAAAGTGTCCACCTGAGGCTCCATGGTGTAATTCATGTAGTATTATTTGAGCTTCATCCCTTTCTATACATCTCAAGAGTATACCATCAACATTTCTTCTAAATAGAATATGATCAATTAGTACAAAATGGGCCCCTTGCTGCCTATAGTATCTTCTCTTATCATGGGAGAGCTTATTTGGGAAAATCCCATGCTTCATAAACTATATCCTATTTTTTACCCAAGAGTCTTGGTCAACCTCTTGGAGTTTCAACACATTTTCACTTTCTGCTTCTTCAACCACTGATATTTCCATGTCTTGGGTCATGTATTGGCACAATCCTTTGCCTCTGACTAATTTGGTGGGTCTTACTTCTACATCATATTCTAGAATCTTTGTGATCCAATTGGCTCTTTTCTCAGTGATCTCACCCTCCATAATATATTCTCTTACACTAGGATGAGCCACTAATATCAGAATCTTATTTCTTGTTACTAAATGTTTGAATTTTTTAAGGGCTTCACCATGGCATATGCTTTCTTCTCCACAAAATTATATCTAGCCTCATATTCCCTGAGAGTTCTGGAGAAAAAGGCTATTGGGTGTTCTCTGTTGCAAGTATGAGGTTAACCAGTGTTGTCATTGATGTCAACATACTCATATTGCATTGATGAGAAGGATTGGATGAGCTATGTGCTGAGGATATTGAGAAAATTAGTCTCAATTAGGAACAGTGAAGAACAGTGATGAGAAGAAGGCTAAAGTAATCAATAGGTTGAGGATCGGAAGATGCAGATTAAAGGGTTTGTAGATATGAGTCTTGAGATGTTCCAGTTAAGATTTCAGAGGTCCGCATGAAGATATGAAGAAGTTGTGATCGATCAAGTAGAGCCGGTTCTGGGTGATGCTCCGGGGTGACAGAGAGCTACAAAAAGGTCCAGTGAGATTTGGAAGTGCATTGTCCTATTCTGTGGATTGGAAGGAGTCTGTGGGATGTCCTTGTGATGTGTCATCCCAATTTGTACATAGTTTGGAGGTCCAAAAGCACCTTTTTTTCAGTATGACAGTGGCAATAGACTGTGTTCTTGAAGTTCCAGATGAAGAAGAAAAGAATTCTAGTAAGTAGAGGAAGTGCGGATGTACCTGGTCATTCAGACAAGCCTGTGAAGGTTCTTGGATCTGTCAGTCTGCATTAGTGTTAGAGCCCAGAATTGAAGATATACTTTCGGATGAAGATGTTCTTGTTCAGGCTAGCCGACCGGATGAGTTATTCATCTTGCGAATGTTCTTGTGGATGATTGCCGACTTAGATGATTGTTCCTAAGTCGATGCCTTGTATAAATAAAGGTTTGTGAATTTATTTCAGAGTGTGTTGTGAAGCGGATGAGTGTGGTATACCAGAAGAGTGAAAGGTAGAGCAAGAGTGTCTCAGGCTTAAATGGAACTGATCCAGACATGGTAAAGATGTCAATCTCCAGTTCAAGTTTGTAATACTTATGATCTTGTAGACAGTGTGTCTCTTTAGGTAGTGTGCCTCCTTGTGAGCAGTGTACTCAGGAAGTGAGCCCTAATTGGCATGTGCCATCCATTTTTTTCTTATTCTTCTAACAAAGAATAATCCTTGGGTTAATCACCCCGTGGTTTTTCCCTTAACCGGGTTTTCCAGGTCAAAATTTTGGTGTCCAATGTGTTGATGTTTATCTGCTCCTGTGTTTATGCATCTTTCTTTCATAAATGGTTAACTAATATGATGTTAACTAACAAAGAAGAATCAAGTGTTTGAAGTAGAAACAAGTTTTTGTACAACTGATTCACCCCCCCTCTCAGTTGTGTGCCCTAGATCTAACAATTGGTATCAGAGCCAAGTTCCTCTAAAAGGAGCTTAACCGCTTGAGGAGATCCAGGATGTAGTCATATAAGAAGGATAGTCTGAAGTTTGATGGAACCAACTTCTCTCTCTAGAAAGGTCACATGAAATGTCACTTGGAGTGTATGGAAAAAGCATACTTGTCCATGGTCACAAAACCATATGTACCTCCACATGGTGGTTTGATAACTCTAAATGAAATCATAGATGTTGAAAACAATCTGCAGACCAAAGAAGCTCTTCTAAGCACATTGACTAACTCAAAACTCTCAAATGTTATTCACCTACCAACTGCCTATGAGATCTAGGTTAAACTGGAACTTCTGCATGAAGGAGATGAGTTTGTTAAGAGTACAAGGCTGCAAAGTCTCAAAGGGAAATTTGAAAGATTGAAGATGAGAGATAATGAAAATATCACTACATTTATGCCAAGAATAAATGAGCTAGTGTGTGGAATTAGGAATGCTAGTGGAATTCTAGATGAAAATGAGATTGTTTGCAAAATTCTCAGATCCCTTCCTGCTGTCTACAAAATCAAGGTTGCTGCCATTGATGAATTCAGAGCCCATACAACTATCACAAGAGAGCAATTGGCTAGCAAACTGGCTGCATTTGAAATGACCAAGTTTGGAGATGATCCCCCCAAGACTGAATCTACATTCAAAGCCAGTGCCTATGTTAAAGGCAAACAAAGATTTGATCCGGGAGAAAATTCTTCAAGGAAGCTGTCATGGTATGATCAAGCAAGAAGAGACATGGAACAGGAAGAAGCAGAAACAGCTCAACTTGAAGCCCTCATTGCAAAGGGACTACCAAGAGGATCCGGTAAGTATGAAGGAAAATTACCCTTTAAGTGCTTCAACTGCAATAAGATTGGTCATTTTGCTTCAAGATGTCCGGAAAGATCTACAAGGTCAAATTCTAACAGACAAAGGTTCCAAAAGAATTGTTATTATGTTCATGAAGAAGATGATAATGAAGGAGTAACAGATGATGAATCAAAAATAGGAAACAAATCCAGAAATGAATGGGTGTTTATTGCCATCAAGGAAGAAGATCCAATATCCTCTGAATCTGTCAATCATAAGGTTGTAGAAAGAGCTTTAGCTGCCCAAGTTGAACAAAAGGATGATTGGTTATTGACAGTGGATGCTCTCACCATATGACAGGTGACAAGAACAAGTTCTTAGATTTGGAAAGGTATGAAGGAGGAATGGTAAAGTTTGGTGATAATTCTGCTGGTAGAATCAGAGGTAGGGGAACTATTTCTTTTGATGGAAAGAGCAAAACTGGTAATGTACTGTATGTTGAAGGATTTAAGCACAATCTTCTCAGTGTTGGATAGTTGGTAGACAAAGGCTATGATCTCTGGTTCAAAAATGGAAGATGCAGGATCTTTGAAAGTTTTAGAACTGAGATTGCATCCGGTACTCAAACAAAAGCTAATATCTTCCATCTAGTTGGTTCTAATAAAAGTTGTTTGTTTGTTCAAGTTGATCAGAGTTGGTTATGGCATAGAAGGATGTGTCATGTAAATTTTGATAACATCATCAAGATAAGCAACACTCGGGCTATAAGAGATCTTCCAAAATTGGTGAAACCTACAAATAGTTTGTGCAAAGAATGTCAGCTAGGTAAACAGAGCAGAGTCTCTTTCAAAAGCAAGGATCAGTCCTCTACCGGATTATTGGAATTAGTTCATATTGATCTATGTGGTCCGATAAGAATCAAGAGTATGCAAGGTGATAGATATTTCATGTTACTGATTGATGACCATTCCTGGATGATGTGGGTTACCTTTCTAAAAGAGAAATCAGAAGCCTTTGAGAAGTTCAAAATCTTCAAGGCTATGGTAGAGAATCAAACCGGTTTGAAACTGAAATGTCTAAGGTTTGATAGAGGTGGTGAATTCACATCTGGTGAATTCATAGACTTTTGTGAGAAGCATGGTATAAAGAGACAATTGTCTGCTCCTAGGACTCCATAGTAGAATGGAGTAGTGGAGAGAAAGAACCGGACCATTCAGGAAGCATCCAGGATAATGATGATGGAAGCAAATACTCCTCAGATGTTTTGGAGAGAAGCTGTCAGCACTGCAGTCTACACTCTCAATTGAGTTCAAATCATAAGCAATACCGGTAAGACTCCTTATGAACTTTGGTTTGGTGTCACTCCTACTATGAGATATTTCAGAGTATTTGGTAGCAAATGTTACATCAAAAGAGATGAAGATCTAGGAAAGTTTGATGCTAGAAGTGATGAAGGAATTTTCTTGGGTTACTCTACTCAAAGCAAAGCATACCAGTGTTACAATAAGAGACTGAGAAAGATGATAGAAAGTACAAATGTGAAGGTTGATGAAGAAATTGAGAAGCCCTCAAGGTTTTATGAATATGATGAAGATGATCTGAATGGTTCTCTGGTTCAAGAAGTTCAAACCTCCTCTGAAAGTCAGATTCAGACTGATCCGGTAAATCAGGAAGAAGAGGTTTGTCTGAATGATCCTAATCAAGAAACATTAGTACAAGAAACTCCCAAAGTTCCAAGGTATGTAACTCTAAACCACTCCAAAGATCAGATCATAGGTGACAAAAGCAAAGGGGTACAAACAAGGAGGAAAATTGCTCAAAATTCAGATGAATGTTGTCTGATCTCAAAGATTGAACCTAAGATAATAAATGAAGCTTGCAATGATGAAAATTGGACCAAAGCAATGGAGGAAGAGTTGATTCAAATTGAGAAAAATCACACTTGGGATCTTGTTCCTAGACCTAGAGACAAGAATGTGATTGGAACCAAATGGGTCTTCCGGAACAAACTAAATGAAATTGGTGAAGTAATCCAAAATAAAGCCAGATTAGTTTGCAAAGGCTACTCTCAAATAGAAGGGATTGATTTTAAGGAAACCTTTGCTCCGGTGGCAAGAATTGAAGCAGTGAGACTATTTCTTGCATTTGTTGCCTTCAAAGATTTCAAAGTGTATCAAATGGATGTCAAATCTGCTTTCCTGAATGGTGACTTAGAAGAAGAGGTGTACATCAAACAACCGGATGGATTTCAGTTATCAGAGCATGGTGATATGGTCTGCAAATTAAAGAAGGCACTGTATGGTCTAAAGCAAGCCCCAAGAGCATGGTATGAGAGGCTAGACAAACATCTTTTGAAGATCGGTTTCAACAAAGGTACTGTTGATAGTAATCTATATTTCCAAATAGATAATGAAAACATTTTGATTGTTGAAGTGTTTGTGGATGATATCATTTTTGGAGGAAGAGATAGTATGTGTAAAACTTTTACAAATCAGATGAAAAGTGAATTTGAGATGTCTATGCTTGGTGAAATAAATTTCTTCTTGGGTCTGCAAATTACTCAAACAAAGAAAGGGATCTTCATTTCTCAGACCAAATATGTGAAAGAATTGTTGAAAAAATTTGGGATGGAAGATTCAAAGCCAATGAATACTCCCATGGCAACTGGATGCAAGTTGAGCAAAGATGATGACTCCCCTAAGGCAGACCAGACAAAGCACAGATCAATGATTGGTGGATTGTTGTATCTCACTCAGACTAGACTAGATATAATGCAGGCTATTGGTCTTGTGGCAAGATTCCAGGTGGATCCCAGAGAATCTCATGTCATGGCAATCAAAAGAATTTTTAGGTACTTAAAAGGAACAATTGAGTATGGCCTATGGTATCTTAGAGATCAGGATTTTTCTCTTCATGCATATACAGATGCAGATTGGGCAGGAGATGTGGATGATAGGAAGAGTACAAGTGGAGCAGCATTCTTTTGGGAAAAAGGTTGGTTTCTTGGCTAAGAAAAAAACAAGAGGCAATATCTCTGTCTACAACTGAAGCAGAATACATTGCTGCAACATGTAGTTGCACTCAAATTTTATGGATGAAGCAGATGTTAAGAGATATTAAAATAGAATATGAGGAGCCTATCACAATTTTCTGTGATAATTCAAGTGCAATAAATATTTCTAATAATCCGGTGTTGCATTCTAAGACCAAGCACATATCTATCAAGTTTCACTTTCTAAGAGAACAAGTGAACAAGGATGAAGTCAGATTGGAGTATGTACCCTCTAAGGATCAGATTGTAGATATCTTTACTAAACCTTTTCCCAAGGACTCTTTTGAGTATCTCAGGGAGAAGTTAGGGTTCATGGCCCCTCCGGTGATGAACTAGGATGCACTGATGTGCATCAGTCCAGTGGATATCACAGTCATATCTTGTGATCTGGATTGGTGATGGGGTGATGCTACTCAGGGGGAGCAGCTAGTATGATTCTGATGTGTTGAAATTGCAAGTATGAGCCTTTTTCCATTGATGTCAAAGGGGGAGAGAAGACATGTGAAAAATAAGTGGCTGTTGATCAAAGGGGGAGAAGTAAAGAAAGAGAAAACATGTGAAGAGTTGTTACTGATAGGGGAGTTGTGACAGAAAGGAGTAGTTCTTGTCTTGATGGTTTTTCACATCATATGTTGCCATCAGTGACAAAGGGGGAGATTGTTGCAAGTATGAGGTTAACCATTGTTGTCATTGATGTCAACATACTCATATTGCATTGATGAGAAGGATTGGATGAGCTATGTGCTGAGGATAATGAGAAAATTAGTCTCAATCAGGAATAGTGAAGAACAATGATGAGAAGAAGGCCAAAGTACTCAATAGGTTGAGGATCAGAACATGCAGATTAAAGGGTTTGTAGATATGAGTCTTGAGATGTTCTAGTTAAGATTTCAGAGGTCCGCATGAAGATATGAAGAAGTTGTGATCGATCAAGTAGAACTGGTTCTAGGTGATGCTCCAGGGTGACAGAGAGCTACAAAAAGGTCCGGTGAGATCTGAAAGTGCATTGTCCTATTCTGCGGATTAGAAGGAGTGTGTGAGATGTCCTTTTGATGTGTCATCCCATTTTGTACATAGTTTGGAGGTCCAGAAGCACCTTTTTTCAGTATGACAGTGGCGATAGACTGTGTTCTTGAAGTTTCGAATGAAGAAGAAAAGAATTCTAGTAAGTAGAGGAAGTGCGGATATACCTGGTCATTCAGACAAGCCTGTGAAGGTTCTTGAATCATGTTGAGGTTGTGTTGTCAGTCCACATTAGTGTTAGAGCCCAGAATTGAAGATATACTTCTGGATGAAGATGTTCTTGTTCAGGCTGGCCGACCAGATGAGTTATTCATCTTGCGAATGTTCTTGTGGATGATTGCCGACTTAGATGATTGTTCCTAAGTTGATGCCTTGTATAAATAAAGGTTTGTGAATTTATTTTAGAGTGTGTTGTGAGAGGATGAGTGTGGTATATCAGAAGAGCGAAAGGCAGAGCAGGAGTGTCTCGGGCTTAAATGGAATTGATCCAGACATGTTAAAGATGTCAATCTCTAGTTCAAGTTTGTAATACTTATGATCTTGTAGACAGTGTGTCTCTTGTAGGCAGTGTGCCTCCTTGTGAGCAATGTGCTCAAGCAGTGATCCCTAATTGGCATGTGCCATCCATTTTTTTCTTATTCTTCTAACAGAGAATAATCCTTGGGTTAATCACCCCGTGGTTTTTCCCTTAACCGGGTTTTCCACGTCAAAATTTTGGTGTCGAATGTGTTGATGTTTATCTGCTCCTATGTTTATGCATTTTACTTTCATAAATGGTTAACTGATATGTTGTTAACTAACAAAGAAGAATCAAGTGTTTGAAGTAGAAGCAAGTTTTTGTACAACTGATTCACCCCCCTCTTAGTTGTGTGCCCTAGATCTAACTTTCTCCTTCTTGCTAATCATCTTTTTGAGTCAAAACAACAGCAACACTGAATTCTCCCCCATACACATACATTATGAAAGATTTAGAAAAATCTAGGTTTCTAAGTATTGGGGCTGTTGAAATGGCTTTCTTGACTTCTTCAAAAGCCTGACTTCCTTCTGCAGTCCATTTGAAAACTAGATTCTTTTTAAGAACAGTGTCATTGGTCTAAATAGACCTACAAAATCAGATATGAATCGGCTAACAAAGTTGATTTTCCCTAGAAAGGATTGAACCGCTTTCTTGTTGACTGGTAGAGATAGGTTCATTATGGCTATAACTCTTTTTGGATCAATAGAGACCCCTTCCTTTGACACTATATGCCCTAAACGTTTACCCTGAGGTACTGCAAAGATACATTTCTTGGGGTTCAAAGATATTCCAAACTCTTGACATTTCTTAAAAATAACCTCTAAATGGTCAAAATGATCTATAGCATTCTTAGAAAAAATAGTGAGGTCATCCAGATAGATCAGAATAATTTTATTTATAAGTTCCCCAAATGCTACATCCATTACACGCTGAAAAGTAGCTCCAACATTTGAAAGACCAAAAGGCATTTTAGCACATGCAAATGTTCCCCATTTTGTAGTGAATGCAGTCTTATGCTGATCTTCATCTGCTAACCAAATATGATTGTATCCTAAAAAACCATCCAACAAGGAAAACCTTTCTGATCCAGCCACAATCTGCAAAATTTGTTCCATAGAAGGCAGGGGATAATGATCTTTCAAAGATGCTCTATTCAGATCCCTAAAATCTACACAGAGTCTTATATCACCATTCTTCTTTCTTACAAGCACCAAGTTTGATACCTAGGTTGAATGCTTGATTGGAAAAATAATCTTTGATTCTAGGAGCTTTTACAGCTCATCCACCATTAAAGGTTCAATTCTAGGATTCAGTGGCCTTTGCTTCTGTCTGACTCATTTAGATCCTTTAGTAAGCTCTATGGTGTGTTGGATGATATCTCTATTATAGCCATGGAGGTCTTCATAGGTCCAAGCAATCACCCTATCATATTTTTCACATAAATCAATCAGCCTTTCCCTTTCTTCTTGGGTTGTAGAATTGCCAATTTTCAACCTTCTTCCTTCACTAACTTGGATCTCAGAATAATCTTCCTTATTTGCCTAAAACCTCCTCCTCTCTAGGCTTGTATCTTCTGGATCAAATAAGTTTTCTAAACTAATCAGCCCTTTAGGGAGTTTATTTGATTTCAGCTAGATAATTTGATCACCATATACTTCCTCAATTTTAGGATGTAATTGATCAGCAAATTCACCTGATTGTTGTAAGAATGAGAGTATTTAGAAATCATTATCAAAAACTTGCCAATTTTGGTCATTATCTGGAATAGATGGTCTTACTATAACTTTAGCTGACTCATTGTTGACTAATAGATCAGTTACTAGGTCAAACTGTGAACCAATTTGTGCCATTCTATCTGCCTTAGAATTTTGGGCTCTGGGAACTACCTCAATATTGAAAGCCTCAAAATCATCTATCAAGTCCCAAATTATGTACCTATAGGATCTCATTCTTACATTTTTGGCTATTGCCTTCTCTCTGATTTGTTTTACCACCAATTATGAATCTCCTCTTACTATCAGATTCTTTATTCCCTTTTTCTTTGCCAACATGAGTCCATGCACCAGAGATTCATATTTAGCATCATTATTGGTACAGGCAAACTGAAAGTGAATGGCTCTTAGAATTTTCTCACCATTTGGGGCAGTAAGGCAAATTCTTGCTCTAGTACCATTTTTACTACTAGCCCCATCAAAATTGAGGGTCTAGATTTCTGAGTTTCTTTCAGATTCTTGACTCTGTGATGCTTCTTTCCTTAAAACATTAGGGATCTCTTGGTCTTCTTCAAATATGACATAAGTACCTAGACCTGTAGAGTCATAATTTCCATAGGGATCACTCTACATCATAGTCAATAACTGATTATTCTCTTCTTCCTGTTGGTCATGTTCAGTCCATTCACCTAACTCTTCAACAAAGATTCTCTCCTCTTTATTCAGCATAGCATGGGATGCTTCTAATTTTGGGGTTGGTTCATTTGTGATATGGTCTTTGGATAATGGCTCAGACAGTATTTTCATCTTTGTCCCATATTTGGTTCTCAGGATGAGGTGTGACCAATCTAGTGACATATAACCTCCTATCTTGGCTATGAAATCTCTCGACAAGCATAAACCAAATGCAGGGGGGATATCTATGACTACCACATCCTAGTTGACAATTATATTGGGGCAAGTATATAGTTGTAATGGAAGTTGTTTGATTTTTCCTATTGTTTGAATAGATTTCCCATCCAACTACATGACCCCTCTTATAAGTGGTTCATATTTTATCTTTAAAGCATCTGCTATTTGCTTTGGCATTACTGTAGTACTGGCCCCAGAGTCTATCATTGCATTATGCAGCAATTTTTTCCCAACTATAAAAGTCAAATAAAAGGGATCTGGTTTAGATTTACCTACCTCGGGTGCATTGTTCAACAAATCTATTGTCTATAGAGGTACAATATCTTTGGGCTGAAGTTTCCCTTTATCCATAGCTCCTCCCTTACTACCAGTGTGTTTAGGGGCCTCTTGACCTTGTAGAGCTTCTTGTAACAGTGTCTTCTGCTCAGGAATAGCTAACATATCCTAGATTGATACATGTGTTGGAGTTCTTTTTAGCTGGTCCACCATATTCACAGGTCCTAATGCTTGGGTCTTTGAATAATAAGGGTACCTTGTCTTTTCTATAACCTATCGTGAGGCTACTTGATTCTGCACAGGCTGAGGCATATCTTGCCTAGAGACTGTGTTGTGATGATTTTGAAATGGAGGAGCTCCCACGATCTCATTATTAGTGACTTTGGGCTGCTCCATCATTCTCCTCTTTGATCTAGTATAATAGTCTAACTGTACTGATGGTTTCTTTGAAGTAGTTGCCTCATTCAAGAACACTAAATCTTCTTCTTCAATCCATGAAAATAAAGCATGTTCAGGGGCTATTTCCTCTTCCTGTTGTATGGACGTCCCTTGCATCTGGGCCACCATTACTACATTTTGAACATCAGGGGACTGATATGGTGGGGTGTTAGAAGTTGAGAATTGTCCTTCTAACCCCCTCTATTCTACTATCTTTTGCTGCAGATTATCTCTGGGACAGTTTCTGGGCATATGGGCATTGTTGCAGGGAAAGCACCAAGCATTTGTGTCATCTGCTAAGTTATTTTGTCCTGGAACTATTTCCCTGTTGGGATTATGAGGGACAATTTGTAGAGGTGTAGGGACTGAAACCAACTGGTTTGAAGGCTAAGGATTAGTTTGCCTTTAAGGACCTTGATATTGATTTGGTTGAAAGGGAGGCCTATTTCCTTGATAACCTTGATAAGGGGGCTTTGGATAGGGATTTTGTTGTCTCTTTAGATTAATTATCTCATTTGAGAAGGTTCTTAGAATATTCTTGACATCATCCATTTAAGATGGTTGAGCAAAGGTGGTTGCCTTAGCAGGTTGTTGCGGTACTGGAAATGAATACATGGACATAGGTGGAGCTGTAAGATTAGGAGCTTCTTGTGGCAAAGGTAGGGTAATTTATGGGAACATGGGCATAGGAGGTCTTGGGGGCAATTTTCCAGCATCTATCAAGTTATTTTTAGCCTTGACTGGCAACTCATATGCTTATGGTAGTGTCTGACCTCCAAGAGACTGAATCATTACTAATATATCAGAGTTTAAATCTTTGAGGTAAAACACAATAGCCATACCTGATAATGGTCTTGCTGTAGCAGGAATTCTATCCCAGGTCTTTTGAAATCTTGAGTTGAAATCTGTCATGGCCTCCTATGGTGCCCTTTTGATAGTGATCAATTGTTGCAACAAGGAAGATTTATCACCTTTCTCTTTAAATCTTGCAAACAAAGTGTCCCCAAGCTGATCCCATGTAGATATTGTATTTGGAGTGAGAGATCTATACCAGTCCAGAGCCTTTCCTTTGAAAGAGGCTAATAGCAGTCTTATGGCCACATTCTATTGAGTGATAACTTGTACTGCACACACATTAGATACATCTTGCAAATTCTCTTCAGGTGTCTTGAAATCTTTTCCACTGAACTTAGGTAGAGCCTTCAAAGCATTGGCTGGAATAGCATCCCAAGTTGCTGTTGGTACTAGGAGGATAAGAGGACTACCAATATTCCAATTGGCATAGCTCCTTGGAGGTATAGGTGCTCCCATATTTATTCTTTGTGCTACTGCAACCTGATTCACTCTTCTCCTTGGAGTAGCTACTAATGGTGGTAAAAGAATGCCCAGATTAGTAGCAGATTGAGCTCTTGTTGTAGGTCCACAACTCTAGCTCCTTGTTACTCTCTGGCTCATATGATCTTGACAGAAACTTCAAGAAAAGTCCCACCGGGCGTGGCAAAAAACTGTTGATGTATAAAATTGCATAGGTTCTAACACCAACATGGGAAGTTTCAAGAATGTGGAACTTGCTACTTGAAACAACCTCTAGATTTTAAAGAAGCTGGCTCTTCTCTATTTAAAATGGGTTTTGAGTAAAGGGTAAGACGTTAATAGGATTACAAATACAATTAAGCAAATCTAACTATGGCGATGCCCCTAAGTAAAAGTATTCCCTTCAAATTAAGTACAGTGAAACTATTCTCAAGATTCAATTATATTAAAGAGAAGATATTGCATGATTAACATAAACAGATGTAATGAATATAATCAAAGGCTCAAAACCAGACACTTTGCAATGACACATATAATATCAACCAAGGCACAGAACAGAGTTCTTCTCATCAATTTTCCAACAACATAAAAGGCACAGATACATGCATAGATACATTAACTTTCTTATCAAGAATAACAAAATAAAGGCAAAATGACATCAACTAGTCACAACAAAGTATCTGACTTCTCTTTTAGATTTTGACTACGAACTTATAAAAAGTATATCTCTATTTTTGTCTCTGTGTGTGTCGATCTATTACAAATACTACATATTTATAATCATAGATCTGACTCTAGATTGTTTATAACAACTGAATCCCAATGGCCCAATAGAACTAAAGATAACTGGAAGTCCCCGGTGGTTACAATCCTTTGAATCTTTAACGGCCATCCCCTCTTGTAAGCTCTTTGGCTGGGGCAAAATATATGTGACACACCTCCTTTACTGAGACATAGACACATGGCGAGACCTGCGCACTTTGAAACTTGAAACATTACTGTGACAAATGGTAGCATCCGCATCAACCTAGAAACACCTTTGCTTTTAGGAATGAACAAGAAAATGACACTTGTCATGTTTCGCAGCCTTCAAGACCTTATACATGTCCTTTTCCTCAAAGCCCTTAAAAATGTGTCTTTAAGCTCGGGCAACCTCCTCTGTTGACATCTGTTGCAAGCCACATCATTTAATATGAGACACATTAAAAGATGGGACCCACAACCTTGGCGCTCACTAGCCTTCAAAGGGAGAAAATTGGGACAGATGGTAGCTTCCACAAGCACACTAACTAACACGTGGTGGCACCCACAACACTTCTTGAAACTAATAAAACTTTTGAAACTTTCCACGAAAGCTGACACTTGGCATAACCCGCATAAAACTATAGAAGCTTTAAGTTTCTCGTGAAAAAGGGTCATAAACAAAAACAACTCTATCTCTGTAACCACCACGTGGTGACCTCCATAGGCTTGAAACTAAACATTACTGTGGCCCACCATCTTTCATACTAGCATCAACATGATACGGAAAGAAACATGCAACAACATCTACAGCAAAATAAAAAGACACGCAACGCCCTCCGCACAAAGCATTAGAAACTTTAGGGGCTATCTCTGCAAGCTACACATGGCAACACCCGCAGCACTACTGAAACTTGAACATATTGAAACTATCTACTACGTGGCGTGCTCTGCACAAAAATTAATATTTGAAACATTACTATGGCCTTAACTGTGGCTTGACACTTAGCGAATTCTACACAAAGCATAAGAAACCTACATAGCGATACCTTTGAAACTCGTATAGAAACAAAAAGGGACCTGCATAGCAAGATTTGAAACCTACGGACTAAGCTATGACTGAAACAAAATGTTGAGTCTCTGACACTCTACAACAATGAAATAACATAATACAAACACATAGATAATCAATAGAACTACAACTTGAAAGAATTATGATTTGAAAATAAAATGAGACCTTCAAACATCCACAATTTTCAAAGCAAGTGATTAACTTGATGGATTATATAGACCCAATTGGTTTTACCTACAAGGGTATCTAGAAGAGTAGATTTTCAAGACCTAGAGGCCTCCATGAGAGCTATTAAGGAAATCCCTAAAAAATTTTCATGGAAACTATGGGTAAACCCTTGCCTTAGTAGTATTAAGTGAAAATGCTTTATCATAAACTTAAAACGTAACATTGTGAAAGAAAATTGGATGGAAACATATTATATATCATTCTATAGGAAGATTGTAATAGGGCATCTAGTTAACTTTTGACATAATTCAAACTCTACTTCTTCATAGTTTCAATAGAATGTCTTGACAATACACATTGAGATACACCAGAGAAGCCTACTAAGAAGAGTTATGTTCATCACAACTCATATTTGTCTTTTTCTCCTCTACAACTCCTCTTTTGGGGTTGTCTACAACTTGTTTTGGAATTCTTGAATTAAGACAAACAATGACAATGAAAGTAGCACAAATTGTTGACATTCCTAGCTCTATATGTTATTAATGGTCAAGCTCACAAAAAATGATAAGAAAGGGATCATCGTAGTTCGTGGTTCATTGTGATAGAAAATGACAAGGTAGAAATGCTAAAGTAAGTGGTTGTTGTGGGCCCCATCATCATAGCATATGCATATAATTTTGTATGGAGAATATGGAAAAGGTATGATATTGTATGTTAGAATCATGAAATGATGCCTTAGACATGCAACTATTAAAGCACACAAACATTTTAAAGAAGCCTAGAGGTTTAATCAGCCTTGACCACACTAAGTAGAAGTTTAGAACTTCGAGCCTAAGACTAGAAGTTGATCTAGATAGGCTTGGAAATGAGGCCAAATATTGTAATATATGTGGTGTACGAAAGTAACTACTTCCTTTAAAGAAAATTTGTTAGTATAAATCTCTCCTTTAAATTAGGGTTCGAACTCGATGGACCACAATATTCTATTTTGGCTTATTACAACATCCTTAAAATGGATCAATAGTAAGGAGCTTCTTCATACATGTGGATTACACTAATCTACAAAGTCATGTATAATTTTCAAAATATATGTTGTTTTTTAGATAGATGTATTTAAGATATCTATACTAGTTTACTTAAGAGCTAATTTATAGTTTTATTTAAAATAAATAAATATCAGCTCTAAATATATTTTTTAACATGGTAAGGATATGATGGTCCTTATTTATATTAAATTATTGATGGTAAAAATTAGTATAAATATATACTTATATTATATTGTAATGAATATAATAAAACTATATAAATATAATTTAATTAACATATTAATTGACATAATATATTATATTAATGAAAAGTTGAAATTATTACAATTCTCATTTGAAAATTTACAACATTGCAAGACAAAACAAAAATCTTATTACAAAATAAATTATATTGTTACAATATTTCAAAGGCAAGAACCATGGCACTCTTAAAAATTACGTGTTTTTGAATACACTTCAAAAATATAATATAGAAAGGGTTAAAACTTTTACAAACCCTTGTTCCACTCTTTGTTATGGTTATAATACATATCCCTTTCAACATTATTATTGTTCGGGACCCCACAGTTCCCTTGCTAATTTAGCAAGCAACTATATTATTCAACTTACAATAATTCTAGCTGGGAAAGCTCCAACTCTCTACTTCCCCACCCAATTTTAAATCTTGTAAAATCCTATTACTCCAATAGTATCTTTCTTTTGTTAATAATACTGGCACTTGCACTGAAAGGAGATGCAATGATTACGTCAATTGTAATTTATATAGATTGCCCTATAAATTTGAAAACAACATTGGGTCAATAGAGAAGCCTAACATTGTATTAAAGGTGTTAAGTTCAAGTCATAAGTAATCTATAAGAAATTAATACAACATCAAAAGTAATTCCTAATCAATTGTTAAAAAAGTTTAGACTTGTTAATATAAGATAAAGTCTAAAAATTAAATAATTATATTTAAAAAATTGTTGGACAAGGGCACATAGTAGAGCATACATTTCATCTATCATGTATTGTATCATTGACACATGATGCAAATATCCTAGCTCTTATCTTAACAAAGGTGGAAATCCAAGTCAGGACCACATGCCAGTCAAATTCATCAAAATGTATGCAACATGATAGGGTAAATGTTGTGCAAACTTCAAAATTAGCTTCATTCCCAATGAATTTCTAGAACATTATCTAGGGGCTATAGAAATTTATTGGTCAGTCATATGTTAGACCATCAACTAATGTACTTGTTGGTCAAATTACCCCAAATGAAACTCAAATTAGCATGTGGTGTCTATATTGCCACATTTGGAGTACAAGGTAACACGGATATTTATAAAAACCACTCTAATTAACTTGAATAAAATAGTATTATTCTATTAAAATAGTGCAAAAAAAGGGAAGAAATAAAATTTCCCGAGAAATATTACAACTTATGAAATAAACTTTCATAAATATAATCAAATAAGATTCATTACATTAGTTAATCAAATAGCTTAATAAAAAGGACTCAAGCCTTTACAAAATCTAGCCATATAGGCTCATAACACAGAGAATCACACCATATAATGTCTTTAATACCATACCTTATCTTCGACACTAAATTTGACAGAGAGCATCATCAAGGCAATTTACTGCCTAGCCACAAGTCTCATGCCTCCCTAATCTTACTCCTATTCAAAGAATCCCAACCCTTCGCGAGGCGTCTAGTAAACTAAAGTTGGCATGCATGAAGGAGTCTGGTGCGGCATGATATATCTATCATCTCTACCATGTGTCAAATGTATACTAATCAAATATCATGATATGGTAGAGAGAAAAATATAAAACATCAAATAGTAACTATTACTAATTTGACTAACAAGATTTGGCAAAACCATAATTTTTTTTGGTGTTCGGTAAATAGGTTAAAAATAGAAACCTACCCTTTTTTGTAGCTCCATATTTGGCACCCATCCATACTCTTTCTCTAACTCATCATATAGAAAAGCAGGAATACATTCACAACATACAACATCCAACGTTGCAACCAAGATCGCAAGAAAGGTAACTTATGCAATTTATCATGCATCTTATCAAGGAAGCATTCAAACAATTGAAGTACAAACACAAACATATAGTTGAAAACATAAATGGTTTGTATCAGGGCTTAAATTTGACAGTTGTATAGTTGTATTTAGACATTTTAGCTATAAAATACAACTAAAATTTTGAAAAAGCCGTATCATATGAAAGTAAAGATTTTGGACAAACTGTCAAAATTTATATAGGATTATGATAATATATATATTTGGTTTTTATATAATTTACTTATACTAATGTATGTCATAGTATTTTAAAGGCACTATTGAATAGATAATTGTCATAAAAAAATTGCTTGATAGGTAAGGTTGACTGTCAAATTTAAGCCCTGGTTTGTATGAACAATCAAAATCCAAAAAGCATTCATGAAAATATGATATTCCTTAAGTCAAGTCATAGATTGATAATTTCACATAATTTGTTCAAGTGGGTACACAACCCTTTCTAGGGTCTAGCCCTCCAGACAGTTTCTCGTCGGTTGCCACCCACTCATGTGAAATAGGGATAGATTTCCAAAAGAGATAAAATATTCAAACAAAATATTAAACATATAGTTAAAAGGAAATAATTGATTTGAAGTGTGTCTAATAAGATTCACAAGACACTCATGGCATAACACTAATCCAAATAAGTTGACTTCAGTTTCCATACATAAGATGAATTTTACAATTAAGCTAAACACATTGCCTTACCTAATTCCCTTGCACATGCATCAGGTGAAAGGTAAGTCATTTCATCCATTATATATTTAACCTACATTCTTTATCTTTTTTGTTTACATTAGTGTGAAAGGTTCAATCTCATATAAGAGAAGATTCTTCATGTAAAACAAGGTAACATGAAGAAGGCATGAAGTAATTTAGAGAGTACAAACACTAAGAGGGAACAAGAAGAAATCAATCCTATTTTTTTCTTCTACCATAATCCCATCTCACACATAACATGTTAAGCTCTAACCATGGAAAAGGACTAAAATAACAACTTGGAGCCTAATCACCAAATTCCTTAATCAAAACTTTTGCACTCTGATAAATATAGTTATCATCTTGAATGGCTAAGGTTCATCTTCATGAAAAGTCTTGAGAGCCAATGTATCTAACATGTTTTAGCTTGAAACCCTTGTTATTTAAGCTAGGGTAATAATTCACTACCTACAACTTTTTGCATTCAACAAGAAAACCTCACTCCTAAATCATTAGTTAAGATATCTTACCTACGAAGAACATGATTAAAAAGGATAGCATGAAATTACCAAGATCCTATTTGAAATCTAAAATCTCATGTTGGGTATATAAAGCCCAACAGACACCTTTTTCTCTTCATTTCCTTTGACCATTCCTATTCCCTCTTGAAGGCATATTATTATATGAAAAAATGTAATTCATTATTCAGTCTAAAGATTGTATGAGCTGCAGCATAATGTATGTTTGTAAAACATAGACTAATAAAGGAATTCCCCTACTTATTTGTGGATGTAGCCTATAAGGTGAACCACGTTAAAAACTTGTCTTTCTTTTTATCTATGTGATTGCCAGTATTCTTGTTGTTTTTATCTATTGTCAATTCTCCAACAATTGGTATCGGAGGTCGGTGAAGGAGTTATTTGGAAAATTTATGATGAATTTCTAGAAATATGGAAGAGGCAGATAAATGGAATATTGAAAAATTTTCAAGATAGAACTCAGTTTGTGGAAGCTTCAAATTCATGCCTTGTTGATTCAGAAGGACCTTGCTATTACACTGCAAGGGAAGGAAAAGAAGTCAGAGAAGATGTAGAATGCTGACTAAGATGTTTTGGACCAAAAGGTAGCTGTAACTATTATTCTTTCACTGTCTAGCAATGTTCTTTTCAACGTTACCATGGAAACAACACCAAAATAAATATGGGATAATCTATGTGATATGTATGAAAGAGCCTTAGCAACAAATCAAGTTTTCTTGTTGAAGAAATTGGTCAATTTGAAGTTGAAAGAAGGTAATAGCATGTCAAACCATTTAAATGAATTCAATGTTGTGATCAGCCAATTAGTCTCTGTAGATGTCAACTTTGAAGAAGAAATGAGAGTCGTGTTGCTTTTATGCTCTCTTCCTGATAGCTAGGATAGTGTGATAATGACAATCAGCAATTCAGTATTCGGAAGAAGGAGATCCCATGAAGGGGAGGACAAGAAAAAAGAACCAATGTTGAGATATGATGATGTTGCTGCAATACTTCTCAATGAAGATATGAGAAGATGGCAAAACAAAACAACTGGAGATGCCTTGACTGTTGTCAATAGGGGAAGGAGTCAAGATAGAGGCATAAATAATAATAGAAGAAGGTCCAAATCTACAAGAAGGTCAAAGTCTAGGGGCAAAATGGTGATTGTTGGTTCTGTGGCAAAGAGGGTTACACAAAAAAGAATTGGTGGTCATAAAAAAGGGCACAAGAAAAATTAAAGGACAGCAAAGCCAACACTACATATGACAAAGATGCAAGTATTCTAGTTTTATCAACAAGTGACACTACTGTAGATTCATGAGTGTTAGATTCTGGTGCCTCTTTCTATGCTTCTCCATGCCGAGAGGTTTTCACAAACTATCAAGAAGGTAAGTTTGGAAGAGTTTATCTTGGTGATAATAAAGCATGTGAAATAATAGGCAAAGGTGATGTGATGTTACAATTGAAAAATGGAAACAAATGGATTTTGAGGGATGTAAGACAAGTTGCCACACTGAAAAGAAATTTGATATCCGTAGGCCAACATTATGCTCAAAGGTGTAACATCAATTTCTCCTTAGATTCTTGGAAGGTAACCAAGGGAGCCTTGGTGATTGCAAAAGGAAACAAAGTAGGCAGTCTATATGTTCTAGAGAATAAGGCTGAAGTGGGAGCTACAATGATGGTTGTGGATAGTGGTATGGAGCTTTGGCATAAAAGGCTCGGACACATGAGTAAAAGAGGACTTTAAGTTATGCTAAGGAGGGATCAACTTCCTGGTTTGAAGTCTGTTGACTTGGAAATGTGTGAGCATTGCCTCTATGGAAAATAAAGATGGACCAGCTTCTTGACAACTGGTCATGACAAGAAATCTACACCCTTGGAGCTTGTGCACTCAGATGTTTTCAGTCCTACGGAGGTAACCTCCATTGGAGGAGCTAATTACTTTGTTACTTTTCTTGATGATTGTACTAGAAAAGGATGGATTTACATGCTCAGTATAAAATTAGAAGTGTTTAAAAAATTTAAAACTTTTAAAGCCATTGTTGAGAATCAAATTGGGCACAAAATAAAATGTTCAAAAATACATAATGGTGGAGAATTTTGTTCTTTGGAATTTGATACCATTTGTGTAGATAATGGTATTCGTAGGATTAAGATAGTTCCTTTCACCCCTCAAGAGAATGGTGCAACTGAGAGGTTGAACATAACAATTCTTGAGAGAGCTCGATGTATGCTCTCTAATGCTGAATTAGGAAAAGAATTTTGGGCAGAGGCTTGTAATACAACTGTCTACTTGATCAATCTAGCTTCTTCATCTTGATTGGATTTTGATATTCTGGAGGAGAGATGGATTAGGAAACAAATCTCTTACAATCATCTATGTGTGTTTGGTTGTGAAGCCTTTGCTTGTGTTCCAAAGGAGCAGTGAACGAAGTTAGATCCCAAATCAAAAAAGTGTTATTTATCAGTTATGGTGAGGAACAATTTGGTTTTATACTTTGGCATCTAATTGCCAAAAAGTTTACTCACAGTAGGGATGTTGTTTTTAATGAAAAGGTGTTTCTAGGTCTGCAAAAACATGGATCATCATCAGATGAATATGTACATGTTGATATGTTTGAAAATGGCACTAATATGATTTAAGAAACATAAGGGAAATTAAATGTGGCACCAAACAGTGGGAATGATTTGTAGTCTTTGCCTCCAAATGCAACACAATCTATGTAACAAAATTTGAATTCAAGTATGCCAATTTCTATTTCATCTGGTAATGATAATAATTGTATGCAAATCTCACAAAAGTTTTTTCATCAGCAACCAATTCACACGTTGCAAGCTCCTTTGCAAACTCCATCTACATCTTTTTCATTACCCATCCTTGTGTAGCCATATTATATACCACAACCTCTTTTAGACTCATCATAGTCATTGACAGACTCAACAAGAGACTTGCACATTCCAATGTACATTCCAGTGCTACCTATTGACTTTTTCACACAATCTATGAACTTCCCTTCACATAGAGTGATGCATTCCTTGGTAAATCCCACGTTTTCTTTGCAAAGTCCCAGCTTTTCATTACAAAATCCAACATTGCCTTTGGTTACTCCCTCATAGACTCTGGAAAATGTTTTGCGTCATATAAATTCCACTCATCCTCTTGATATTTTAACATTGTATGTCAGATTTTCAATGTAGCTATATGAGGGCCCCTCATAGTTTTTCGTTTCAACACAGCCTATAGTGAATTTAAGGAGTATGCCAAGTTTGGGAAGTTTGGTATCAGACCTTTCACAATAAAATCTTGAACATAGATTTATGTACAAGCATAGGGCAGTTTGCCTGAACAAAATACTCTTCTTGAAGAGGGTACTTTGACAAAGCAAGCACCTCAATTGAGGAGGTCTACCCAATAGAAATGGCTTTAGGTAAAATTTGGCGATTATGAATTGTTACTTTCTGATCATCCAGATTTATTGCTATATGATCAAGCCAAGCCAGAAAAATTTAAAGATGCTTGTAGAGACAAATAATGCATAGTGGATGGTAGCAATGCAAGAAGAAATAGATTCTCTAATGGCTTATCACATAGGTGGGAATTTGTAAAGATTTTTCCAAATCATAGAGCTTTGAAAATTCAATCTATGATTTAAGAAACATAAGGGAAATTAAATGTGGCACCAAACAGTGGGAATGATTTGTATTCTTTGCCTCCAAATGCAACACAATCTATGTAACAAAATTTGAATTCAAGTATGCCAATTTCTATTTCATCTGGTAATGATAATAATTGTATGCAAATCTCACAAAAGTTTTTTCATCAGCAACCAATTCACACGTTGCAAGCTCCTTTGCAAACTCCATCTACATCTTTTTCATTACCCATCCTTGTGTAGCCATATTATATACCACAACCTCCTTTGGACTCATCATAGTCATTAACAGACTCAACAAGAGACTTGCACATTCCAATGTACATTCCAGTGCTACCTATTGACTTTTTCACACAATCTATGAACTTCCCTTCACATAGAGTGATGCATTCCTTGGTAAATCCCACGTTTTCTTTGCAAAGTCCCAGCTTTTCATTACAAAATCCAACATTGCCTTTGGTTACTCCCTCATAGACTCTGGAAAATGTTTTGCGTCATATAAATTCCACTCATCCTCTTGATATTTTAACATTGTATGTCAGATTTTCAATGTAGCTATATGAGGGCCCCTCATAGTTTTTCGTTTCAACGCAGCCTATAGTGAATTTAAGGAGTATGCCAAGTTTGGGAAGTTTGGTATCAGACCTTTCATAATAAAATCTTGAACATAGATTTATGTACAAGCATAGGGCAGTTTGCCTGAACAAAATACTCTTCTTGAAGAGGGTACTTTGACAAAGCAAGCACCTCAATTGAGGAGGTCTACCCAATAAAAATGGCTTTAGGTAAAATTTGGCGATTATGAATTGTTACTTTCTGATCATCCAGAGTTATTGCTATATGATCAAGCCAAGCCAGAAAAATTTAAAGATGCTTGTAGAGACAAATAATGCATAGTGGATGGTAGCAATGCAAGAAGAAATAGATTCTCTAATGGCTTATCACATAGGTGGGAATTTGTAAAGATTTTTCCAAATCATAGAGCTTTGAAAATTCAATGGGTGTATCGATTGAAAGAGGAAGGAGGCCTGAAACAGTACCAAGCTAGACTGGTCATGAAGGGATATGATCAGCAAAATGGGATAGACTTTAACAAAATCTTCTCACCAGTTGTCAAAATGACCACCATTCGCACAGTTTTGGGATTGGCGGTGGTCTATGATCTTGAGTTGGAACAACTCGATGTGAAGACTACATTTCTACATGGAGATGTTGAAGAGGAATTGTAAATGGAGCATCCTAAAAGTTTTAGAAAATAGGGGCAGGACCATTTATATTGCAAGTTGAAGTGAAGTTTGTATGGGCTCAAGCAAGTCCCAAGGTAGTGGTACCTTAAATTTGATAGCTTCATGGTTGAGCATCACTTTACATGTTGTGAATCTGACCCATGTGTTTACTACAAGAAGCTTCCTAATGGTGAGTTTGTTCTACTATTTCTTTATGTTGATGACATGTTGGTTACTGGCACTAGTATGAGGATAGTTCATGAATAAGCAACATTTGGCCCAACAATTTGCAATGAAATATTTAGGGGCAGCGAATAAGATTCTTGGCATGACTATAATCAGGGACAAACAAAAGAGAGAAATCATATTGTCTCAAGAGAAGTATATTGACAAAATCTTAGACAAGTTCAACATGAAGAATGCCAATCATGTTAGTACTCCACTGGCTAATCAATTTCATTTATCATCAGCAATGTGTCCCAAAACTAAAGAAGATCAAGAACACATGAAGGGTGTTCCTTATTCATCAGCAATTGGGAGTCTCATGTATGCCATGGTTTGTACTCGTCTGAATATTGCCCATGTAGTGGGAGTTGTGAGTAGATTTATGAGCAACCTAGATAAACCTCATTGGTAGGTGGTATAGTGGATATTATGGTACCTGAAAGGTATTTCATATCATGTTTTGTGTTTTGGAGGATAGGATACTCAGCTGTGAGGTTATGTTGACTCTGATATGGCTAGAGACTTGGAAAAATAGAGGTCTACAATAGGTTATGTGTTCATACTTGTCAGGGCTACAATTAGTTGGGTTTCACAGTTGCAACAAGTGGTTGCACTCTCAGCTACCAAGGCTAAATATATTGCTCTCATCGAAGGAGCAAAGGAGATGATATGGTTACAATAGTTATTGGAAGAATTATGATGCAAGTAATCTATTTTCACTTTGTTTTGTGATAGTAACAATGCTATTCACTTGGCAAAGAACTCCACCTTTCATAATAGAACCAAGTGTATAAAGCTATGATATCATTTTATTTGACATGTACTTGAAGAGGGCAAGTTACAGGTGGAGAAAATTGATACCAAAGTGAAACCCGTTGATGCATTGATGAAGGTAGTACCAAGGGAGAAGTTTGAGTTTTGTAGAGCTTCTCTCGGCATTATCAAGATGTGACAATAAGATCAAAGTAGGGGAATGTCTGATATGTTGCAGTAGTCGTTGATCTTCAAGCAGGAGATTGTTGGGTATATGAAGCCCAACGGACACCTTTTTCTCTTCATTTCCTTTGACCATTCGTATTCCCTCTTGAAGGCATATTATTACACGAAAAATGTAATTCATTATTCATTCTCAAGATTGTATGAGCTACAGCCTAATGTATGGTGTAAAACAAAGACTAATAAAGGAATTCCCTTGCTTATTTGTGGATGTAGCCCATAAGGTGTACCACGTTAAAAACTTTTGTCCTTTTTTCATCTGTGTGATTGTAGTATTCTTCTTGTTTTTATTTGCTATCAATTCTCCAACATCTCAAGCCTAATCAATAAAGATTAACAAAGATATAAAACATCAACCAAAAGTCACAAGACTAATAATTATAATTCACCTTGCTAATTACTATCATGAGATCAATATAATACAATGCATTATTAGCTCAAACCTATCGTTAATGACTTAACTTGATAAATAATTTCAAATCTAAGGTATTTGCCAATATGTCGATACTTTGAACTTCCTACCAGTGGATGAATGATCACATTTAAATGCTAGGATGAATTTTTAAACTAATCTCCTTAATGAATAAAAGCACAAGCTATTCTTTATCAATCCTTCATATTTTAAGTATTTTTATATAGGTCAAGAAGTATTCATAACTAATAACAATAAAAGTTATACAAGCCATATTTCCCTTTTTTCAAATAAAGATACAAGACATTTCTAACATATACAAGTTCAAAATGCCATCTATATGTACATTCCAATTTTATCTAAAAGATTGAACATTCTATTCTAAACCTTAATCTTCTCTTCCTTATCTTAAAAGAAATTATTTTAATAAAGCTAAAAAGAAACCTACGAATTCCATGATATTTTAACAAATAGTGTAAACAAAAATTACAGGTAAAAAGAAGGAAACCTAGGTTGACAACATGCATAAAGAACAATACACAGATAAAGCATGTGATATGTTTGACATAATGCCTCAAAAAGATAACATTTAACAGAAAATACTGTATGCAGGATATGTGCAACATGGATTGCAAGCAGATGTAATGCCAAGTTCTATGACCTTTGCTAGCATCCTCACTGCATGTGCCAAAATGGAAGCTTTAGAACAGGGTAAGGCATAATGGAAGGCGAGTTTTTGTTAGATATTAAAGTTGGAAAAGCTCCCATAGACATATATGCAAAATGTGGAAGCACAGATAAGACACTCAAACTGTTTGACTGAATGCCTCAAAGAGATGTCATCTTTATGGTTCACAATGATTGCACATTTTGAATTTGCAAGAAAGCTCTCAAATCTGTAATGCAGCATGTTTTCAATCATTAGTTTCCCTTATTGCATTGCAAGGTTGACTTCCTTGATGATGCTGGCTACCTTGAGGACACCCTAAACTTTATCATATGCAAGGTGAAATACAACAGCAGTGATATCAATATTTGATTTGATTATAAGTGGAAATAAAATAGAATGGAAAGTGATAAACTAAACCCGCAACCTTGGTCTTCTCAGCAGCAAATAGGGAGTAAGAAAGCAAGAAACATTAAATATAATCAATTCTTGGAAAGAATAAAAGGATGTGGCAAATTGTGCCCTAAGATATTTCAAAAATTGAAACAAGATACTCAAAAAGAGATTTGAACTGATAATATTGTTATCGCCTACATGAGCAATCTGGTTTCATGTATTTAGATATGCAGGCCCTTTCCCAAGAGTTGAAAAAATTATAACACTTTTGGCCCCTGTAGTTAAAAAATGCTAAAGTCAATTAAGGTGCAAGTGTCTTCGTATATACAAAGGTGTTTGTATATGCATGTAGGTCAAAATGTACATTGGCAGGCTCGTGAAATCTCTATCGGCCTCCAAAAAATGGTAAAATTTTGAGTTATATGCATTATAAATGCATATCAGGTTCAAAAGGAGGATGTACAAGGGCGGAATATACATTGAAGATTCCAGGAATATTCACTGCTTGCATATTGGGTTGCATGTATATTTGGTTTGTATGTTCAGACATACAACAGTTAGATACAAAGAAAAGATACATTGTAGGTATATTCCGTGGAAGATTCCCGTTTGTATGTTCGGCATACAGTGGAAATCTACATTGAAAAATATACAAAGGACTAGCGTACATACGTTTGCTACAGTGCAGCAGAGATGCATTTGGTGGGGCCCGCCACAGTTTCATACAAATAGTTTTGTACATGTTAAATATACAAGGGATGAATGTATGTGGAATATTCTGAATAGATTCCCTGCTTGTATGTTTGTGTTTGTATATTTGGCATACAAACAAAATATACATTCGGGCATACAAGTGAAATATGCATTCCGGACTCGAAGGAGAAGTCAGATGCGGCGGATAAGTTTTTGAGATCCGCCTTGTATATATGAGGCGATGGATGCAAGCAAAAGGATATACAACCCGGATACAATGGAGGAATGAAATACAATGAGTAAATATTTCAGGTCCGTGGGTTGTATAAGGTGCTTGTATATGCCGATATACAAGCCGATGTGCAATGAAAAGGATACAAGCCGGATTTGAGCCGATTCTCAAATTGTTCTATAAAATTTGAGGTCCGACTTGTATATATGGTGCTTGTACATGCATTTGCATGTACAAGGTGATAAGAGCAAAATGGACATGCAAGCCAGACCGATTAGAATTTTGATTTGCTTTATAACAGTTTGGGGTCCGCTTGTATGATGAAGAGTTGTATATGCATTTGCTCTTGCATATACAAAGGGTTTTTGGCAGGTGAACAGTGGCGGTTGTATATGCATATGCTTTTGCATATACACAGGTGAAAAAGGCAAAATGAAGAAGGAGAAGTCAGCGATAGGAGCATGAGGTGCCTACGTGGCATGTTTTCACTGGTTGGTGACTTTTCAAGGTGTTTTGAGCCGTTTATTTCAGCGATAGGGGTGGATCGATGGCTAGTTTTGTATTTTGCTGCAGTGATGGGTTTCTTTGTATCTATGGCCGCGTTTGGGTAGGGAAAACTCCAGTGACATGCCACTGAGGGTCTGTGGGTAGCTGAGCAATAATGATGACATTTACAAGATTTGGGTCGATGATGGACGGGTCAACAACCTGATTGAAGATGAATGTCCTTGAACAGCGGTGCGGATCCCAATTCCATCTACCCATTCCTCTTTGTCTCCCCACAGCGTTGAATATTTGGGAGCACCATTCCTCATGCATTAAATCTGGTGAAATTTTGATTTGCCTTGTAATTAATTTTGTCGTGTACATAGTCTTGGTATAGAAGGCCAAACTGTGTTACTCATTGGTTGTTGAAAATTGGACAATTTTTTGGTGCTGTAAGGGGATACGACTTCATTGGTGGCTCTGTCTTTGCTGTCTTGTGAGTTTATGAGTCTCATGTTGTATGTTTAATGCATAAATTCACTAGTTTCATGTTGTTTTATATGAAAAATGCTCCGTGCATGTGCTTAATCATTTGTCTCCAAGTTGTGGGCATATTCTTTCTTTTAAATCAGGATAACTAAGTGTTGTTAAGATTCAAGAATATAGTTTTTCTATATTGAATGTTTAATCTCCTACTTTTGTTCAAGGAACAAATTAAATGTTTCAAGTTGACCATTGAGAAAGTGTGTTGCAGCAGGGATACCATTAAGTATGAATGATCAAGCACCTAGTTTTTGGGAAGTATCTATAAGGTAGGTGCTAAACAATCCCCTTGAAACTCAGTCATCACTATAGGTTTATGTGTACATGTGCATGTGTATGTCTACTGACTCCGAGCCTAGGATAGGCACCAATCTGGTCCCGTATTGAGGTTGCATTCCAAGTCCTAGTTTTGCATCCAAACATAAAAATCCAACTCAAACTTTAAATACAAACCTTTAGGATTTTTTAGAAGTAGTTTTAGGACCCAAAATCCTCTGTCTACAACTGAGCATAGGCCCAAAGCTAGCCCTTTTGCACTTATTCCATAGTTTTGGTTTGCATCATAGAGGATTTATCTGCTTCACTTCAACATCCGAGTAGTTTCATGAGCATATGTTGTAGATGTTGAATAGGGAATACCCCCCTTGGTTCTGCAGAGCCTAAAGAAGAAGAGGAGATATCTATAGAGTCTATCTCCTATACTGTTAGCCGCTGGCCCAGGAATCCTATTGATCATTGATGGCTACCTTGTAGGGACAACTAGGAATAAGCATCCAGTTGGATCAGGAGGTAACAAAAATTGGCGACTCCGCTGGGGATGTGAAGTGAGAGAACCCTGATTTAAAAGAAAACAATTCCTAATAATAGGTGGCGACTCTGAACCAATCTCCCAACCGGTAAAGTAAAGATTTGTATGCAAGGGAGAAGATCCCAACGTAACCCTTCGTTTGAAGAGTTACCCATAAAAATGATGTATAAGAAAAAAGGGACTATTCGAGCTAGTCAAGATGGTTCTCTTAGCCCTAGGAAAAATGATTTTATTCAGGACAATCCAGGATCCTCAGAGAAAACAATGCCTTATTTTACAAACACTGAGGCTGAAATCCAGAATGTATATGAGAGACAACAGAGTGGTGGATTGAAAATGAGGTCAGAGGTGTTTCAAGAATGACCTTTTGTTGATTCCCCTGACAGATTTGAAGAAGTTGAATCCCTAAGGGATGATGATAATGATGATCAGAATGTGATAAAACCATCCTCTTCTATGCCCAGAGAGGAGGAACTAGCCAATGAAATTAAGAGCTTAAGGGCAGAATTAGAATATCTACAAGCAGTAAGGATCAGGGATGACATGAGACAGAAAGTGCAAGCTCTGAGAGTTGCTCAGAATGATTCAGTTCCTACCCTTGGCAATGCAAATATGCAAAGAAATCAACATAGGAATGAAGTTCAGGATCAACACAACAATCAAAGATAGAAAGCAAATGATGCCAGAATACCATTAAATAATGTAAGAAATCAGAATGCAAATAGAAATGCCAATGCTAATCAATTTGGTAGACAATCGATGCAGTAGATAGATTTAGACAACTTGTTTTTGATGGCATTCCTGGTTACCCAAATCCTATTGACAAACATGTGAGGCTGCAAGTGCCTAAATTTTTAGGAAATAACACTGTATCAGGTGAAGACCATTTAAAAGATTTTCAGAATATCATGGACAACTTTGAGGTTGAGCATGAGGATGTTTTCATGAAATCATTTATGCAATCCTTAGTTGATGAAGCTAAGGAATGGTACAAGGGTCTGCCTGACAGAAGCATTTCATCATGGGATGACTTCATAAGAATTTTCAAAGAATAGTATGGTGACAAAATTGATCCTAGTTTTTTCATTAACGAATTCACTAGAATCACCAAAGGATCAAATGAATAGGTTGCTGATTTCAATGCTAGATTTATGAAGGATTTCAATGCTAGATTTATGAAGGTATTGAACAAATTGCCACAGGACTTGAGGCCTAATGAACCTATGTGCATAGTGTTGTATATAAATGCTTTTGATGCCAAAACAGCTTATGGATTGAGAGATAAGAGTCCTCACAGCCTCAGAGATGCTTTCAAGATTGCAACAAACATTAAAAATAATAGAAAAGCATTTGGTAAGACAAATAGAAGAGATGATGTAAAAATTCTGCAAAATCCAAATACTAAATCTCAGAGTGTTCAGGGCAATACATCTGCTTCGGAGGATAAATTAGACAAATTGACAACCATTGTCAAGGACCTAAGCTATAGAATGGCTAAAAATGAAAAGGGGATAGGTCCTGACAGACTAGTTTACCAAAGGCAAGAAAGAAGACCATCATTACATGATATGCCATATAAGACTAATTGGCATAATGGTAAACCCATTCTTCCAAATAGCCACATAGGTCGAAGGATTCAAAATGTAAAGGAAACTCCTAATCCTTTGAAGAAGGCTATAAATATTGTTAACGACACCCCATGGTGTATCATATGTCAAATGCCTCACTCACAATCACAATGCCTAATTGCTCAGTCTCTATATGATAATGCGGTTGCCTGTGATGAGTGTAGTGAACCACATTGGATGGAAGATGAGAATGTCAATATGCTATCTACAAATAGAGAATACTCTTCTCACGATGCTGATGAAAGTATAAATGATGAGATTCAAGTCTGGTAGCAATTTCCGTATGATGAAGATGAGGAAGATAATTACGCTTATGCTTAGGACTCACACAATTTTTTGAATAATTTGAGGGGGCCTTCTAATGAAGAAATTTGAGCCTTCACAACTGCAGCAGTAGCTTAAGTCAAAAGCAATTATAACCTAAGAGGTAAAGCTCAGGTAAGCAACTCACACCAACCAGAGAATACTTCTGCAGGCCAGCCAGTGCAAAGTTATAAGGGGACTGAAACATAAAAGAAGCAATGGAGAATAATAGGCAAAATTTTAAGCCAAAAATAGGTCATGATTCCCAAGGACCAGAAAATAGAATTCCCCAGCCTGAGGATCAAGACAAAAGTTTTCAGATCAAGGATGACAGTCAGGGAGCCACAAAAATTAAGGCTGGGTCATATCAAAATAAAGGTAAAATGGTGGAGCAAGCTACAACTGTTATTTAAAATTATGCTCCATTTGATTTAACTCAAGTCTTATTGTAGATAAAAGTCTTTGTTCCATTAATGGAGCTGATGAAAGTTGAAGAATTTAGAAATAAGGCAATGTCCTTAATTTCAGGAGTACACTGTCAAGCTAATCAAAATATTGAAACTTAGGGTAAAAAACAAGCTATGTGTATGGATGAGGATGAGATTCCTGAGGTATATCTAGGGATGACCCTGACAAAATGCCCTTCACAGGTTGAACCATTTTATGTCTCCCTTGTCATAAATGGAAAAAATGATTAAGAATTGTATGCTTGACTTAGGAGCATCAACGAATATCATGCCTTTGGCTATCATGCAGCAAGTTGGGTTGAAAATAGACAAAGCATGTGGGAAATGCTATGCCATGGATGCTAGAGAAGTACCTATCATTGGAATTATGAAAGATGTTGATTTCAGATTGGCAACATATCCTAAAAAGACCTACAAAATGAACATAACAGTTGTTGATATCACACCGCAGTATGGCATGTTGTTGTCAAGAAGATGGGCAGCATTGATTGGTGGGAGTATGTAGTTAGATTTGTCATATGCTATGATCCTGATGAATGGCAAGGATGTCAAACTGATTAAAGAAGAAAGGTCATTAGAGACAGTGGAGGATCAAGAATCAAAGGAGGATATATGTTTTGTGGACACTGACTGTGAAAATTTTAGAGTTGTCTCGGATGATAAAGAGGGTACAGAGAGTGATATGTGCTTTCAAGAGCTTCACCAACAGGGTCTCTAGACCATGTTTTTTGATGGAGCTTGTTCAAAGGAAGACTCTAGTGCTAGCATTGCTTTGCTGTCTCCAGCTGGTAAGCTTCTAAAATTCTCATTCTTGCTGAAGTTTGCCTGTACAAATAATATTGCAGAGTATGAAGCTCTGTTGTTAGGATTGAATGTTGCTTTGAGGCATGGAATTAAGATGCTCAAAGTATTTGGTGATTCAGAGCTTATTGTTTCCCAGGTTAGAGATAAGTATGCATCAAAAAATAAGAGGTTGAAACAATATAAGCATGCTGTTTGGGATACAATTGAATTGTTTGATGCTTTTTCAATAAACTAGACAGAGAGATCAAAAAATGTCATGGTGGATTTTCTAGCTAATGTAGCCATAAGGCCAGATGGTATAACTCTATTAGATGTTACAAATGTTGAAGTCAAGCTTAGACCTGTAGTGCTAGATAATGTATGCAGGTGGCAAGTGTTCGATGATGATAAGGATTTACTGAGATTTCTGCATTGTATTGATAAATATGAGAACCAGGAAGTGGACTTACAGAACCTTGTAGAGGTTGTAGATGGAAAAGAAACTCTCTTAGGGAAGGAGGTAATGCAGCTAAAGACAAATAAAATCCCTAGAGGGCTAGTTTCTTTAGAGAGAGATTTTGACAATAGGGACCAATTTGTTACAAAGACATCTCCAACAAATAAGAATGATCTAGAGGAGATAAACTTGGGGACATTCCATGCTCCCAAAAAGGTATACATTGGCAAACAGCTCAGGCCACATATTAGGACTATGCTGATGGCACTACTAAAAAAGTATAAGCATGTCTTTGCCTGGTCTTATGAGGACCTGAAAGCTTATAGAGAGGATTTATTTCAGCATGAAATCCCTTTAAAGCCTAGAGCTAAACCATTTAGACAAAAATAGAGGCCTATCAACCCAACCTTAGCTCAAAAATGCAAGAAGAACATATGAAACTTAGGGAGGCTAGAATAATTATATCTATCAGACACTCTACCTGGGTGTCTAACCCTGTCCCAGTCTGAAAGAAGAATGGTGACATAAGATTATGTGTGGACTTTAGAAATTTGAATGTGTCTTCTTTGAAGGATAATTATCCATTTCCAAACATGGAAGCCATGTTGCAGAAGGTGACTGGCTGTGAGCTTCTATCCATGATGGATGGATCTTTGGGGTACAATCAAGTGAAGGTAAAGAATCAGAATAGTTTAAGACTGCCTTCACTACTCCATGGGGAACTTATGTTTATGTGAGAATGCCATTTGGACTAACAAATGCAAGTGCTACATTTCAGAGGGCAATGGATGTTGCTTTCACAGGGTTGATTGATTCAATCCTGGCTATGTATCAGGATGATTTGACAGCTTATTCAAAAAAGGAGGAGCAATATTGCATGCACCTGGAGTAGATTTTTATTAGAGTATTAGAATATGGCATCTCACTCAACCCAAAGAAATGTGCTTTTGGGGTAGTGGAGGGAAAATTGCTTGGTCACATTGTTTCCAAGGATGGAGTCAGGATTGATCCTAAAAGAGTGGCTGCAATTGACAAAATTTAGATCCCTAAAATAGTGAAAGGTGTTCAGTCCTTCTTTGGACAAATTAACTTTGTTAGAAGATTTGTGCCTAACTTTGCAGAGACCACAAAAGATATCTCTAAGATGTTAAAGAAAGGCGTAATTGTCAAATGGGAGGATGAAGCAGCCAAATTGTTTTAGAATATAAAAGAGGCTATAAAGATGGATCCTATGCTAAAATCCCCTGATTTTTCTAAGCCATTGCAGCTGTTCTCGTTTGCGAATACTATTGCTGCATGTCTATTGCAGAAAAATGAAGAAGGTTTTGAACAACCTATAGCTTTCTTTAGCAGGTCATTGCAAGCTGCTGAATTAAAGTATGACATCATGGAGAAGCAGGCATATGCACTGGTTAGGGCAGTTAAGAGCTTCAGGCCATATTTGATGGGCTCTCACATAGTTGCATACGTGCCTCATGCAGCGGTCAAGAACATCTTTACTCAGCAAGAGGTAAATGGAAGAAGATGCAGATGGATAAATAAACTACAAGAGTTCAACATAGAGATACAGATTACAAAGCTGGTAAGGGGACAAGGTTTGGCAAAGATAATGACAGAATCAAATCTGGAAGCATGCCAAGTGAATGTGGTGCAAAATAAAACTGTCAGTATGTCTGAATCTGATTGGTAAAAGGACATTGTATATTACTTGCAGAATTTGAATTGCCCTTCCCACTTCAGTGACAGTCAGAAAAGGACCTTGAAATTACATGCAATCAAATACATAATTCTTCAAGAAGAGCTGTATTGGAAGAATCCTGAAGGTGTATTACTCGGATTTGTGAATAAGGATCAGGCTGCTGATATTTTAAATGATTTACACACAGGAGGATGTGGTGGACATTACGCTGCGAAGACAACAACCCACAAAATTCTTACAGCAAGACATTGGTGGCCAACTCTTTTCTTGGATGCACAGAAGTTGGTAAGAAAGTGTGATCCTTGCCAAAGGTTCTCAGGGAAGCTAAAATATGTAGGTGCATTGCCCCTTAGGACTGTAACTGTACAGGCCCCATTTCAGCAGTGGTGAATTGATTTTATAGGGGAAATCTTAGAAAAATCAAGTGGAGGACATAGTTGGATTTTGGTTGCTACTGATTATTTCACCAAATGGGTTGAAGCCATTCCAACTAAGAAAGCTACGAGCAGGGTGGTGATGGATTTTATTTTAGAGTACATTATTATCAGATTTGGAGTGCCAGCTACGATTATCATGGAAAATGCCATGTGCTTTAGATCTAGAGATTTTGTTGATTTCTGCAACAAGTACGGGATCAATCTGCCATATGCATCACCATATCATCCACAAGGAAATGGTCAAGCAGAGTCAAGCAGCAAGAGCCTCATGAAAATCATTAAGAGGATGCTAGATAAGAGAAAAAGGGCATGGGGTTTGAAGTTAAAGATGGCACTATGGGCCAACTGGATGATAGTGAAAAAATCAATTGGAAGATCACCTTTTGAGTTAGTGTATGGTGCACTAGCTAGGCTACATGTGAACAACCTTTTGCCAGTCTATAGATTCATACAAGAAAATGATGTGGAGGTTGAGGACTCAATGACTGAAAGGATAAACCAGCTAGTTACATTGGACGAAATCAGAAGAGAGGCACACATGACAAACATCAAGAAACAACAGAAAATGAAATATTTGTTTGATAGAAGGGCAACGGAAAGAAAGTTCCAGATAAGTGACTTGGTCTTTGTCTGGAAAGTGAGGAGCCAGGATAAGGGTAGGCATAATAAATTTGAGCCACTATGGATGGGTCCATATCAAATTAGCAATATTCATGGAGAAAATTCATACTTCCTCCGGTCCTTGAGTGGTGAATTACTCGAACTGCCAGTGCACGGTCAATTCCTGAAGCCCTATTTTTCATAAATAATCTTCCTCTGTGCACATTTGTAAATTAGGTGCAAATAGTCTACGCTCACCTTGTGTAATCGATGCTTTTTTATGTTTTGTGTTCTGCCTGGTCTGCCCCGGAGTGATCTGGTTCTCCCTATACCTTGCGCCTACATGTCCCCAATCGGAGCCTATGTTACCGCCCGCATGAGCAATCTGGTTTCATGTATTTAGATATGCAGGCCCTTTCCCAAGAGTCCAAAAAATTATAACACTTTTGGCGCCTGTAGTTAAAAAATGCTAAAGTCAATTAAGGTGCAAGTGTCTTCGTATATACAAAGGTGTTTGTATATGCATGCAGGTCAAAATGTACATTGGCGGGCTCGTGAAATCTCTATCGGCCTCCAAAAAATGGTAAAAATTTGAGTTATATGCATTATAAATGCATACCGGGTTCAAAAGGAGGATGTACAAGGGTAGAATATACATTGAAGATTCTAGGAATATTCGTTGCTTGCATATTGGGTTGCATGTATATTTGGTTTGTATGTTCAGACATACAATGGTTAGATACAAAGAAAAGATACATTGTAGGTATATTCTATGGAAGATTCCCATTTGTATGTTCGGTATACAGTGGAAATGTACATTGAAAAATATACAAAGGGCTGGCACACCTACGTTTGCTACAGTGCAGCAGAGATGCATTTGGTGGGGCCCGCCGTAGTTTCATACAAACAGGTTTGTACATGTTAAATATACAAGGGAATAATGCATGTGGAATATTTTGAATAGATTCCCTACTTGTATGTTTGTGTTTGTATATTCGGCATACAAACAAAATATACATTTGGGCATACAAGTGAAATATGCATTCTGGACCCGAAGGAGAAGTCAGATGCGGCGGATAAATTTTTGAGATCCGCCTTGTATATATGAGGCGATGGATGCAAGCAAAAGGATATACAACCCAGACGTGATGGAGGAATGAAATACAATGAGTAAATATTTCAGGTCCGTGGGTTGTATAAGGTGCTTCTATATGCCGATATACAAGCCGATGTGCAATGAAAAGGATACAAGCCTGATTTGAGCCGATTCTTAAATTGTTCTATAAAATTTGAGGTCCGACTTGTATATATGGTGCTTGTACATGCATTTGCATGTACAAGGTGATAAGAGCAAAATGGACATGCAAGCCAGACCCAATTAGAATTTCAATTTGCTCTATAACAGTTTGGGGTCTGCTTGTATGATGAACAGTTGTATATGCATTTGCTCTTGCATATACAAAGGGTTTTTAGCAGGTGAACAGTGGCGGTTGTATATGCATATGTTTTTGCATATACAAGGGTGAAAAAGGCAAAATGAAGAAGGAGAAGTCAACGATAGGAGCATGAAGTGCCTACGTGGCATGTTTTCACTGGTTGGTGACTTTTCAAGGTGTTTTGAGCCATTTATTTCAGTGATAGGGGTTTCTTTGTATCTATGGCCATGTTTGGGTGGGAAAAACTCCAGTGACACGCCACTGAGGGTCTACGAGTAGCTGAGCAATAATGGCGACATTTGCAGGATTTGGGTCGATGATGGATAGGTCAACAACCCGATTGAAGATGAATGTCCTTGAATGACGGTGTGGATCACGATTCCATCTACTCATTCCTCTTTGTCTCCCCACATCGTTGAGCATTTGGGAGTACCATTCCTCATGCATTGAATTTGGTGAAGTTTTGATTTGCCTTGTAATTAATTTTGTCAAGTACACAGTCTTGGTATAGAAGGCCAAACTGTGTTACTCATTGGTTGTTGAAAACTGGACAAATTTTTGGTGTTGTAAGGGGATACAACTTCATTGGTGGCTCTATCTTTGTTGTTTTGTGAGTTTATGAGTCTCATGTTCTATGTTTAATGCTTAAATTCTATGGTTTCATGTTGTTTTATATGAAAAATGCTCCATGCATGTGCTTAATCATTTGTCTCCAAGCTGTGGGCATATTCTTTCTTTTGAATCAAGATAACTAAGGGTTGTTAAGATTAAGGAATATAGCTTTTCTATATTGAATGTTTAATCTCCTACTTTTGTTCAAGGAACAAATTAAATGTTTCAGGTTGATCATTGAGAAAGTGTGTTGCAGTAGGGATACCATTAAGTACAAATGATTAAGCACCTAGTTTTTGGGAAGTATCTGTAAGGTAGGTGCTAAACAATCCCCTTGAAACTCAATCATCACTATAGGCTTATGTGTACATATGCATGTGTATGTCTACTGACTCCAAGCCCAGGAGAGGCACCAATCGGGTCCCGTATTGAGGTTACATTCCAAGTCCTAGTTTTGCATCCAAACATAAAAATCGAACTCAAACTTTAAATACAAACCTTTAGGATTTTTTAGAAGTAGTTTTGGGACCCAAAATCCTCTGTCTACAATTGAGCATAGGCCTAAAGCTAGCCCCTTTGCACTTATTCCATAGTTTTGGTCTACATCATAGAGGATTTATCTACTTCACTTCAACATCCGAGTAGTTTCATGAGCATATGTTGTAGATGTTGAATAGGGAATACCCCCCTTGGTTCTGCAGAGCCTAAAGAAGAAGAGGAGATATCTATAGAGTCTATCTCCTATACCATTAGCCACTGGCCCAAGAATCCTATTGATCATTGATGGCTACCTTGTAGGGACAACTAGGAATAAGCATCCCGTCGGATCGGGAGGTAACAAACATAATGACTCGAGATGTTTTCTTAGAAAGGTGATGATATTGAATGCGCCAAGAGAAGTATTTACATTCTAAAGATTATCAAGGAAATAATCAGTATAAAATAAAAGATTTTAGGTAAGAACATAATGTTTCCAATGAAGCGCCTGCTAATTTCTTATAACCCAGTTACAGATTAATTGTACAATAAATTCACAGAATAGAACCTCTATTTGATTTATAGCAATCAATACTCTGGGTTAATTAACAGCTAATAACAATGGAAGAAAAAAATAACAAGAAGCCATACACAAAGAGACAATAACATAGATATACCCAGGAAACCCCAATATGGGGAAAAACCTGCAAATGTTGGATCTTCTATTTAGCCTCAATAGCAAACTTTCCACACATAATACAATCCAATGTTGCTACAACAATCTTACATATATAGCCCTGCTGATGCAAGAGAAAAGAAACTTTCCTTACATAACTTAGCTTTCCTTACACATAAAATCACTCTTGGTGTTATCTCCACCTCACAACTCAAGAAACATTCTATTAATAAAAAAGAAATCGTGTTGTTGCTAAATATCCAACTCGAGTTTCCCTTAAGTAACTTCCACCCTCCACATGGGCCCACCTTCCAAGCTACAAAAAATCAACACCTTCCAAGCTACAAAAAATCAACACTCCCTCTTAGAGAGGAAGGTGTTCTGCACAACACCTAGCTCATCCCTGAAGTATACAAACTTACTCTTCATTAAGGGCTTGGTCAGGATATCTGCTATCTGTTTGTCAGTAGGAATGTACTAGAGCTTCACTGTCCCCTTCTCCACACAATCTCTGATGAAGTGGTACTTGATCTCAATGTGCTTTGACTTGTCATGAAACACTGGATTCTCAGAGAGTTTGATACAACTCTGATTATCACAGTAAATGACTATAGGATCTAGCTCCTGGTCAAAAAGCCTAGCTAGAATTTCTCGAAGCCAGATAGCCTCACATGTAGCCATACTGGCTGCCATATACTCAGCCTCCGCAGAACTCAGTGCAACTGACTTTTGTTTCCTGCTATACCAAGACTTCTCCTAATCCCAAATTGAAACTGTACCTTGAAGTGCTCTTCTAATCAGTTGTACTGCCTACCCAATTTGCATCGGTGAACCCCTCAAGCTTCACTCCATCCTGTTGAACATACTTCAGCCCATAATCAATTGTGCCTCAGAGATACAGCAAAATATGTTTCACAGCTATCCAGTGCACATGTTTAGGTTCCACCATAAATTGACTAAGTGAGTTCACTACAAAACAAATGTCTGGCTTGGTGTTGACCAGATATAAAAGAGAGCCTATCAATTGTCTGTATAAAGTTGGGTCCACTGCCTCTGATCTGGAAGTATCAATCTTCTTCCAGTTGGTCACAAGTGGCGTGGACATGGGCTTACAGTCCTCCATCCTGAATCGCTTCAGGATATCAATCATGTACTTCTCTTGTCCAAGGAAGATCTCTCCCTCTTTCTGCCACAACTCCAATCCTAGAAAGTAGTGCATCAACCCCAAGTCCTTCATCTCAAACTCTCCTGCAAGATCCTACTTGCAGTGGGCTATGAGCTCCTCTGACCTGTGAGAAATAGGTCATCAACATACAACACCAATATGAGAAGTTCATCCTTCACCTGAACATAGTACAAGTTTGGATCTACCTCACTCTTTATGAAGCCCACACTCTGCAAGTAACTATAAATACATGAATACCACGCTCTGGGAGCCTGCTTGAGCCCATACAGTGCTCTTCTCAACCTGCATACATGAGAATCCCTCCCACGTGCTTCAAATCCTTCTGTTGTTCTATGTAAATCTCTTCCTCAATCTCTCCGTTAAGGAAGGTTGTCTTTACATCCATCTGGTGAATCCTCCAACCCATCTGTGCTGCTATAGAAATGATAGCTCTTATGGATACCTAGCTACTAGAGCAAAAGTCTCATCATAGTCGACTCCTTCCTTCTGAGAAAACCCCTTAGCCACAAACCGGGCTTTGAATTTTTCCACACTACCATCTACAACATGCTTAATCTTATATAGCCATCTCGAGCCCACCATAGACTTACCTTCTGGCTGAGGTACTACCTCCCACACACTATTCTTCATGATGGAAGAATACTCTTTGACCATGGCATCCCTCCATACTTGGTGCTTGGATGCCTCCTGAAAGATGAAAGGCTCCTCTTCAATTAATTCACTCATAAGTGCCACATAATCAGAATAATGTTTGGGAGCTTTCCTCTGTCTGACTAAATTCTATGGGTCACCAGCATTCTCCTAGGCCTCTCTCAGTGTCTGCTCAGCCGCTCTGTTTCTCTTCTTCTCAGTAATAGGGATCTGAGGCTGAGGAATTATTTGTTCCTCTTTCTTATCAACTTGCTCGGCCTGCTGGCTCTACTCTCCATCTTGTGGGACTAAAGTTTGAGGGATTTGTTCTGCCTCAACCATAGGTGGTTGCTTCTCCTCATTCATCAAACTGCTAGACTTTTGAAGAGCCCTCTCTTCCTCAAACTTCACATCTCTACGAACTACTGTTTTCCTGAGAGCAGGAATGTAAACTCAATAGGCCTTAGAAGTTTCATTGTACCCAACAAGGATACCCTTCTCTACAGTTGGTTCCAATTTGGTACTCTTCTCCACAGGAATGTGACAATACACAAGGCATCCAAAGATGCAAATGTGCCCCAAATCTGGTTTCTTACCGGTGAACACCTCTTCTGGAGTCAATTTGCCCAACACTTTGTGAGGGCTCCTATTCTGCAAATACACAACTGTATTGCAAGCTTTTGCCCATAAGAACCAAGGTAGATCCTGATCATGAAGCATGGCCTTGGCTACTCCAACTAGAGCCCTATTTTTTCGTTTAGCAACCCCATTCTACTGAGGGTTGTATGGAACTGTCAACTCTTTCTTGATACCTTCCTGAGTACATAAATATTTGAAGGCATTTAAGGTATACTCACCTCCATTATTAGACCTCAGTATCTTGATCTTCCTCCCTGTTTGGTTCTCCACAAGAGCCTTAAACTCGTTGAACCTACTGAAGACCTCATCTTTATTCTTCAAAAAATATATCCACGTCTTCTTGGAGAAGTCATCAATGAAAGTAACATAATACTCATACCCATTCAAGGATACTGTTGACATGGGCCCACACACATTTGAGTGTACAAGATCCAAAATCCCTTTGGATCTAGTGTCACTACTTGGAAAACTGGTCTTGGCATATTTCCCAAGAGCACAACCCTTGTACACTTCATGGTTTTTTGTCTTCATCTCAGCCAGCCCCGTCACTATTTCCTTGAGCACATTAAGTGCTCCATGGTGAAGATGAGCCATCCTCCTATGCCACAATTCTCCTAGCCCTCTATAGCTACTTACCAACGCATGTGCTGGCTCAAACTGTACTCAAAACAAGCTTCCATGCCTAACTCCAATCACTTTTGCAACCTTGGAATCCATGGGACAAATATAGACTTTGCCTCTTTCAAAGGTTATGATGTAACCCTTGTCCTTCAAGGTAGAAATCAAGATTAAATTCTTTGTCATGCCAGGGACATACAACACATCCTCCACTAACAAGGGTTTGCCAGACTCCCTCTGAAACTTGACGGTGCCAATACCAGTTGCATGGTACTTGGCATTGTCTCCAAGCTCAATATAGAAATCCAGTTTCTTCTCCTCCAACTTGGTGAAGCATTCTCTGACTCTCATCATGTGGCAAGAAGCCCCACTATCAATATACCACACTCTGTCGGTAATTTAACTTGAGAGACAGGCAATGAGTGAAAACTCATTCTCAAATCATGATGCAAACTCATCCACCTCTGTTGTGGCAGTAACTTGCTTCTTCTGCTTGTCCTCATATCAAACACTAGTTGCCATAGCCACAGAAGAAACTAGAGACAAAAATCTATTTTTTTTCTTGAAATCTGCATCACAAATCTTGGCTTCGTATTCAGAGTTTCGATCTCCGATACCATTTTAATTTTTTATAACCCAGTTACAGATTAATTGCATAATAAATTCACAGAATAGGACCTCTATCTGATTTATAACAATCAATACTCTGGGTTAATTAACAGCTAATAATAGTGGAAGCAAAAAATAATAAGAAGCCATACACAAAGAGACAATAACACAGATATACCCATGAAACCCCAATATGGGGAGAAACCTGCAAATGTTGGATCTTCTATTCAGCCTCAACAACAAACTTTCCACACATAATACAATCCAATGTTGCTACAACAATCTTACATATATAGCCCTATTGATGCAAGAGAAAAGAAACTTTCCTTACAAGAGAAAAGAAACTTTCCTTACATAACTTAGCTTTCCTTACACATAAAATCACTCTTGGTGTTATCTCCACCTCACAACTCAAGAAACATTCTATTAATAAAAAAGAAATAATGCTATTGCTAAATATCCAACTCGAGTTACCCTTAAGCAACTTCCACCCTCCACACGAGCCCACCTTCCAAGCTACAAAAAATCAATAACACCAATGCAAAAAGGTACATGGAGATGCCAATGAGATACTTCAGGGAATCAAAGATTGAAGTACAAATCATGATTCCGGAATGGAACAAAAATAAAACCTTTATAAAAAAATAAAATTTGCAAGTGAAATCTCAATCTAGATTTAAATCTTTATCAAGCAAATGTATAGATAATGAATAATTGAAATGAACCAAAAGTTTTCCTGCAAATAAACATACCTGGTTAGAATTTCAGCTTTTCCCCTAGACCTACTTTTTCGTCCAAAATAGTTTTTTCCCCCAAATTTGCTTTATCAGCTTTAACTTTATGGAAGAAAGTTTGTCTCTTTATTTTCTCTCAAACCCCATTATAAGATATGCATTCAAAAACAAAATAGAAAAAGCAAGTAATGTCAACTATCTTTTCCTCCACTCACTTTCCAATTTTTTAATTTTAGTTTCTCATAAAGCATTGAATCCCAATATTCCCTCTAAAATTTAAATGCCTTTATGACAAGAAACTGCCACTTCATCCTTGTGACCAAAAATAGATAAAATTAAATTAAAAAGGATGCATAGGAATCTTTTTGAATATAAATTAAAAATACATTTATTTCTAATTATCAATTTGCACTAATAAATCTATTTGCGACTTAATAATAGAATAATTACTCTAAATACAATTTAAAAATAAATGCAATTATTTTCTTTATTGTGACTAAATATTGAATTACTCGAAATGCAAATAAATGCAATGCATGCTCAAATGGAAATTTTATCTATATGAGAACTAGGTGGTGTGTGCATAGATTCACTTCAACAAATGTTGCCATTAGTTGGCTAGACGCCCTCTACCTTGATGATACTCTCTCTTCATCAAGAGAGTGAGAGAGAGTGTACCAATCGCACACACAAGTCAAATTTAGTCGACAAGTTAATTAAATAATAATATTTAAATTTATTATTAATCATTGAAAATAAGATTTGTGACAATATTTCCCATGAAGGCATCATAATTATACTCTATTTTGATAGTAACGGCATGGATTTTTTTCCCCCACTACAATGCAACATGGTTGGAACATGAACTAAGAATGCTCAAGAGGGTGACTTAGTTCAGCCTTATGCCTACCCTTTTTAGTTCAAAAAAAGATTTAACCAAATCCTCAACATGACCATTCTGACAATATCTAGTAATCATCACAGTCCATAAGACCACATCCTTTTGAGGCATTCTATCAAACACACAATGTGCATCAAGAAACCTTCCATGGCTGGGATAACGTACCATCATTGTATTACAACAAATATCATCTCTCTCAGGTATCATGTCAAAATCCTTTATTGTGTCATCCACATTGAATTTTCCATACATTGTACCAAGGGAATTCTCAACACAAACATCTATTGCAATCCTATTTTGATAATATTTGTTGTTGCATATTGTAATAGAGGAGTTATTTACGTGAAAGAATTGAACATCTAGCACAAATTTCTATAAAGTGATGTTACCAAGAGTTTGGGGATCTTTTGCATAATTATCTTCAACATTGTGGGTATTCATCTGGGTCTCATCCACACTTCTAATTAACACGATGTCTATAAATGTGTAGGCAAAACTATTGGGATCCATTTCAAATTTTCCTATAAGTATGGAAGTAGGGGCTTGGTTAAGTACTTGACTGGTTATAATCTCATCTTGGGCTTGCAAATTATCCTTTAAAGCAGATGACTTGACATTTTCTAGATTCTCACTCTTGGTTTCTTCATACTCATCCTAGATAGCTTCCTTCTCTCTTTCTATTACTTTCTATAATTGCTCAAACCAAATTATTTTCATAGATTTACACGTTTAATACATATATTTATATATTTATTGACATAAACACCCTATATGTAGTTTGTTATTTGAAGCTTTGGATGTCCCAGATAACAAACAACTTTTTGGTTGTTTAAGCTTTACCATCACCATCATTGTGTTCAATCCTATTTGTTACATTTTCATCTCTGACAAGAATTGGGGATAAATGTGTTATAAACATCATCTCATTTTGGTTAACTCATATATCTAAGAATTTAAAAATTTGTAGATAAATGAATGATCAACCTTAAATTTTTGTCTGGGAATAAAAGACATCAAAATTCTCTATAGCTATTTGGAGGTGACCTTTGAGTGGAATGATTTTAATTCAATAATTTTAAAGCATTTTTCCTTGATTTTAATTCAATATTTTGCTATAATTACTGAATTGGTGGAATTGAAAACACAATCATCTTACTGGTGACTAGGCATTTTAGTAGCCTCATTTTCTTCTCTAGTGTATGAAACATCATTGTTGGGAACATCACTTAGCTCGACCATATTATTATCTTAAAATGAAAATGACATTGATGTCATTACTTTGTATAATGACTTAAAGTTGGGAAGAGAAAAAAAGAAAAACCTTTAAAAAATTTCTAGTTAAAAAAAATCTTAAAATAGGCCTGGGGATGCACTATTGTTCCCTTCCTTGTCCCCATACTTGGGAAGGGTCTTGACCTCTTCTTAATTGACTTGAGCAAGTTGGCTTGGACCTCCACATTGAAAGATTTTCCTAGAGCCCAGTGGAATCCTAATGACTACAACATAACCCAACTTGCATTCGACTCCCCATGCTCTCCCTTTTGACGCCTTTGTTCACCACTCGTCTAAAGTGGTGGCTACCTTTTTTGTTTTCCTCCTTGCCCTCTTCCTCTGCCTCACCCTCTATTACCTCCTAGCTTCATTGATTTTTACTTTGCTCCAACTATTTTTTTCCTACGCTCCTCTATGAACAACAATAAAATTGTAAATACCTTGTGACCATTGTAGTCCAACTTTTGTCACATCATTAAGGCATTTTGTCAAACAACTCAATAGCTTCCTTTATTTTCCCATTGTTAGAGTATATTGCAATCATGGCATTCCATGAGACCACATTTTGTTCATGCATTTTGTTAAAAATGGTGACCCAAAAATGCTTGTCTATGATTACATTTGCACCTCTGTTTGGTTCCTTCAAGTTTTGCAACCTATGGTGGTGCCACTTTGATTCGACCCTCCTTCTATTCAATAGAATCCCTTGACTGCATCTTTTTTCCCTACACTTGCATGGTGCCACTTCAGGTTTGCTCCCTCTAGTTCTTTGATTTGCCAAGACAATGAAAAACTAAAAGAGATTTTAGGGCTTCTTTTTGGTGATAATATTGCATCAAAAACAAATAATGGATGACAAACAAAACTCACGATTCAAAAATAAAACCAATGCAACAAATACTTAATTTCAGGGCTGAATGCTCACATATAAAACCTATCGGCTAAAAAAATTTCACAATAAAAATGCAATGACTTCTTGGTGGCAATAAAATAATCTATTTTAGTGAGTGCCAACTTTGATATTAAAGAAATTGCACATTTTATAAAAGCTTCCACTATCATTTTATGAAGTTGCAACCCTTGGGAGTCTCTATAGACATGTTTTGTTGCCAAAGCAAACATAAGATCTGTAGACACCATAAAGTGGGACATAAATTTAAGTATCTATTGGGAGGAAAGGGGAGAGCAAGTTTGGAAAGTAAATGTCATTGTCCATGTTTTTTCTTATTTTTAAATTTGTTAAGTATTGACAATACAAGAATTTTGACGACATAATTGGAAATCTTGCATAGATCATATTGTACGATAATTGTTGTCGATACAGTGTGCACATTACCTAAGAAATATATATTGTATGATTGATCATATTGTAAGAAATACTTAGCCTTCAAAAACATGAGCAACATTAGAGAAAAAATTATTTGCTAGATGTTAAGTTTTTAAACCAGAGGCCTAAATTTGTGTTTTTCTTTGTCTACTTTACATTTTAATAGATAATGAGTGCATTCACACTTTTTTGTTTTAGAGCTCTATGACAACACATCTTGTCTGGTTCCCAAATTCGAATACATTAACTCCAGGGAAGTCACTGTTTCTAATTTTGACATTAATTGTTGAGATCAGTTCTATGGTTTTCCAATGTCTATCTTGCACTTAAACCATTGATTATCAAACATGTGAGCTTGCTACCTCCCAAAGGGAGAATGCCTAGGGGAGAGGACCCAGTAGTGGTGTACCCTAACTTCACACCTCTCAAAATTATACGTGGCAATTTTGAATCACTCCCAAATTTTTACAGTAGCTTACTTGGCAACACCCCTACTTATACTAAGGTTTTAGGGCCACATCATCAAATATGATGCCACATTAGCATGCTTTTTATTGAGGTGTCAAATATTTCCCAAAAAGGGTGGACCAATAGGTGTGCATTAAGTCATGTTTTGTTGGTGGGTTAATGTGGCATCACATGATTGGTTTCTTTTAAAATCTAAAGGGCATATTTCATTCAATTATTAGTACTTATAGTAACACTAACAACCTTAATGTGACAACTACTAGTACTAAAATTCAAAAAATATTGGGCCTTAAATGCACATATACTATCTCAACCATTGGAACTATCTCACCTATTGGGTCTTTTCCCTTATCGGCATAAACATATAAGTGGTGGGCTTTGCCTCTATTTTTGTTCAACCATCTGAACATGTTTGAACTAGTCCTAGAGTGGGGATGACTTCTTGGATAGTTCCATTACATCAAGAGAAAAGGGTTGTGAAATCTAGCCATGGCTTTAAGATAACCTTAAATATCAACCAGTTTTTTCATCAACACAACCAATAGCATCTCAATATTATGTTGTGTACATCTTTTCAATATGTCATGAATCAAGGAAGGCATACATTTGAAAGACATCTTACAAATAATGAATTAAACATGTGCAGGTTGAAATACACAATGTGTATTTCAAAAGTACAATTTTCTATACAAATCAAATCATAACAACCATTTTAATTAGAGCTACATTGACGTAAAGAACATTGAAATCTCATAGTCCTATCTAACATATTGTGTAAGCCACAAAATATATCAAACTGTTACCTATAACATTTAAAGTTAAATTACTTTCTTTATAACTATGTGTAGACACCTAAAAATGTCTTCACCACTTAACCGATCTCTGACATCACTAATGTCACCAATTTCCCCTTTTAATTAATTAATTACATTTTTATTTAATTAATAATTCATTCCAACACCTGATTATTCATCATTTTCCCCTTTAAATTGAATTAATTTAATTAATTCAATAATTCCTCTTTTACTAACATTAGCCCAATTAATTAAATAAATGCGCAAATATTTATTTGATTAATTCACCCCTTTCATTAAACCTAATTAATTGAATAAATCATGTTTATTTAATTGATTCAACCTATGATTTTTTTTTGTTAGGCAAGTGCCATCATGGGGATGGCTCCCTTTTTGTATAGAAAGAAACTGAAAAAAAAGAAATTTTATTTATTGGCTAACACCCTGATGGGTATGCCATACTAAGTTCCATACATAACTAAAGGTTATCAATGCCTCCTACCATAATAACAACATTAGACTATTACATAATTTCATGCATTATCATCATAATGCCTTCTCCAGCCTCTAGCAGCCTTCCCACTTGCCCATCCATAAACTCTCCTATGTTCTCCTATAACAGTTTATGAAAAGTTTCCAGATTTCTATTCTCTATTCCTTCCTTATATGCTGCGAGAATTTCACTGGCCTTTTTTGATCCGATCTTCCTTGCGTATGTTTCCTTCAAGGATTCCTCTGCCTGGTCTGCTCCCACATCATCAATCTCCCCCATCACTACTATGTGGTTGGACTGAGCGACTAGTCAAGCTCCCTAGGTGACATCATAAAACGAACCTCCCATGATCAGTGAAATGTTGGCAAAAAATAACTGATAAACATGGCCGTCATGTACATGACCTCCACTCCACGATCCTTCGCCAATCACTTGCAGAATCACTGTCCTTGCGGCTTCCTCCTTTAGCTTAAATAGACACCTTGCTTACTGCTCCTTCCCTTCCTCTAGGCACTGACATTTCATGCCCATGATCTTTGCCATTTCTTCAAGATGGAAATAACTTCCTTCACTCATCTATTAAAAGAAAAACTTGTCTCAGAAAACCATCGACTCCGTACTTCATCCCAGGATCCAATCTAAAACACAGAACTTGTAAATTTTCCAAATCTACAAATTTCACATCGTAGCCCATCCTCTCACATTCCCTCTGGTCCTAGCTCAATGCATCTGCCATCTAATGCAAGCCTGGGGGATCTCCTTCCATCTGTGAGCCCTCCATATCTGATTGAAATACAACATCAAAACTAAACCAATTTGCAGCGTCCGAACTGCCAAAGTCCTTTTTACCACTCGTGACTCCTTGATTTGCCAAAAAGTCTGCTGCCTTATTAGCTTCTCTAAAAGTATGGACAATAGAGAAATTGATATTCTGTAGAATATCCCTGACTCTCCTTACGCCTTTCTTTAACAACCAATTTTCCATATTATTTCTAAGAATCGCGTTAATGATTAGCTGGGAATCCCCTTCAATGTCAATTCGTAACCAACCTCTTTTCTTACATTCTGCTATTCCTTGAGCCAAAGCTTCCAACTCTACTGCATTGTTCGAGGCTACACCCATATATCCTAAAGCAGCCCAAAGGAGAGCTCCCCTCTCATTCCTGACAACAAAGCCATATCCTACTTACCCTGGATTACCCTTAGACGCCCCATCAAAATTCAACTTAAGCCTACCACTAGGAGGGGCCAACCACCTGGTTTGATCCCTTTTCTTCTTCCCTTTGCCCATTCCCCTCGGTATCTTTAGACCTGACCAACTTTTCATAATAAGATCATCCCAACTAGTGAATTTGCTTCCACCTCTGAATTGCGCTTTTGAATTTAAGATCTCTACTAAACCAATTTCTGCCTTCCTTATCAATTTATCAGTAGGAATTTCCTTCTCCTAAAAAATTCTCTGGTTTCTTTCCCACCAAATATGCCAGACTACCATGGAGGTGAGAGAAGTCTAGATACCACCCCAGAAGCCTTTCTTTTGAAGCATTGGCCAGCTCTTCAAGAAATCTACTATTGCATAATTCTTGGCTCCTTTCCACCCTAAAATGTTCAAAAAATGATTCTAGACATCCTCTGCTACCTGGCAGCCCAGAAGCAAATGATCAAGGGTCTCCTCATGTTGTTTACATAAAATACATCTATTTAGCCCATTTATGCCCAGCCACTGTAGCTTATCCCCAGTTAGAATACTCTTATGGAGCACCATCCAAAGGAAGGCTCCTGCCTTGGGCAATACTTGATTGTCCCAACAAATTTTTTTTGGCCAAAGTTCACTAAAATTACTATTTTTGTCCAATTTTAAAAGGTGGTATCCTATCTTAACTGAGTAATATCTTGATTTGGCTCCGCACCAAAGGATTTCATCCAGATCGTGATTCACGCAAACAATTCTTTCGTTAAGTACTTCAGTGAATTTCCTTTTGACTTCATCATCCACATTGAAATCCTCCACATTCACCCGTTTGACTCTACCTTTCTCAACCCTTTCTTCAAAATAGTCTGCCACCTTTTCCCCTTTCGCTCAAATCATTTGGGTTTTTAAGTCTTGGAACTCTTGAAAACTATCTAACGACGGCCATCCTTCTCACAAGTCCATCCAAAAGTTTGCTTTTCTCCCATCATTTATACTCCACGTCACATGGTCCAGTATTAGGGTTCTACATTGTTTTATAAAATTTGAAACCGCTAAACCATCCCCTAGATTTGCAATAGTCAGGATTCTATTAGGATACAAATCATCCAAATATTTATTCTGTACCATAATATTTGGGGTTGCTTGACCAATTTCCATACCAGTTTAGCTCCCAACGCTTTATTTTGAAGCTTCAGTTCTCTCATTCCCATTCTACCTTTATCCTGTGGGCAAGTAGCTTTATTCCATCTAATTAAAGGAATTCTTCTTACATCCTTTGATCCTTCCCATAAAAACCTTTTCCAACCACCTTCCAGATTATTCTTGGCTTTGTTTGGCACTGGAAAGCATGACATTAAATGAATTGGGACTGTCCCTAGCATTGCTTTGAGCATGGTGATCCTTCTTGCTAGAGTTAACCACCTTCCTTTCCAGGATTTCATTTTATTTTTGGAATGAGCAATCACTTCTTCCCATAAATGTGGCTTAATTGCACCACAAAATAGAGGAGCCCCTAAATATTTGGCTGGTAGAGAATCAACTTGACAGCCCAAAATCACAGGTATCTGTTGTTGCCATCTTTTTGAAGTGTTGAAAAGAAATATTCTTGTCTTCTCATTGTTTATTATTTGTCCTAAGAGAATTGTGTAGCAATCCAGATCCCCCTTTATTACCTCTGCTTCCGCTAAACTAACTTCCCTGAATAACAAGGTGTCATCTACGAACTAAGCGTGGGTGATTGGTTCTATATCCCTGGCCACTTGGACTCCTTTCCAACCTCCAGATCTCTGGCAATGTTGAATCATACTTCCTAACACTTCTGCCATTAATACAAACAGGCATGGGGACAAGGGGTCCCCTTGCCCCAGTCTTGGGAGATTTCAAAAAAATTGCATAATGAACCATTCACTGCTACTGACATTCTTGGCGTGGAAATGCACTGGAAAATGCCTTCGAGCCATTTCTAACTAAAACCAATTTTCTCAAGTATCTTAAGTAAAAAACTCCATCTTACTCTATCATAGGCCTTGCTCATGTCAAGTTTTATTAGCATACTTTTCTGTCTATCCTGATTGATAAAGTGGATTACTTCATTAACCAAAATAATACTGTCGGCAATTTCCCTCCCTAGCATGAAGCCATTCTAATTTTATGAGATAATTCTTCCAAGGATAGGTTTGACTCTATTTTCTATTGATTTGGCCAAAATTTTATAAGCCGTATTACATAAAGAGATGGGCCTGAAATCACTTACCCACTTGCATTCCAATTTTTTGGAATAAGAGTGATTACTATGTTGTTGATTTCTTTTACGAATTTGTTCTTCTTTCTAAAATCTTCAATGATTCTCCAAACCCCCTTGCCTTCAATAGACCAGAACTTCTAGAGATTCAACCTACTAATTAGCCTATCCCTACCCTAGGTAATTAAATACCTATTATTTAATTAGCTAGTCTAACTCACATATCCCCTAGACCTAGGATTAATTAAATAAAACACTATTTAATTAATCCAAACCCATTTTTAACCCATCCACTAATTTACTACAACCTTATTAATTAGGCTAAACACCTTACTTAATATGGTCAAACCTTGTTTGACACTCCTCCCCACATCCTCTAAATTAAAATTTTATTTTTATGCCACATAAAACAATTTATTATACACCTTTGTCATTAAACTTCATAAATGACCTCTTACACCACCCACTTTCATTAATCACCACTCTTCCCAAAATGAATTAAAAATTCATTTTTAATCCTCACCTCTTCCCCATGTGAATTTAAAATTCGCATCTAATCCACCTCATCTACCCTCATTTAATCCTCTCCTCTTCCCAAGATGAATTGAAAATTCATCTTTATTCACATCCCTCCATTTTTGATGATTGAATCTAAGCCCTCCACCTCACATGCATCCTCATCCATTGATCTCAACTTCAAATCTCAACCCCTGGATCAAATATCCCTCCAAAAAGCCTATAAATACACCTTCATCCAAGCCATTTGATCATCCACAATTTGAGTAAACTTATTATGCCAAAATCTCCATCAATCGCATCCTCTTGAGCTAGGTTTTGTAGTGATTTGCATTTGAGTTGTAGAGAATTTCACATTGGAAAGCCATGGGTAAAGTAAGAGTCTAAAGGTGCAAGGCTCTCCACCTTAGATAGGAGAAGGAATCCACTTTGAAGGTATAAACTAGTGATTTTATGCTTTTATCTCATGTTTTTATCTTCATTTTGATTTTCCTAACCTCATTTGGCATGCTCAGTGGGACCCACAAGGTCCAAGCTAATCTTTTGTGTGAGTTTTTGTGTTGAAGGATGTGTTTTTGTAGGTTTCGGCACTAAAGACTCTCTGTTTGGCACCATTTATGCCCACATATTTTGGTGCCATTTCTCTTTCTGGTAGTTCCTCTTTATATTGTAGCTCCATTTTCTGTAATAGTCAGGAATAGTCATTTTTAATTTGTAGAATCATTTTTGGTTTCTGTAGCACCATTTACCTGCTTTGTGACACCTTTTCAGTCTATTTTGGCACCTTTTTCTGTGCTAATCTTGGAATCTGTGCAGGGGGTTGACAGTGTTCTGCAGGTTAAAAAATGTTTGTCCAAGACTAAAAAATTAGACTACTAACATCTTCTACTGGATTTCACTAGCTTAGAAAACACTTTATTTTGGTGCACTAAAACAAACTTTGTTTGCTTAGCTTAAGAAACACTTACATTTGGTGCATTAAAATTAACATTGTTTGGAAACAATCATAGGAACACTTGGTTTTAGATCTTAAAAAGAACATAGATCTTTTTTGACGTGTCTTGTGTGCTTGCACATTTATGTAACCCAAGGGACAGAATCAAAGTATCCTCTTCCCTCGCCTTCAATAGGATCTTGGGTGAAGAGAAATGGTTCTACTCTCCTTTTCTTTTTCTTAGAGGGGGCTTTCCCTTGAGACACATCTGCAAGGAGAATTCATTGGCAACCCCAAGCGGTACTTTTATTCATTCCACTATACAAAATAGGATAAAGTGAAAGCCAAGTCCAAATTGGTTTAAGCACTTACCATTCAGTGCTAGTTCGAAAGGAAGTCGTACCTTGTGTATATGATACTCCTAGTAGAGATAGTTAAAACCTTAAGTGGTTTACTGGATGCTCATAATGTGCCGATCACCCAAATGTTCCCCCACTAAGAACCTTTGTTTAGTGGCCAAAATCCTTTTATTAGTTGGCACAGGAGGTCAGACCTCTGAAGTTGTCCCACGTTCTCGCATTTCAAAGTAGAGATAGCAAATTTCTTAAGATCTTTGGGTCTTTAGGAATTCAAAGTTTGGTGTGCCTAAGAAATGTGTGTCGTGTAAGGGGGAGCCAGTGCCACCAAACTTCTAAGATATCCACTCTAAGTAAGTGCGGCTCAGATTTATCCGCAGTGGGAGTCCAACAAATATTGTCTCTTCCTCACCTTAGGTTGTACAAGTGCTTGATGAATATTCAAATTATCACATTTTTACAACAAAACCTTTGGCCATTGTGTTCTCTTGTTTGAATGGTTTGTATGCTTGTTAAGAAACCATCATTGAAACATTTAACATTTCCTGAAGAACCAATCATTTGACCTTCAAAAATCCAAAAGTTGACATCAAAATCCTAATTTTACCAAAAAATTGCCATTGACTGCCTTATTTTGGCACCAAAAAACCCTCTGATTGATGCCTAAATATTCCCTGTGACTGCTTTGGCACCATTCTCCAGATTTATGGCACCATTACTCACTGTTTTGGTGCCTTATCCCTAGGCTTTGGTGCTATTTTCAAATCAGTTTAAATACATGCCTAGGGAATTATTTTGGGACCTTTGAACCCTACATATTCATAATCTGCAATCACCTTGTCAAAATCCACCAAGACCATAGCCCATCTTTGACCATCACCCATAATCCTTTTGACACAAAATTTTCATCCATATTCCCATTTTGACCTTAGAGAATAATCACTTTCATTATTGGACCCTCCACTATCAATCAAATCACTAAGCCCAACCATAATTCCTCTTCCAATCTCCATACATAATCCCACATAGCCTTACATTTTGATTTTTTATCTTTGGACCTCCACTTTATTTCATCTCATATCCAACATTTGTCATCCTCCTCCCAACACTTTCCAAAGTCTCAAAAACCCAAACATCCAACAAAAAAAATCAAAACCATCCAAACATCCAAAATCAATCTCTTAATCAAATCCACATTCATATTTCAAATCAACCTTTGGGCTAAAACCTAGATCTTGTCAACCTTTGTTGTCCTATTTTACTTGATTGGTCATTAGTATACCTTCAAGTGAAATAATCATCCTCTTTTTGCCTAAAGTCATTAGTCTACTTTAGGTGAGGAGAAACATCCATCATTACAAAACCCTAAGATTTAGATTCATTCAAGCTCACTTTTGGTTTAAATATACTCCCATCATCATCAAAATTTTATCCAAACATCCAAACACCATCTCAACATCCCAATCACCTAAGGCTTTCTTAGTTGATTGCTATCCAAAACCATTTACCCTAATCATCTAAGGTTTCCTTGGTTGATTATTATCCTTAGTCACATCCTCCAAATCTTCCCAAAATCATCTTCGCCTACATCCCAAATTCTTCTACCTCTTTTAATCATTTTGGTCCAAATTTTTTAAAATCAATTCACCCACTTCCTTTTAGGTCTTAACCTCTAAGGTTGTTCCCTTCCATCTTCATATCTTTTACATTTACCATCCTTAGGTTGCCACTTTTTGGGATTTATCCCCTAAAAGATAAAACCTTGTTGGGAAAGTATGCCTCAAACTCATTGATGAAACCTCAGTTCAGTTCCCAGAAAGCTCAAATGTTGCATCTACTCCTTTACCTCCAACCCACGGAAGTTAGCAGTGAGACAGGCAGGTGTGCAGGTCTTACTGCCACCCTGTGATGGCTTGTGAGAAGGCCTGTGGTGTGGCGGTGAATATCCCACCATATCACGATGGTCTGTCAGTAGGCTTGCAGTGGTGTGATGTTTACCGCCACCCTGCAGTAGGTCATGGAGAGACCGGTGGTAGATTGGTATAGACACTGCCTTACCACGACGGTCTAAGTTTTGGCTAGTAGTACAACGGTGGCTGCCCGCCACCCTACGGTGGTGACTAGAAGGTTATGCGGTAGAGCGGTATACCCCATAGTCCCATGATAGATCAAATTATTTCCTACGCTAGTGTGGTAAAGATAGGGTAGTGACGATTATGTTTTGTTCGATAGATTGTATCTCTGATAGTTAGACGGTTTGAGACCGATTGCATATGAAATTCAAATTAGTTGGTTTCCTTTGTGGTGTGGAAGATTGAACGAATGCTATAGTGTGTTGAATGTTCTATAGTTCAGTAACATCTAATAAGAATGTTGAGATATTGATCGAAGAGGTTGAAATAAGGGAATTGTAATGTTGCTGAAGTTGAAGCTGTGAATTAGCATCTGAAAGCATAAGTCTGTAACTTTGTATGTAAACATTATTTACTGTAATACAAAGTGATTTTGCTTGGTATTTGGGTTTTTCTCCAGTAAGGGTTTTCTGACATAAATTTGGTGTTGATTTGTGTATGTCTCTTGATTGTTTATTCTGTTATTGTGATTAATGTGCATCTTTAATGAACTATAATTGAAAATTGAAAGTTGTTATGCACTTCTCTTCTAAAAATTGGCATTAGGAAGGCATTTCCACACTTAGCTTTCCTTACAAGTGGTATCAGAGCCTGGCCAGCTGTGTTATCCTTGTGCGTGAGTCAGGTTTTTTTGTGCTAATTTTGTTGAGTGGGAGTTTTGTAGAAAAAATGTTTTGAAATTTGATTACAGATTTGAGATGGAAAGCACATCCGGAAGAATAGAGATTGAGAAATTCAATGGAGACAATTTTAAGTTGTGGAAACTCAAAATGGAAGATTTTCTCATGGATCGTGAGTTGTGGGCTATAGTGTCCTCAACCAAACTCGCAACAACCTTACAAGATGATTGGGATACAATGGACCGAAAGGCCAAGGGTCTGATCAGACTGTGCTTGGATGATTCAATTCTCCTAAATGTTCATGAAGAGAAGATTGTGAAATCTTTGTGGAAGAAGCTTGGTGACATTTATCAAGGGAAATCTCTGGTAAATAAGCTATTCCTGAGGAAGAAGTTGTACTCTTTGAAGATGGAGGAAGGAGCATCTATTGAAGATCATTTGACTACGTTTAACATGATCATTGCTCAATTGACATCTATGGGTGTGAAGATTGAAGATAAGGATCATTTCATGCTCTTGTTGTGTTCATTGCCTAACACATGGGATCACCTGGTAATGGCTATTAGGAGTACAACAACCACTTTCAAGATGGAAGATGTGGTTTCTTCGCTGTTGTTAGAGGAAATGCGAAGGAAGTCTTCTAAGATAGCTAAGGAGGCCCTTGTTGTTCAAGGCAAAACAAAGGAGAAAGGCAAGAAGGAAGAAAAGAAGTCTAAATCCAAGTCAGAGGGGAGATCAAAGTCTCCTGGAAAAAATTCCAAGGTGAAATACTGGAATTGTGGGCAGACTAGACATATCTGGTAAAATTGCAAAGAGAAGAAAAAGAAGAAGAAGAATAACAATTCTTCTAATAATGAATCTTCTCAGAGTGATGTAGATGCCTTCATTGCAGCCTTGAAGACTCAGGCATCAGATGATGTTTGGCTAACTGACTCACGTGTGTCCTTTCACATGACCTCTCACAGAGATTGGTTCTCAAAGTATGAAGAATACAATTGTGGAAGGGTGTATCTGGGTGATGATTCTCACCTAGAGGTTGTTGGCCATGGAAGGGTCAGAATTAAGTTTCCTAATGGAAGAATAAAATGAATCAATGATGTGATGTACATACCAGGTCTAGCTCGTAATATACTTTCTATAAGTAAACTAAATGATGTTGGCATGCAAGTTTCTTTCTCTAATGGTGGCTATAAAATGACTAGAGGCTCAATGGTGTTGGCTAAGGGTGCATGCATAGGCACTCTGTTTAAGCTAGACACATATGTTGTTCAATGTAATAGTGTCTCTGAAAAGTCAAGCAAAACTACTCATTTAGGGAAGGAGAACCTTGGTCCTCTGGGTGCAAATTCCTTAGAGGTAAAACTCCTAGCAGAGAAAACCATGTTGTGGCATCATATACTCGGTCACATTGGTGAAAAAGGCTTAAAAGCCTTGAAAAATAAAAACCTGGCTGAAGGGCTTGATGATTTTAACCTTGAGTTTGAATTTTGTGAACATTGCATTTATGGAAAGCAACACCGTGTTTCTTTTTACTCTAGTCCTCATAAATCTTCTAGCATATTGGATTATGTTCATTATGATGTTTTTGGTCCAGTAAATGTTCCTCCGTTATTGAAGTCAAAATATTATGTTTCTTTCATAGATGATTATTCGAGAAGGGCATTTGTGTATTTTCTAAAAAGTAAATCAAAAGTGTAAAGTTAGTTTAAGGAATTTAAAACCTTGGTAGAAAATCAGACTAGTAGGAAAAATTAAATGCTTAAGGATGGATAATGGTGGTGAATTTTTTTCTGTAGATTTTGAAAGGTATTGCAAAGACCATGGGATTAAAAGGCATAAAACTACACCTTACACTCCACAGTAGAATGGAGTTGCTAAAAGGTTGAACAGGATGCTAATGGAAAGGGCAAGAAGTATGTTAAGCAGTGCTAGTCTAGAGCAGAAGTTCTGGGCTAAGGCTATGGCTACAATATGTTACTTAATTAATCGATTTGCCTCTTCAGCACTTGTTGACAAAACACCTTTGGAAGCATGGTCTAGTAAGAAGCCTTCTTTGAGACATATTCATGTCTTTGGCTGTGAGGCATATGCATATGTGTCGAATGAGAAAAGATCTAAATTGGAAAACAAAGCTGTAAAATGTATCTGTATTGGCTATGCCATTGGTTTTAAGGGATACAATCTTTGGAACCCTATTACTGAGAAGGTATTGTACAGCAGAAGTGTAATCTTTAGTGAGCTGAAACCTTCTTCAGCTGATCTACAGGCAGAAGTAAGAGAAGACAAAAAGAAGGATGTTGTTGAAATTCCTCTTACTCTAGAAAAGGAAGAACAATGAATTCCAGGTGTACCTAAAAGTGAGGAGAGCTCTAGCAACTCTAAAAGTTCTGAACAAGAAGAAGAACCTCAGCCTCAGCTTGTGAGGAGGTCTACACGTGAGAAGTGGCAACTGAAAGGTTTGAATATTCTATGTTGGATTCTAGTTGTGCCTATGCTTTAATTACTAACACTGATCAGCCTAGGACTGTGAAAGAGGTTATTAATATGTCTGATTTAGATTCCTGGTTAGAAGCCATGAATGAAGAAATGGCATCATTGAAAAAAAATGAAACCTGGGATTTGGTACCTTTTCCTGAAGGTCGGAAGTCTGTTGGTTGTAAATGGGTATTTAAGAAGAACAATGTAAATGGGTATTTAAGAAGAAAATTGTTCTAGATATTTAAGAAGAAAATTGGTTTGGGTATTTAAGAAGAAAATTGGTTTGGGTATTTAAGAGGAAAAATGGGTATAAAGCTAGGTTGGTCATGAAAGGTTATTCCTAGGTAGAGGGAATTAATTATGGAGACATATTTTCTCCTGTAGCTAAGCTGACATCTATCAGATTTCTTATCACTTGCAGTAGCATATGACTTAGAGATCGAGCAAATGGATTTGACAACAACATTTCTTCATGGTGATTTGGAGGACTTGAAATTTATATGTCCCAACCTTAGTACTTTGTTGAAAAAGGTAAAGAAATTCTAGTTTGCAAGTTAAAGAAATCTCTGTATGGTCTAAAACAATCACCCAGAATGTGGTACCAAAAGTTTGACACATTTGTGTTGTCATTGGGATTTTCAAGATCAAAATCAGATCATTGTTTTTACTATAAGACTAAAAATGGTCATTTACTTATTATTACCCTATATGTGGATGATATGTTATTCATTGGGAATAGTAAGGGTATGATTTCTAAATTAAAATCTCAGTTGTCAGCACAGTTTGAAATGAAAGATTTTGGTGCAGCTAGGTATATTCTGGGAATGGAAATTAGAAGGGATAGGGCAAATAGAAAACTTTGGCTCAACTAAAGCAAATATATTTGTTAAGGGAAAATTGGAGTAAACATGAACAATCAATATCTCAATATCAATAATACTCAAAACTAAACGAAAAGGGAAATAATCAAGATCAAACAAACAAAGATGAAAACCTGGCAAACCTCAATAATTCATAGCTTTCGTTGTTTGCCTATCTCAATCGATCTTGCATGTATGAATAAGGCCCTCAGAGAGTGCACTTACTTGCTATTCCAAGATTGTCAATGGAGAATGGCTGTGATAGTTGATTGCAATGAAGATGAGCTTCACAACAATGGTAGTGATATGGTAACAAGTTGATTGCACACAAAAGGAATGACGTGGGTGCCAAAGGCACGCTATAATTCCTACAGAGTAACAATACTAAAATCTTGGATGAATGAAATGGAAGAAGAGGGTTCAATTTACAGACTTGGGAGAGAGAAGATCAACGGTATAGAAAGAATGAGAAGATCAACGGTATGGAATAGTTAAGGAACGTGCGTGAATAGGAAGAAGACAAGTGTCTTTCTCTATTTTGCATGAGAGGAATTAAAAAAATAGAAGAATGAGTTAACTGAAGAGATTAATCAATTAAAAGAATAGATCATGAATTAAGAGAATAAAACTAGAGAATAGAAATTGCATGAGGATGAGAAGATATTTAAGCTCAATTAAATATTTAGAATATTCAATTGCATGTGCACAAGGATTGAATTATATTTAGAGATAACTCAATTTAGAAGAAATAGACAACTTGAATAAATATTTGATTTATTTAAATTTAGAGAAGATATTATTGGAAGAAAGAATTAAATAATTGGTATTATTTAATTTAGAATGAATTTGGAAGAACTAATTAAATAATTTATATTATTTAATTTGTTGGAGGAATTAGAAGAAATTTAATAATTTTAATTAAATAAATGATTTTTATTTAATTGTTGGGAGAATATGATTCAAATAAATAAATTTGTTTATTTATTTATTGATAGAGGAATTTGACTTAAATAAATATTGAGAATATTTATTTGGACATAGTCATTTCATTTTTAGACGTATACATTTTGCCCCTCTTTGATGTGATGTTCGAGACGATGAGATTTGTGTCAAGTAACATCATTTCAAAGAAGCTAAGGTATAGATAGAAGAAAAAGATGGTAATGGAAAGATAGGGTGAGGATGCCCCCTCGAGAGATTGGATGAGTAGAGATTTTCGAGGGCGTGAGATGGACAATCTCATGATGAAGAAGGTTGGAAGCCGAATGATACGCGATGCAAGATAAAATGATAACACACACAAGAAAGTAAGCAAGTATATACAAATGATACAAGAACAAACAAGGTATTGCCCCTATCAAACGGTAAACCAACGATATATTGATAATGATATACGACAATGTTGTCATGGCAGGGAATGATATATCCCTAGACCAACATGGCAGGCATGTTGTCATGGTAGGGAACGATAGATCCCTAGAGCAAACACGAAGGATAATGTCTAGTTTCAGGAAATGAAGCATGTTGTGTAAGACGCATGTGTTGGTCTAATTTTGGCAATGTTACATCCTGTATAAGACAATTGATTGATTAACTGATCGAGTTGGTTTACGACAAAACAAGGATCAAGACCACTGATTGTGATTGGATCATTTGACAAGATTGACTTGACTTGATTGGTATGGATTAAGGATGGACCTGCATTTGGATCACTGCTCAGGTTGACCGAATTGAGCAGAATGGACCACAATGATAGATAGAATATTGATTGATGGATGAATGACTCGATAGAAGGAATCACAAGCTTTTATTTGTATTGATACTCTACATTTTTGGATCTTCATTGCATGGGATATGGCTGTGAAATGCAACTGGATACGGTATGGGTATGGATATGGAATGCAAATGGATTTTTGCCATCTTGATATTGCAAGTATTTTGAAGTGCTTATTTCATCATTGGGCTTTTAAAATGTTCTAAGAAAATACAAGCATCGAGGTATAATTGAAATGAGATGACTTGTGTATTGCTTACATGGATTTTGATTTAGCAAGTTAATACAAGCATCTAGGTATAATTGAATCGAGATGACCTAAGTATTTCTTGCTTATCAACAAACAAGGATTGCCCCCTTTCATGTTAGACCTCTGATGTCCTTGATGATCTTTTGTCGATAATGTCTTTAGACAAGGCTTCACATTACTAAAAATTAATTCACAAATAGAAAACAAAGAAAATAATCATTCCCCCATCATAGCATCTCTAGCTTTTGGCATCCTTGAGTAGCATAGAAAGACATGATAACAAAAATCAAGGCTCTGTAAGTTAACCTGATCACAAGCACAAAACATTTTTGCACTTGGATGTGTTTTTCTTGCCATAATTTAGATAGAATCATTTAAAATTCTTTAGGAACTTGCTTGCTTTGCTTTGGATAGGGTAAGGTCTTGCATCAAAATTTTTGCTTGAAAATAGGTTTTGCTTGCGCTTGTTTGCCTTTTGAAAGGTTCCACAATCCTTATTGGTGAAATGGACCCTGAGGGACTGACCTAGTGCCTCAGGGGCTCATTGTTAAATGGCCTTGCCTATGTGACGACGCAGAGGCAATGTAGTTCAAGGTGAACCCTAATAGACCTAAGACCTAGGTGATAGAAAGTGGTGTGGACTCAGATAGATAGAAGGACCAAACATGGGATGGATGGGTGAGAGGGAGCCTCGGGGACGTATTTGAAGAAATGACCTTGCCTACGTGACAACACAGAGGCAACCTAGTTCATGGACTCAGACCATGTGGATACTGATGACAGACGCTACGCCAGGTTGACACTATGGATATGATACTAGATAAGACCTTGGTTGATAAGGTGACAACAAGAGATAGAGTATCAAACCATGATAGGTTATCATTAGGATTTTATTATGGAATAGATATGGATCGAATGGGACATGAGTGAAGGAAGAATGGACACAAGGTGATTGGTTTTCCAAAGATGGAGGAAGCAGTTTATCACAAGTAACGCCTGTTTACCAAGTTTTCACCACTTGCTTTTATTTGCATGAAAGCTAAAAGTACACATGACGCCTGTTTGCCAGCTTTTCATCATGGTGCCTATCAAAGGCACCTATTTTCTAGGTTTTCACTGAAGGATGATTTTTTTGGTTGTTTTTTTCATTTTTTTCATTTTTTGTTGTACTTTTCTATTTTTTTTTTGTATTTTATTCCCCCCTTACATTGGGGTTCTCTTAGGTATAAAACCGATGAAGATGTGTACTATTAATTGGGTCCTTGAATAGCTCACCTTCTGATGTAGCCAACTGATATGCCCCCGACCCATAGGTAGTAATGATCACATAAGGCCCAAGCCAATTGGGTTTGAACTTGCCTTTCTTTTCCCAATCCTATTGATTGTGGGGATTTTCTTTAAGTACTAGATCTCCAACTTTAACGACTCTTAGACGGACTCTGTGGTTGTAGCTTCATGACATCATTTGTTGATATACCTTGAGATGATTGAAGGCCTTTTGTCTCCATTCCTCTAGCAGTTCTAGCTCTTACAATCTAGAAACTCTATATTCCTCATTAGTTATGAGACCTTTTAACGACACCCTTAGAGATGGTAACTCGACCTCGATGGGAAGATGGTTTCTAACCCATAGACAAGGGCGTAAGGGGTAGCACCTATGGGAGTGCATATACTGGTTTGATAGGCCCACAGAGTGGGATTGAGTTGGATGTGCCAATCACAGCTAGCATCGTTGACTGTCTTCTTGAGGAGTTTCAAGATTGTTTTTTTGGATGCTTCTGCTTGGCCGTTGCCTTGGGGGTAATAGGGTGTGGAGAAACGGTGTTGGATTTTGAATCTATCACAAAGCTCTTGTACATCCTAGTTCTTGAAAGGTCTTCTATTATTTGTGATAATGGATGAGGGAATTGAGGATGAATGAGGAAATTTGTTTACCTGTGATGGTGGTGAGCATAATGGCTTCAATCCACTTGGTAAAGTATTCAGTGGCGATTATTATGAACTTGTGGCCGTTGGATGAGGGAGGGTGAATTTTGCCCACAAGGTCGAGTCCCCATTGACAAAAGGGCCAAGGTGTCATTAAAGGTCTCAGCTCTTGAGTTGGTGCATGTATCAGGTTTCCATGTATCTAGCACTGCTTGCACTTCTTTACAAACTGATATGAATCTGTTTCCATGTTCGGCTAATAATAACCCAAATGCATGAGTTTCTTAGCTAATAAAGGATTGCTAGAGTGTGTTCTGCAAATTCCTTCGTGCACATCTTATAAGGTAGTTTGGGATTCTTCTCATTCTAAACAACAGAGGAAAGTACCATCTAGACCACATTGGTATAGGGCGTCAACAATAATGGTATATTGAGATGTTTGGTGGATGAAGGTTCGATGTTGGTTTGAAGACAAGTCAGGTGGGAGGGTGTTATCCTTGAGGTAAGTGTAAATCTTACTATACCAAGGTGAATCAGATCTGACTAATAGGCATATGGAGTGCGTTTTAGGAAGATCATAAGCCAGTTGCTGAATTGACTCCACCAAGAACTCATACCGTGACTCATTCTCTAAGATCTCAAGGAACGAGGCAATGGTTTCCATGGCATCTGCCACTTTGTTTTCAATGTGAGGTATCTGTTGAAAGGAGATGATCACAAAGTATTATTTAAAGTCATCAACCATATGCTTATATGGGATAAGCTTCTCATCTTTGGTTTGGTAGACATCATTGACTTGATTGATCATTAGCTGAGAATCACCATAGACATGTAGCTCTTTGATTTTCCATTTTGTTGCCATTTTGAGACCAATAACCAAGGCCTCATACTTTGCTATATTATTTGTACATGGGAACAACAGACAATAAGACTTAGGTATAGTGTCGTTGTGGGTAGTGACCAACAAGATTCCTACCCCCAATCCATGGTGTGTATAAGATCCATCAAAGTAGAGCTTCCATGAGTGTGCTGTGATATTGAATAAGGATTCATCTAGAAACTCAAATGTCATTGGTGTGGTATCATGTAATGGTGCCTCCTCTAACTGATCAGCAATGATTTTGCCCTTGATAGCCTTTCTGTCTACATACTTAATGTCATATTCACTTAGGAACATTACCCACTTGGCTAGGTGACCTGTTAAAGCTGCTTTGCTTAGTAGGTAATTCAATGGATCTATCTTTGCAATGAGCTTGACTGGATGTGCTAGCATGTAATTTCATAGTTTTTGGGAAGCAAAAACCACAGCAAGACACAATCTTTCTATTTGAGAGTATTGCAGTTCATAGCCCACCAATGTGCGACTGATTTAGTAGACAACTCTTTCTTTACCTTCATAATCTTGTTGTGCTAGGAGGGCCCCAAGAGCTATTGGTGTAGCAGATATGTAAAGTAACAATGGCTTCCCTTGGATAGGAGGCATGAGAATAGGTGGATTCATCATATATTCCTTCAGTTTGCCAAATGCCTCTTCGCACTTCTCATCCCACCTAAATGGAATGTTCTTATGTAGGAGATGACTGAAAGGTTGGCACTTGTCTGCCAGTTGTGATATGAACCTACGAATTGCTTGTAGCTTGCCTTGTAGAGACTATAGTTGAGTAATATTCTTGGGTGGTGGCATTTCCATGATGGCCTTGACCTTGGCAGGATCTAATTCAATCCCATTAGCTGATACAATGAAGCCTAAGAGCTTGCCTAAGGTGACTCCAAACACACATTTCTTTGGGTTCAACCTGACCTTGAATTGTTCTAGTCTCTGAAAGACCTTCTCTAGCACATCCAGGTGTGATTCTCTAGTGAGTGACTTTGCAAGGATATCATCTACATAGTCCTCCATTGTGACGTGCATCATGTCAAGGAATATAGTGGTCATAGCACGTTGATATGTGGCTCCGGCGTTCTTTAGCCCAAATGGCATGACATTCCAGTAGAAAGTGCCCCATGGACAAGTGAAGGTTGTCTTATGTTGGTCTTCTGGTGCTATCCCAATTTGATTATTTCCAGAGAATCCATCCATGACAGATAACATGGTATGCCCTGTTCATAAGTCGAGTATGATATCTACATTGGCAACAGAAAGTCATCCTTGCAGCAAGGTTTGTTTAGATCTCTGAAATCATTACATAGTCTGATTCAGCCATCAAGTTTGGATACTAGAACTATGTTGGAGACCCATTCCAGGTAGTCTATTACTCTGATGAACCCTACATCCAGTAGTTTCTTGAGTTCTTCTTTCACTAGCAATGCAATGTGTGGATGCATCTTTCTAAGTTTTTGTTTAACCGGTTTCACTCCTGGATCTAGTGGAAGATGATGTAGAATCAAATCTGGATCCAATCTTGGCATATCTGCATATGACCAAGCAAAGTTGACTTGATTCTTCTTGAAGAATGGTAAAAACTTAGTCTTTTCTGGTGGAGTTACAGACTTAGCAAAGTGAATGACCTTAGGTTGTTCCTCTATTCTAATGTTAACCAGTTTTGTGGGTTCCACAACAATCTAAGACTTCTCCTAGTGCATGTCATCAGGGAGAGTGTCAAGCCTTCCATCATCAGGTGCCATAGTTGGGTTTTCACCATCGGATGCATCCTTTCCTTTTACTATTTTGGGATCTGATACTGCCGCGGAGCAGTTTTCACCATCAGATCCAGTTGTTATTTTCATATTTTTATGACTGGAAGGCTTCCACCCTCTCTGAAATAAGCCATGGTATTGAGCTCAATGGCAAAGCCAGCTTTATGATCTATTGTAGGCACGTGGTCCCTAAGTTCCATGTAGTCAATGTAGGCATCATCATTTTAGAACATGTCTAGTTGCGGGCTTCCTTGTAGATCCCTGTCGATAAGTTTAGGATGTACAAGGGGGAGGGAGTCGGAGGATAGATCTGATTCATTGATAGTTCGAATGGATATGTGAGGGGTATTGGTAGGGATAGGGTCCGGGATGGTACTTTCCTCCAAGTTGTTTATTGCGATAGAACTCAAACCTTCCTCGAAAGTCATATTCTTAGGAATTGGTGAATCACACTCTAATGGTCTATGAATTAGCATTTGTCCCTCATGGTAGGGGCTATAAGTTTGAACAGTGTCAATTTCGTTGTCATCATAGGAGTGCTCTGTCAGCTCATCCCACTCATATTCATTGGAATCTATGTCACTGTCCTCTTGAAGGTTATGGATCATTTCCACAAAACAAGCATTTGCTTTTGCTTTGCCCTTGTCCTTGTATCCTAGACCTTTTATATTTCTTGCCAATGATGATGAAGAAGGTTGAATGGGTTCTTTTATTCCTTCTTTTCTTAGGCCAATGGGACCTTGTCCTTCATAACCCATTCTGTGTAAGATAGACTCACCTTGCCCATAGATTTTTGTTGGGAGCTTAGGTAGTTCTTATTGTGTGTTGTCTTCTTCTTCTGTGTAGATCCATTGTAAGATATCTCTTTCCACTGTTTCATCTGAAAGGGTCCCCTATTTTACAAAGGGAGATATAGGAGGTGTAGGAGGAGCAGATGGATTTGGAAAATGTTTGGGTTGGCCAAAGGATCTAGGAGATAAATGCATTTTGGCTAAGTTGAGGCTATGCTCGATGGAGTATTCCCCTACTCCCATTTCTTTGATGGTAATTTTCTGCTCTTTGGGCTTCGATGAAGAAGCTTTGGAGGTAGAATCATGTTGTGGGGTAGGGGATGTAGATGCTCTATTGTTGGGTATGATGCAATCAGGCTTTGAGTAGACAGAGTTGCAATGCTAAAAGGGGTCTGGGTCACCTTGGATGGTGACTTATTTGCCGTTATGAGGGAGTTTTATGCATTGGTGATAGGTAGAAGGCACAGCTTTCATGGCATGAATCCATGGTCTACCAAGGAGAATATATAGGTGAGTTCCCTATCTAGGACTTGGCACACAATGTCCTTTATCACTGGTCCCACTTGTATTGGTAACACCACTATTCCTTTGGTAGTTCTTTCCTCTTCATCATAGGCTTTAATGCTAATCTTTTTCCTTGGATTCAGAGAACCCCAATGTAAGGACTAGCTCGAGCATGCAAATATCTAAACCGGCTCCTCCATTAATGAGAACCCTTTTGATACAGTGTTTATGGATGAAGGCGACGATATGCAAGGGGGTGTTATGGGGCTGAGACACTGAGAGGTCATCCTATTTGGTAAATGATATGGTACTAGAGGAGGTTAGATTTCCTACCATGGCTTGGAACTTCTCTTGGGCCAAGTTTGTGGGCACATTTGTTTCCACTAGGGCTTTTTTGAGAATCTCCTTGTGGGAAGGAGACATACGTAACAAATCTAAGATAGAAATGTGGGCAAGAGTTTTTCATAGTTGGTCTATGACACTATATTGATGGAAGTTGGACTGAGAAGGCAACGACCTTGGAGGGAGGGTATTCAATGTGACCTTACCACTGTGGGTGATGATATTGCAATCATTTTTGTTGGGTTCTATTTGTTGGTTTGGGCATGACCACATTAACTTGTGGGATGTGCTCTGATATGCAATTGATAGTATAGTCAAACAACACACTCACATAATTAGAGTTATTATTCCCATTATTCTAATTTTGCCTGTTGTAGATGTTGTTGTTGTTGTTGCTGTTGTTGTTGTTGTACAGCCTGTCATGATTGAGAAGTGGATCTTTGTATGCCACATGCATCTCATTAGAAGTATGTTGTTGAGCACCTCCTTGAATTTAATCAAGTATGTCTTAAATAACATGTTTGACACAAATACAATTGTTGGTCATATCACCTCTTCCTCTATGATACTCACAAAAATCAGCGTCTTTCCAATAGTGAGGTTTTATTTGGGGCTCATAATTGCTAGTAGGTGGTAGAGTGATCTCATTGTTGACCAATAGATTTCTTAATGCAGATTCTTGGGACTCAGCCAGCGGTGTGAACTTTGGCCTACAATTTAAGTTGTACCATGGCCTTGGTTCCGGAGAGAATGTTTTGTTGGGTGTAGCATTGTTTGCCTCTCCTTTGAGAGTGAAGATTGGTTGTTGCTTGGGAGCTGCCGCTTTGGTATCAACTACTCCATCATTGACGACATTTTTATTCTTAGTCTAAAACTTTGACTTGTCCATAGTGTAGTTGGAATTAGGGGTTTCCTTGTACAACTTAATTTTCCCTTTGGCGATCATAGCTTTCTTGATGAATAATCCCATTTCAATGACCTTTGAAAATGAGGTAGGACATTAAATTTGGATTTGATAGCTTAGATCAGAGTTGAGGTTGTGGACAAACATCTCCATCAATTGCTTCTCAGGTACATCATATGAGCATTTTCTCGCTAGTTGTCTCCACCTTTGTAAGAAGGAGGTGAATGATTCACCACTCTTTTGCTTGGTATTGCATAGGTCGAGCATGGAGACTTTGTGTTCAATATTGTACAAGAAGTGCATGATAAATTTGTTTACCAACTCATCAAAAGTCTTGATACCTAGTGAAAGTCATGAGAACCACTCCATGGCTTGACTACCTAGAGATCTAGGGAATAGTCTCATTAAGAAAGTTTCATTGCGAGCTACTTCCATGCATGCGACGTTGAATTCCCTAATGTGATCTCTTCGGTCTCCTTTCCCTTTGTACTTGTCAAACTTAGGAACTTCGAATCAAAAGGGGAAGGGCACCATGTTCAAACTTTTATCAAAGGGGTATGGTACAATGTCTTCCAAAGAGTAAGTTTTAGTATTTGTTCCCATTTTGAGATCCGTCATTTGTTGGGTTAGGCCCTCAATTTGTTTCCTCATTTCTTCCATGGGCACGTTAGGATCCGCGACTTTCTTTCCTTTATCTTCACCAGTGTGGTGTTGATGATTATCCTCTATGGTCTCTTTCAGTTTGCTGAGATCGAAATCAGTGGGGAGTTGAAGTCTGAGATTTGTGAGATGAATAAAGTACTTGTGAGGATCCTCATGGAGCACTTTTTCTAGTAAATGTTGGAATTTTTGATCTTGGAGGTGCCCTTGATACTCTTCATGAGAGATTTCCTCATCACTATCATGAGGGGTGACAATGCAATTGGATGATCCATCCATTTCAAGTTGTCCTTTGTACTGAGATCTAGTTAAAACCATGCAAGGTGATGTAGGAAGTGGTAGGATGAAACTAGACATTTTGGTAAGATGCTGATGGTGATTGTTGAGAATAGGATACTTGTGACGAGATTTGGACAAGGGACACTTTCGATCAATGATTCCAAGAAAGATGACTAATACAAGATGATAGCCACAAGTAAGGGTACTCGATACCTGTCTTACTGTGTAGATACTAGTCATGCACCAAGACCACTAGCAAAGTTTTGTGACTTACTCAGGTTAATTGAATCCGAAATGATCTGAAAAAGGTCTTGCACTGATCTCATATAGGATATTTTGACTTTGCACTAGGGAGACCTGATAGAAGGTGGATGCAATGACCAATGAAAGAGAGAGTTTGACATGAAATGGATGTAAAAGTGACTACAAGTTAAGACCTGATCTCAGAACATGGAACTAGGCTGAAATGGGTATCTAGAAATGGTAAAATTTTCCTCTCAAAGAATGTGGAAGTACACAAGAACAGATGCACAGTAGAAAAGGGTAAATGTGCAAAAAGTTGACACAGATGCATAGTAACAGGTGATATAAGTGCAGCAAGTCAAAACAAATTCGCAGCAGAAAATGATAAAAGTGCAGCTCTAGTTTTTTCAATGTTTTTGCAAATTTTTGCCAATTTTTCTAATATTTTTGGTTTCTTTTGCTGCAAGATGGTCTCTTTTGATCTGATTTTCTTTAATTATGGAAAGAAGACACGGCAAACACAAAGAATTTTTTCATGGTGTTTTATTTTTTTGTGATTTTTTGACTCTTTTTGACTAAAAGAAAGTAAGTACAATCCTAGGTTTCAAAGGACAATATAAACCGAATTCTCACTATCTCTAGTGAAGCATCTTTAGGAGGTGATAATCGCCCTTCCCTGCACTGGCTTATAGGGGTTTTTTGGCCACTAAAATAATGGATGATTAATAAGTGCAATCGTTCGAGTGGTTATACATACGATAGCACTACTCTCCGTTATGGAGTCTCCCAACCTGCAAGGGTTGTGCCTTAGAGGGTTTTGGGGGAGGTTGGTTGTCAGTATAACACAACTTCACTCATTATTTGAAGCTTTTGCTCCAAACACAATTTATTTATAGTGGCTTGGCAGAGCTTGGCTTTAGCTTGTTACCACTTAGGGTCGTTCCTACTTGGATGAATGGTATCCAAGAGCAGGCTCCTCTAAAGGTTAAACACATGCGAAAATGATATGTTTGGCATTTTGGTCACCCAAGATAGGGGAGAGCAAAGGCCTGGTATCATTCCCAAAACACAAAAGACAGTGGTTCTTTTCCCCTAGTTAAAAAGAAAAGACTAAATGAGCTATCTACTTGGGCAAGCACAGAAATTTGTTAACTTTGAAGTGATAACATGATAGCAATGGTTCAATTTTACCCAAATAGCAATGATTTGTTAACTTTGAAGTGATAACAAGATAGCAATGTGTCTAACTTTGAAAGATAGCAATATAGCAATGATTCAATCATATGCAAGATAGCAATGATTCAGTTACCACCCTCCTAGTTAAGACTACATGAGATTTGCATGAGCATCCATTTACTTTCCTTTTAGAAATTGAAGTGTGAGTTAACAAGTGCGGCTATATGATTCTAAACCAATACCTAGCCTGCAAAATAGATCCAAGAGTGTTCCTGTGAGAAAGTGTTAGCGTTTAGTGAAAACTGCAAAAAAACCCTAAGAATCACTGTCTAGATCAGATGCATAGCTTGAGAGCCTGAATGTGTAGAAACAGAGCTCAAAAGTGAAGCAGTACAGATGTGCTTAGATAGAGGTCAAAAGCACAAGAATACAGAATGCATGCGCCGAACTGACAGATGCGTCGTTTCAGAAGGTATATGCGCTAGAACAGAGTCTATATGTGCTGAAAGATTGGATGCACCAGAACATACAGTAGATGTGTGTTAGGATGAGGCAGATGCACAGTTTCCTCCTATGTACGGATTTCTAACACATAAAAACTTAGTTTTTGGGTTAAATTGGGGCTAGGCCCCACGGTGGGTGCCAAAAATGTTAAGGGAAAATTAGAGTAAACATGAATAAATAATATATCAATATCAATAATACCCAAAACTCATTGAAAAAGGAAATAATCAAGATCAAAGAAAACAAAGATGAAAACTTTGCAAACCTCAATACTTCAGAGCTTCCGTTGGTTGCCTATCTCAATCAATCTTGCATGTATGAATAAGGCACTCAGAGAGTGCACTTCCTTGCTATTCCAAGATTATCAATGGAGAATGGTTATGCTAGTTGATTGCAATGAAAATGAGTTTCACAACAATGGTAGTGATATGGTAACAAGTTGATCGCAAGCAAAAGGAATGACGTGGGTGCCAAAGGCGTGCTATAATTCCTGCAGAGTAACAATACTAAAAGCTTGGATGAATGAAATGGAAGAAGAGGGTTCAATTTATAGACTTGGGAGAGAGAAGATCTATGGTATAGAAAGAATGAGAAGATCAATAGTATGGAACGGTTGAGGAATGTGCGCGAATAGGAAGAAGACAAGTGTCTTTCTCTATTTTACATGAGAGGAATTAAAAAAATAGAAGAATGACTTAACTAAAGAGGTTAATCAATTACAAGAATAGATCAATCAATTAAGAGAATAGAACTAGAGAATAGAAATTGCATGAGGATGAGAAGATATTTTAGCTCAATTAAATATTTAGAATATTCAATTGCATGTGCACAAGGATTGAATTATATTTAGAGATAACTCAATTTAGAAGAAATAGACAACTTAAATAAATATTTGATTTATTTAAATTTAGAGAAGATACTATTGGAAGAAAGAATTAAATAATTGGTATTATTTAATTTAGAATGAATTTGGAAGAACTAATTAAATAATTGATAGTATTTAATTTGTTGGAGGAATTAGAAGAATTTTAATAATTTAAATTAAATAAATGATTTTTATTTAATTGTTGGGAGAATATGAATCAAATAAATAAATTTATTTATTTATTTATTGATAGAGGAATTTGACTTAAATAAATATTGAGAATATTTATTTGGACATAATCGTGTCATTTTTAGATGTATACAATATTAATTCTATCCTAGAGAGATTTAATATGGAAAATTGCAAGCAGCTAGTTGTTCTAGTGTTGCTAGGAACAAAACTTTCTATTAAAGATTGTCCAAATTCTCCTATTGAGATGGAGGAAATGACCAGGGTACCTTATACGAGTGCAGTTGGTAGTCTAATGTATGCAATGGTCTGTACAAGGCTAGACATTGCCCAAGTAGTGGGAGTACTTAGTTTATGGCTAATCTTGGAAGGCCGCATTGGGATGTTGTGAAAAGAGTTTTTAGCTATTTGAAGGGTACTGCTGAGTACACCTTGTACTATCATGGTAACTCTACTAGATTTAAGAGTTCAGTTAGCATTCATGGATATGTGGATTCTGATATGGCAGGGGACATTAATAGTAGAAGATCCACCAGTGGATATGTATTCACATTGTTTGCTGGTGTAGTTAGTTGGATGAGCAAGCGGTAGGCTATAGTCACTTTGTCCACTATCGACGATGAGTACATGGCATCAACTCATGCCTGCAAGGAAGCCATTTGTCTTAGATGTTTATGTTTTGATATTGGCTTTGATGCAAGGCAGATTACTATTTATTGTGATAGTCAGAATACTATTTGTTTGGCGAAAAATCCCACTTTCCATGCTAGGATTAAACATATTGATGTACAGTATCATTTTGTTCGTGATATGGTGGAGGATGGAAAGGTTAATCTAGAAAAGGTGGATACTCTGGAAAATGTTGTTGATGCATTGACAAAACTAGTGAGCATAGATAAGTACAAATGGTGTGCTAGTTCAATAGACCTTGGGGCCTATGATTTATAGTGAATCCAAGAGTTGGAAGGGGTTCAGTGAGTTCTTCATCAAGTGGAAGAATGTTTGGAAAGCATGCCTCAAACTCATTGATGAAACCTCAGTTCAGTTCCCAGAAAGCTCAAATGTTGCATCTATTCCTTTACCGCCAACCCGCAAAAGTCAACAGTGAGACTGGCGGGTGTGCGGGTCTTACCACCACCCTACGACAGATTGTGAGAAGGCCTGTGGTGTTGTGGTGAATATCCCACCATCTCGCAATGGTCCGTCAGTGGACTTGCAGTGGTGCAGTGTTTACCACCACCCCACAGCAAGTCATGGAGAGACCGACAGTAGAGCGGTATAGACATCGCCTTATTGCGACGGTCTAAGTTTTGGGTGGTGGTATAGCGGTGGCTTCTCACCACCTCGTGGTGGTGACTAGAAGGTTATGTGGTAGAGCGGTATACCCCATAGTCCCATGATAGCTTGAATTCTTGCATGCACTAGTGTAGTAAAGACAGGGTAGTGATGGTTACGTTTTGTTCGACGGTTTGTATCTCTGATAGTTAGACGATTTGAGAGCAATTGCATATGGAATTCAAATCGGTTGGTTTCCTTTGTGGTGTGGAACATTAAACAAATGTTGTAGTGTGTTGAACGTTCTTTAGTTCAGTAACATCTAAGAAGAGTGTTGAGAGATTGATCAAAGATGTTGAAATAAGGGAATTGTAATGTTGCTGAAGTTGAAGCTGTGAATTAGCATCTGAACGCATAAGTCTGTAACTTTGTATGTAAACCTTATTTATTGTAATCCAAAGTGATTTTTCTTGGTGTGTGGGTTTTTCTCCTGTAAGGGTTTTCCCACATAAATCTGGTATTGATTTGTGTATGTCTCTTGATTGTTTATTCTATTATTCTGATTAATGTGCATCTTTAATGAACTATAATTGAAAATTGAAAGTTGTTCTACACTTCTCTTCTAAAAATTGGCATTAGGAAGGCATTTTCATACTTAGCTTTCCTTACAAACTTATACCCACGTCACACCATTACCCTTAGATTTAGACTTTTGAGGATATTATTCTCTTAAAACCTAAATCTTTGTTCACCTTTCACCAAACAAATCCCAATCATTTCGATTCTCTTTTCACCCCCATTCTTCAAACATTCATGATGGTGATAGGTTGTCATTTGATGTCAAAAGTGTGTTCATATCAAGAGGAGATGGTGCATTGCAAAAGTTGCCTTAGTTGTTGCAGGACATCAGGAGGAGATAGTTTACAGAGATATGGAATTGGTTTAGTGTAATGATGGTAAGAGTATTGATGCCATTGATCTTAAGTTTGGAAAATTGATGTCATACATTTGAGGTTGCTTGTTGTGAATTTAAAAGTCACAGGTTGTGCTCAAGACAGTGGGATCTTGCTTTATGATATGTTTACATGATGCTTGTTGATGGTTGAGGTCCATGTTTTTCAATGTCTCCATGTTGCATGAACAAGTTGCAAAGTGTAGGTTATGCTTCTGTCATCTTCATAAGTTGATATGTCTAATGCATAAAATCAGATGTCTTGATATGTTTGGTGTAAAGGTCTATTCACTCATATCAAATAATGATCAGGATTGAGAAGTTGATCTTCATATTAGGATGTCATGGATGTTGGACATCAAGATCGTCAAGAGTTATGAGGAGTTATACTAGTTCATATTTATTGTCACCAATGGTCAAGGTAATGTTGGTTCATAATGATTCAATTGGTAAAGCATGGTTAATCTTTTGGATATCATTCTTGGTTCATGAAATGAAGTGGAAATTTATATACTATGCAAGAAGGAGGTATGGTTGAAGGTTATGTTGAAACCTTAGAAGATAATTATTATGCATCTAAAACATATTCTATGTTTACCTTCTCTGCCCGTCTAGTGCAAATTGCACTTTTCTTATGTTTTGAAAGTGACTTACAATAGCGGGTTTATAACTTAAAACATCACCGCTTGGAGGGTTCTTCAACATACTCTTGACTGGCCCCTCTCTCTAATAGACCAGTAACATCGGTGGAGTAATATGTGCACGGGCACCAAATCTCAATCAACGGTAATGTTTGAATGTGTTGGAGAGCACAAAAGAGGAATCAATGGTTAATGTTTAAAGTTCATCTTCCTTTGCCCGAGTATGAATTTTGACATGCATATAAACATCTTTTGTCTTTTTAACTGCAGACAAAGCTATTTTTAGCCAGTCTCAAGGGCAGATTTTTTGTGAGTCTTAAAAGCAATTTTGTTTGAAGATTTCTTACTATTTTTAAGATTTCAACCGTATGTCTTAAGGCATCAAAAATAATAATGGAGGAAGCTTTCTATTTTTTATAATAAGCATCTTTTTAAAGTGGAGTCTTAATCCTTTATGAAGATAAGGATGTTTTTATTCTTTTTCATAGGGATGAAAAAAATCTATTTGAGGACAAGAATTTTTTACAGGAACTGAGTGATGAATATATTGAAAGTTTTTATTGATGAATTTTTTTTTAAAAAAGATATTATTTTTGTGAGACAAATGGCAAATGATCTGGTGAGGAAATTGAAGAGAAATATATATGAAAGGTCAATTCATTTTTTGAAGAGTCATTGTAATATTTTTCTTAAGGCAAAAATTCTGTAGATTGAAGCTGAAAAAGATTTTTGAAGAACATGAAGAGTCTTTGAAGTGCAAAGAGAATATGAATTGTTTTTGAAAAATATTGTTTATACACAGATGTTTGCAGATTGAAGAGTCTTGTTGAAAAGAAAATGAATAATGTGAAAGAGAAGATGAAGGGTTTGAGAAGATGAAAAGTTCTTAGAGATTATTTACAGAGTATTGAATAGATTTTATTGAAGATGTTTTATGGTGGATTTTTTATGATTTTATTTATGCAGGGCAGATGAAAGAATGAAGATTCTTGAAAGAGATTTTATTTTCTCTTACAAGGCCAAAATGAAAAATAAATTGTTGAAGACTTTCAATTTGATAAAGATGAAAATTGATAAGAAGATGAAAGGACAAAATGATCTTCAGTGAGAGCAAATGACTGTGCAGAATGTGAAAGGTGAAAAGACATCCAATTTACATATAATAGTTTTTCAGGTGCATTGATTGTATGACTGGTAAGATAGAGATGAAACATACAGAGTATGCAGTGTTGTTGAGTATATCCGGATGTAGGATTGATTTTGAATAGAATGGCCATTTGACAGACATATGTGAGAGAAGAAATGTTTTGTATTGAATGGAAATAGAGTATCCCTCTGATTTGTTTATTACTTCTGTTGGTCTTGATTTGCTAGTGAGGCACAGTATGCCAATGAGGCTTGTGGTCAGTGAGGACCTCTGTATTTGTCAGTGAGACATAATATTTAGCTAGTGAGGCTTTGTAAGAAGTTTTTAAGGTTAAGCCAGTGAGGCACTTCATGAGTGGTTTTTCTACCCCTGAGGGTTTTCCACTCGGCAAAAAGCTTGTGTCATGCTTCTCATTGATTTATTTTGTGTGTGCATATTAATGGTTTGATCATGTTTTGTTTATATCTATTATCATAAGTCTTGTGCATATAAACTCAACAAATCATTAATGTCCTCCTTTGTATTTGTCTTGTAAGATAAAGTTTGCAAAAAGTTACAATTCATACAACACTAATTCACCCCCCCTCTCAGTGTTGTCCTTGACTCCTACATTGGTATCAGAGCAAGGTTCCCTATTTGAAGTCTAATAGGCTCGGGTAGTTTCTGATAGTGGAGTTTAATGGGTAAGTGCAGGAGAATTAAGAACATGAGAAATGTTAAGATTCTTTCTGGTCAAAAGACACAAAATAAATCATCCATATCAAATCCAGATGTTGATATAAAGTCAGTTGATAAATATTTCTCCAAGTTGAATCTGATATTGTCTTAGAAGAAAAGTTTTCAGATGTTCCTCAGTTTGATGGTTCAAATTTTTTAGTTTGGTATGTTAGAATGCAAATGTATTTATCCTCTTTAGGATATGATGTTTTAATGTCAGTTGAGAATGGTAATTCTTCAAATAACACAGAGGCTCTTAAATGCAATCATATAGCCAAGAAAGTTATTTTATCTAGTTTATCTAATGATATATCTTGTAAGGTTGTGCAGTGTGAAACAGCTCAGGATATCTGGAAAGAACTGAAAAGAATTTATCAAGATAACGATAAAGAAGAGGACACTCTGGCGTGTGAAGAAAGTGGCAATGAAAGGCAATCACATGAAGAAGTTGAGACCCAATCAAATTTAGAAGAAGATCATGATCAGGATTATGATGAACAAGATTGTGAGATTGATTTGGAAGGAGAGCTCATTTATGCTCTAAGTGAACTCAAGAATTATAAGAAGGAAAATCATAAACTAAAATTGCAGCTGCAACAAGAAAGAGAATCTAAAGACAATGTACTTTCAGAACTTGAAATTGTATCTACAGATCTTGAAGAGGCTAGATGTCAAATTATAAGTTTAAAGACATATATTGATGATTCAGACAAACTAATTGCTAGATTAAAGATAGAAATTGAAGAAGCTAAGAGGATAGCTAATGTCTCAATATCTGACCTTGAAGTTACAAGGATTGAGAATCTAAAACTAGAATCAGAAATAGTCTCTTTAAGAAAGGAGTTAGAAAAGGCTTCCTCTAAGTTGCACAAGAATCTACTGTTTGAAAAGAGTACTAAAGAAGGGGAATGTTCCAAAGCTAGAGAGACTCCTAGAAGGAAAATTGATTTAAGTCATGTTGCCATAGAAGGAAAAAGGAAGAGTGAAGCTAAATAGAAAATGAGAGATGAATTTGTGCACAATCAAAGAAGAAATTTTAGAAAACCTACATCCATAAGACAAGCTTACATGTACAGGTATAACTATTCATTTAATGGTTACTGTTATACTTGTAATCATTTTGGGCATAAAGCAGTTGATTGCAGAAGGAATACTAACCTTGTATGTTATAAGTGCAAAAATGTTGGTCACATTCAAAGGAACTACAAAATGAATAGAATGAATGAATCTGTATGGAAACATAACATAATTGCTCAGGAGATGTCAAAAAGGTACTATCAGTCATTTGGTTATTATTATAACATAGTTTGTTATAATTGCAATTCTTTTGGTCATAAAGCTCAAAGTTGCAAAAAAGCATCATCTAATTTGATAGGTTGGAAATGGAAAGAGGTAGAAAAGGTTTCGAGGAAGAAAGCACCTATAAAAGTGTGGAAGCAAAAACAGAGTCATGAGAAGGTAAGTCCCAAACTTGTGCATCCTACACAAGTTACATCATCAGTTGCATAATAGATAGCATGATGTGAGGGAGAGTTGTTCTTGTACTATCTTTTATCCCCAAGAAGTTACAAGAGGATCAGTTGATGTTTATCAATGTGGTGAACTTGTTTTGTTTATCATGCTTGCTTGATAATGTTTCTGATGTTTTTGAGTTTCAGTGTATGACAGTGATACAGGTGTTCATTGGCTTATTATGATTTCAAGGTATTGAAAAAGTGTTTCAGGAGTTCAAATGTACAAATTGTTCTTGATCATGTTGTTGATTACAAAGGTTGAATTGTCATGGTATTGCAATCTAAAGTGTTTTGAAAAGTGTTGTTGCAATAATATCTTGTTTGAATGATGAAGTCAAGAGGCAAGAGTTCTTGTTGATTATAGTATGTTTTAGATATGATTATGTATATATCAGATTTGCCAGTGTGTTGTATATCAGATTTGACAGTGTGTTGTAAAAAGATGTGCAAAAACAGCAAGATGGTCTTTGTCATGTCAGAAAAAGTGTCAGAATAGTTTGGTTGCAGGATGATAGTTCATATCAAGGAATCAATTTGATGATTATATCTATTACCTTGTTGAGTTATGTTTTGCATAAGTATTAAAGCTTTCAGGTGATTTGGAGATAGTGTTTCACTTGTTTCATTGATGATCTTCCTCTTTAATATAGTTCATAAAGGTTTGTTCAAATTGTGTGGCTCCAGTTTTGAAGTGGTATCAAGTATGAGCTTCAAGCTATGACAATCTTGAGTTTCTTATGACATTGATGGTGATTCTTGTATTTCATCAAATCAGAGGCAAGTAAAGGTCTTATAAAAAATGGTCTTAATGGCATCTTGTGTGTGATGAGGAGTCTTCAAGATTCTTGCCTGCAATACTGTTCATCAAAGAGTATTGGTCTGTTTATGATTTCTTTGCAAAGTGTTCAAGAAGTTGGTTTTTGGTTGTAGAGATATGTCTTCTCCATCCTCATATTGGTATTGTGTCAAAAAGTGATACTATGTTGAAATTGACATATATGTTTCATTATGTCAGACAGTGGTTAGTATTGGTTATTCTTGTCAATGATTGCCTGGTATTTAAGAGCAGTGTTTGTTTGTGGACTTTAACACAGTGGAAGCAAATAGATTCATTGGAGATTTGTCATGTTGGTTAGAAATTGTTGTTGATTGTCATCAGATGTAAGTTTCATGGTATCTTTTTGCTCTCAAGTTTGAAATGTTGATGTTCAGGATAAGTTTAGCAAAATTGCATTCAGTGCCTTCAATACTTTGAAAGGCAAGTGGTATCAAAGATTTTGGTAAGTGGTTCTAATTTTTTTTGGTTGAAGATAACAAGATAACAAGAGTTTATGTCTTCAAGGTGCTCTTAATGCAATATGATTATAATGGTTATGATCACGCTATAACATCTTTCAGTGGAGTTGTTCTCAGGGGGAGTTAATTCAAGCTTTGTCATTAGATGTCAAAAAGGGGGAGAAAGATAAATTGCATCATAAAGTTTTGTCATCAATGACAAAGGGGGAGATTGATGGTGATAGGTTGTCATTTGATGTCAAAAGTGTGTTCATATCAGGAGGAGATGGTGCAATGCAAAAGTTGCCTTAGTTGTTGCAAGACATTAGGAGGAGATAGTTTACAGAGATATGGAATTGGTTTAGTGTAATGATGGTAAGAGTATTGATGCCATTGATCTTAAGTTTGGAAAATTGATGTCATACATTTGAGGTCTCTTGTTATGAATTTAAAAGTCATAGGTTGTGCTCAAGACAATGGGATCTTGCTTTATGATATGTTTACATGATGTTTGTTGATGGTTGAGGTCCATGTTTTTCAATGTCTCAATGTTGGATGAACAAGTTGCAAAGTGTAAGTTATGCTTCTATCATCTTCATAAGTTGATATGTCTAATGCATAAAATCAGATGTCTTGATATGTTTGGTGTAAAGGTCTATTCACTCATATCAAATAATGATCAGGATTGAGAAGTTGATCTTCATATCAGGATGTCATGGATGTTGGACATCAAGATAGTCAAGAGTTATGAGGAGTTATACTAGTTCATATGTATTGTCACCAATGGTCAAGGTAATGTTGGTTCATAATGATTCAGTTGGTAAAGCATGGTTAATCTTTTGGATATCATTCTTGGTTCATGAAATGAAGTGGAAATTTATATACTATGCAAGAAGGAGGTATGGATGAAGGTTATGTTGAAACCTTAGAAGATAATTATTATGCATCTAAAACATATTCTATGTTTACCTTCTCTGCCCATCTAGTGCAAATTGCACTTTTCTTATGTTTTGAAAGTGACTTACAATAGCAGGTTTATAACTTAAAACGTCACCGCTTGGAGGATTCTTCAACATACTCTTGACCGGCCCCTCTCTCTAATAGACCGGTAACATCAGAGGAGTGATATCTGCGCAGGCACCAAATCTCAATCAACGGTAATGTTTGAATGTGTTGGAGAGTGTGAAAGAGGAATCAATGGTTAATGTTTAAAGTTCATCTTCCTTTGCCCAAGTATGAATTTTGACATGCATATAAACGTCTTTTGTCTTTTTAACTGCAGACAAAGCTATTTTTAGCCAGTCTCAAGGGCAGATTTTTTGTGAGTCTTAAAAGCAATTTTGTTTGAAGATTTCTTACTATTTTTAAGATTTCAACCGTATGTCTTAAGGCATCAAAAATAATAATGGAGGAAGCTTTCTATTTTTTATAATAAGCATCTTTTTAAAGTGGAGTCTTAATCCTTAATGAAGATAAGGATGTTTTTATTCTTTTTCATAGGGATGAAAAAAATCTATTCGAGGACAAGAATTTTTTATAGGAACTGAGTGATGAATATATTGAAAGTTTTTATTGATGATTTTTTTTAAAAAAAGATATTATTTTTGTGAGACAAATGGCAAATGATCTGGTGAGGAAATTGAAGAGAAATATATATGAAAGGTCAATTCATTTTTTGAAGAGTCATTGTAATATTTTTCTTAAGGAAAAAATTCTATAGATTGAAGCTGAAAAAGATTTTTGAAGAACATGAAGAGTCTTTGAAGTGCAAAGAGAATATGAATTGTTTTTGAAAAAGACTGTTTATACACAGATGTTTGCAAATTGAAGAGTCTTGTTGAAAAGAAAATGAATAATGTGAAAGAGAAGATGAAGGGTTTGAGAAGATGAAAAGTTCTTAGAGATTATTTACAGAGTATTGAATAGATTTTATTGAAGATGTTTTATGGTGGATTTTTTATGATTTTATTTATGCAGGGCAGATGAAAGAATGAAGATTCTTGAAAGAGATTTTATTTTCTCTTACAAGGCCAAAATGAAAAATAAATTGTTGAAGACTTTCAATTTGATAAAGATGAAAATTGATAAGAAGATGAAAGGACAAAATGATCTTCAGTGAGAGCAAATGATTGTGCAGAATGTGAAAGGTGAAAAGACATCCAATTTACATATAATAGTTTTTCAGGTGCATTGATTGTATGACTGGTAAGACAGAGATGAAACATACAGAGTATGCAATGTTGTTGAGTATATCCGGATGTAGGATTGATTTTAAATAGAATGGCCATTTGACAAACATATGTGAGAGAAGAAATGTTTTGTATTGAATGGAAACAAAGTATCCCTCTGATTTGTTTATTACTTCTGTTGGTGATGGTTTGCCAGTGAGGCACAGTATGCCAGTGAGGCTTGTGGTCAGTGAAGACCTCTGTATTTGTCAGTGAGACATAATATTCAGCCAGTGAGGCTTTGTAAGAAGTTTTTAAGGTTAAGCCAGTGAGGCACTTCATGAGTGGTTTTTCTACCCCTGAGGGTTTTCCACTCGGCAAAAAGCTTGTGTCATGTTTCTCATTGATTTCTTCTGTGTGTGCATATTAATGGTTTGATCATGTTTTGTTTATATATGTTATCATAAGTCTTGTGCATATAAACTCAACAAATCATTAATGTCCTCCTTTGTATTTGTCTTGTAAGATAAAGTTTGCAAAAAGTTAAAATTTATACAACACTAATTCACCCCCCGTCTCAGTGTTGTCCTTGACTCCTACAATTCATATCCTCATTCTCACTTATTTTTGGGTCTAAAAAATCAAACCTATTCTCTAAGGTCTTGGCCTTCATCCACCCCCAATCAAATCCACACCATTGCATGCCCATAACAATATCACAAGCCAAGAAGAATAAAAAATGGCCTATCTTAGAAACAACTTTGGCATAGGGATGCCACAAACTGACCAAAGTAATATCCCCATCATCCAACAAGTGCCATCATATGATGCTACAGCTATGCTAAATCCTTTCCCCTTACCATCACAACCACAACCATCTAACATCAATCAAGTGGATCAAGATATCTTAGACTTTACAGAAGATTTCTATGAATATGCTTGATAAATTCCTAAGATTAGACCCTAATAGATATCTTGAATTGCTTCTCCAAAATGATGCTATGATACACAATGTCACCACATCTTCACAACCATCCACGTCGCATACCAATCCTAACACCTCTCAAATCTCCAATGTCACTACCTCCACAATTCCCACAAACTCTAATGTCACTACTTCCATGATTCCCACTAACTTTAATGTCACCACATCCACAAATCTCACCAACACATCAACTACACCCAACATCTCAAATGTATCAACATCTACCATCACCTCTTCCATACCTCAAATCACCCTAACCATTCCCAATAACACTACACACACAAGTGTTACCACTAGCGCTCCTCAACTTAACCCCAACACCATAGCCTTCATAAACCATTTATTTTCACAACCCCACCCTAACACAACCAATACCAACCCATGTACCAACCCATCATCTAATTTCACATATGTAAAAAACCCCATCTCACAAGCACCTGTGGTATCATCCGTCCAAACCACCCAATACAATCCTAACCAAAATCAACAACTTCCACCACACATTCTCCAACAACTCATCGCATGCCAACAACACCTCGCACTCCAAAACTAAATTACTCAAAATCAAACATCCCAACATCAAACGCCACCTCAAAATCAAAAACTTCCACCACACTTTCTCCAACAACTCATGCAAAATCAATAAAACCAAATTTCACAACTACCTCCCAACCAAGATTTGGCTAGCATCATCCAAACATTAATCCAAAAGGTGGACAACATGTAACAAGGAAACAAACGGAAGAAATATTCTTTCAAGGATATTTGCCCTTACCCATTTGATAGGACATTGTACATGCCTCCCTTTCCCGAAAACTTTAAAACACCCAAATTTGACAAGTACAAAGGAAAGGGGGACCCTAGGGAGAACCTTATGGATTTTTATATCGCTTGTCTCAAAGTCTCATATGATGAAACCTATTTAATGAGACTTTTCCCTAGAAGCCTTGGTGGCCAAGCCACCAAATGGTTTTCTCATCTTCCTCCAAGTATCAAAATGTTCCATGAGCTCGCAGAGAAGTTTGTAAACCATTTCTCCTATAATTTCAAACATGAAATATCAATGACTAATCTTTGTAATACCAAACAAAAGAACGGAGAATATTTCATTGCCTTTTTGTAAAGATGGAGAGGCTTGGCAAGTAAGCTCCCTTGGCCTATCCCCAAAAAATAACTAGTCACCATGTTTGTGGCTAATCTTAGTCAAGAAATAGGTTTCCATTTGCAAATTTAGTGCGCATCCACCTTTGAAGAGGTCATCGACAAAGGCACAACTATCAAGAGAGCCCTTATTGCCAAAGGCTTGATAAAACTCTACAACAACAAAACCAACAATAACAACAAAGAGGTCAACAACAACACCTCGAACATAAACACCAATGCACCTTCAAGTGACAAACCTTGCTTTTGGGGTAAAAACAAGAACACTCTTAACGACAACATCACCAATGTGAAAGCTGTTCAACATGTACAATATCAAGCACCACCAAGCACATCCACCACAAACAATGTCAATGTCCCCAAGCAACCACCCAAACAAAATAATAACCCCAAGAGGAAATTCACACAATTGGGGTAACCTATTGAGAATGTTTTGAATAATCTTGTAAAGGCAGATTTGATCGTCTTACCCCCTATTAGACCTTATGATGAGAATCAATTCAAGCTCACTTGGTTTGATGAAAGTCTCTTTTGTGAGTATCATCGTGTGAAAGGACACAAAATGTCAAACTACATAAGGCTAAAGAACTACATACAAGATCTCATCGATAGGGGAGACATTACCATTGGTGAATCACCTAAGCAATCACCAAATGCTAACTTAGGAGCTTACAAGGATCCTCTACCTGACCACAACAAAGGAAAAGCATCCTTGTCCAACCAAGCCTACAATGTTGTACCACCTCCCACTTCTTTTGACTCCATCATGGGTCAAATAGAAGAATCTTCCAACCACATCAACACCATCACCATTCGAGCCAAGACCCCAAATTGTTCTGTCACTACTCACCGTGGCCATGTATTTATCCACAAGGCACCCACTAATGACCAACCCTCCACATCTACATCTACCAATCCACCATCCACCCACAAATACAACCTCCTAGATCACCTATGCAAAACCCACACAGAAATCTCCATCCTAGAGTTGCTCTGCACGTCTCCCCTTCACAAATAAATTCTTGACAAAGATTTAATGGAGACCTGAGTCCCCACCAACCTAAATGTGGATCAATTTCAAGCTATGGTGGGCCACATTGCTTCACCACACCATCTCACCTTCTCCAAAAAGGATCTTCCTGCCTTCGACAACCAGCATAATGATTCCTTACACATCAAAGTTTGCATCCACAAACACATCATAAAAAGAGTCTTAATAGATGGTGGCTCTCACCTAAACCTGTGCACTCTAAAATTGTTAAAACATTTGGGATACTTCGATGTAGTTGTGGATACTAGTGAAAATATAACTATTAAGGGTTACAATGATATCGAGAGACTGTATGAAGGCACCATCAAACTCCCTATCCAAGTGGGGAAAAAGATCTTGGACACCAAGTGTCAGGTGCTTGATCTTGACCTTCCCTACAATATTCTCCTCATCTGACCATGGATGCATGCCATGCAAGCCATCCCTTCCACATTTCACTAATGCTTGAAATTCCCCCATAACAGTACAAAAGTTACTATCTATGCTGATCCTCATCCCTTCCAATATTGCATCTTTTTGGAAGGACACGACCTCATGTTCTACCCATACAATAACGCCACTAATAAATTCACCTTGCAAACCAATCCTACATCATCCACTTCATATGTTGATCCTTCCAATATTGTCACTACATCACAAACATCTCCACCACTTGAAGTCAAGATCAAGCTAAGCGACATGGGGTGTGGTGAATATGACCTATACGATGCCTTTTGTGTAGGATTATTTCCCACTCCTAAGACATTTGGTGTTCCTAAAGAAGAAGAAGTCTCCACGGTAGTCATCAAATGCAAACCATCACCCACCTTCAAGAAGAAGCACCTCTTTGATTAGGATGTTCTCAAAGACATATCCTCATGGTTATACAAAGATGAAGTAGAACATGAAGCCCCTATTATCCCAACTAAAATCTATGGAAAGGGTCTCGAGATCATCAAGTCTATGGGCTATAAAGGACAAGGTGGTATAGGCCTTCATGAGAAAGGGATTGTGGAGCCAATTCAAGCAAAAAGAAACCCGCATCTTCATGGATTAGGGTATGGAAAACAAGAATCCATCCTTACAAATGGCAAATGTATCTTAGGTGAGGTTGCTAAGGTTTCCCCTATGGTCGATAACATTAACGAAGTAGACCATCAAGACTCCTTTAGTGATTCCAGCAAACTTTTTGAAACCTTCATATATACCATCTATACCCTAACCACCACTCCATCTGACTCCTGCAATCTACCTCTTCTTTACCCCTAGATTATAGATTGGGACCAACAAGCACCTCCCATCCTTGATGTTGCATAGAATGATGAGGCCATAGCAGAGATGATGGGGGTCAGGGATCACTTCCCCCTTGGAGACCACAAAGCCTGATATATCATGGAACTCAATACATGTACCTACTTTAGAGAAACCACCCATGCTCTTAGTCGTAAAAACATAAAAATAAAAACAACACTCCCTAGTGAAACCCACTCTGTGGTACTTTTGGATGAAGTAAAAATGAAAATAAAGGACGTATCACCTAGTAAAAACCTCCGTGAGGTGCTAGTAGATGAGAGCATGGGCCTTCCCGAGGTGGATGAAGTATATCTAGATAGATCACCCATCCTAGTGGAAGCATCACATGAAATGATTCCTAGAACAGAGGAAGCACTGAATATCACATTCAGAGCAGAATCCCTTACAACAATAGAACAGGAGAACTTCTTAGTCTTTTTTAAGAAAAGAAGCCGTAATTTCACATGGACCTATGCTGATATGACAAGATTGGATCCTGCCTTGGTTATTCATCACCTTGCGATACGTCTTGATGTGAAACCAATGAAACAAAATCTAAGGAAAATGAATCCTCAAATTGCGCTCCTTGTCAAGGCAAAGCTTAAGAAACTCCTAAATGTGGGGTTAATTTGACCAATAGACTACACCGAGTGGGTATCCAACATTGTACCTGTAGCCAAAGTCATTAGGGGCATCCGATGCTACATAGATTTCAAAGATCTTAATAAATCTTTCCCTAAAGATGACTTTCTATTACAAACATCGACATCATAGTGGATCTCACAATAGGCCATGAGATGTTGTCTCTGATGGATGGTTTCTTAGGGTACAATCAAATCAGGATGCCAGAAGAAGACAAACATAAAACATCCTTCATATGCCCATAGGGGATATACTGTTGGGTCATGATGCCTTTCGGCTTGAAGAATGTAGGTATGACATATCAACAGGAAATGACAGTCATCTTCCATGATCTCTTTCACAACATAATGGAAGACTATGTAGATAATTTATTGGGAAAATCTAAAACTAGAGAAGAGCACTTAAACATGTTGGCCAAGATCTTCGATAGGCTAGAACAGTACAATGTGCAACTAAACCCAAAGAAATGTGTCTTTGGGGTCACCTCTAGGAAACTTCTAGGATACATAGTGTCAAGAAGAGGAATCAAAGTAGACCCTGCAAAAATCAAAGCTATAATAGAGATGCCTCCTCTAAAGACACTTAAGCAGCTGCGAACTCTACAAGGAAAGCTTCAATCCATCTAATGGTTCATAGCACAGCTTGTCGATAATTGCTAGGTGTTTTAGGATCTCCTCTGCAAGAACACAGCCTTTGTGTGGGATAGTCAGTGTCAGAATGCTTTTGAGTGACTAAAAGAATACCTTGCTAAGCCACCTTTCCTTGTTCCACCAAAGCAAGGAGAACCCCTCCTCTTGTATATTTCAACAACAGAAGTAGCTATAGGGGCCTTGTTGGTGGACCATGATGAACAAGGGAAAGAAAGAGCCATATATTATATATGTTGTACCTTGGTGTCCTATGATCTTAATTATACTCCAATTGACCAAGCATGCCTAGTTATTGTCTTCACTTCACAAAAGTTGAGACACTACATGCTTAATCACAAGACTAAGCTCATTGCCAAGATTGATCCATTGAAGTATCTGCTAACAAGAGTTGCCCTTACAAGAAGAATGGCTAAATGGGTAGTGATCCTAAGTGAGTTTGATATTGAATACACAAAGAGGAAATCCATTAAAGGATAGGTAATTACCAATCAATTAGTTGAGGCACCAATCCCCACAAAACAACCAACACTTGCAGAGTTTTTGGATGAGTCTATATTGATGATAACACCAACAGTAGAACCATGGAAAATGTATTTTGATGGATCTTACACACATCGAGGCTCAGGGTAGGTATTTTGTTTGCTACCCCTCAAGGAGACACTATCCCCAAATTATACAAGATCACATTTCAATGTACAAACATTGTAGCAGAATATGAAGCCATCATCATAGGACTCTACATGTCGATTCAGTGGAAGATTGAGAAGTTGATGGTCTATGGTGATTCCCAATTGGTCATTTGACAAGTAAACAATGAATATAAGACTAAGGATGACAAGCTCTTTCCCTATAAAAGAATGGTTGACAACTTTAAAGAATATTTTCTTGATATCCATTTTGAATCGATCCCAAGGTTGAATAATAAAGTAGAAAATGCCATGGCCACGATAGGATCTTTGGTCGACATGAAGAAAGATAGCAAGAAATTTGAGTTCCTGATCGAAGAACTCCCCATACCAGATTATGATGCTCCACAATTGGAACTAGTGCATGACATTGTTGGTCCTCTATCTCCCTAGTATCAAGAGATGTACATGTATCTTCATGACAACATCATACCACCCAACCTATCATCCTCACAACATAAAAGCTTCATTTGTCGAGCCTCTCGCTTCACCCTTATAGGAGACACCCTCTATAAAAGGAGTCTTGATGGTATGCTTTTACAATGTTTTGAATCTAGAGAAGTCGAAGTGGCCTTAGATGAGGTACATGAAGGCATTTGCGGGGCACACTCTAGTGGAGCTACCCTAGCCAAGAAGATCTTAAGAACAAGATACTACTGGCCAACCATGGAGCAAGATGCTTACATGTTCATGAAGAAATGCTTGCCTTGTCAGCAACATGGCAACCTCATCCATGCACCATCACAAGAGTTGCATCCAATAACAACTCCATGGCCTTTTTCACAATGGGGACTTGACCTTGTAGGTAAGATCCACCCCCATCATCTAATGGTCATAAGTTCATTATCACCACCACCAAATACTTTACCAAGTGGGTTGAAGCAATCCCACTCACATTCACCACAGGCATCCAAATAGCCAAATTCATTCTCCACTACATAATATGTCGATATGGCATCCCCCATTCCATCATCATCAATAATGGGAAACCATTTAAAAACCAGGAAGTCTGCACTCTATGTGAGAAATTCCAGATCCAACACCACTTTTACACACCTTATTACCCTCAAGGTAACGATCAAGCCGAAGCTTTTAACAAAACTATCCTATGCATCCTGAAGAAGACGGTTAATGAAGTTGGTTGTGACTGTCACCTCCAACTTAATCCCACCCTATGGGCCTACCACACAAGCATCCGCACACCTACAAGAGCCACACCATATTCCCTAGTATTCAGTTTCAAAGCCATCTTACCTATTGAGGTTGAACTCCCATCACTAAGGGTTTCATTACAGAATATGATCACTGATGAAGAGTATTGAGTTGCAAGGCTCCATGAGTTAGAACTATTGGATGAGAAATGCTTGGATGCTCTCAACTATCTTCAAGCTTACCAAAACGACCTACAAAGAAGCTATAACAAGAAAATCAAAAACCGCAAGTTTGAAGTAGGCAACCTTGTCCTAATGGAAAATTAGAAAAATTTGGAGGAAGGCACCAAAAAGGGAAAATTTGAGCCCAATTGGTTGGGACCTTATGTTATCATAGCCAGCTATAGATCAGGGGTATATCAGCTTGCAACCCCTGAGGGGCAGCCCCTGGATGAACCCATGAACATTCTACATTTGAAGAGGTTCTAAGCATAACTCATCAGGTATCCCAAAGCAAAAATATAAAAAAATTGAAAAATATCAAAAAATTGAAAAAATCAAGAAAAACCTGAGTGCAATAAAGATGTCCAATGGTGAAAATCACTTCGGTTATGCCTTGGATAAGTACCATGGTGAAACCTATCTCAGGCGCCATGTGTAGTGGCCATTTCCACCATCTAATAAGTCCTCTTTCCATCACGACACTCCACATTGCACACATCTCATGGCTTGGAATTTTGAAACATCAATCACCCACCCTATATCATCCCACCCAAAGCTAATCCGTGGAATTAGGATCCTTGTAGGCTTCTTTTGTACAGCTAAAATCCAAAAAATCCAAAAACAATAGAAAATCCAAAAACAATAAAAAATCCAAAAACATTAGAAAAATAGACAAAATACAAAAATGCTTTCACATCATCATCTTGCACACATCATCACATCCACTCCGAACCATTCCCACATCATCTAGTCTTACCAAAGCTACATATTAATCTCACCCGCATCTTAAAAGTGCCTTGATCCCATGGACATAGGGTATGTAGGCAGTCTGGAATACGAAGGAAGTATCCAGTACTCAGGTACATAAGATGCACCCATCCAACCTATTTGGATGGTTCCTATTTTCTGAGCTTACTAGATTCACCAAGCAATACACATGCTAAGCATACCCCAGAAACATCACCTCTCAAGAAAAAATCATTAATCAACACACCAACTATAATCATTACACATGGCCTGACTATCCTTTTGCCCACCTTTTAGAATTTATCCAATAAAATCCAACCGATTCACGTCCTAGGATATATCATTCCTACAATGGACAGAATCCATCATCCTATCAACACTTATCTTGGCAAGAGAATACAATGGCTATTTGTGCTTTTTCGGTTGGTCTTCTAATTATTGATTTTTATCTTCTTCTCTTGTTCTAGGTCATTTCCAAAGCTACCTTGATCCCATTATATCATGGTAAGTGGCGGGCAACACCTGGAATAGACATGGTCATCGTTTCTATATGTTGTGCTTGTGGGTTGATTTCATTAGTCCAAGAATAGTATTCATATCTTGAAGCTAGGGTTGATTCTAGCATAGTGCTTCCGATTTACATATACAGGTATTCATACCTTCTATGTACTCTGAGAACTTATGTTATGAGTCCCCTTCCCTCAGCTAGGCAAGGTTATACTACCTTGGGCATGCATAAAATCAACCTATTGTTTGTGAGTCTAGTCCATGCAAGTGTGGGATAATATCATCACCTAGGTCCTCTCATACCTTCATGAAAGATATCCTACTTTGCTATAATAAACTTAGAAATGCTCTCAAATAGTATAATGCAAGTACTGTACCTAGCTCATTTCATCTTCTTTTCACTACCCATCCAACCATATTGTCTGGGCTTAGAATTGTGATCTATCCACACCAATCTGTTTAAATTCCCCCCATCCATCCATTCTAATCCCCCCCTAACTAACATCTCCCCTCTCTCACTTACCCCTTAACCCATTCAACCAACCTAACACATCTAAACCGAAACCCCTCTAGTGACGTGGTGTCTAGTGACCTAAAATTACCAAAAACCATCATCACAATCCCTTTCCCCCCCCAACCTATCCATTACCCCCCATCCCCAACCTATCCCCTATCATCCACCCTTACTACCCAAGGTTTAACATGCACATAACATGTATCATGACTTGTTCATTTCATTAACCATTGCACTAAGTTATTATCATTGCATATTCATTATATCATCATTTCATATTCACCATGGAGATTTTAAAGGGGAACACATTTCCTGACAATTTGTATTACTTGTTTCCTCCCTAACTTTCCAAAAGCACTGCACATTAGGCGGTGGTTATATTACATGCATGTGAGATGTCTTCAGGACTTAACCATAATGATTTCATTATCACGCAAATCAAACTCTCACACAAGTGTAATCTAAGTATCCATAATATATGTTTATTAATTTGAGCATATATTTTCATTTCATTTTCAATCATCCATAATAAATGTTTATTAATATAAGCATTTATTTTCATTTCACAAACCATTTTATATCCATTTTAATCCACATCATAATCCATAACAGGCATCTACATACATCAACATTATAACATCATCTATATAAAGTGCATCCATAATCATAACATGCATCAACATCATAAAATGTATCTATAAACATAATCATCCATGAACATCACCATAACATCATTCATAATGCATAAACATCATAAGCAAAGCATAAACTATCACATCACAATATACATGATCCATAACATAACCATAACCATCATATGAATATCATAAATAAAATCATGTCATCATCATACATCCATAAGTATCATCAGATATATCGCTGCAAAAATAATACATCACTCAAAATCAATATACAAGTCATGATACTAAACTACCTCTAAGCGCCCAAAATACATCTATGACAACACATCAACCCTGGGCTGATGAACCCCTGCCTGACTCTGTGGGTGACCCTGGCTGTGGTTGTTGCTGCTGCTATGGCTACTGGAGTACCACTGGTGGAGGTGCCATAGCCTTCTGGACTAACTAAACAGACCTCCTAGATCTATAGGACCTAGACATCCTAGATCCGTTGCGTTGACTATAACTAGGTATGTGTTGACCCTCAGGCACTATAGAATAATATGCTCCATAATAATACTCAGCCTACCTACTCTAATCCAGGAGATGGCTTTGTGCCTACTGCAGTTGTCCCTATAGTCGTGTGATCTAAGTCTGCAACTATGTGAACATCGGCCCCATGCTAGTGCCTGCCACCATCCCCTGCAAACTCACCACTTGTGCTTCTGCCTGCTAGGACCTAGCCTTTGTAGCCTGCCACAAGGCTCGCTCTAAATCCCTCTCACCTGTTAGGGTGACCACCTGAGCATGTGCCTGTGCCAGCTATGCCTAGAGTGCACTAACCTGCCCATCTGATCCATCTAACAATGCAGCTGCCCCTCGAAGCTGCATAAGCTCCTATTGTTGTCTCTGCACTCTATCCTCCAAGCTTGCCAACTGACCTCAGAGAGTCCCCACCTCCTCGTCATCTGCTCAGGTGCCCTCTCAGAATAGCCTCTGATCCTGCCCCCAAGCTACCTGCCTCTGCCCGGCTAATCCCCAAAAAGGTCATGGAAGCCTCTAGAAAATGCTCCTGATATGTCCTCTCCCTCACCTACAACTCAACTATCTGTTGTGCTGAGGTGGCCCTCAATCCTTGCTATTGTAGGGGTGCCTGCAATGGTGTTATCAATCCTCTATCATCTCCCTCTGCCCACTAGAGAGGTGGTCTCTACCTAGGACCCTATTGTTGGGGTACTCATGGTCCCTGCACTAGCCCTATCTGTACCTACTGTACAAGTATCTCTTGTTGCTGCTGCTGTAGATCCCACTACCTGGGCCTCACTACCTTCTGACCTCCCTGAAGAGACCTAATGTCTCAAGTTACTGCTTGGAACCTCATTCATTCATTGGTTTTGTTCATCGTTCATTGGTAAGGTTTGAATTGTTGGTGAACTCTTGAACTTCTCTCGTCGGGTTCAATGGTTCAACAAGTTCAACTAGAAGACTTGAACTTTGCTCGACAGGTTCAATGGTTCAACAGGTTCAACCATTGGTTCAATGGTTCAATAGGTTCAACTGGAAGTCTTGAACTTCACTCGTCAGGTTCAATGGTTCAACCGATGTTATATGTCTATCGACATAAGGTTGGATGTCGGTGCAGGTTGTGGTAGTCACTCCAATGTTAATGGTCACTCTGATTGAAGACCATCGGAGTGAGTAGATTTATCGGCCAAGCCTTGAGAACTCACTCCGATACTCTTGTGTCTCTCTGATGAAGCATTGGCATCGGCATGAGAATCACTATCGGCCTAGCTTTGAGGAGTCCCTCCGATGTTAACGGTCTCACCAATGGTGGTTTGTACAGATGATCGACGAGAGGATATTCATCAACGCATCGTAAAGTTTTTGGGCCGATGGCAGAGGTCACTCTGATGGAGGTTGAAGGTTTGAGCATCGGTGGGACAAGGACTCATCGCTGTGAATGGTGGAGTTGTCGCCGATGGTTAAGGCTATACCAATGAGGCTTTGACTAGCATCGTCGATAACAAAATTACTGACAATAGTCTTACAGTGTGTTCAGGTACATAAACCTGGATGTCCAACATGACCTAGTAAATGTGGGACTAAAGTTCTCACATGAATTTGAACAGTTACGCAACAGTTTGAAGATAGTGTTGTTGGGTCAGTTGAAATGAGTAGTTAGGGCAGAAGTTAAAAAAAAAGGTTTTGCTCTTGAAGACTGTGAATAAATACAGATCTGGTGATGTCGTCTAGACTAATGAAAAAGATTTGATTATATTGTTCATTCTGTAAATGTACAGTGAAAGTGAATAGTTTTATAATTTGAGAATCAATACCTGAGCAAGTGAGCTAAGATCTTTATTGTAACTGTAAAGTTTACTGTAATAAAAATTGTCTCTTGTGGTGGTGGGTTTTTTTACCCGAAAGGGTTTTCCCGCGTACATCTAGTGTTGATCTTTGTTATCTTGAATGTTTTATTCTATATTTTCTGGTATATTTATCTTTGTATTTGAATTAAACGTAACCTGTCTACATTATCCCCTTTGAATTAACATTAGGGAAGCTGTATTCCGCACCTCTTCTTTCCTTACAAGTGGTATCAGAGCCTGGCTAGTTGTGTTATCCTTGTTGGTAGGTTGTGTTTTTTTGTTAGTTCTGTGAGTGGGAGTTCTGTAGAGGTCTATTTTGTTAAATAAGATGACAAGTACATCAGGAAAAATAGACATTAAAAAGTTCAATGGCACTAACTTTGAGTTGTGGAAGCTTAAGGCTGAAGATTTGCTAGTCGACAGAGATCTTTGGGTTGCTATGTCTGGAACTAAACCTTTAGCCATGAAGCAAGAAGATTGGGACCTGGCAAATAGAAAAGCCAGAGGATTGATAAGGTTAAGTTTAGCAGATTTTGTTCTATTGAACGTCCATGAGGAGAAGACTGCAAACACTTTGTGGAAGAAGTTGGGAGATATTTATCAGGGCAAGTCCTTGGTGAATAAACTTTTCCTCAGAAAGAAGTTGTACTCTCTGAAGATGGATGAAGGAGCATCTGTAGTAGACCATCTGAACCCATTTAATTTGATTGTTGCACAGTTGACGTCTATATGTGTAAAAATAGAAGAGGAGGACCGTTGTATGCTTCTGTTGTGTTCCTTACCTAACTCATGGGATCATCTTGTGATGGCTATTGGAAGTACAACAACTACTTTTACAACTGAAGCAGTTGTTACCTCACTATTATCTAAAGAGATGTGGAGGAAATCTTCTGAGATGGCCAAAGAGGCCCTGTCTGTTCGAGGTAGATCAAAGGAAAGAGGCAAGAAGAAGGACAAGAAGTCTAAGTCCAAATCAGAGGGGAGATCAAAATCTCCTGGCACAAAGTCCAAGATAAAGTGCTGGAATTGTGGGCAGAAAAGACACATCAGAAGAGACTACAAATAGGAGAAAAAAGAAGAAGAAGAACTTCTCTGACAACGATTCTTCTCAGAGTGATGCTGATGCCTTCATTGTTGCCTTGGCAATGCCTGCATCTAAAGATGTATGGCTGGTGGATTCAGGAGCATCTTTTCATATGACATCTCACAGAGAATGGTTCACTAAGTATGAACCGTATGCTGGTGGGAAGGTGTTCCTAGCAAGTGATTTGACACTGGAAATTGTTGGCCGAGGAAGAGTCAGAATCTAGTTCCCGGATGGTAGAATAAAGGGAATGAATGGAGTATTACACATACCAGGTCTGGCTCAAAATTTACTTTCTGTTAGTAAGCTTAATGATGTTGGAGTGCAAGTTACTTTTGTGAATGGTGAATGTAAGATGACTAGAGGTTCTATTGTACTGGCAAAGGGTGAACTCATTGGAACTTTGTATGGGTTAGATGCTAAACCAGTGTGCTGTAATATTGTCTCTGAAAAATCTGAAAAAGCTACTATTGTAACACATTATGCAAACTCTATGGAAGTTAAACTTCCTATAGAGAAAACAATGCTCTGGCATCATAGACTTGGTCACATAGGTGAAAAAGGTTTAAAAACCTTGAAAAACAAAACCCTGGTAGATGGGCTGATTGATTGTAATCTGGGGTTCGATTTCTGCAAACATTGTATATATGGAAGATAGAACCGTGTTTCTTTTTACTCTAGTTCTCATAAATCTTCTGGTGTTCTGGACTATGTACATTTTGATGTTTTTGGTCTAGTTGATGTTCCTTCTCTGTCTAAATCAAGATACTATGTATCATTATTGATGATTATTCAAGGAGGGCATTTATATATTTTTTTAAAAATAAATCAAAAGTGGTCAGTCGATTTAAAGAATTTAAAACTCTTGTGGAAAATCAGACTAGTAGAAAAATAAAATGCTTGAGAACAGATAACTGTGGTGAATATTGCAATGTAGATTTTGATAAATATTGTGTAGATCATGGTATAAAAAGGCATAAGACTACACCTTATACTCCACAACAACAAAATGGAGTTGCTGAAAGGTTGAATCAATCATTGATGGAGAAAGCAAGAAGTATGTTGAGTTAAGCTGGTCCTGAACAAAGGTTCTGGGCTGAGGCAATTGCTAGAGCTTGTTACTTGTTGAATCATTCTCCTACTTCGGCATTGGTTGATAAGACGCCTATGGAAGCATGGTCTAGAAAGAAGCCCTCTCTAAGACATCTTTGTGTCTTTGGCTGTGAGGCATATGCTCATATTCCTGAGGTAAAAAGATCTAAGTTGGATTACAAGGCAGTCAAATGTATCTTTATTGGCTATGGAGTCGCTATTAAAGGGTAAAAACTTTGGAATCCTGAAACTAAAAAAATAATTTACAGCAGGAATGTAATTTTCAGAGAGCTAAAACCTTTGGTTATTGATCCTTAGCCAGAGAAGACAGAAAAGAAGAAAGAAAGGAGTGTTGTTAATATTCCTCTAACCCCTGTAAAAGAGGAACAACAAGCACCAAGTGTAGATGATTCATAAGTGAGTTCAAGTAGCTCTGAAGATTCAGATCCAGAGCAAGAACCTGAACCTACACCTCAGCCATTGATGAGGTCTACACGTGAAAGAAGACAACCAAATAGGTATGGATTTTCAGTACTTGATTCAAGTTGTGCCTATGCTTTGCTTATTGATACTGATGAACCTAGGACTGTGAAAGAAGCTATTAGTTTATCTGATTCAGATTCTTGGTTGGAAGCCATCAATAATGAAATGTCATCATTGGAGAAAAATGGAACCTGGGATCTGGTGCCCTTCCCTGAAGGTAGAAAACCTATGGGTTGTAAGTGGGTATTTAAAAAGAAATATGGTCCAGATTGTAGTATTGATAAGTACAAGGCAAGACTGGTTGCTATGGGGTATTCTCAAAAGGAAGGTATAGATTATGGAGAAATCTTTTCTCCTCTAGCCAAGCTGACATCCATTAGATTTTCGTTGTCACTTGCAGCATCATATGACTTTGAAATTGAGCAGATGGATGTGACGACAAGATTTCTTCATGGGGACCTTGAAGAAGATATTTATATGTCCCAGCCAGAGCATTTTGTGGAAAAAGGTAAAGAACATCTGGTATGTAAACTTAAAAAGTCTCTTTATGGTTTGAAGCAATCTCCTAGAATGTTGTATCAAAAATTGGATACGTATGTTTTATCCTTGGGATATGTGAGATCTAAATCTGATCATTGTGTCTATTATAAAACTGAAGGTGATCGGATTCTTATAATTGCACTGTATGTGGATGACATGTTATTCATTGGCAATGGTAAGGGGATGATCTCAAATTTAAAATCTTAGTTGTCCTTGAAATTTGAAATGAAGAATCTAGGGGCAGTGAAGTACATTTTGGGAATGGAAATCAAAAGGGACAGATCTAAGAGAAAGCTTTGGCTCAGCCAGAGCAAGTATATTACCAATGTTCTTGATAAGTTTAATATGTCTGATTCTAAATAGTTAGTTGTTCCAGTTTTGCAGGGAATGAAACTATCTGTTGAAGATTGTCTAGAATCTTTGAATGAAATTGACGATATGAAAAAAGTGGCTTATGCAAGTGCTGTTAGAAGTTTGATATACACAATGGTCTGTACCAGGCCAGACATTGCCCAAGTAGTGGGAGTTTTGAGCCAGTTTATGGTGAATCTAGGCAGATCACATTGGGATGCTCTGAAAAGAGTTATGAGGTATTTGAAAGGGACATCTAACCTTTCTTTTTGCTATCATGGAAACTCAGTTGAATCTTAGAGATCTATAAGCATTCAGGGATATGTTGATTCTGATTGGGTAGGGGACATTGACAGTAGAAGATCCACCAGTGGATATGTATTCATGTTAAATGGTGGTGCTATCAGTTGGATGAGAAAGCGACAGGCTATAGTCGCTTTGTCCACAACAGAGGCAGAGTACATGGTAGCTACTCGTGCATGCCAAGAAGTCGTTTGGTTGAAGAGGTTGTGTTCTAATGTCAGTTTTGATGCAGGGCAGATACAAATTTATTGTGACAGTCAAAGTGCTATCTGTTTGGCAAAAAATCCTACTTTTCATGCTAGGACAAAACATATTGATGTCCAATATCACTTTGTTCGTGATATGGTGGAAGACAAGAAGGTAAAGCTAGAAACGGTTGATACTTTGGAAAATGTTGCAGATGCCTTGACTAAACCAGTGAGCATGGCCAAGTTCAAATGGTGTTTAGATGAAATAATTCTCAGTAATCATATGAGGATTAAGAGGTAGTAGTAATCTCTTTGAAAAGTGGGAAATTGAAGAGACCTAATATCTCAAGTTACTTCTTGGAACCTGTTGGTCATGATGTTAGTCATTCACAAACATAGAATAAAAGTTACACAACAACCTTTACTCATCTTGAAAGATACGATGAATTCAAAGAATTCATGATCCCAAGTCTCCGTTGATTAGGTCTTAATCTACTGACGTTACTCAGTGGTTGATGTGCGTTGCTGTTTTCCATTCAGGGGCCTTACGTGTTTCTGCACAGTTCATCATCATTATCTTCAAATATCCTGCTCTGGATGTTTGTTCAGCATAAGTCTCCAACAATTCTACCTCTGCACTGTAAATTTAGTCAAATAATGTGCCTACAGGCTGATATTTGCATGATTTCTACCATTATTTATGATTCCCTGCATGATATTTCCAATACTACATGCATTTAACTCAAATATGCTAATGATCTTCAGTTACCTACGGGATTTCAGCATATTTCACTGTTTCTGCTTGTTATTTATCATGATTTGCAGTTATGGTGATGAATTAATGAAATTGAAAAAAGGAAAAAAGGGTTAAAGAATGAGATTCCCAAAACTACTGGACTTAGATCACTGATCCACATACAAGCTCCCATACATGCAATGAAAAGAAGGAAAACTAGAAATCATACTTCACCAGGACATTCCACAAATCCGCATGATCTAGTGCAAATCTTCCAAGGAAAAGTTGACAACAACATGTAATGAAATGAAAGCGCTTCCAGTTGAACACAGCATTCACCAGTACATATCCAGAAATCAACAGAAAGATTACGTAAAATTTACAATTAGGATGTAATCTGGAACTTCATCTCCATTCAGTATGCTCAAGAACAAGTACATTTACAGTGATCTGAAGAAAGAACCTTGACATTTCAACAATTCTATCCTCATTAGTCTCAGTAATCCGATCTCTTAATTGATTCTACAGTAATTGACTTTTTGCGCCAGATGCGTCTGTGTATTCTAATGTATTCCCCCCCCTTATTTTGACAAGCTCTGGTTCTTATATAGAACAACTGCCAAAAAATGGTTACAATGATCCAAGGATCAGGATCCTCTCATAACAAACAACGGTCCAGATGAAAAGCACATGCTTCGTCAGTTGGCAAACGCACAGCTGGCAAAGAATATTCCAGCATCTTCAACTTGATTCGGTCTCTAGCTGGCGAACAGCATATTTGACAATATCCTCCTCACTTCTAGCCCATGTTGCCTCCATGCGCAACTTTGTAATACTCAGCTTCAACAGCAGCTCTAACAGCATCATGACTTCAATGCTCAGCTTCAGCAGCATCATCATGTCTTCAATGTTCAGCTTCAGCAGCAGCATCATGACTTCCTGCAAATAAACAGACAAACATTAAGTTCATCATCATGTGGATAAACAACAGGAAGTAAACATTTTATTAAACATACCTCCCAATGCACAGCTACAAGCAACCAGGCTTTACCTGTGGAAAATATGCACTAAATGCATAAACAGCATAAAACAACTAGGTCAACCATCGTTGACTGGGAAATCAGCAACCGGGTCTTCAAATTTCCATCGCCTCATGTTTTCCCACCCATTTCCATGTGTATCGGGTTCAAAATATGATCAGGTATCTCCAAAATATACAAGGGAATAACTGCCCTTTAACCATCCCTCGAATCGGGTTCTGCATGCTCTGTTTGAATGTTTCGGGTCATCATCATCATATTCGCATTGGTGTGACCACATATGATCAGGTTGACAATATTAGACTTGGCCAATGGTAATAGTTAAACCTACATCAAAATCATGATGATGCCCAACTCTATGTCTTCTATCTAGCTGCAGGATATGGTGAAATATGATGCTCCTCCTTTCCGAATGCTCTGATGAAAAGCACATCAGGATGTTTCACTTCCGCATACTGGGAAAGAAAGGCATTGTCGTCATCATCATGATGAAGACAAACAGCAGGATGTGGAATATGATCCTGCTGCCGAGGAAAGGAAAACAATGGTGACGTCATCGTCATCATCAGGCTTCATGAAAAGGCCAAAGATGACGTCACCGTCATGTTTCGTTAAGATCAGGAGATAGATGGAATATCGGGTCACCTCTAAGGAAGATGATCGGGTCATGAATGCAGTATGACCCCCTTCGCGGCCAAGGTGATCTTCTCAAAAGATCAGGATGATGATCATCATCATCATCATATCCGCACTGGGTGATCTAAAATATGATCCTGCTGAATGTCCAGATGACGTCATCAGGATATCCGTGGCCTTCGTTAATCTTAAAACATGACGTCATCGTCATCATCATATCCGCAAAAGTTTATACTTCTCGGCAGGAGGATAATACGAAATGTGGGAGAGACGAACAAGATCATGATGATCTTGTTCAACATGACTTAGGAATGAAAAATCACCCTCCGCTTCGAAAGATAAGGTGATCATCATGATCCCGCAAAAAGGAGATCAGGAGGATATTACGAAATGTGATCCTGCCATAAAAAATATCCTGATGATGATGATCACCAGGACTTTGACGCGCGCATGCGAGTTATGCAGATGGTGGGTTTCTTAAGCAAGGTGATATTATAATATCAGCATGATATTATAATATCGGGTTATGTTGGAATATCATGATGCTCGCGATGTTTTCAAGGTTGTTTGACGGGTAAAACACACTACGACTTAAGATTGACGTCCGGATGTTTCGGGACTGCATGATTTTTATCAGGCGATAGATTAAGCTCATGATGATGACCTTTGGCGATACAAAAGACCGCTCGACGGGGACAACCAACTACGACTTAAAGTTGACGTCCGGATGTTTCGGGACTGCATGATTTTTATCAGGGGCGTTTCAAATATCATGATGATGATGCTCATCATACAACAATTATCAGGTTTGACCAAAACTTTGACTGTGCATAACTCCCTCATATGGACGAATTTTCAACTGATGTAAAAGGCAAACCTGCATGAAATTTCAAGCTCTTTCTAACCATGAGGTCATAGAAACAAAATAAGAACTTTGACAAACTAACCTCATGATGATGACCTACCTCATCCTGACCTTCATGATGATGATGCACCTGACTTATTTTTACCAAACCGCCAGAAAGCAGACAACACAAGCCAAAACAAAAGTTGGGTCCCTGTTTTGCCAAGTCAAAATGGGGCGTGTTGTGTAACCACACAACAACTTGCCACCAAAGAAAATAAACAAATTCCAATGATTCAAGTGATGTGATCACATTCATCTATAGTATTCTAATTCTGTCTAAGTGTAAGCATCATAATCTTCTGAATGATAAAATTTCATTATGGTGATAAAGCTAACAAAGGATCAGGTGTGTGCATATGATTAATTATCCTCATCTTGAAAGTAAGTTGAAAACATAAGTAACTGATGTTAAACTACATAGTTGGAGATCATCCCTCATAGCCAACCTAGATAGAGCCTTGCTGCCAGCAGGCGTCTATAGCCCCGGCAAGGTTATCTATACAATCTCCCTAAGTAGAGCCCCACTGCCAGCAGGTGTCCATAGCCCCGGTAGAGTTACTTAGATGGCCTAATTTTATTTCTTTTCGGATTTTCCTTTAAAATTTATATTTGATATCATCATGTCAGTTCATTTGTACAAGGTGTAGTCACTTGCAGCTTTAGGTTGGAGATTGTATTGGTAGCAAGGGAGTCCCTTTAGATTTTTCACTTAACACCTATACTCATATCTTCAACAAGCCCAAGGCTGTTAGGTGTTTCATTGTGTTTGATTCACTTTGATCAAGAAAAAGCACCCTGATGAAAAGACATCATAAACCTGATCATGAATACTTCTTAGAATGAATCATAACCTATATTTAAATGTGACCTCATCACTTGAATCCTAACAATTTAGTTATTTTCTTAGGGTGATGAAGTGCATCATCTTGACTTACCAGAACAAGGTCCCAACCAACAAAACAACAACAACAACAAGCAAACTGTACAAACAACTATACAAATATACAATATGATACATGAGACACTACACAAATATACAATATGATACATGAGACTGTCATGAAGTCACTCAAGCCTGGAAATAATGTTTGAGGAATTGTCCATTGACTGGCAATGGGACATCCTCACCTGTCAGGTTCTTAAGCCTATAAGTGCTGTCTCCTAAAATTTCAGAAATCTGAAAGGGACCTATCCATAGTCTATCGAACTTACCATGATCACCTTTCCTTTCATGGGCTTTATCCCACATCAGGACTAAATCGGATATCCTGAAAGCTTTAATTCTGGCTCTCTTGTCAAACCAGCGTTTGACAACAGCCTGATGTTTTGCAAATTGGTCAATTGCTTGACTTCATTTTTCTTCCAGATGCATCAACTGAAGCAACCTGACTTCCTGTTTATTGTCTATGCCTAGATAGTCTTGGGCAAACTGCAGAGTAGGAATTTTCAAATTTACAGGGAGGATAGGATCTACCCCATATACTAGCTGGAAGGGTGAGTTTCCTAATGCAATTTTCATTCTAGTTCTGTCTACCCATAAGGCATATTTCAGAAATGAGTTCCATTCCCTGGGATTTTTCTCTATCAATTTTCTTATGATACTCAGTAAATTCTTATTGGTGGATTCTGCTAATCCATTTCCCTGGGGATAATAGTTGGATGAGAACTTAAGTATGATCCCGTGATCAAAAGCCCAACTTGACAATTTAGTGGAAATAAAGGCAGAACCATTATCACTTACCAATGCATAAGGAATTCCATACCTGGTGACAATGTTGCTTTCCAGAAATTTAATGACATCATCAGCAGTACAAGTTTTGCTGCTGATAGCCTCAGTCCATCTGGTACAATAATCAGTAATCGTTAGTACATACCTATGTCCTGAGGAAGATGGAGGATTGATCGGTCCTATGAAATCCATGCCCCACTGTGCAAATGGGCGCTCTTCCATCACTGGCTGCAATGGCTGTGCAACATATTTTTCTCTGTTGGCAGCAACCTGGCAAACATGACAACATTTAACATGATCAGCCGTGTCTTTAAAAATTGTAGGCCAGTAATATCCTACTCTGAGGATTGCATGTGTTGTGGCCAACGCTGATCCGTGCGCCGTTCCAAACTTGTCATGTAACTCTGTCAAAACTTTATTGGCTTCTGGTTTCTCTAAGCATCTCAGGTATATCCCTTCATAATTCTTTTTAAACAAGGCTCCTCCCTTCATCATATACTTCTGGGATCTTATCTTTAAGGCTCTTCTCTGTGAAGCCTGCATCCTCGAAGGACATCTTCCAGTGATCAGGATGTGCCTGATGTCTGAATACCATTCTTTATTGTCTTTCTCATCGATTACATACTGCTGACTGATAATGTTCGGATCAGTTTCAGATATCATCTGGCTCAGAGCCTGTCCTCTTACTAGCTTCATGGGTGTGATTTCCATGTCATATTCTTGTAGTACTGTAATCCATTTGGCCCTTTTTTCACCAGGTTCACTCTGCATTAGCAGCATCTTTACTGCTGCATCCGGTACCACAGCAATCACCTTACTTCTTAGTATGTAATGCCTGAATTTCTTTACTGCTCTGACTAATGCAAGTGCCTGTCTTTCAACATCTACATATCTCAACTCAGCATCCCTGAAAGGACAGCTCATGAAGGCAATTGGTTTCTCTTCTTTATCTTCATTTCTTTGAGTTAACACTGCTGCAGAGGTATGTTCTGAAGCAAATGAGTAGATGTAGAAATCTCTTGTGTAATCTGGACTAATGAGGATAGGAGCATCTGAAATGGCCTTCTTTATATCCTCAAAGGCAGCTCTGGCTTCTGGTGTCCACTCAATTTGTGCATCCTTTTTCAGCATAGCATTCAGTGGTCTGACAATCTCAGCAAAGCCGGTGATGAACTTCCTTACAAAATTTATCTTACCAAAATAAGATTTAAGTTCCTTTTTGCTTCCTGGAAGTGGTAACTTCATAATGGATTCCACCCTGTTAGGATCAATGATAATCCCATCTTCTGTGATCAGGTGGCCTAGTAACTTTCCTGTTGTGACCCCGAATATGCACTTCTTGGGATTCAAAGATATTCCATATTCTTCACACTTCTTCAGTACACTTCTAAGATTAGCAACATGATCTCCTCTTTCCTTGGAGAATACTGTCAGGTCATCCATGTAGATGACTATACATTTTCCTATTAAGCCTCTGAAGGCTATGTCCATTGCTCGCTGGAATGTAGCTCCAGCATTTATCAGTCCAAATGGCATACGTCTATATGCAAATATCCCCCACTTTGTGGTGAAGGCAGTTTTCAATCTGTCAATTTTATCAACCATCACCTGGTTGTATCCTGAAAAACCGTCCAAGAAGGACATCATCTTGGCTCCATTTACCATCTGCAGAACCTCATCCAAAGAGGGCAAAGGATAATTATCCTTTTCTAATGCTCTGTTCAGGTTCCTGAAATCTACACACAATCTGATGTCTCCATTCTTCTTTCTGACTGGCACCAGATTTGCCACCCAAGTGGAGTGCCTCACAGGAAATATTATCCTGGCATTTAACAATTTCTTGACCTCTTCAAGGATGATGGGCTCAAGCAGAGCATTGACTGGCCTCTGCTTCTGTCTGAAAGGTTTTGCATCTGGCTTGAGAGGTATAGTATGAGTTATGACAGAAGTGTCATACGTCTTTAGCTCATCATAAGTCCATGCAATTACATGTATATAATCCTTAAGGGCCTGAGTTATTCCTTCAAACTCTTCAGGTGTACAAACCTTACCCAACAAGACATTTCTCTTGTCATCAGCTTGTCCAATATTCACTTGTGAATATTGGCCTCCATCTGCCTTAGGCAGATCCTTATGTTTAAGCATATTATCCAGATCAAAGGCTCTTTCTAATTCGATCATACCTTTGGGAATTGTGTTGCTAGGCAACTCTAATATCTCATCTTCTTCCCAGACATGATCTTCCATACCATTCTCATCTATGATCTGAGCTTCAAATACGTCTCTATTTGATATGAAGTCCAGGATGTGCTGATCATCATCAAACACTTGGAGGTTAGTTACATTGTCAGGTACTGAAGGTACTGACACCAATTCTACTGAAAATCTCTTCAGACCAGATATAGACAGCGGTTCCAGCGTACTGGCGGCCTGAGCAAGTGCATCTGCCCTTTGGTTCTGTTCTCTTGGCACGTGAATGATGTTGAAGGCATCAAAGTCTTCAATCAGGTCCCACACACGATGTCTGTAATTTGACAGCTTTCTGTAGTTACAAGAGTAAATTCCTCGTACTTGCCTCACAACTAGTTCTGAATCTCCAAAGACATGCAGGATCTTCACCTTCTTCTTATGGGCAAACAACAGTCCATGAATCAGAGCTTCATACTCTGTGACATTATTAGTGCAGGGGAACTGTAGTCTGTAAGCTGCTAAATGGGATTTCCCTGATGGATCAATAAGGTCAATCCCTACTCCAGAACCTTGCTTGGATTTGGATCCATCAAACCTCAGGATCCAAGGCTTATCTTCAGCAGGACATTTACTTGAACTTTCTTTTTTCTTTGCAGCTCTGGCTGCTGCTCCTCCTGATATCCACTTTAACTTAGGGGTGTCATCTTCGAGTTTCTTTTTTCTTTTATCTGATGAGCCTGATGGCTTTTCTGTTTTCTCTTCCATCCTAGCAGGAGGATGATGTTCCGCACATACAGCTGCATGCTTCTTCAAAATGTGTAAGCACAGTGAGCAAGTGGTTTCTGAGTGAGGTGCCTCATGCAGCCTACACCAACCTTTAATTAAAGCCTCCTGGGGAGATCTACACTGTTGCGTCATTTTTTTTATTTCTTTAACCAGAAATTCTTCAAACTTTGTCAGGTCACTGCCTTTGTCTTCATCAGACAACTCGTAATCAGGTTCCATGAAGCAATCACTACCAGGAGTGATCTTTTCCTTTCTCGCATCATTCGTCTGATTAGACACCAGGATCTCTTCTGTTTTGCGGATATGATCCTCATCAGGATCTGTCGGAGCCTCTGTTCCTGCAGAAGACAAATAAAAATTAGTATCATCATCATCATCATCAGATGTAGCACTCACCTCGGAATATGATGATGATGCTTCACTATACGTCTGCTCCAGTATCACCATGTCTAAGCATGGTTCGCAAGTCTTTTCCGAGTGTGCTTCGCCATGTAATCTGCACCATCCATCAATTAAAATGTCATTAGCAGGTATATTTAATAACTGACAACGTTTTATCTGAGTAGATAAATGCATCTCAAAATCCCTGAAGCGATCTATTTCATTTTCATTATCAGGATTATTACCAACCTCCATACTCAGCATGTCCTCATGATATTCATTATCATGATGATGATGAACATCAAGCATCAGGACCTCTTCTATTTTAACAGTTTGCGGCCTGATGTGATAAACTCCAGGTTCTACGTTTACATACATGATCTCGTTTGTTCTGTTATATTCTGTGATCATATGCTTCATCCTGGGCTCAGCATCAATTCTGATCTGATTAGGTATACCTTTCCATGCCAACCACATGTGACTGAAGTCTGTGGACATGTATCCGTTAAGCGTTTTAGACCAGTCCCGGCTAAGCAACATCCCGTATGTATCAGGTATGTCAACTACCTGAATGTCAATGTAATACTGGATCCTAGGATCAGATGCTAGCTGCATGTGAATGTGAGTGAGTTCTCCTACGACATTTACTTCTGTCTTGTCCAGTTGAGTGACCTTCTTTAAGGATTTAGCAGGATGCAGTCCTAATGTGTTGCATATTGACAAAGGCATAACATTAGTTGAGGCTCCTGAATCAACTAAGCAGTTGTGCAAATTCTTACTGAACATTCTTATGGTGAGGAGAAACGGAGGTGATTCAGTTTTATCCCTGTACAAGGTCATGTGGGAGGTTTCAGCAGCTTGGACTGTGGCTAACACTCTGGGCTTGACAGTATTATCTTTAGCAGCATGGTCTCTACTATTGGATTGACCTGAAAGATGATTATCCTCTTTAGGAGCAGGATCATCTAGCGACTTCATGAATGCCCTTTTGATGGCAGGAGTTTTCAATAACTCAGATAGGGACAGGCTGATCTTGACTTTCTTCATTTCATCAGCCAAATAACTGACTAACTTATCAGACTCATGAGGTGCATTTGCGACTTTTGTTACTGTGCTTTGAGGAGACAAGTATTGAGCATTCACCTTAGGGAACCCAGGGTTATTGCTAGCCTTAGGATCAGGAGGTGTGTTGAAGTTGTTTGGAGGTAGAGATGATGTCAATGGACCCGCAGGTCTGTTGGCATTACTTCTCAGGTTATAATTATGCTTACCAGGGTATTGCTGCTGGTATGCATGTACTTCCTCATGCTCTCTTGTAGGTTCGTTTTCATCCTCAAAGGGGAAGACATAGTTTGCTTCAAAGGTTAAGGCAGATTCTTCACAGGTCTGATTATAATCTTGATGAGGCTGATTAGTGTACGTTTCCAGCACAAAAGCTGAGTCATATCCACAAGGAACTATTTCATTTCCTTCTGCCTGAGGTGGATTTCCAGAAGTATTAGACACTTCAGTCTGAAAAATGCTGGCAGCAATCCTAAATTGTGGACAATCTAATTCTGCATGTGCATTGGTATTGTGGATCCTGCACCAATTGGTAAGGGCTGCTTCAGCAAGATTGACTCTAGTAGTCTGTTTGGCTTCACCAGGGGGCTGATTGTCTAGGGGTGATGGTAATGAACCATTATTTGGCCTGGAGTTCCACACTCTGGGCTGCCTAGGAGGATTATTGTTATTTCCAGCACTATTGTTGAAGTTATTATTGTATCCTCTGTCAGGGTAGTTTGGTCTGTCGTTGGAATAAATCCTATTCTGACCTGACTGTGAATAAAACCCTTGGTTTCTCAAGTGTGTTACTTCTGTGGTGAGTTTTCTCAACTGAGCAGAAATTTCTTTGATTTCCTCTTTCTCCTCTTAAGCTTTGGCTACTACATTTTCAGTCTGAGGCTGGAAAAAGGAAGATCCATGGTTATTGTGGGATAGATCTGTACCCTGAGGTACCTGAGCATGTGCAGGATACTATGGCGATTGGCCATTTCCATTAGGAGGAGGCATAATACTCAATGGAGGTACTTGCAAAGGTGCAGGCATGATTGCTGAGGGCATCACTGATCCATTTGGATATTGTGCAGGATATTGTGAAGGATAAGCTGCAGGATATGGTGCTGGATATTGTGGTTGTACGCCAGGCAAAGTAGGGAATGCTATATTAGGCGTAGGAGCAGGTATCAGCTGCTGATTTACCTTGATAGCTTCTTGAAAAGCTCCTGTCAATGTGGTGATCTCAGGATGTGTTCTCCTGATGAACATGGAAGTTAAAGGATCCAGGGCTGAATAATAAATACTCCTAGCAGCATCATCAGCCACCACATATGGGGCGACCAGCTTGGACAACATTTTCTGGAACCTAGCATTGAAATTTGCAATAGGTTCATGCTCAAATCTCTTAATTGTGGCAAACATGTGGTAATTCATTGATGGATCAATAGGAACCTTGAATCTGTCAAGAAAAGCTTTCTCTAATACAGCCCACGAACCGACAGAAGATTGGCCAAGACTGATGAACCAATTATAAGCCTCTTCCCCTAAGGAAAAAGGAAATAATCTGCACACCACGTCCTGATGTTCTATTCTGGATCTACAGCACGCTTCTTTAAACGTCCTGATATGATCATCCACATCCTGATAAGGATGGTATTTTGGACAAAGTTTGTCCGGATACTTTGGTAACTCATGATATGCAGTAAAGGTCAATGGTGATTCTGCTGCAAAGAAACACATTGCAACCTGCGGGGGCTGAATTGGTGGTGCAGTTGGCTGAGATTGGACTAAAGGCACACCCTGAGGTTGAACAGGAGGTGTCACGAATATACCGGAAGGTATTTGCAAACCAACAGGAGTTACAGGAGGAGGTCCTGGTGAAGCTCTAGATGTACCAGACCCTGGAGTATGGTGGACGTCTACAGTCCTAGGTCTAAAACCTCTAACAGGCAATTCTTCGAAAATTTCACTATGTCTTGACCTGGTATTTATCCTGTGAGCCAGGATTTCTCGATTTGGAGGCAAATTGGCTGAAACTTTGCAAATATTGGCTGGATTCCACCGGATGAGGTGATATTTGCGGTCAGCTGGCAACTCAGACTAAATATTTACGCAATATTTGTGAAGACGCTGCAAATATGACAGGATACTGGGATATTCTGACCGGTAGCACAAGATTTCACGTGTTTAAGGCTCAAATTATCAAAGCTTGAACAAATTTATGCATCTTTGGCCGATATTAGTGAATTTAAAGAGATCTACTGTAAAGCTTGCAATATTTATGTGAAATCAGGAAATCTTTACATAGAATGTGCATGTACAATCTTGTCACAGCAAATATTTACAAAATTTACTAAAATTCACAAGTGATGTGAGGATACCTTACTCTTATACGTCATCAAACCTGTAAATACTGATGATGAGCGTGATCTTTCGGTCTGGCCCTCCTTCTAGCGCCAATTTATGTTGGTCCTGATGTTAGTCATTCGCAAACATAGAATAAAAGTTACACAACAACCTTTACTCATCTTGAAAGATATGATGAATCCAAAGAATTCATGATCCCAAGTCTCCGTTGATTAGGTCTTAATCTACTGACGTTACTCAGTGGTTGATGTGTGTTGCTGTTTTCCATTCAGGGGCCTTACGTGTTTCTGCACAGTTCATCATCATTATCTTCAAATATCCTGCTCTGGATGTTTGCTCAGCATAAATTTCAAACAATTCTACCTCTGCACTGTGAATTTAGTCAAATAATGTGCCTACAGGCTGATATTTGCATGATTTCTATCATTATTTAGGATTCTTGGCATGATATTTTCAATAATAAATGCATTTAACTCAAATATGCTAATGATTTTCAATTACCTACGGGATTTCAGCATATTTCACTGTTTCTGCTTGTTATTTATCATGATTTGCAGTTATGGTGGTGAAATAATGAAATTGAAAAAAGGAAAAAAGGGTTAAAGAATGAGATTCCCAAAACTACTGGACTTAGATCACTGATCCACATACAAGCTCCCATACATGCAATGAAAAGAAGGAAAACTAGAAATCATACTTCACCAGGACATTCCACAAATCCGCATGATCTAGTGCAAATCTTCCAAGGAAAAGTTGACAACAACATGTAATGAAATGAAAGCGCTTCCAGTTGAACACAGCATTCACCAGTACATATCCAGAAATCAACAGAAAGATTACGTAAAATTTACAATTAGGATGTAATCTGGAACTTCATCTCCATTCAGTATGCTCAAGAACAAGTACATTTATAGTGATCTGAAGAAAGAACCTTGACATTTCAACAATTCTATCCTCATTAGTCTCAGTAATCCGATCTCTTAATTGATTCTACAGTAATTGACTTTTTGCGCCAGATGCGTCTGTGTATTCTAATGTATTCCCCCCCCCTTATTTTGACAAGCTCTGGTTCTTATATAGAACAACTGCCAAAAAACGGTTACAATGATCCAAGGATCAGGATCCTCTCATAACAAACAACGGTCCAGATGAAAAGCACATGCTTCGTCAGTTAGCAAATGCACAGCTGGCACAGAATATTCCAGCATCTTCAACTTGATTCGGTCTCCAGCTGGCGAACAGCATATTTGACAATATCCTCCTCACTTCTGGCCCATGTTGCCTCCATGCGCAACTTTGTAATACTCAGCTTCAACAGCAGCTCTAACAGCATCATGACTTTAATGCTCAGCTTCAGCAGCATCATCATGTCTTCAATGTTCAGCTTCAGCAGCAGCATCATGACTTCCTGCAAATAAACAGACAAACATTAAGTTCATCATCATGTGGATAAACAACAGGAAGTAAACATTTTATTAAACATACCTCCCAATGCACAGCTACAAGCAACCAGGCTTTACCTGTGGAAAATATGCACTAAATGCATAAACAGCATAAAACAACTAGGTCAACCATCGTTGACTGGGAAATCAGCAACCGGGTCTTCAAATTTCCATCGCCTCATGTTTTCCCACCCATTTCCATGTGTATCGGGTTTAAAATATGATCAGGTATCTCCAAAATATACAAGGGAATAACTGCCCTTTAACCATCCCTCGAATCGGGTTCTGCATGCTCTGTTTGAATGTTTCGGGTCATCATCATCATATTCGCATTGGTGTGACCACATATGATCAGGTTGACAATATTAGACTTGGCCAATGGTAATAGTTAAACCTACATCAAAATCATGATGATGCCCAACTCTATGTCTTCTATCTAGCTGCAGGATATGGTGAAATATGATGCTCCTCCTTTCCGAATGCTCTGATGAAAAGCACATCAGGATGTTTCACTTCCGCATACTGGGAAAGAAAGGCATCATCGTCATCATCATGATGAAGACAAACAGCAGGATGTGGAATATGATCCTGCTGCCGAGGAAAGGAAAACAATGGTGACGTCATCGTCATCATCAGGCTTCATGAAAAGGCCAAAGATGACGTCACCGTCATGTTTCGTTAAGATCAGGAGATAGATGGAATATCGGGTCACCTCTAAGGAAGATGATCGGGTCATGAATGCAGTATGACCCCCTTCGCGGCCAAGGTGATCTTCTCAAAAGATCAGGATGATGATGATCATCATCATCATATCCGCACTGGGTGATCTAAAATATGATCCTGCTGAATGTCCAAATGACGTCATCAGGATATCCGTGGCCTTCGTTAATCTTAAAACATGACGTCATCATCATCATCATATTGGCGAACAGGATCCTGCCTTGGAAAATATCCTGCCGAAGGAGAAAGGTGATGTTGACGTCATCGTCATCATCATATCCGCAAAAGTTTATACTTCTCGGCAGGAGGATAATACGAAATGTGGGAGAGACGAACAAGATCATGATGATCTTGTTCAACATGACTTAGGAATGAAAAATCACCCTCCGCTTCGAAAGATAAGGTGATCATCATGATCCCACAAAAAGGAGATCAGGAGGATATTACGAAATGTGATCCTGCCATAAAAAATATCCTGATGATGATGATCACCAGGACTTTGACGCGCGCATGCGAGTTATGCAGATGGTGGGTTTCTTAAGCAAGGTGATATTATAATATCAGCATGATATTATAATATCGGGTTATGTTGGAATATCATGATGCTCGCGATATTTTCAAGGTTGTTTGACGGGTAAAACACACTACGACTTAAGATTGACGTCCGGATGTTTCGGGACTGCATGATTTTTATCAGGCGATAGATTAAGATCATGATGATGACCTTTGGCGATACAAAAGACCGCTCGACGGGGACAACCAACTACGACTTAAAGTTGACGTCCAGATGTTTCGGGACTGCATGATTTTTATCAGGGGCGTTTCAAATATCATGATGATGATGCTCATCATACAGCAATTATCAGGTTTGACCAAAACTTTGACTGTGCATAACTCCCTCATATGGACAAATTTTCAACTGATGTAAAAGGCAAACCTGCATGAAATTTCAAGCTCTTTCTAACCATGAGGTCATAGAAACAAAATAAGAACTTTGACAAACTAACCTCATGATGATGACCTACCTCATCCTGACCTTCATGATGATGATGCACCTGACTTATTTTTACCAAACCGCCAGAAAGCAGACAACACAAGCCAAAACAAAAGTTGGGTCCCTGTTTTGCCAAGTCAAAATGGGGCGTGTTGTGTAACCACACAACAGAACCTCATTCATGCATTGGTTTTGTTCATCATTCATCGGCAAGGTTTGAACTGTCGGTGAACTCTTGAACTTCGCTCATCGAGATCAATGGTTCAACGGGTTCAATGGTACAACAGGTTCAACCAGAAGACTTGAACTTCGTTCGACAGGTTCAATGGTTCAAAAAGTTCAACTGAAAGTCTTGAACTTCACTCGTCAGGTTCAATGGCTCAACCAATGTTATATGTCTATCGGCATAAGGTTGGACATCGGTGCAGGTTGTGGTAGTCACTCCGATGGAAGACCATCAGAGTGAGTACCTTTATCAGACAAGCCTTGAGAACTCACTCCAATACTCTTGTGTCTCTTCGATGAAGCGTTGGCGTTGGCATGAGAATCACTATCAACCCAGCTTTGAGGAGTCCCTCTGATGTTAACGGTCTCACCGATGGTGGTTTGTCCAGACGATCGGCGAGAGGATATTCATCGGCGCAGCGTAAAGTTTTTGGGCCAATGGTAGAGGTCACTCTGATGGAGGTTGAAGGCCTTAGAATTAGTGGAACAAGGACTCATCGCTATGAATGGTGGAGTTGTCGCCAATGGTTAAGGCTAAATCGATGAGCCGTTGACTGGCATCATCAGCAACAAAATTACTGACAATAGTCTTACAGTGTGTTCGGGTACATAAACCATGATGTCCAACATGACCTGGTGAATGTGGGACTAAAGTTCTCACATCAATTTGAACAGTTACGCAACGGTTTGAAGATAGCGGTGTTGGGTCAGTTGAAACGAGTAGTTAGGGCAAAAGTTAAAAAAATGGATTTGCTCTTGAAGACTGTGAATAAATATAGATCTGGTGATGTCATCTAGACTAATGAAAAAGATTCAATTATATTGTTCATTCTGTAAATGTGCAGTGAAAGTGAATAATTTTATAATTTGAGAATCAATACCTGAGCAAGTGAGATGAGATCTTTATTGTAACTGTAAAGTTTACTGTAATAAAGATTATCTCTTGTGGTGGTGGGTTTTTTTACCCAAAAGGGTTTTCCCATGTACATCTGGTGGTGATCTTTGTTATCTTGAATGTTTTATTTTGTATTTTATGGTGTATTTATCTTTGTATTTGAATTAAACGTAACCTGTCTTCATTATCCACTTTGAATTAACATTAGGGAAGCTATATTCTGCACCTCTACTTTCCTTACACTCCCTACTCCTATTGTGCAAGAACTTGTGCCTAAGATGGTGCCTGCTACTATGCCTACTGTTGTACCTATAGTGGTGGTGCCAGATGTCATCTACCTCTACCCCGCCCTCTCACAACCACTACCTACTCATACACCACTATTGCTAACACCCCAATAGGATCATCATCATCCACATCCATCTCCTCAACCACTAGCTCCTGCTCCACTATATCCCCCTACTCCTCTGCCTCCACAGTCATGTCGAGATCCTCAGTTGGATATGTCAAACGGATCAGCCGCCATGTCAACCACCACTAATCATATATAGGTGTAGTCCCTACGTCTGCTACCGTGCTCCTCCAATCCCACTATGATGTAAAGGTAAGGTAAACACAAATTGTTTCAACACATTAAGGCAGTGATCTTGGTCTTCATGTTCATAGCCTCCATTGATGCACCATGGACTTCAAGGCATAGGACAACCACCATGATTGAAAACATGACAATTGGGCAATACCAAACCCTCAACACTCCCTTCAAGGCTTAAATGAAACATAGACTCACTCCAATGTAAGTTTCAACAAGAATCCACACTCACCTTTCAAAAATTCAAACCTCTTCCCAAATGACACGTGCTCCTCAAGGCTACAAAACACAAATATGACACCAACCCCACAAACTCCTTACCCAACACATGGAACACCTTAAACATAGTGGAAATAAAATATTCAGACCCAACGTGGCTCATAAGAACTCAGGCTCTTCAATCTTCCTATACTTCCTTCACCAATCAGCTGTAAACCTAGTACAACAGCAAACACCCCTTTTTGGACTTAATTTGCAAACCAAGCCTCAAACCTAGAAACCAACCACCATTTAAGATACCCTTTTGGGCATTTAATAACATATCAAGAGTACAGGTGTGATTTTTTTGAACCAAATCCCTCCAAAATTGATTGTTACGCTGTTCACAAGGCCTACTTAGGCTCACTTAATAAGGTACTTATTGGTTTTACACTCTCCCAACCTCAACTCTACATTCTAAAGCCACCAACACATCATATGGGACCTATACATACTAATTCCATCAACTAGGATGGGTTCCAATCATCTTTTCTTCAAAACTATAGTTCTATGCATCATTCTTGCTCAAAAACATGCTTTTTCCAGCCTTGGGCATCATCATACCTACACAAAACCTTATTCCTAACTCCTGTAACTTGGAGAACACAAAGAGCATGTCCACATAGACCTATGCACCAAGTTTTGTGAATTTTCATCTGTGATATATTGAGAAACCTATTTTTCTATGCCACTGGTTAACCCAGCCAGGGTTTCAAACGGTCTACAAAGAATATGCAATATCTCTCTTAATTCTTAATGAAATGTGATGAAACAAAAAGCTAGAGAAACTAGATTTAACCTTCTATCATCTACAGTAGGATTCAAACCTTCATTTGTCCATACAAGCACATGCCATTGAGAGGAACAGTAAGGAGCACAATAAAATGCAAAAATAAAATGTTTATTACTCCAAAACCTCCTCCAAACCTTCAACCTCCCTAAAACAACAATGGAACCAGGTCTTTTTAACCTTTCCCAACTAGTTCCAATAGTTACAAACCAACTTCTTTTAATTCCAACTGACTTTGACCCTTCATCTTCCTTTTGTTGCATTTTTGCTTTTTTACAACATGAGAACTTTTACAATATTTGCAATATGATTCCAAAATGAACTCCTAGGACTCAAACAAGTTCAAAATGGTCTAAAGACATTATTACAAGAACAAAACATCAAACTTAAATCAAAAAGCCAAAGTTGCCTCATGGAGGCATGAACTCAACCAGATTCTCCTCACCATATTCTCGGAGAAAGCAAAATTCAAGCCCCTCTTGAATTGAGGGTAGTAATAGAGATCCACCTTCAAACTCTTTTGCTTAATGCCTTCTAGTCTCTGCACTTTGTCTCCTTGAAACAATTCCATGTTATCTTCATTTTCACCTTGGGTTTCTTGAACACTTGGCAAAGGTGTTTCATCTTGTCAATGCAAACTTGTTTCCCATCTGTCTTGCTACCTTGTAACTAATCCTTTTTGCCCTGATGGACTAAATACTCTATCGCAACACCTTGTTCTCCTTCCATAGTCTTCTTCATCTTAAACTTAGGTCTATCCCTCCTTGCAATCTCACCAAGAAATTTGTGTATACCTTCCTTATTCTTTTTCCTTTGTAGTGTAACTGTGATCTCTTCACCTCTATTTTTCACCTCTCTCATTTGATGCTCTACACCTATGGTTGCTTCTTTATTAGGTTCACTAACCTATGATGTGACAAAAACTGAATGACCACTATCCTCCTCTGAAAACAATGAAGAAAACAACCCTTCCATCACCGTACCAACATACCTTTGAAGCCAACATTGAATCTCCAAATCAATTCATCCTTGTCCTACAATAAATCAAATCTTGACACCAACTCAATGTCATTTCCCTCCAAAATTAGATGATTCTTCAGGTTTGTTGTCTTGGTACCATCAAGTTTTGAAGTGGCTGCAACCTCCATGTGATTTTCTTCTTCTACTTTGATGAACTCTTCCATACCAACCATCATCACCTTAACTTGTTTGATTTGTTCATTATCTTCCTCCATCAACAAAGGTTCTATTGTCTCTTCTTGACTTCTCCTCTTCAAAATAATCTACTTGATAGGCCATTTGAGCTTCTTTCTTATTGGAAAGCATCAACCACCTGCTTGTTCTGCCTTCTCAATGCACTATTGTATTTCAAGCTCCATCCTATCTTGTATATTTTCTTGGATCACTTTCATTAGCTTCAAAGCCTACCTTAACTCTCTTATCTCTTGTTCAACATCTATTTGTTTTGCCTTCTCATTGTTCTTCATTCTCTCTCTTTCCTCTCTTTTTCTCTCTTGTTTCTTATTTGGTAAACCCTCACTCTGCAAGTATCCAGGAACTATTCTCTTCCACACATCCATTTTCTTGGTATTCCAATACCTTCACACACACAACTATCCTCTACCTAATAGGATTTTGGAAGATGCACTCTTCAACACCTCTTCTACCCACTTCCTCTCAGTGGAAGAAATCTGCACACCTTCTACCCAACTTCGTCACTATTAGAGGACATACCTGCAACAAACTTTCTCTCAAAACTCCCTCTCAAGATCCTCTAGCTCTGATACCAATTGATACAGAGGTAAGGTAAACACAAATGGTTTCAACACAATAAGGCAGTGATCTTGGTCTTCATGTTCATAGACTCGATTGATGCACCATGGACTTCAAGGCATAGGACAACCACCATGATTAAAAACATGATAATTAGGCAATATTGAACCCTCAACACTCTCTTCAAGGTTTAAATAAAATATAGACTCACTCCAATGTGAGTTCCAATAAGAATCCACAACCACCTTGCACAAATTCAAACATTTTCCCAAATGACACATCCTCCTCAAGGCTACAAAACACAAATATGACACCAACCCCACAAACTCCTTACCCAACACATGCAACACCTTAAACATAGTGGAAATAACATATTCAAACCCAAGGTGGCTCACAAGAACTTAGGCTCTTCAATCTTCCTATACTTCCTTCACCAATCGGCTGCAAACCTAGTAGGATAGAAAACACCCCTTTTTGGACTTAATTTGCAAACCAAGCCTCAAACCCAGAAACCAGCCACCATTTAAGATACCCTTTTGGGCATTTGATAACATATAAAGAGTGCAGGTGTGGTTGTTTTGAAACAAATCCCTCCAAAATTGACTGTTACATTGTTCACAAGGCCTACTTAGGCTCACTTAACAAGGCACTTATTGGTTTTACACTCTCCCAAACTGAACTCTACATTCGAAAGCTACCAACACATCATATGGGACCTATACATACTAATTCCATCAACTAGGATGGGATCCAATCATCTTTTCTTCAAAACCGTAGTTCTATGCATCATTCTTGCTCAAAAACATGCTTTTTCCAACCTTGGGCATCACCATACCTGCACAAAACCTTATTCCTGACTCATGTAACTTGGAGAACACAAAGAGCATGTCAACATAGACCTATGCACCTAGTTTTGTGGATTTTCACCTGTGATATTATTGTGTGGTTACACAACACGCCCCATTTTGACTTGACAAAACAGGGACCCAACTTTTTGGCTTGGCTTGTGTTTTCTGCTTCCTAGAGGTATGGTAAAAGTAAGTCATGTAGATAATCATGCATGGAGAGGCTGGGTAAGTCATCATCATGAGGTTAGTTTATCAAAATTCATATTTCATTCTAGTAACCTCATATTTGGAAAGAGCATCAAATTCCATGCTAGTTTGCCTTTTGCAACACCCTGATATTCATTAAGGCGTGAAAGTTATGAATGGTCAAAATCCTAGTCAAACCTGATATTCCTAGGGGAGGATCATATTTTTCAATATCAGTCATCTTACGAAAGATCACCCCGATCTAATTTATCACCTGATAAATCATGAGGTCTAAATGTCCAGACGTCAATTTTAGGTGATAGTGACCTTTAACCGTCGACAGCCTTATGTATTTCGCAAGGGTCATATTTCTCAATGTAACCTGATATTTCTCAATATCCTCCTGCCACAAAATATCCCCCTAGGCTATTATCCTGATGATGTCATTCAATACTGATAAATAAAGAAACAAACATGACGATGACGTAATCATAATTTTTACCTCTCGGTGGCATATTTCTTAAACATGATCCTTCTCAGATAACATCATGATGATGTCATAATGCTATAACGTTATACTGAGCTAATATCTGGATGACGTCATCCTGATATTCCGAGAGAGAGAGGTTATAGTTTATTTGGTCGTCATCATTTTTTGTAACATCACCCGACATATGGAAATATCCTCCTGATCTATAAAGCACGACCTAATGGTGCGATCATCACCCGCTCTTGTCAAGATAGTTTTTTCTCTCGAGGAGGATTATCACATTGCACTCGAGATGATATTTGATATCACCCCAATATCCAAATATCATCATGTATTAGATTATATCCTGTCATGCAGATATCACCCAGCTCTTGTTGCCGCCATTGACATTTAATGCACGCAGATGTGGTAGGTAGTTCCCGCCGACCACAAATCCCGATGACACACCTAGTGAAATCCTAAGTTTCTGTAATAAAATCAATGATCAAAATCTAATCCATCAGGGTTTGCCCTAATTTCCCCCTAATTGCAAAGTTAAAAAGGTAAATTCAATTGTCATTTTTACATTTACTTGGAGATAAAACCATTTTTTACAAAATGCTAGCTTTCCAAACCCTCGTACGGATGATACTTCGACAAACCGAGCTTACAGGCATGAAGAAGCGCGAGATTATCACCAGAATTAAAAGTGCTTTCAGATAACCATTGGTATAATCAAAGGGGATTTGCATAACCAAGTAAGTAATTGAAACCCTCATCCTGTTGCTTCTGCATAACCAGGTATGATGTTGCAGGTTCTGGTTTATGCATCCCATGATAAGTAAATGCTGAATAAGTATAGTAGGCATGATGTTAGTAGAGATAAATTGTTATGTGCATGCTTGTGAATATCCATTGTAAGACAATCTTGTTAATTGTAGATATCCATGGCTGACAAGAGGTTAGCTAAATGTGAGGCTAAATTTAGCAAGCCCATGTTTGCACATCCTAGAGGAATCCTATTCAAGTATGGCGCCATAATGGATACGCATCAAGGAAGTACCGACTTGGAAGCTTTTTCCGCCAAAATGAATGGTGAAAAGAATAGAAGCCCCTTGCTAGATGCAGTGTTCATGTCAGGAATGTGGAATGTGGCTAGTTTTTCGTACTACATGGAATCTCCAGAGCTAGTTATTGAGTGCGCATGAAATTACAATCCACAAACAAAATAGGTGGTGAAACATGGGAGAATATACGCAGACCTGTCCATCAAGGGTCTTTCCAAGACATTTGGATTGCCATTGGGCAGGAAGGTTAACAGCATAGATTTGAAGAAATCTAAACTTGAATATGAAAACAATAAGAAGCAAGCAAGAAAGAACATGTATCAGTGGAGGGCTAAGAACAGTACATATCCTGCAGTAGCCAAACTTCCTGTGCACTTATATAAGTATGATTTTGATGACGAGTACCAATATATGATTGCATTGCTTAGCAGGGTGATAGGCCAGCCTGATGTTGGTAGTTTTAAAGACTGGATGTACGGTGTCATCATGATGTGCATATATGCAGATATTAAGCCGCTATGGGGCCAATTGATAAGTAATGCTCTACATGAGCAGCTGATGAACTTGGGAGGTTCAAATTGTTCCTTTTACATGACATCATACATTGTCTACTCTTGTTCTTACAAAGGCACATTTGATGCATTAACAACAGTTGGAAGAATTGGTGGAACCACCAATGATGCTCATATTTGGGATCATCATCCCCAGTTGCAGAGAGCTAATTACCTCTAGGATTACAAATTGGTAAATGATGTATTCTCTATGCATATAGTTAGAACATGGAGGAGGACAAGACAAAAAGATTGAGCATGGAGGCTCAAGAAATAATCTACAAGCATGGAGCCTGGTACATCCAATTTGCAACATTTTCTTACATGAGAATTGAGGGCTTTGAAGGACAACCCCTCATGCTGCCAAGATACCCCACTGATGCAGTGATATTAATGGAATTTATAAGGCAGAGCTCCACAATACTGAAGACATACAAGGATGCTCAGAAAATACCACCAATTTTGTTTCCAGTATCCATTGGCTGCTATATGTGCCCAGATTTAGAAAGTATCAAGAAAGTCATGGGCAGTTTGAATAAAATGCAATTGCAGCCATTCCCATTAGTAAGGCCATATGATCCTTATGGGAGGATACAGAAAATAACAGGGAAACCTATTCAATAGATGCAACTAGAAGACTTTTGGGCTGATTGTGAAGATGAAGCAGAAGCCAGAAGAAGAAGATACCAAAGGTTGACACTTAATCAAATCAAGACCTTTGACTGCATCTCCATTCCTTCACAGTTGAAAAAGGATGATGGCAGGATAATGGCAGAAGAGTATGAAGAAAAGAAAATATATAATGATACCATATCTGCACCTGATCTGACTATACAAGAGGATATATCTTTGGACCCTTTCATTGCCAGGACATTACAGTTAACCCAAGCTTGGGTTGATGAACAAATTGAGGCATTGAAGAAGAAAGGTGTTTCCATTACTGTGGATAATAAAAAGAAAGGACAGGATATTCCTGATGAGGAATATGATGATTTTAGAATTGAAAAAAGGAAATCTAAAGGGGAAAGGCTGCCTCCACAACAACAACAGAGCAAAAGACCCCCTAAGGGTAATAAAATTGATAATGAACCCAAAGGGGTGATTATTGAAAGGGTAGTGTTTCCAGCTAAGGATGCAATAGCATCAGGATCAGGATCAGCATCACCTCCACGAGTAGGTAGACAAAAGTCCAAGAAAGATCAGACAGTAGAGGCAGTAGTTACTAAGACCCAAGAAGAGGGTCAATCCTCACAAAAACAAATAGAAGAAGATATCCTTCTGGAGGAAGAGCCTGAAGAAGAGGACGCCCCATTATTATTCAAAAGGAAGAGAAAAGCCCCACAGGTGGTGGTAGCTACCACAAGCAAGAAACCAAGAACCTCCATGAGGGGTGAGATAAAGCAATCCCCTATAATGTTGAAAGGGGCAGGTAGTGAAGTTTTCCACAAGGAATTTCAACACAATGTTCCACTTCCTACCATTGTGAAGATCAAAACTGAACAAGCGGAAGAGCAGATGAAAGAAACCTCACAAATGTTTCAAAGAGGTGGCATTATCTCACTGGATGATACAGTTAATTTATCTGATGATGAGGTAGTGAAGGAAGTAGCTTCACAGAAGATGGAAACCCTTGCTCCAGGTACGCATTTGACTCCTCATGGGACTCCATTAGTTCAAATAATATTGGAGGAAATGAAGCAAGTGGAATCTGAAAACGAAAAGAGTCCAGAGAAGATAGCTCAAGAGATGGGGCTAGACACACTAGGTGCACAGGTGACAAGTCCTGTAGTAGTGGATTTGACATATAGACAGGATGTAAGTCCTAAACATCCAGCAGGTACACCTGATAAGGGAGAACATATAGAAGAAGTGAAGATGGCAGAACCAGAGGGCCATGCTTCAGAAATGAGCCAACAGCACCAACAGGATACATCAGTCAAGCCCGTTATGGTGGAGGTTAAGGAAAAGAGAAATGATGAGAAAGATGTATTTGAAGATCATGCTTCTAAAGTTCAGGAAGTAAGTAATACAGGTGCAGAACAAATCATGGTTTCAAAACAAATACCAGCACCTAAGGAGGATTCCACAATATCCACTGCTATGAATATGCCTCAGCAGGAGGAAAAGTCAAAAGTGGATGAAGTAATAAAGGAGAAGGATCATGATCATCATGATCATCATATAGATGCATCACAAGATCCTCCACCTCAGGATGATGCTCCTCCAGAAAAACAAATTCCTCAGCAGGAGGATGTACCGCAAGATCTCCCTCAGAATGAGCATCATGAAGAAGAAACAAGAAAATCACCCTCCCCATCACATATGCTGACAGATACAAGGGATCAAGGTGAACATCATGATGATGCTGAGAAACATGATCAGGTACCTCGATGGTTGGAAAAGGAAGTCAGCGCAGAGGTTAATTTTGAGATTCAGGAATTTGATATGTCCACTCTATTTTCAGAAGATCTGATAAAACCAAAAAGGAAAGGCAGAATGACTTTAGCCATTAACAGGGATCCGATGACTGGAAGAAGGACTGCACAGATAGCAATCCCTACTGTAGATAAAGAAAAGGGTAAAATTACTTTGGAAGAATTCCAGATTAATACAGTTGACTTAGGGTTTGCGAATGAAGACCAGGAGGGTCAAGAAGGAAAAGACATTATACATTCTTTGATTCAAAAGTTTAAGAGGGAAAAAAGAGAAAAATAAGCAACACAAAGAGCACATTGCTCAGTTGCATGCATATATAAGAAGGTTAACTAATCTTGAAGATGATTCTACTAATCATGCAGTCCCATTGACTGCTATTTCCCAAGAAGATGTAAATAAGTTGGATCTCATGAAACATGAGTCATCCATATTGAGAAAGTGGATGTATGCCACATTTGATATAGCAGAAGAAGTGGTAAAGGCCTCTTTGAAGAGGTGGAGTTCTCTCAGTGACTCCAGGAGAAAGGTAGACAAGTTACAAATGGAAACAGGTAAAAGGTCTTTCCAATTGGAGAAGATATTGGATGTCCTGGGAGAAATAAAGAGGATAAATTCTCAATTGCTCATCAACAAACAAGGGCTGGATAATAACACTGCATTATTGATAGATATATGGTATAAAGTCATTCAATTTGAATGTGATGTACTCAAAATATGCAACAATAAGTTGAGAGAAATCAGCATAAAGTTACATGATATGATGTCTTTCGAGGCAGAAATTTTAGAAATGTTAGAAGGGAAAGTGGAAGGAAAGGTAGAAAATCAAGATGAGGAGTTTGCAATACAAGCTCTACATAATAACTTCCAATTTGTTGATGATGATCCACTAGGCCAGATGACAGAAGAAATCATGGATAGATTGGTGAGGACCAAGGTGAAAATAGAAAATTATAATGAGACATTGTACAACAGAAAGAATAAATAGGATAGCATCAGAACTAAATACCAGGCACATAAACATGCCATTATCAAAGCAAAGACCCAGGATGGTGGAGAAATAGATAAGATAGTGCAATTGTATGAAAATGTCAGGGTCGTCATGCAGCCTCATATACAAGGCTGGTATCATCAAGATGATGAAGGTACAGAAAGTGATGCACCTGATGATGGAGCGCATGAGTCAGATAAAGTAGATGATGATGCATCATGAAGTAAATATCAGCATCTAATACTTAGTGAAAATAAGTATCTTAGATAGTTGCCAGCTGGCAACTTGTGCCATTTGATAAATTTGACAAAGCCAAAGGAAGTACTGACCGTAGATATTCATAGATAAATCAAGATCATAGATCTTTTGTAACGGATTCCTCACATTGTTCTATAAAAGGTGTAGGCATGCCTCATTTCAAACATTCGAAACTTAATTGAAATCTATCTGCTGAAATATTCAGGGCTCATTTCAAAGCTTTTTTGTATACATTTATATCTTTGCATACTTAATGAATGAGAAGATTGTTTTGATTACAATTCATAGTAAATCTTGAGTAATCAGTGTGTGAATCCTGGATATATGCGGTGACTTGTTGCATCCCTTGGATTGCATATCTATGTGCATATGTTGTTTTCATACAATTCCTTTGAAGTTAGCATCAACTGTATCTAGCTGTGGAATGTCCTGGTGAACATATGGTTTGGTTTTCTTCTCTTCATGACTGTATCTGATGTATATGTGGTTCAAGAGCTAAAGGCTCAACATTAATTTGAAGCATTTCTTTCAATTTCTTTTAAATTTCAAAATATTTCACCATCATAAATTGCAAATAATTGATAATCTCAAGCAAACAATACAAATATGTGGACATCTCGTAGATAATTGCAAATATTTAGCATATTTGAAGCTAAAGCATGTATAATTGAAAATATCATGCAAATATTTAAATATTTCTATATCATTTGATCAAACAATTGCATAAAATGATCTCTCTATGAGGAAATCTTTGCAGAAATAGTTTCATGATGATGAATTCAACGTAAGGCCCCAAAATGGAAAAAGCAACACACATCAACCTCTGAGTAATGTCAGGAGATTAAGACCTAATCAACGGAGACTTGAGATCATGAATTCTCTGAATTCATTGTATCTTTTAAGATGAATAAAGGTTAATGTGTACTTTTATTCTATGTTTGTTTATGACTAACATCATGATCAACATAAATTGGCGCTAGAAGGAGGGCCTAGGACAAGGATCGTCATCCATAATTCAGGTGATGGTAAAAATCATAAGGTAACACTCAACCACTTCTAAATTCCCAAACTAGACATAAATATGTGTTGTTCTGAGTTGATATATGTGAATCTTGTGTAAAGTTTTTGAAATCAATCATAAATATTGCAATCTTTATAGTAGATCATCATGTATTTGCAAAGATCAACCTTATTTCAAGCAAAATTGTCAAAGCTTTGAGGTATGCTGCTTTAGAAATTTGATATCAACCTGCACGGTGTTGCCAGACTAAAAATCACCTCATATTTGCAGTATAACTGCAAATATTCTGTAAGTACCGGGTCAATTTCCAACCCTGACCATAAATATAGTCACTGCTGGTATATTCCAACTGATCTTTACAATCATCTAGCCAATTTGCCTCAAAATTGAGAAATCATGGCTCACAGGATAAATACCACGTCTAGACCTAGTGGAATCTTTGAAGAATTACATGTTAGGGGGTTCAGACCTAGAACTGTGGATATGCATCACACTCCAGGATCTAGTGCATCAGGAGCTTCACCACAGCCTCCTCCTGTAACTCCTATTGGTTTACAAGTGCCTTCAGGGTTATCTGTGACACCTCCTATACAACCACAACCCCAAGTCCAACCTCAGCCAACCATACCACAGGCTCAACCTCCTCCAGTTGCAATGTCTTTCTTTGCAGCAGATTCACCATTAACCTTCGCTGCATATCATGAGCTACCAAAGAACCTGGACAAGATCTGTCCAAAGTATCATCCTTATCAAGATGCAGAAGATCATATCCAAACCTTTAAAGAGGCCTACTGTAGGGCCAGAATAGAACATCAGGATGCTGTATGCAAATTATTTCCTTTTTCCTTAGGGGAAGAGGCTTATAATTGGTATACTAGTCTTGGTCATGGTTCAATTGGATCATGGGATGTCTTGGAGAAAGCTTTCACAGATAGATTTAAAGCTCAGATTGATCCTTCCATGAATTATGACCTATTTGCCACAATCAAACGATTTGAAGGTGAACCGATTGCAAACTTCAATGCTAGGTTTCAGAAAATGTTGTCCAAAGTAGTCACCCCTTATACTATGTCTGATGAGGCCTCAAGGAGCATTTATTATTCAGCCTTGGATCCTTTGACCTCCATGTTCATAAGGAGAGCACATCCTCATATTGTTGGCAAGAGACACTATATGGATTCATGGTTGTTGTCATTGATGGCAACAAAGGTCATTCCACATATCCGCAAGTCATGTTATATCTCTACCGGAAGTCAGATTGAAGATTGTTGTGGTCCGGTGAACAAGAACAGAGCATGTGGCAAGATCCGACAGATTGGTCCGGATCTCTCAGAGGAAGTGTCTTGGCACAGTGCGGATCTGGGGAAGTCAAGAGGACTATCTTGAGTAGTATATTCCAAGGATTTAGCCTCCGGAGATGGACAAAGAAAAAGATATGAATAGTTGAGTACCGGATTCCTGAGAGACAGTGAAAACAGAGGAAGAACTGACTGACTGAGTATCAAACTACTTTCCGGATGTGTTACAGATGATGATAAAGGTTGCGGAGGCATGAATCATGTTTGGCCGACATAATTGATGATATCTACAAATATATGCTTGATCCGCATTGCTTGGTGAGCAAGGATTCAGCCGACAGAACTAAGTTTGTAAGAAACTAGACTGTTCCGGATGCCGACTAGAAAGATGATGAAATTACTTGTGCGGATACATATAGAGGATGGATTTAGTTGTAAAGTGGGTGTGTGAGCCAAAAAGGATATGCGAACAAGTCCAGAGTAGAGCAGAAGTAGCAAGAAGGATCCGGTATGTGAAAGGATAGCAGACTAAAGAACAGAGGAAAGATGAAGTGCAGCAGATCAGTATACTGAACCTAACCGGAACTGAACTCCAGCATATGCAGATGCTTCCAATCAGTTCAAGACTGTGATTCTTATCACTTTGTAAGACAGTGTGTCTTCTTGTAGGCAGTGAGCCTCTTGTGAGCAGTGTGCTCGGGCAGTGAGCCCTAATTGGCAAGTGCCATTTTTGTAATTTCCTATTCTTCTAACAGAGAATAATTCTTGGGTTAATCACCCCGTGGTTTTCTCCCTTAACAGGGTTTCCACGTCAAAAATACTGTGTCATGTGTTTCTTATTTCATGGTTAATGTTTTGTGTTTGATTTTATGCTGCTTCAATTAAGAGGAAAGTTCATTAAGGGAAATAATTAGGATAACTGATTCACCCCCCCCCTCTCAGTTATCAACAATTGGTATCAGAGCCAAGTTCCTCCTAATAGAGCCTAACAGCCTGAGGAAGATCTGGGATTTCAAATGGATGCATATGGTTTAAGGGAGCAACTCAAGACTGCCCTTGAGGATCTTGAACAGTCAAATTCTGAAGTCAGTGAATTAAAGGAAAGACTCAAACAGGCTGATGAATTCATGAGAGAATTAAAAGACAAATTAAGTCTCTCTATGAAAAAGAGAAAGGAGCTGCTTCAACAGTTGGCAAGACAA